>CM062810.1:349111376-349842522 GCA_031772625.1 Pinus tabuliformis | reverse complement strand
GTGGCAGGCGGTGGGGTTGTTTGGAGCCCCCCTCCCCCGATACCGCCTTTGCCCAAAGTGGTGCGGGAAACCGCTTACCACCACCATCCTGTTACCGCCTCCCCCTTGCGTCATGCTTGTCTCATCCTGACGTACGCCCTTCCCCGCCCCTGCACCGTGTGGCCCTCCACGTAACCCTGCCACCCTATCCACCCCACCGCCTCCTGCCACCCTGGCCTACACCTCAGCAGCCACGTCACCTCCGTACCCGGGCCCGCCATGACGTCATGCTGACGTCATCGGCGGAAAGGCGCCAATTACCCTATTTTTTCTGAATTTTATCGTTAAAGTCATGTTTTGAGGCATTTTCAATGTCATTTTCGCGTGAAGAAGGATATAGCCGTTGCAGCTGCCAAAGTGACTCCAGACCTCCAAATTCAAATTGCAACCGCTCAGATTCATCACTTCAACCTTCAGAGTTCGGCCCGCAAGCTATCTAAGCGTTCTGTCCAGGTATTCACCGTAATTCCTCTGTTTGGCCCATGCTTACCAATTCTCTGTAAATTACCATTAGAATACCTGTTGAAATTCATATAAGCTCTACACCTATTACCTAAAGTAAGCCAAGGCAATCTGCATTGCCCCAGCTCTGTAATTCGACATAGAAACAGTCAATTTGCGGGTAAAAACTGTGAAATTACCTTTGAAGCGCCCGGCATTGTTCCCTTTTGCCGGGTGTACACACCAGCTGCAGCCTTTCACCTAAATAATTCCTCATACCCTCTGCAAATTGCCCTGAGCAGTTCACAATCCCTGTGAACTTGCTAAAAAACTGCAGAAACAAGACTGTGTGTTTTTCATTATAAGACACAGTTCAGACATTGACTACAATTGACCTGGCATTTTGAGCTCTTAAAACTTTGCAAGCCATTTAACTCCTTTTTACTCAAAATCAAATCATATAATGGCTGCTTCTGCATCCTCATCCCTCAGTGTGGCTCCATTAAATCCACCAAATAAAGAGCTGGAGGCCTTGGCATTTGCTGACAAGGACTATCTTATTGAAGACTTTGAGGGTGACAGGGACTTCTTGCAGACCTTCTGCCAATTAAGAGAGGACTATAAGGATGGTCATGGTACACATGGGATATGGGAGTCAAACCTGCCATACTATTGTCTCCCAGCTGTAAATGTCTTCCCTGAAATCATTCACCTATGTGCTGAAAACTATGATGTGCAGCACAGAGCTATTAGCACTCCATCTGGGAGGATCCTTTTCTACATTAATGCTGAGTCCATCAACAAAATGTTACATTTTGATCAGACAGAGTTGCTAATCCCATTTTCCATGAACTATTTGCTGGACACTGGTGCCAAGATGACCAGTGAGGAGATTCAAAAGGTCACCAGGAATTTCATGAAACCTGAGTGCCAGCCTACAGGGCCACCTCCCTACCTGCATGTCCATTTCAATGATGTAGGCAGGCTTTTACTGGACATGATTGCCTATGTGTTGGGATACAAAAACAGTGAGCATGTGGATAAAACAATGCTGGTATTGCTATCTGCTTACAGCCCACGCCAACCCCCTGCCCGCAAATATAACTTTGCTAAGTTCATAGCTAACAAGATTCATGATCAGTTGAGCAGAGTGGACAGACAGGGGGTCTTCAAGTACTCGGCCTATATTTACCACCTGTTCATGTACTATCATCCTGAAGCCTTCCCATGCTACATCAAAAGGCTGGATCACAGAGGGGAAAGAAGATCTGTCATCTTCTGGACCTCTGTCTATCACAAAGTCACAAATTCACCCTATACCTACTGTGAATTTGTTGACCAATTTGTATACCCAGTCTCTTGCCTGTTGATGAGGTCCCCTCCCCCCAGAATATCAAATGAGATCAAGAAAGCTCTGCAGCTTTCCAAAAAATATAAAATAGGTGACTGGTACCTATATGAGAACCATACTGTCATTAGGATCTATGGCTGTGAGCTCTGTCCATACAGGCTCCCAAAATATGTACCTATGAGGTTATTTGCCTTGGAGTATTACAGGCAGTTGATTCAGTCCGACCTCACCCATTTCCACAGCGCCAAAAAGAAGGCCCACCTCAAGTTCAAACACCAGTTGGGCCCCTTCATCATGAACAAGAAAGAAGGGTGGGAAGATGCAGACCTAATCCTTAAGGATAAATACAAGCTGTCCTATAGTTTTCGGTGGGTCCATTATGACCCTGAAGGTTTCATCACTGCTAGGAGAAACAAGTATAGGCTTATAGGCATTAAGCATTGCCAGTACCCACACATTGAAAAATATGCCAACCTGCAAGAATGGCAGATGGATACTTAGTTGAAAATCTAACTGAGGAAGAGACAATGCTAAAGAATAGGAGGGAGCTTGAAAAAACTATTGACCTAGACTATGTGCAGCAGGTACCTTTCAGACCGCCTTATTCAGTGGGAGAAGGGACCTCGGCCACAAGGACTGCACCACAGGCACCATCTACATCAGCACCGGTGACAGACAAAGGCAAAGGCATAATGGGTGCAGAGGAGGAAGCAGTGAAGGAAAAGTCTGCCCCTGTAACAGAGCAGCAAAAGGGCAGCAAACAGAGCAGCAGCCAGAACAGCAGCAAGGGCAAACTGTCCTACAACCAGCAAACTAAATTCCACCCCCACAAACTGAGCCAGTAACTGCCCCAATTTTGCAGACCCCAGCACATGAGGAAAGGGGTACAAAAAGAGATAGAGAAGAGTCCACTCCTCTTAGTGGATCCTCCCACCAGCCAGAAGCCAAAAGGCAAAGAGCAGACTCCCCAGAGGTAGAAGACATTACTGAAGATGTCTTGGACAGTGCAAGAAAAGACAGGGAGGGCAGTCAGCATACAGGTACAAGCTCCTTTCAGCAGGAGCAAAATTTACAACTCGGTTTGGAGGTGTCCTCTTCTTCCCAACAAAGCAAGAAGCCCAAGAGCACTAAGGCTTCTTTCAAGCAAATAAAGGCTCAGAATGAGCTGCTAAGGGCTGAGGTCTACAAGCAATTCATAGATGCAACACCAGCCCAGCAAGAAAGGCTAATGTCGGTATATGACATTCAGCAGGAAAAGATAATCTTCAGCCACTTTAAGCCCAAAGGGCCGCAGCCTAAGACAGCTGCAGATTTTGTGAAGACAAGGGTGGAGGTCCTAGCCAGAGATATACATCCCATGGACCAGATTGAACTCCATAAGCAAGCTGGGGAGATGGTCTATGCAACCTTGGTGGAGAAGGCCACCATGGCCCATGAGCTGAAAGAGTCCCTAAAAAACACCAACACCCAGTTGGATTTTGAGAGAATGTCCTCTCAGGCCAAAGACAATAGAATAAAGTCTCTTGAGGAGATCATCATTGATCTAGGACATGATCCTAGTGATCCAACGGGTGTGAAGGCCCTCATGAAGAAGAAGGATGATGACCTGAATGCATTGAAGAAGAGGTTGAAGCTGCAGCCCACAGATCACCCTCAAACAACAGAACTTCAAAAGAAAAAACAGGCCGAGGACCAACTAGACCTCCTAATGCAGCAAGACCAGAGGATCAGAGAATTGGAGAAAGAGCTGGAAGGAGCACTACAAGATAAACAGGCAGAATCCACTTCCCAAGCTCCTCCAACTACTTCGACAACAACAACAACTTCAGGGACAGCAGTGGCCCCCACAACAGAAGCAGCAGGAACAGCAGCAGCTCCAGATGCCAGCCCAAGTGTAGAGGAATTGACCAAGGCCGTCAAAGCAATGGAGATCCAGGCAGATGAAATAAAGAAGGCCAAGGAGAAGTTGGCAGAACTGGATGCCAAGTATGACAAGTCCAAAGTGACTGTAGCAGAACAGGGCAGAGAAATAAAGGCCCAAAAGGAAAAGATAAAGGCCTTAGAGAAAGAGTTGAATCTGGAGACTGCTATGGCCGACATAAAGAGAATCCTATGGGCCAAAATTGGCCAATCCATCAAACAGCAATGGAGGTCAATAAAAATAATGCATGAGCAGATGGATTTAATGGGCCAAGCTCAAGCAGAAATTCAGAAGGCCAAGACAGTGCTAGGGAACAGAGCAGAGCAGGCAAACAGAATGATAGACTTCCTGAACAGGCAAGAAAGGGAGGAATTGGCAGCTATAGGCATTCCCAACAGAACAGAGGCTGTCCTCTCTGCTAAGAAGATACTAACTCTCAGGAACTATATACAAACAGTGGAGAGGAAGTACTATGAGATGCAAGCAGATGTGGAGGAATACAAAGTTAAAATGGGAGTGCTGCAAGCAAAAGGCCTGCCCAGCTTACTAAGTGGTGCAGGAAAACTGATCTCTCCAGATCAAATGGCCAACAGAATGGCAACCACTATTGAAAATCAGATTATTGCATCTGGCAGTTCATCTGAACAAGCAGGGCCTCCCACAGGGCAGAGCTTATATGACAAACTTGAAGGCCTGTTCTTCATTGAGAATGAAGTGAATCACCTGTTTGAAACCCCTCCCAATCTTTATAGACATACAGAGGCCGAGGAAACATTGATAAAGATGCGCAGACATCAAATGCCTAAGGAGGATTGGTGGCAATTCATGCTTCAGATTTTGCCACGATAGCTTCAGTCATTCGGCCACTGCCAGCTCCAGGTCACTACAAGACAAATAACATGACAAGTGTCAGCAGTTAAAGCAGCTAAAAAGTGACCCATCACATAGACAATGACAGCTATCCAAGTTTCAGACAGCACATCTCCAGCCGACTCTAACAGCCATAAAGTCCAAATATCTTCTGACTATTTTGACAACTGAGGCATTAAGGAATTACTGCAGCATTCACTCCTTCAGCTACTGCATTCCAGAGATTAGCATATCATAAATGAGATATTAACTCATTCGCTGATATTTTTGATGTAAATTTTGTATATATACTCCCCTGAGTAACTCATAAGGGGTTGGTAATTTTCTCTATGAGACAAATGTATTATACACTTTCTGAATTATCTAATACAAAGGGCTGGATGAGCTCAGTGATTTCCTGAAATATTTGATGTCTGGATGATGCTCCATGTGCTGATGCAGAATCCCTGTGCTGTCTGACTAAATAACAAGTTTTTTCCTTAATCTCTGTTCTTGTCTTTCTTATGTTTATCAAATCATACTCATCTTATACTAAGCTAGCAGTAAAAAGAAAGAATAGTGCAGGACTTGTTTCACTACACCTTGTACTCAATTTTTACTACTGTAAATGTTTGTCTTCAGGATTACTGTGCACATGAATTCTTAATTGCTCATGTAGCTGTTAATTCTATATGTATGAATATCACCTAGAAATTCTTAAATGCTCCTGGGTCAATATTCTCACTGTCTTACTCCAAAAGTTTACTGTAAGATTCTTAATTGCCTTGCATAAACTGGACACAACCCACCCAATCACTTTATGAAATTTATTTCTCAGACACTAACCTTGCTCTGCAGCATCACTACAGCAAATCACTCAGCACCTCAAAATAACTAAAGGACCACTGACTCCATAGCCCAATGGACTAGAACACTTTGGAGAATGCATAAGCACCTTGACTGAAATTATCATCCAACCAAAACCTTAAACAAACCTGAACTTATAGCTAGCCTAAAAACAGTACAAAACAGAGATAAATTATAAAGAGAGAGCCCTCTCTGATTACAGTTTGGCTAGAAACTGTGGTCCAAAGATTGGTTAGTGGTTACCCCGGCCGTATTCCCTTGGGAGTCAAAGGGAACAACCTGGGTGTTAACATAAATGGCAACTCGACTGGGGAACTTCTTAGGATTTTCCAATTTCTATACATCTCTCAAAGCTACAAATCAAGCCTGAAATCAGTCACGAGGCCTTCAAGGCTGTTTCTGTGTCACATGGACAGCTTTAGGGAAGAGATTTTTCAGTGAATCTTCATCTCAGCTTTGAAATATATATAGCCATTCCAAAATCTTTATCCAGTCCTTGCAGATATAAAAACTTCCTATAAAATCCTAAAAACAGCTAGAAGTTGGCTCCCAAGAAAAATCCACGGCATACTAGGGCTAATCCTGACCCTAATCCACCCATCATTTTTGATAATCCAAATACTATCCCTAGAAACATCAGGAGGCAGCAAAGGCAGGAGCAGCCTGCTGATTTAACCTCATATTCAGATCATCCCAGCCTTATCTCTACTCCATGCAAGGTCCTTTTCCGGTTTACCCCTAGTTCCCCTAGTTCACCATCCACATCTCAAAGTCCTCCTCTCACATCTTCATCCACTGCACATATCCCCTTGACCAACACTCTAGGTTCACCCTTACCTATTACCCCTGTGGTACCCCACTGGTCCTATTATCCCAGTTGCCCCTGTTAATCCTCTAAACCCTGTAAATATGGCTAACAGATATGCACCCTTGCAAATACCAGCTAATGCTGCAGCTCTACCCCAAGATTACCAAACCAAAATCTCATATTTTGACTCCAATGGACCTCTGACAGCTGTCCAGCATGCCAAAAGGATGCAAGACCATTTTGAGACCTATGAAATAGATGATGACAGTGTGAGAATGAGGATGTTTGTTCAAAGCCTAACTGGGGATGTAAGAACTTGGTTTAGATCCCTGAATGCAAATTCCATCACAACTCCTGATGAGCTTTATCAAGCCTTTACTAGCAGATGGGAGAAGAAAAAGGATCCTCTGCACATACTTGAGGAATATGACACTATCAAAAGAGGTCCCCAAGAGACTGTTTTGGAGTATTGTGCAAGATTCAACAATGTATATAACGCAATCCCACAAAATTTAAGACCCCCTCCTGATTTAGCCTTGTACAAATTCCCTGATGGTTTTGACCCTGACATGGCCTATCAGTTAAAAGAGAGAGATCCTCAATCCCTTGCAGAGGCCCAAAGGGTTGCTGTCACAGTGGAAGCTAACCTGATTGCCAAAAGAAACAGAGCAAGGTTGGAAAATAGGACTATTTTCAAAGAGGAACCCTCTGCCTTTGATAAAAAACTAGATGCAATACTCAATGGAATGAAAAGATTGGGTGATAGAGTGGAATCGGTTGAGAGAAAATCATCATGGGAAGCACCACAAAACAACCCTCCTAGGAATCCAAATTTTAGGAGAACTAAAAACCCAGGCATTGGCAAGCCCAGTACTGACCAAGACATAAGACCCCCTTTCCAAGAAAACTATGCTGAAACTTTCACATCAACTGAACCCAATGAAGATCCTCAGATTAATTTAATGGGTCTAGATGGTGAAAGTCAAGTTTTCTTAACACAAGAAGATCATGAGGATGATGAAATCAAACTGTTCCAAACTAAATCAGGTGAATCCTTTGACTTTAAACAAGGATATGACACTGCTGTTTATGAGGTCCATAAACAATACAAGCTAAGGAGCAGAACTGTGAATGTAAATCAACCTGAAAAGGTAAAGGATAATCAGCAGCCTAAAAGAGCCATAGTCACAGAGCCTAATGACAAAACAAATTCACATGCTGAAGAAGTAATTATTGAAGAGATTACTGCACCATTGTCTTTAAAACAGCAGCCTATGGCTACTTCATCCTCTCACCCTAATTTAAATATTACTCCTCAAGAGATGAGTAAAAAGGATAAGTCCCAAAATCAAGATAAAAATCAAGAAGAAGATCTAGTGAACAAGGAAAGGACTGTTATCCACAACCCTAAGACCCAATCTGAAAAACCCTTTGACCTAGAAACTGAAATTGGCAAACTAAAGATAGCAATTCCTCTCTCAGAACTAGCCAAGCATGACACCCATAAACTACAGATCAAGAAGTCCCTTCAACTCACTAGCAACAAGGATGATGTCAATGTGTTGGACGACACCCCAGAATTACTGTTTGGCCCAGAAGTGGATGGAAAAATAGTAGTCATAGGGGTATTACCTTTTTATGTCAGCTTACATATTCATGATAAGATATTACATAATGCAATGTTTGACTCAGGCGCCTCTCACAATCTAATGCCAAAAGCAGTCATGGAGAGATTGAATCTAGATATAACAAGACCATACAAGGACCTGTTTTCCTTTGACTCCAGCCAAGTCAAGTGCTTAGGTCTCATAAAAGATTTATGTGTGTCTCTGGTTCAGTACCCAAACAAAACAATCCTAATGGATGTGGTAGTTGCTGATATCCCACCTAAGTATGGGATGCTGTTATCAAGATCATGGGGAGCTAAACTACAAGGTTCCCTACAATTAGACATGTCATATGCCACCATCTCTGTTTTTGGGCAACCAAAAAGACTATACAGAGAAACACTCATGAAATACATGGTCAGCAGTGAAGAAAAGCCTCAAAACTTTTGTATATATGCTGTCCATTCAGACATAGACTCATATATTCTCTTCAATGACAACACAACCCTCTCAAAAAATGATGTTGAAACTGAGACACTCACACAAGAGGAAGACCCTAATGAAAGAATTACCATCCATGAAACAACAGTCAATCAATCACTAGACACTGTTGCTGCTCTAGTTGTAAGACATATTCAATCAAATGATGAGACTGTTCTAGAAGACAAGCCAGATGAAAAACCAGAACTTCAACTTACTTTGCTAGCCCATGAACAGATTGTTAAATCTCCTTCACAACAAGATATTCTATGGTTCCTTGAATTTGATGGCTCAGTCAACAAATTAGGGGCAGGAGCTGGAGATTGGGTACACAATAAAGAAAACACTCATGCAGAAGGCAGAGCCTATAGATTAAACTTTAGATGTACTAATAACATGGCAGAATATGAAGCTCTTTTGCTAGGCCTCAAGTTAGTAAAGTTCTTACAAGCTGCCAGGGTTTCAATCATGGGAGATTCAGATTTAGTTATCCAACAAGTGAAGGGAAATTTTGTCACAAATGACAAAAGACTAAGGTCTTATAGGTCTGCTGTAGCTGAAGTACTAAACTTTTTCTCCGAATTCCAAATCACTAAAATTCCTAGAACCCACAATCTGCATGCTCATAGTCTGGCCACATTTGCTAGTACTTGCAAATTACCATTGGAGCCTAACAATTGTTTCACAGCTGAGATAAAACACAGGCCCTCCATTCCAAACAATGTCAAAGATTGGCAAGTATTTGAGGATGATATGCAAATAAACAATTTTTTAACGCTGCAACAAGAATTTGCAGGATTAAATATTGACACTGACAGAGCAAGTCAATCACAAATACTTGAAATAGCAAGTCCATCACAAATACAGTTTCAAAAGATTACTCATCCAATATCACCTAGGACAACAAAACAAATGCTAAATCCAACTATTTTCAACAAGGAAAACATTCAGCAAATTCAACCAATCAGTTGTGAAGAAGTGGCCAATGCTGAAACTGAAATCATAGAGCTGAAAGACAACTTTCTGCCAACAGGCCTAACTCCGCTAGAGGACATCTTTGATTCAAATGATGTTCCCAGGAAACCAAAAATGCAGCCCTTAAATGCAGCCATTGAAGAATGCAACATTGGTACCATTGACAAACCCAAAATAATAAAATTGTCTGCATCTCTACCTCCTGATCAAAAGCCTAAATACATTGACCTCTTTAAAGAGTTCCAGGATGTTTTTGCATGGAGTTATGAGGACCTAAAGTCCTATGACACCTCTGTTATCCAGCATACTATCCCTCTCAAGCCTGATCAAAAACCCTTTAAACAAAAACTGAAGAGAATCAATCCTATGCTCCTCCCAGCAATGGAACAAGAGGTACAGAAAATGTTCAAAGCAGGCATCATAGTACCAATCAGATTCTCTGAGTGGATTTCAAACTTAGTCCCTACAAGAAAGAAAACTGGAGAAATAAGGCTTTGTGTGGATCTTAGGAACTTGAATCAAGTATCCCTCAAAGACAATTATCCCTTACCCAAGATGGATCACATTCTCCAAAGAGTGGTAGGGGCCTCAAGGATCTCATTACTTGATGGATTCTCAGGATTCAATCAAATCCTGGTGCACCGTGATGACCAAGACAAAACAACATTTACAACCCCATGGGGAACCTTCAAATATGTAAAAATGCCTTTTGGATTGAAAAATGCAGGGGCAAATTTTCAAAGAGCAATGGATATTGCTTTTGCCAAAGAGATTCATGACTTTCTTGTCATTTACTTAGATGACCTTACACCTTTCTCAAAATCAGACCAAGAACATATAAAACATTTGAGACAGATCTTCCTAAAATGCAGGAAATATGGAATTTCCTTGAATCCCAAGAAGTCTCTATTTGGTTTGGAAGAAGGTAAGCTGTTAGGACATATCATTTCAAAGGATGGCATAAGAATTGATCCAGATAGGATACAAGCTATCCTACAAATGCCCCACCCAAGAAATATCAAAGAACTGCAAGGATTCTTGGGAAAAATCAATTTCTTGAGAAGGTTTATCCCCAACTTAGCAGAGTTGATCAGATTGCTAAATAACATGCTAAAGAAGGATTCAAAAGTAAAATGGACTGTTGAAGCCAATCAAGCCTTTGAAGGCATAAAGCTGGCCCTTACCCAAACCCCAGTTTTGACCAATCCTCAATTTGACAGAGAATTTATCATTTTCTCTTTTGCCTCCCAGCATACTATCGCTGCTGTTTTGTTACAGAAAGATGACCAAGGAAATGAGAAGCCAATTGCTTTCTTTAGCAGAGCTCTTAGAGATGCACCTCTAAAATATCAAATCATGGAAAAGCAAGCTTATGCTTTGGTCAAAGCCATTAAGGACTTTAGGATTTACATCCTTTATTCACATGTTGTAGCTTATGTACCAAGTCCTATTGTCAAAGACATTCTCACCCAAGAAAATTTAGAGGGAAGAAGAGGAAAGTGGATTGCCAACATTTTAGAATTTGATATTGAAATAAAACCTTCAAAACTAATAAAAGGGCAAGGTTTGGCCAAACTAATGACAGAAGCAAACTTCCAGGCCTTAGACATCAACCAGCTGGACAGTGAACCGGAGCTGGCGACTCCAAAGATCAATGTAGCCTTTGAACAATCCCCTTGGTACTCTGATATATGTTATAAATTGCAAAACCTGTGTGCTCCCCCAGGATTGTCCAGAACTAAATGTAGGTTCTTAAAAATGAAAGCTTCTAAATTCTGTGTCATGGATGGAAATTTATTTTGGAAAAACCATGAAGGGATATTGCTAAACTGCCTAATTGAGAATGAAACTGATAATATCATAAAAGAATTTCATGCAGGTGACTGTGGTGGACACTTGTACTGGAAGTCCACTGTGGATAAGATACTAAGGGCTGGTTACTACTGGCCCACCATGTTTTCTGATGTCAAGAAATTCACCACCTCATGTCATAAATGTCAAGTGTCTGAGGGAAAGAGACAGTTGCTGCCACTTCCCTTGAGGCCTATTGCAACAGAGAGACCTTTTCAACAATGGGGCTTGGATTTCATTGGGGAAATTCATCCCTCATCTTCAGGCCAACATAGATGGATCTTAACAGCCACAGACTACTTCACCAAGTGGATTGAAGCTGTTCCATGCAGACAAGAAAATGATTCCACTATCATTCAGTTCTTGGAGAACAACATATTGGCTAGATTTGGGTGCCGTGACAAAATAGTAACAGACAATGTTGCTGCTTTCAGATCTAAAAAGATGGTGAATTTCTGCCATAAATTTCATATTACTTTGGGCCATTCCACCGCATATTATCCCCAAGGAAATGGCCTGGCTGAATCATCAAATAAAAGCCTAGTAAACATCATAAAGAAGGTGCTGGAAGAAAATAAGAAGAATTGGCATAAGAAGCTGGTTAATGCCTTATGGGCAGATAGACTAACAACCAAGAGATCAATTGGGACCAGCCCATATGAGTTAGTTTATGGATTAGAAGCTAAATTTCCTTCATCACTAGGGGTGCCTGTTATGAAACTTCTTCAAGAAAGTCAAGCAGAACCAAATGATATGCAAAGAAGGATCAATCAAATCATATGTTTACAGCAAACTAGAGACCAAGTTTTCAGCAGAGTTCAAGTTCTACAAGAAAAATTAAAGAAGGCCTTTGACAGAAGAACTAAGGCAGAAGATTTCAACATTGGTGACAAAGTCCTCAAGTGGGATTCAAGAAGGGAAGATAAGGGAAAACATGGAAAATTTGATTCCCTTTGGAGAGGACCATTTGCTGTCCAAGCGGTACAAGGAAACAACACTTATTTCCTTAAAAGTCTTAATGAAACTGATTTGGATGAAGGTCCTGTGAATGGCAGGATGCTCAAGCACTATTTTGACTACCACCCATAAGTGCAGCATGAGTTTTCCATTGTACATACTCAAGTGTATATATTACTTTCTGTGAAAATGTAAAAATGCAGTTTCTCAAGTTTTATTAACTATCAGCAAAAGATAAATAGATTCAGAGATCTACCAAGAAGGAAAGTGCACAATTTTGGGCATTTCAAAGCAGCATACTTCAAGTTTGGTAAAAGCAGTCAAGGGCCAAGGCATTCTGACCTGCTGTTCTTGGTCTTTCAAATGAAAAACCACCCCCATGTGGAGCCACTGTTAGCTACCTATACCAATAGGTTTCATATTTCATGATTGATAATGAAGAGTTCCAAATATGTTCTGCTTTGGTCATGCAAAGATCACATATTTCCAAAAGAAAACAATCTATGTATAAAGCTTGATGTTGTCTAAATTTTGATGGATGGCCCAATAGCCTAATCTGGATCATGCCATGTTTTGAAATTTCCAGTTGTAGAATAGAGAAAAAAGTCTGTCCAAACTGTTTAATCTTGGCAGACAAGTAGCTTAGGTAGAGAAGAAAGGCTCCCAACTGCTTAATCTGGGACCTTGGAAGAAATAAGGGTAGAAGTAGATAGAAAAACAAAAGAAAAAGCCAGAGAAAAGAAAAGGCAAATAAGGGTCTGCAAGTCCAAGTGCACCCTCCAAGAAGAAACAAAAAATGCTAGGCAAGTAGATGGGTAGGCAGATGGGGTTGCAGAAGTGTCATTCCTTGCAAATTGAAGATGAGCTAGCCTATTTCACAAAGCAAAGTCAATGGATTGAGAAGTCCTTCTTCTCTATCAGGTGGCAGAAAAGCAAAGAAGCATGTCTAACCTCCCTTCTTCCCCCCTTCCCATTCATAACTAACATCCCATCATCAGTGGAGATTCATGGAAGAATTCATGGTTTTATGGGGGTTCTTAGTCCCTTAAAAGCCACATTTCTTGTCTAAAAATCTTTTCATTTTGATCTACTCCTACAGCTGAGTGGTTTTCAAATAAACCTGGTCATTTCACTCCTCATTCACCTCTTCTATCCATATTAACCCCTAACTCTATTATCTAAGTCCCCTGTGGTCCCCTTTCCCTACTATAATAACACTATGGTGTATAAACCCCCAGCATTCTATAAATATCCTCCTTTTAGCATTATAGCTAAATAGGTTTGTGTAAGGGAGACTTTAGTCCACCTGGGACTATGCTCAACCCTGTCAAAGGATTACTCTAACCCCTGGTTAGGAGTAATAACCTCTCCATAAGCCCTAACCTCACCTCTGCTAAAGCCCTCCATAAACCCTTTTTTCACAAATTAACCCAAAAACCCCAAAAAAACTCACGAAAATCCTCAATCCTAAAGTTTTCTGCCAAAAGTATTTAATTGAATATTTAAATAAACCAGCGGGACCCCCCAACCTGCATGATCCGTCGGAGGACCCGCCAGCCATCCGATCTCTGCCGCCCAGATCTGACAGTGGGCGGTCATTTTCGCTTCCCGACCTGCCGACCTTTAGCGTCCGGGGAAAGCGGTTTTCCACCCCGTACAAGGGACGCGTGGCAGGCGGTGGGGTTGTTCGGAGCCCCCCTCCCCGATACCGCCTTTGCCCAAAAGTGGTGCGGGGAACCCGCTTACCACCATCCCGTTATCGCCTCCCCCTTGCGTCATGCTTGCGTCATCCTGACGTAGCGACCTTCCCCGCCCCTGCGCCGTGTGGCCCTCCACGTAACCCTGCCACCCTATCCACCCGCCACCGTGTCCTGCCACCCTGGCCTACACCTCAGAAGCCACGTCACCTCTGTACCCGGGCCCACCATGACGTCATGCTGATGTCATCGGCGGAAAGGCGCCAATTACCCTATTTTTCCGAATTTTATCGTTAAAGTCATGTTTTGAGGCATTTTCAATGTCATTTTCGCGTGAAGAAGGATATAGCCATTGCAGCTGCCAAAGTGACTCCAGACCTCCAAATTCAAATTGCAACCGCTCAGATTCATCACTTCAACCTTCAGAGGCCGGCCCGTAAGCTATCTAAGCGTTCTGTCCAGGTATTCACCGTAATTCCTCTGTTTGGCCCATGCTTACCAATTCTTTGTAAATTACCATTAGAATACCTGTTGAAATTCATATAAGCTCTACACCTATTACCTAAAGTAAGCCAAGGCAATCTGCATTGCCCCAGCTCTGTAATTTGACATAGAAACAGTCAATTTGCGGGTAAAAACTGTGAAATTACCTTTGAAGCGCCCGACATTGTTCCCTTTTGCCGGGTGTACACACCAGCTGCAGCCTTTCACCTAAATAATTCCTCATACCCTCTGCAAATTGCCATGAGCAGTTCACAATCCCTGTGAATTTGCTAAAAACTGCAGAAAGAAGACTGTGTGTTTTTCATTATAAGACACAGTTCAGACATTGACTACAATTGACCTGGCATTTTGAGCTCTTAAAAATTTGCAAGCCATTTAACTCCTTTTTACTCAAAATCAAATCATATAATGGCTGCTTCTGCATCCTCATCCCTCAGTGTGGCTCCATTAAATCCACCAAATAAAGAGCTGGAGGCCTTGGCATTTGCTGACAAGGACTATCTTATTGAAGACTTTGAGGGTGACAGGGACATCTTGCAGACCTTCTGCCAATTAAGAGAGGACTATAAGGATGGTCATGGTACACATGGGATATGGGAGTCAAACCTGCCATACTATTGTCTCCCAGCTGTAAATGTCTTCCCTGAAATCATTCACCTATGTGATGAAAACTATGATGTGCAGCACAGAGCTATTAGCACTCCATCCGGGAGGATCCTTTTCTACATTAATGTTGAGTCCATTAACAAAATGTTACATTTTGATCAGACAGAGTTGCTAATCCCATTCTCCATGAACTATTTGCTGGACACTGGTGCCAAGATGACCAGTGAGGAGATTCAAAAGGTCACCAGGAATTTCATGAAACCTGAGTGCCAGCCTACAGGGCCACCTCCCTACCTGCATGTCCATTTCAATGATGTAGGCAGGCTTTTACTGGACATGATTGCCTATGTGTTGGGATACAAAAACAATGAGCATGTGGATAAAACAATGCTGGTATTGCTATCTGCTTACAGCCCACGCCAACCCCCTACCCGCAAATATAACTTTGCTAAGTTCATAGCTAACAAGATTCATGATCAGTTGAGCAGAGTGGACAGACAGGGGGTCTTCAAGTACTCGGCCTATATTTACCACCTGTTCATGTAATATCATCCTGAAGCCTTCCCATGCTACATCAAAAGGCTGGATCACAGAGGGGAAAGAAGATCTGTCATATTCTGGACCTCTGTCTATCACAAAGTCACAAATTCACCCTATACCTACTGTGAATTTGTTGACCAATTTGTATACCCAGTCTCTTGCCTGTTGATGAGGTCCCCTCCCCCCAGAATTTCAAATGAGATCAAGAAAGCTCTGCAGCTTTCCAAAAAATATAAAATAGGTGACTGGTACCTATATGAGAACCATACTGTCATTAGGATCTATGGCTGTGAGCTCTGTCCATACAGGCTCCCAAAATATGTACCTATGAGGTTATTTGCCTTGGAGTATTACATGCAGTTGATTCAGTCCGATCTCACCCATTTCCACAACGCCAAGAAGAAGGCCCACCTCAAGTTCAAACACCAGTTGGGCCCCTTCATCATGAACAAGAAAGAAGGGTGGGAAGATGCAGACCTAATCCTTAAGGATAAATACAAGCTGTCCTATAGTTTTCGGTGGGTCCATTATGACCCTGAAGGTTTCATCACTGCTAGGAGAAACAAGTATAGGCTTATAGGCATTAAGCATTGCCAGTACCCACACATTGAAAAATATACCAACCTGCAAGAATGGCAGATGGATACTTTAGTTGAAAATCTAACTGAGGAAGAGACAATGCTAAGGAATAGGAGGGAGCTTGAAAAAGCTATTGACCTAGACTATGTGCAGCAGGTACCTTTCAGACCGCCTTATTCACTGGGAGAAGGGACCTCGGCCACAAGGACTGCACCACATGCACCATCTACATCAGCACCGGTGACAGACAAAGGCAAAGGCATAATGGGTGTAGAGGAGGAAGCAGTGAAGGAAAAGTCTGCCCCTGTAGCAGAGCAGCAAACAGGGCAACAAACAGAGCAGCAGCCTGAACAGCAGCAAGGGCAAACTGTCCTACCAAAAACTGGGCTGCCAGCAGCTCCAGCACTACAAATTCCACCCCCACAAACTGAGCCAGTAACTGCCCCAATTTTGCAGACCCCAGCACATGAGGAAAGGGGTACAAAAAGAGATAGAGAAGAGTCCACTCCTCTTAGTGGATCCTCCCACCATCCAGAAGCCAAAAGGCAAAGAGCAGACTCCCCAGAGGTAGAAGACATTACTGAAGATGTCTTGGACAGCGCAAGAAAAGACAGGGAGGGCAGTCAGCATACAGGTACAAGCTCCTTTCAGCAGGAGAAAAATTTACAGCTCGGTTTGGAGGTGTCCTCTTCTTCCCAACAAAGCAAGAGGCCCAAGAGCACTAAGGCTTCTTTCAAGCAAATAAAGGCTCAGAATGAGTTGCTAAGGGCTGAGGTCTACAAACAATTCATAGATGCAACACCAGCCCAGCAAGAAAGGCTAATGTCGGTATATGACATTCAGCAGGAAAAGATAATCTTCAGCCACTTTAAGCCCAAAGGGCCGCAACCTAAGACAGCTGCAGATTTTGTGAAGACAAGGGTGGAGGTCCTAGCCAGAGATATACATCCCATGGACCAGATTGAACTCCATAAGCAAGCTGGGGAGATGGTCTATGCAACCTTGGTTGAGAAGGCCACCATGGCCCATGAGCTGAAAGAGTCCCTAAAAAACACCAACACCCAGTTGGATTTTGAGAGAATGTCCTCTCAGGCCAAAGACAATAGAATAAAGTCTCTTGAGGAGATCATCATTGATCTAGGACATGATCCTAGTGATCCAACGGGTGTGAAGGCCCTCATGAAGAAGAAGGATGATGACCTGAATGCATTGAAGAAGAGGTTGAAGCTGCAGCCCACAAAGCACCCTCAAACAACAGAACTTCAAAAGCAAAAACAGGTCGAGGACCAACTAGACCTCCTAATGCAACAAGACCAGAGGATCAGAGAATTGGAGAAAGAGCTGGAAGGAGCACTACAAGATAAACAGGAAGAATCCACTTCCCAAGCTCCTCCAACTACTTCGACAACAACAACAACTTCAGGGACAACAGTGGCCCCCACAACAGAAGCAGCAGGAACAACAGCAGTTCCAGATGCCAGCCCAAGTGTAGAAGAATTGACCAAGGCCGTCAAAGCAATGTAGATCCAGGCAGATGAAATAAAGAAGGCCAAGGAGAAGTTGGCAGAACTGGATGCCAAGTATGACAAGTCCAAAGTGACTGTAGCAGAACAGGGCAGAGA
Source organism: Pinus tabuliformis (assembly GCA_031772625.1). Taxonomy (NCBI): domain Eukaryota; kingdom Viridiplantae; phylum Streptophyta; class Pinopsida; order Pinales; family Pinaceae; genus Pinus; species Pinus tabuliformis. Next base: position 349,824,828 of record CM062810.1, on the reverse strand, counting down.
AATAAAGGCCCAAAAGGAAAAGATAAAGGCCTTAGAGAAAGAGTTGAATCTGGAGACTGCTATGGCCGACATAAAGAGAATCCTATGGGCCAAAATTGGCCAATCCATCAAACAGCAATGGAGGTCAATAAAAATAATGCATGAGCAGATGGATTTAATGGGCCAAGCTCAAGCAGAAATTCAGAAGGCCAAGACAGTGCTAGGGAACAGAGCAGAGCAGGCAAACAGAATGATAGACTTCCTGAACAGGCAAGAAAGGGAGGAATTGGCAGCTATAGGCATTCCCAACAGAACAGAGGCTGTCCTCTCTGCTAAGAAGATACTAACTCTCAGGAACTATATACAAACAGTGGAGAGGAAGTACTATGAAATGCAAGAAGATGTGGAGGAATACAAAGTTAAAATGGGAGTGCTGCAAGCAAAAGGCCTGCCCAACTTACTAAGTGGTGCAGGAAAACTGATCTCTCCAGATCAAATGGCCAACAGAATGGCAACCACTATTGAAAATCAGATTATTGCATCTGGCAGTTCATCTGAACAAGCAGGGCCTCCCACAGGGCAGAGCTTATATGACAAACTTGAATGCCTGTTCTTCATTGAGAATGAAGTGAATCACCTGTTTGAAACCCCTCCCAATCTTTATAGACATACAGAGGCCAAGGAAACATTGATAAAGATGCGTAGACATCAAATGCCTAAGGAGGATTGGTGGCAATTCATGCTTCAGATTTTGCCACGATATCTTCAGTCATTCGGCCACTGCCAGCTCCAGGTCACTACAAGACAAATAACATGACAAGTGTCAGTAGTTAAAGTAGCTAAAAAGTGACCCATCACATAGAATATGACAGCTATCCAAGTTTCAGACAGCACATCTCCAGCCGACTCTAACAACCATAAAGTCCAAATATCTTATGACTATTTTGACAACTGAGGCATTAAGGAATTACTGCAGCATTCACTCCTTCAGCTACTGCATTCCAGAGATTAGCATATCATAAATAAGATATTAACTCATTCTCTGATATTTTTGATGTAAATTTTGTATATATACTCCCCTGAGTAACTCATAAGGGGTTGGTAATTTTCTCTATGAGACAAATGTATTATACACTTTCTGAATTATCTAATACAAAGGGCTGGATGAGCTCAGTGATTTCCTGAAATATTTGATGTCTGGATGATGCTCCATGTGCTGATGCAGAATCCCTGTGCTGCCTGACTAAATAACAAGTTTTTTCCTTAATCTCTGTTCTTATCTTTCTTATGTTTATCAAATCATACTCATCTTATACTAAGCTAGCAGTAAAATGAAAGAATAGTGCAGGACTTGTTTCACTACACCTTGTACTCAATTTTTACTACTGTAAATGTTTGTCTTCAGGATTACTGTGCACATGAATTCTTAATTGCTCATGTAGCTGTTAATTCTATATGTATGAATATCACCTAGAAATTCTTAAATGCTCCTGGGTCAATATTCTCACTGTCTTACTCCAAAAGTTTACTGTAAGATTCTTAATTGCCTTGCATAAACTGGACACAACCCAACCAATCACTTTATGAAAGTTTATTTCTCAGACAATAACCTTGCTCTGCAGCATCACTACAGCAAATCACTCAGCACCTCAAAATAACTAAAGGACCACTGACTCCATAGCCCAATGGACTAGAACACTTTGGAGAATGCATAAGCACCTTGACTGAAATTATCATCCAACCAAAACCTTAAACAAACCTGAACTTATAGCTAGCCTAAAAACAATACAAAACAGAGATAAATTATAAAGAGAGAGCCCTCTCTGATTACAGTTTGGCTAGAAACTGTGGTCCAAAGATTGGTTAGTGGTTACCTCGGCCGTATTCCCTTGGGAGTCAAAGGGAACAACCTGGGTGTTAACAGGTTGCTTCCATGGCTATTGGCTTTTGGGCTGTACTGGGAGTACTAACATGTCTGGAGACTGATTTCTAGGTTTGGCTACTTGGGATGGTGGGAGTTTTGCAGTTTCTCTCATTCATAGCTTTCAAGAGCAAATCTCTTTGCTGCGTTAATTTCAACAAATCAAAGTATGTGATATTAGCCCTAGATTTCTTAAGATCATCCACAATATTGTAATCAATGTTATAAATAGGATAGGGTAGAGTAAACATACCGGTTTTGCCATTCTTAGGTGGGAGTTTACCATTTTGAGTCGCCTTCGTTGCAGTGGGAGATGCATTTTCTTTCTCTGGATGGTTTGCCACTGGGGTATTCTTGGACTAACCACTAGGTCTACCCTTCTCAACAGGGACTTTGGGAGCGGGTGCCTTCACGGGGCGGACATCTTTCTTGGTCTGATCTATAGGATTTATCACACCCACAAGTGGCCCCTTGCTTCGTGTGTGGATTTCATTAGTGTGGATCTCTGCCAAACTGTCTCCTTGATCATCATCGTTCTCATTTGTATAGAAATCCCACAGTACATTGATTTGAGATTCTTCTTCCAAGGGCTCCTCTACTTGGTATTCTTCCTCATCTTCTTGTCCCGGCTATAGGTCCACTATAGGTTCTTCGTGGTTAAGGAGTGATCCGATAAGAGCCAAATCTTCTTTATTTAAATTCCCTTCATTGGGTGGAGCAGGCAGTGTAAGTGGACCATGACCACCTTCTGCCTGTTAGTGTCAGTATCTTCATCCCTCCATCAATGCTCAAATTTCTCTCTTTTCATGCATATTAGGTGTCTCATCCGATCAGCTGCATTCCATTAGGTCAAGGATCAATTGATGGTAGTGGTTCTTTGTCAACTTCCCTCATGCCATTTATCTGCTGGCCTATTTTCACATGTACAGGTCATTTGCTGTCATTTTGTTTCATTCCATTTACAAAAGTTATTTTAGGGTTTTTTAGGTCTCATTAGGTCTAGGGTTTGTCACCATTGTCTTCAAAAACTCAATAAGAGGTCAGCAGGCATATGAGGATGTCTAATAAGTTCATAAAATTACAAATTTCATTGATGATAAGCTTCATAAAAGGTTTTTACCTCAAAACTCTGTTTTGAGGTGAAAACAAGGTTTTTTCTGTTTTCATGTACAAATTTTATGTAATTTCAATGTTTTCATATGTAATAAGCTCCAACTACTGACCTTGGTCACCTTGCCAACTCCAGCACTCCAGCCACTGCAAGAAACAAAAATATCAAAGCATCGGTTTATCAAATGATCAAAAAAAGTCAAACTGCAAAATGAAAAACAGGGTTTTTAAAGCAAAGTGAGAAGGACTATAGAAAAGGGTTTGCAAATGAAAAATTAAAATCAAGAGGATATACATTTCTTCCTTGTGTTTGAAAGACTTCATTTTGTGCAAGAGAGAGAGCAAAAGGGAGAAAATCTGGTTTGAGGAGAAAGAAGTGAAATTTGCAGCAAAAATTCAAACTTTCACCGGCGCTATGCACTTGGGCGTTGGTGCGACACACCTGCCTAGCGCTACGCACCGGGAACAGGTTTTTAACTAGGATTTGGTCATGCTCTATGCATAGAAAGTGTGCTATGCACCTGGGAGGCAGTGCTTTGCATCTACTGTATAAGCTCCAAATCACATTTCATCGATTTCACAAGCCTCCAATTTCACAACTAACCTCTCAACAAGTAAGTAAATCCTCTCATCTAACCTAGCAAGAGATTTTTTCATCTATGGTGGTGATTTGAATGTCTAAAAATGAAACCCTAGCGGCTTCCAAAATTATCTTTCCAAGCTTGCATAGAGTTTTTTGTTTTTTGCTGTTTTAACTACTTTGTGATTATCTTCCTACATCCCATGCCCCTGCACTAAATTTCCCTAAATCCCTTCCTCTTTCCCTCTCCCATTGGCACTCACCTTACCCCCTATTACCAAACCCTAAGCCCTATACATAATTCCTATCCATTCTCTAAACCCTAATTCCCATTTCCTAAACCCTATACATTCCCTAAAACCCTTCTTCTATCAGTCAACCCCTCAATTCCCAAAAGAAAAAACAGCAGTCACCCTACCCACCTTCATACTTTAAAAATCTCTTCATACTCATCATTCTTCACTCCAAATTTGCAAGTATGGAGACAGACTCAGCATATGAGAGGGATGATGAAACTGTCAGTGATTCTTCCCAAGAGGCTCATGCACCAAGAAAACCACATAAAGGAGGAAAACACATCTGGGAGGAGCCCACCACTCTCACAGAGTTACTAGCTTGCCCTCTTGCAGTAACATGTTTTAAACATCAGTCTTGTTACCAGTTTTGTGAAATGGTGGAGAGGGTGAAATATCACCATGAACTTGCTAGGTTATTTGTTCTTCATCTTCACAATGGCCAGGTGAACCTAGCTGGTGTCTCTTTCACTTTGACACCTGAAACCATTGCAGCAGCAACAAGCATTCCTAATGTGGGAGAACAGTGGAATAAGGGACAACATGTGGGCAGAGAGCATTATGAGCCTTACATCAAGGCTAGTTATCAAAGGCAAATCAGTAGGGTCTTTCCTTTCAGATACTTACAAGATACTTATGCTCCACTCATGAAACTCATTATCAAGTATTTCACCTGTGAAGGGAGGTTTTCTCGTTTGTATACTTACCATGTTAGATTGCTGATGCATTTCACAAGAGTGAGGATGATGAACCTCCCATATTTCATATGTAGAAATATTGAGAAGATGGCTACATATGTGCAAAGGAAACCTCTTCCTCAGTAGTTCAGTAGCATTTACCATTTTTCATTGATTAAAATTGTTGTTTTGCATTAGCTAAGCTTGCTGAATATTTCATGGGATACCTTCATTTCACATGAGGTTTTCAAAGGCCCTCAGGTAACCCCATCAGTGTTTCAAGAGGAAGGAGGACCTTCAAACCAGCTAGATGTTCATGAGACTGAAACAACAGGTGTGCTAGTGTTTTTCACTTATGAAAAAGGCACAAGGAGACTATTTGTAGCTGCCAAACAAGTATTATATCCACCAGGGGTGGAAGGGGTCTCGTTTCCTTCACCAGACCATAGGAAAATGCTATCGTCACCTAGGGTGAAAGGGGCTTTGCCTTCTTCTTCATTAGTACAGGTACAGGATAAAGGAAAGCAACCTTTGCATGATGAAGGGCCTTCTGAAGGTCAAGATAGAGATTTTATTTTGGTTCAGGATGAGGACACTGATTTGGGCTCTCAAAGCTCAAGACTCAAGGAGGTCATCAAAGAGAAAGAAGTTGATATCTATGCCTTATCACTTGACCTTGAGAGGGCTAAGTGGATTATTAACTTCCTTGAGCAAGATAATACGCAATTTATGGACAAACAAATAATCATGGAGCTGCAAACCATAAAGGAAAACATGCAAGCAACAAAAAGAAGGAAAGTCAAATTGACACCTCTTGAGCAAGAAATTGAGGCTGACCAGGAATCATGGCTAGAGAGGGTAAATATACACTTGGAGAAATTGCTTGAGAAAGATAACAAGGAGAATAAAATGTTGTGCCACATGGCTTATCACTATTTGGCCCAGAACAAAATTTGTAAGACAAGGATAAGAAGCCTAAAAGCCAAGTTAAAGCGAGCTTTGAGGAGAAAAAAAGAGAAAGATAAGCTCAAGATCTTGGCTGAAGCATCATTGGCCCAGCATAGTACCTAACAAAGATCACTCATGCCAAATTTCGAGAAATTTGGTGAAGTTTTGGACATTTTTGAATTTTTGAGGCAAAAAACAAGATTTTTTGGTAGGTGCGTAGCGCCACCGGCGCTATGCTTTTGATGGGGGCCTCCATTTGCAAAAAACTTTACATTTTGGAATAAGCATGAAAAGTTATGCTTGCTCAGAAATGGCTGAGAAATTTTGATAAGTTCTGGACCTCCAAAAGGGCCAAAAACACCCAAAAAATGCCCTCTCTACCACTTTTTAGCCACACAGGAAGTAGTCTTGAGAGATTGCATTTTTGGAGGGGCAAATGGACTCAAAATCAAAAAATTCAAGTTGTCCCAGAAAGTGGACTCACCAAGATTTCCAATGAGCTATTCTTCACCTGATTTGGACTTCGGGAAGCCTTCTAAAAGTGGCTTGGAAAAAGCACTATGCACAGAAAAAAAGGCGCTATGCATAGGATGAAAATTTGCCAATTTTCCCTGTTTGCTCAGAATTTTGCCTAGTTTTCTACCAGTTTGACTTTTTCTCTCACATGGTAAAATTCATGATTTAATTTGATGTAAATATATGTACTATGATGTAAAAATTATGAAAATTGACTTAAGGAGGTAGATACATCAGTTGTAGGTGGTTTTGAGCTGTAATGAATTGGTTTCCTAAGTTTTAGAGGCAAGCTGTTCCACTGCCTACTTTTGTGTTCCTAGTTTAGATATGGTTGAAACCACCCCTTTTCTCATGGATTTGACCCCTGATGGATAGCACAGGTGGTTTGGATGTCTATATCATGTGTTTTTTCAGTCATTTGTCAAGGTTGGACTCTTGTGGATGCTTTGAGCACTATTGTACATCACTTTTGCAGTTTGGCAAGGAAATAGACCAGGGTTTTGCAGCATTTTGTGGGATTCTTGTGGCAAGGTGAATTAGTATTGTTTTCTCCTCTTTGATTCAATTTATCATATGTTTATGTGTGCCATTATCTCTCTCTTTTTCTACATAACTAAATGAATCAAGTGAAAAGGTGGAATTCATTGATGTTTCAGTGCTCTGCCTTGGGGTTTATTTAGTTTTACATGTTTTCTGTTGTTTGAAGAGGACTCATGAAACTTGCATTCCATCTCCAACTCCTCACCAGTATTTAGACTCACCATTACACCTAATTTAAAGTACTAAACACTTGCCTACCTCGCCCCACAAAAACCTCTGCAAATCTGAGCTTATTCCCCGGACCCAAAACTTCCTTCCACATCTGATCCAACAACCAACCATTAAAATCAATCAGAATTCTCTGAGCATATACCTAGCCTAAAATTAGTATTTACATCAGTCATCTCTAGCATTATTTTCCATATTTTCCTGAGATTGACAAGGAGAGAGCCCTCTCCCGACCTAGTAGGGCTAGCTACCAGGTTAAGCATGGTTTGATGTTACCCTAGACCTGCCTTTCTCAGCCTGAGGTAGATTTAGGCTATAACACTGCCTTCTTATGATAGAAAGGTTTGAAATTTTTTTTGTTGTTATACTCTCCTACACTCCCGCTTGTACTCTCTCCAGAATTCCTTTTCATATCGATGATTTTATTTGTTAACTTCTTAATGATCTGATGCAGACCTTCTACATCTGTGTTATCATTTTCTTTGGTTTCAGCCCCCTTCTTATCACTCCCATTATTCTTCTTGGATGCCTTAGAGGCTTTCTTTTCTCTGGTTTTAGGGTGGCATGCTGTGAGACTGAGCATTTCATTCTCGACCTTTACTACTTCATCGATAGCACCTTGTAAGGTTTTTGCATTACTCTTGTTGACCTACATCGCAGTAGGGACAGGGAGAGAAGTGATGTAGATTTCCATGAACACCTCCTCAGTAGGTCTAGTGGTGGCTAGGATTCTTTTGAACAAGGTGTTGAACCGGATGTTAAAATCCTTTACCTTTTCTTTGGTTTCCATTTTCAAATGGAACATTTCTAGAACTAAGGCCGCAGGGGTTTTGTCATTGCCATACTTGTCTAAAAAGGCTTGTTGAAAGGCAGCCCACGAAGTGATTGATCCTGTTCTCAAGCTAAAGTACCATGTGGAAGCTGCACCAATGAGGGTAAAATGGAACAGGTGACAAACTATATCTTCATCAGCTACCCCTAGCATGCACACATCCAGGAAGAACGAATTGCTATGGTTTTCAGCAGTGTCTCCCCGCACAGGGTCACATTTAGGCAGTACCTTTTCTGCATTCTTGGGTAAGGGATGCTGCTACCCAGGTATCGCTACGACATCCTCAGTGAGCCAGGAAGGAAGTGCTCCCGGAGGAGGTGGGAGTTGGTTTCCACCCAGTTGAGGAATATTAGCCATATCGAGGATAGGGATGTTCTGGTTGAGGGTTTCTTCGTTAGGATTTTCCAAATCAGGCTAGGGATTGCCTTCAGAAGGGGAATCCTCAGGAATTTCTTCCCAAGGAGAGTCGATACTCTGCAAAGAATCAAGCACAATATCTTCAAGAGAAGGGGTTGCAGATGTCTCTTTGTTTATGTGATAGACCCTTGGCTTTCTTTTTGCTATTGGAGGTAAAGACTGAAAGATAGGGAGCTGTGATAGGGAACGAGTGTAAGCCTGAGTAAGTCTTCTGACTGGTTGTTCCTGAGTGACAGGATACTCCCACAGTGTCTCTTCTTCGAAATGAGGCTTTTCCGAATGAGAGGAAGGGTCTTTTCGACCTTCAAAATCCATGCATTAATCTTTTTGAATCCATGCATGGCACTTATAGATGAAATCTTGAAAAGCTGTGGATGGCAGTTCAGGCCCTCCTTCTAGCGCCAATTTGTTGACATGGCGAATTTTCGCTATACCAACAAGGGGAACTAACCCGATCGCAAGCCCCAATTAGACCTGCTTTCGTTTGGAATGGCTAGTTCCAACAGGTTTTAAGGGACCCCGTAAATTGTTAAATGAGTTGAAAGATTGCTTCTGGGAAGAAGGCTTCAATTACATCAATGAAATAAAACAACTAACCACTATGTATTAAATCCTATCTACACTTCTTCTAACTACTCTAGTCTATGTCCTAATTATCCTAATCACCAGTTCATATAAGAACAAGGCTGCATTAATACTTAATTACAATCCAATCATTCATACAGGAATGCACATTCCATTTTATGGAAGAGAAGCTTGCAACTGATGTCCAATAGAGTTTTGAGTCAGCAACCTTTCATGATTTAACCATGATATTGAATCATATTCAAATAACCAGGCATAACCATGAACTGTAAGTCATCAATATGCACAAAAACAAATATACATTTGCATTTATACCAGTGACAACATTCTGATCAAAACACATCATAAAAGAGGAAAATCAATCTAAAACACCGGCTCTTTATTGAGCTAAACAATCTCCTTTTATTCACAATAATCAAAGTTGTTCTTCCCAAAACCAAAAATCCCCTCTCTCCTATCAGGAGGTAATACTTATGCAGCCCCCCATGACCCTCGGTCTTCCATGACCTTTCATTTCCCCCATTTCATTACACAGGTCAACATATGCAGATGAGAATGGTCGGTGAAACTGCTGACATGCCGAGGTCACCCTTGGTGGAGCGTTCTCCTTCCTGGGGAAATGAATGGATGCCTTTGGAACAGAGGAGGAAAACGTATCATTTCTTAGCACCTGTGTGGAGTGGCTATCATTCTCTATCATTTCTTGAAGGAAACTGAAGATGCTGCGCTCATCATCCCCACATCTGCCATGCTTTGTGATGTATCTGGCAATGATGACATCTTGTTGGATTAGCGTGTCATGCATGCTTCCAATGAACTAAAGGAGCACCTCCATTATGCAGTTTGGCGGTCTGTGTTCCCTTTTGCAGAGTGTGTTTCGCAATGTTGACACCGGTAGGGCAGAGGTGTCATCCTAATACAACTCACCTTCATCCATTACTGGGTTTGCTCGAATTTGCCTGCAAAATAATCCATATCAGCTATGACGGTGAGACATATGGCAAACAGGCCTACAAAACATGAATCTTGCATTTATAACATCAAATGTGAAATAATTCCCCTTTCTTTTTAATTTATGCACTGATTAAGTCCCGTGAATGTAAATCCGATTTACATTGCAAATCCTTGCAAAACACAGAGCGGAACCCAAAACCCGGACTTGAAATACTATGGGTGGGAACCTATACCCTATCGGGTTCGCCATATGGAATTTCCCATTAAAAAAACTGCGACCATAGCACTTTACCGAATACACAAGAAACACGGGAAAAACCCACGTCCGGGCCGTATACCCGGACTTCAAATTTTATATGCTCGAGCCTAAAATTATTGGCGGGTTCGGCGTATGGTGTCGCGCCTTATGCATGAGCGCTAGACCCCGCCGATAGCGATTTGCGATGGGGAGGGGTGGACCTGATAACATATATATTATGTTTAATCGGATCGGCGGGTCCGCCATATCGCATATCGCAATATGCGCAGGCCTAGGGCCCAGCTGATTGCGATATGTGATTGGGCCGGACCTGATATATATATACATTATGTTTTAACAGCCCCGACGAGTTTGCTGCGTATGATTTCCCTTTGTAAAACCCGACTTCAACGTTTTTTCGAAAACACAAGAAAGTATGGGAAAACCCCGTGTCCAGCCATAAGGCCAGACCTGAAATGTTATATGCTCTGGTCTATAATCATCGACGGGTCCGAAGTATAATGATGTGCCTTTATATAGGCTCCGGACCCTGCCGATTGCGATATGCTATTGGGAGGGCAGACCCGATAGAATATATATCATGGTTAATATAGCCATCGGGTCTGGAAGACATACGCGCCCTTTATATATATAGCTTTGGGGCTTGGCCGATAGCGATTTGCGATGGGGCTCTGGACCCGAAATATATGCATTTGGGTTAATAAAACCTGTCGGGTCTGGAAGCCATGAATGCGTTGTGTTAATTGCGATAGGCCCAAAAAAAGGGATTTATGCATGCTTTGCGAAGTATTTTTGCTATAAGGAATTATGATGGGAATAATGATGCAATAGAAGGTTTTGAGGGCTTAAATGGTTTTGATGGGGGGAATGAATGGAGGGCTAGGCTGGGTGATGAATGGACCATGCAACAAGGTCTAAAAGGGGGGTCTTGACCATTAAGAACTGAAGATTTGGCTCGGCAACGAGTTAAAGTCTCTGGGACTAAACAGATCATTCAGAGAGGTAGAAGACCAACTTTTAAGGGGACCCATTCAAAATTATTGCCAAGGAAAGTTTGATAGGGTGGTGGTTATGGCCACAACACAGTGATATATGCATAAGTAGAAGTGAAGGTCCTGCCTGTTGTCACTGTTTATAGAGTCAGAAGAAGCTTTAATTCTTTGATGGAAGGAGAGCAAACCTTATTCTAAGAGAGAGCTACTTCTACTGTAGTAATGAAGAAAACAGCATGAAATGCTAAACTTGCACCATAACCTAACTTAATCAATCAAACAACTATGCTAAGCAAAATTGCTAATTTAACATTAACCTAATGCTAATTATCTATGTTGCAGAAGAAAAAAACATTAAAACTAGACTAAGGTGTGGCAAAGAAACTTAGGCTAAATTGGTTTTCAAGCGGAAGAGCGATCGGAGGTTGAAATCAATGAAAGGAGGACGTAAGGATGCAGTAGCACATAGGGACCGTTGGATCGATCAGTGAACAGAAGATGGACGGTGGAGATTATGTCGTGGAGGCGAAGTCAAGAGATGGATGGGCGGAATCAATCGGTAGACGGACGGTGGAGATCGGCCAAGCCAGTTGGCGATCAGGTGAAGCGACAGCCATCAGATTAGACGAGGCAGAACGACAGTGGAAGTTTAAGGCGATAAAGTGATCGAGTGATGCGATGACCATCAGATCAGGAGACAGATTGATGGTGGAGATGGGAGCGCTTAAAGGAACATGCAGAAATGGGGGAGCGAGTTTAGAGGGCGGTAAGTGGTATATTGCACGCCCTCAAAGCTGTAAGTGGTTTTCTCAAATTTTACGCTATTAGCCTCCCCAGGCGACATGTAGCATGGGGAAACCACCCATTTCACGTGCTCTCGGGAGGATAACGGTTAGATAGAAATCCACGCAATATGGCGCGATAACCGTTGGATTAGGCGGGGTTGATCAAAGGTGGATATCGACCAAGCTAGTTGGCGATCGGGTGAAGCGACAACCGTTGGATCAGACAAGGTAGATTGACAGTGGGGATTTAAAGTTCATAAAGTGAATGGCGGACTCCATGTGAGGCGGTAGTTGAAGAAAATAGTGCATCGGACGGTGATTGTGAAGGTTTGTTGGTGATTGGACGATGAGGAAGCGATGGAGGGGGAATGTGCTGGAGGCAGTTTCAAAGGAGAATGACAGAGAAAACCAATGCGGGTAAACAAATAACTGCACTTAAACAACGAACTCCATAGCCCATGCAAGAACTAGAGACTGTGTTTTTTGGGTTGTTGGAGGGTCTCTGCCTCAAGTCATGGTCCAAGAGGGAGGAGATGAGGCTGAGATACCTGCACAAAACCTGATAGTAATCTTTTCCTCTAATCCAACCCGTGAATTAAAAACACAAATGAAAGTAATGTACATTAGATGCAACTACTGAAACAAATGAACAGAAACAGGAAGTTATTCAAATAAATGAACAAAACCAGAAAGCTGCTTAACCAAATGAATCAGAACTAGAAACTTCTTGAGCAAATGCAACAGTAAAACATGAAACTACTGAAGCAAATGAATCACCAAACCATGAAACTACTTAAAAAATAAACAGAACAGAACTCTATGCTAGAATAACAATACAGTAAAGAGGAGCTATGTCTGCTTGGGTCGGGCCCTAACCCAAGAGCTTCATCCCTCGAAGTTTAACTCAGAGCTCGCTTAAACAAAACTCATCTTTATTACAGAAACCATGGATTACAGAGCAAATTCAAAAGTCTTTGCAGTTCAAAAATAAAATAGAGTTTTACAAATGACGTCCAAATCCTAATGAGGTCCTAAGCCTCTTCTACTTATACATTTGATATACTGTTTTCTGTCCTTTTCACTTGTTCGACTGTCTTCTAGTCTTCAAAGTGATGGTTGTTTGCACTTCGAGCTAGTGGAGGAATATTCAAATGGAGGGGTAGTAAATGAGGAGGATTTACCTCCTATAGTTACTCTCCCTTGTCCCATTTGAGTCTTTTCCAAGGTATTTGCCATAATTCTTTGCTTTTATCCTTTATACCTGCATTTTTCCTTACTTTTACCCCTTTATTCCTGCATTACATGCACATTAGACCACAAATCCAAATATCCAACTCTAACTCATTTCATAAACAAAATATAATCAATAGTATGCAATAAGTTGTGAGAATAGTTGGTTTGAATAAGTTAGGAGGTGAATTAAGGCCAATTAAGGCCCATATAATTACTCAATAATGAGGCTCATCATCACCCCCCTACTAAAAGTGTTGCTCATCCTCTGAGCAACTTAGTCAATGTCCATATCCTTCATGGCTCTGGTAGCCTCTCTGACATCCCATTCTTTTGTTGTGGTCTCTTCTTCTTGTTTACAGAAGCTTGCTTTCCTTTCTACTTCTTCCCACTGCCTCTTTTCCTCTTCTTATTTTCTCCCTTCTAGCATCCCTAGGAGTAGTGGTGGACTGAGTTTTAGGCCTATCCAATTGACCTTCAACCTTTTCATTGATTGCTCATACATAGGTGCCCTGTTGAGTGCTTTTCTCAACCTTTGAGGGGAGTGATATTCTCTAATCTTCAAGCTGTGTGGCAGTGTGTTCCATCTCCTTCAGCAGGCATGTATATTATCATCTTAGCAGCCTAAACATATCCTCAAAATGTGAAATTGCTTTCTCTTGGGCAGTAACCTATCTAAGTGCTAGCTAAGGATTATTTATAAATAGATTATGGGTGCTGATTAGGGCCATGGGATTTGATTGTTCAGCTCTGATGAAAAGAGGTTCATTTTGCTCTCTGGCCAATATTCTTTTCATCTCTACAGCCCTTGACTCCTCATGGTTCATCCATGATGCCAAAGACATTAATTGTAGATCTCCTAGCTCTACATTAGGATCCCAAATATTCATGTTTGTGAGGGCCATGTTGTGCAAGTAAAACTCAGCCATTTTGGCCCCATCTTCTAGTGCACTTTGATCACAAAGATCAATAAACTGTCTACAGTCCTGAAATGGCATGGTGCTCCTTTGTGCTAGTGTTTTAATATGAAATTGCAGCCATTGTTTTCTGAGGTAAAAACATAGGATTTAGTTGGAATCCTACACTAGATGGCCTCCAAGGAGAGGCTAGCCATACATGCTAGCTGGTTTTTCTTTTCCTACAGTTGTCCTCTATGTTTTTCTTATCTTCTTCCTTTTGTTGTTCTTTCTCATCTCCATCAGTTTCTTCCTCTGTTTCAGCATCATCCTCCTTGTGTTTCTGCATGTTCCTCTGTATTAGTTTCTTCTTGTTTTGCCTCTTCCTCACTGACAGAAGGACTAACATCATAGGTGAGGGTTTTGATGTCATCCTCTGCTAGTAAGTCTTTGAAGATTGACCATTTTATAGGGATCATGAGGTTTTGGAGGGCATCCTTAATGAGGATTCTGATCAACCCATGGTGAAATAACTACTGGGAATTTCCTTCCTTTACTTTGGTTCTGGAGTCTATGAGTGATTGCATCAAGCAATAGGGTATGCTGAGTCTTCGGTTGCATAACAACACTGTATCTATGGACTCTTGCACTCTCTTTTGACTTATTAAGGAATTTCCTTTTTTCCACCTTTTAACTTATAAACCAACTACCTTTTAACCTTTACAACTTTTGATCAAATGATGCATATGAGTGAGTGAGTGGGATACTTACATGTGGTCTTGATGCCATGCTGCAGTTGTCAAAGATTAGAGGTGCTGTTGATGGTCATTCTTCTTCCTCCTTTGCTGTCTGCTGATGGTTTATTAGCTTTTGCAAGTGTCTGTGACTGAAGATCTGATGTTGTTGCTGTTGCTGTGGAGCTCTTGGATCTGATGCTGTTGCTGCTGTGGAGCTCTTGGATTTGATGTTGCTGCTACTGTGGATTTCTTGGATTACCACTTGGCAATGTTTGGTGTCTCCCTTAGAATTTCTTGATCATGTTGCTGGATGGTGCTGTGAGGATGCTGTAATGAATGGACAGAGGGAGTAGGAGTGTATGTGGATGCAGGGATGATGGTAATGGTTGAGGTGATTCTGTTAGAAAACACAATCTTCACATGGATTGAAGCAATGAAGTGAAAAAACAATAAAATTGATGGAGGGATGCATTGGTAAGGAGTGGAGACGATGAATATATGTGAAGCAGGGTTACCTTTGGATCTTCTCTTTGCTCCTTGATTGTCTTTCTCACCCACCTGCAAAGAACAATTATGTATTTTATTATTATTATTATTATTATTTTGAAAAATACATAGGCTGCCTTAGAGAGGTTTTCAACCTAGATATTTTCCCTCGGTGCCTCAAGGAAGGTTTTCACCCAAGGATCTTCTTATTTTTTTTTCGACCCTATCCTAATTGAAAAACAAAATAGCTTTCAAGTATAAGAATACTTCCAATGGAGCCAGGTGCACATCAAGATGACAGACAAGATGACGCGGAGGCTTGAAATGTATGCTTTGACATGTACCTGGGTTTCAGAGACCAAATGATTTGACTTTTAAAGGATCAAGCATATTTGAGGAAGAGAGTGATGCTGCAACTTAGTGATTGTCTGGAACCATATTTCAATGTAGTTGTGATATCCCTAGTCCTCTTGCTGATTTGGATCATCCTGGATGTCTTCTTCTTTCATGACCTTTAAATATTCCTCTTTTTGTTGAGTTTTCTCTTGAACATATGGAGGAATTGATGGCAATCATGAGGGAGCTTTCTCAATCTCTGATTTGCTGTGTGCTCTGCATCAAATGCAACCCATGGTTCTTTGATATTCTCTTTTGAATCTTCTTCTTCTATATGCTGTCCTTCAATGATATTAGGAGAATTTCTTTTTTGCAATACTCTTCTTGAGCTATGGTGAATACTATTGACCTCAAGAAGAGATGTTTGGAAGTGTTGTATCTCAGCATTGTAAGTGGGCTGAGCTACTTCAATGTGTGGGCTTGGAAATGGTGGTACAAGTAGTTGAGTGGGAGTGTATATTTGAGATGGATGTGGATGGGGTTGTGGTTGTGGTGGAGGTGAATGGTAAGGATAACATGGAGTTTGGTATGGAGGATATTGAGGAAAATACTGAGGATATTGAGGATATTGTGGATGGCTCCCATAAGTTCCTTGCCAACCTTGTTGCCAAGATTGGTTTTGGGGTTGTGATGGCCAATGTTGCCAAGATTGGTTTTGGGGTTGTGATGGCCAATGTTGCCAAGAAAAAGGTGTGTTCCAACTACTTGTAGGTGGATGTGCATAAGCCTAAAATTCTGAATTAGGCTCTTGCATCATATCAGGCTGAATAAGCTGCCATGGTCCTCTTGGAACTACATAACCTTGCTGCATTGGCAATGGACTTGGTCCATTCTCCTCCTTGTGAACTTTCTTCAACCCTGGTAATGATGGACAAGGCCTAACATCCTGTGATTCTGCAACACAAATATCAACATTTTCTTTTCCTTCATCTTTCATTCTTAATATTTCTACTTGTTTTGTTAGATTGATAAGAATTTCTACTTTAAAACCATCAAACAAATTTATAATTTTAGCTTGACTTACTGATCTTGATGCTGATTTACCTACTCTTGCTTTTCCTCTTGATATGTGTTTGCATGTTTCACATATTTCCTCAAATGATAATTGGTATACATCACCTTTACTCATGATATTAAGGAGATCAATCCATTCATCCCTAATTGTTCTAAGTAAGAGGGTTTTTAGTGTGTCAGATCCTAAACGATGTAGTTTTTCCCTCTTAACATTGTCCATGAACCTCTCTATTAGATCCTCTAGACTCTCATCTTCTCTTTGATTCATTCTAAATATTTCTTCTTTAAGATCATGATCTTATATTTGTCTAGAAATATCTTTTGCATATCATTCCATGATCTTATTGAATTAGTCCCTAAACTCATGAACCATCTAAGAGCTCTATCCTTTAAAGTTGTTGGAAACAATCTCAGGTTTTGAGTTTTTGATAGGTAACCATAAGATCTACAAATAATTTTAAATTCAAAGAGAAAGGTTTCCAGATCCTTTGTCCTTAGACCATGAAATTTTGGAAGAAAAGATGGAGGGATGTTCTTCATGTGCACACTATCATCAATATCTTGAATGGGAAATCCAAGAGGATCTTCCTCATTGTCATCATCTCCATCCATTTCTTCTACATTCTTTGCCATTTTCTTCTTCTACCTGCAAGAGTGAATGGTGATGTGGCTCTTACTGCACCACATGATCAAATGGGGGGTTGGGTTGGTATTTGGAAATTTTTTTGTTTTTGTTTTTATGATTGAAATCCTACTTGCAAAATGGAAAGGAAAGCAGATAATGACAACTGAAAGAAAGGAAGAAACTAGATTACTTTTGCAGAAATAAACTAATGGAAGAAATCTGGAAACTAGAAAATAGAAGAAAAGAGCAGTAATCACTTCTACTCTGACACCTCCCCGGCAATGATGCCAAAAAGTGATGAGCCTAGGTATTGCAACAATAATGCTACAACTCCCAGGGCTATTGGCTTTACATATCAACTTGGGGTTCGCACAAACTTGGAGGTAACAATGCTATATGCACAAGTAGAAGTGAAGGTACTGCCTGTTGTCACTATTTATAGAGTCAAAAGAAGCTTTAATTCTTTGATGGAAGGAGAGAAAACCTTATTCTAAGAGAGAGTTACTTCTACTGCAGTAATGAAGAAAACAACATGAAATGCTAAACTTTCACCATAACCTAATTTAATCAATCAAACATCTATGCTAAGCAGAATTGCTAATTTACCATTACTCTAATGCTAATTATCTATGTTGCAAAAGAAAAAAACATTAAAACTAGACTAAGGTGTGGCAAAGAAACTTAGGCTAAATTGGTTTTCAAGCGGAAGAGCGATCGAAGGTTGAAATCAATGAAAGGAGGACGTAAGGATGCAGTAGCGCATAGGGACCATTGGATCGATCAGTGAACAGAAGATGGACGGTGGAGATTATGTCGCAGAGGTGAAGTCAAGAGATGGACAGGCAGAATCAATCGGCAGATGGATGATGGAGATCGACCAAGCCTGTTGGCGATCGAGTGAAGCAACAACCGTCGGATCAGACGAGGCAGATCGACGGTGGGAGTTTAAGGTGATAAAGTGATCAGGTGATGTGATGGTTTTCAGATCAGGAGACATATCGACGGTGGAGATGGAAGCGCTTAAAGGAGCATGTAGAAATGGGGGAGCAGGTTTAGAGGGTGGTAAGCGGTATATTGCGCACCCTCAAAGCTATAAGTGGTTTTCTCAAATTTTACGCGATTAGCCTCCACAAACGACACATAGCATGGGGAAACCACCCATTTCGCGTGCTCTCGGGCGAATAACGGTTGGACAAAAATCCATGCGATATGGCGTGATATCCGTTGGATCAAGCACGACTGATCAATGGTGGAGATCGGCCAAGCTAGTTGGTCATCGGGTGAAGCGACAACTTTTGGATCAGACAAGGAAGATCGACGATGGGGAATTAAAGTTCATAATGTGAATGGTGGACTCCATGCGAGGCGACAATTGAAGAAAATAGTGAATTAGACGATGATTGTGAAGGTTTTTTGGTGATCAAATGGCGAGGAAGCGATGGAGGGGGAACGTGCTGGAGGCGGTTTCAAAGGAAAATGACAGAGAAAACCAGTGTGGGTAAACAACTAACTGCACTTAAACAACGAACTCCATATCCCATGCGAGAACCAGAGACTGTGTTTTTGGGGTTGCTGGAGGGTCTCTGCCTCAAGTCATGGTCCAAGAGGGAGGAGATGAGGCTAAGACACCTGCGCATAACCTGATAGTAGTCTTTTCCTCTAATCCAACCTGTGAATTAAAAACACAAATGAAAGTAACCTACAGTAGATGCAACTACTGAAACAGATGAATAGAAACAAGAAGCTATTCAAATAAATGAACAGAAACAGAAAGATTCTTAACCAAATGAATCAGAACCAGAAAATTCTTGAGCAAATGCATCAGTAAACCATGAAACTACTAAAGCAAATGAATCAACAAACCATGAAACTACTTAACAAATAAACAAAACAGAACTCTATGCTAGAATAACAATACAATATAGAGGAGCTGTGGCTACTTGGGTCGAACCCTAACCCAAGAGCTTCAACCCTCGAAGTTTAACTCAGAGCTGACTTAAACAGAACTCATCTTTATTACAGAAACCATGGATTACAGAGCAAATTCACAAGTCTTTGCAGTTCAGAAATAAAATAGAGTTTTAAAAATAAAGTCTGGATCCTAATGAGGTCCTAAGCCTCTTCTACTTATACATTTGATAAACTATTTTCTGTCCTTTTCACTTGCTCGGCTGTCTTCTAGTCTTCAAAGTGATGGCTGTTTGCACTCCAAGCTGGTGGTGGAATATTTGAAAGGAGGGGTAATATATGAGGAGGATTTACCTCCTATAGTTACTCTCCCTTATCCCATTCGAGTCTTTTCCAAGGTCTTTGCCATAGTTCTTTGCTTTTATCCTTTATACCTTTATTTTTCTTTGCTTTTACCCCTTTATTCTTGCATTACATGCACATTAGACCACAAAGCCAAATATCCAACTCTAACTCATTTCATAAACAAAATATAATGAAAAGTATGCAATAAGTTGTGAGAATAGTTGGTTTGACTAAGCTAGGAGGTGAATTAATGCCATTTAACGCCCATATAATTACTCAATAATGAGGCTCATCAAGTAGCATGTAGACACTATCTTAGCATAAGGGTGCAAATACCCAAAGACCAACCATTTGGGAATGGGAGAGGATGAATATATAGGCAGGGAAAGGGAGTTAGGATCTCTCCAAAGATAGGAGAAGGCCCTCATCTCAAGGAGGTACCTCATAGGGATAAGATCAAAGGGAAATATTGGGAGAATTCGACCACATCCACATCGAACAACCTCCAGCTCGTCATTCTGGAAGCCTCTAGATGACGAAGCTTCTTGTCCTCTTTGGGAAAACTTTTCCCTAGGGATCAACTCGAGTATCCAAGCAAAAAGCGCATTAGCAGCACGAGGCTAGTATAGTGCAATTAGCGATCAACGCTGGTTCCTAGTGTTAGGGGCATGATAGTCTTGAAATTAGGGTTTCAAAGCTTTCTTCTTCAGGGGAGGCTCAAGGCATGTTTCCATCAATATTTAAGGGAGGATATGAGCTATATATCAGGATGGGTATACTGCATGACTGCCACGTTTTGGGCACTTCGGGTATGACTCAGGGAAGTGCAGGAGGCATGAAAAAATACTGTGTAATATTCTTGGATGCGCAAAACTCACAGTAGTTGTTGTTTGGGATGTTTGAGTACTTCTACAGTATCAGACACAACCATGGGGAATGTCCATAGCCCCTACAAACCTAACAATACTCAGGTCGATTTCGGCCCGGGAATGCCCCTTGCAATCCTACTACCGCAACTCTTGCTATAGGCGGAGCCCCTGATGGTCCGACGGGCCCCAATGTGTTACCTATGGCCGTCAATATTGGGCACTCATTCTCGACGTGCCCCTCCACTAGAAAGTGGGTGCACCACACATTGGGTCTTGCTGAATGAACTACCTGTATGTCTTTCAATTTCTCTGTCAAGCTAGCTATCTAGTGTTGGAGACCCAAGATTGATGGATCCTGTGACAAGCCCCTCCCCCGATAGTTGTGTGGATACCCTGCCATAACTTCTATATGGGTCGCTTGCCCGAGAGCATCCTGTAGGGTCTCAATCTTCTGTTGTGTTAGGGGTGTCCAGGTAAGGGGTAGGAGTGCCTTGATAAACCAATCCCTCTAGTGGTTGGGATCTATGGTGTAACTTAGTTTGCCAATTGCATCCTTAAACCTCTGCATAAGCTCCCAATCAGTTTCCCCTTCTTGCTGCTTGATCTCCCACAACTCTGACAACCCTTGCTGATCTATTTGGGGGAGCTTGAATTCTTGCACGAAGCTCTTCTTGATATCATCTACGATCGGATTCTGGTTTAACTCTACCCATTTGATAAACCACCTTAGGGCCCTCTCCCTAAGGGTAGTATGGAATTTGATCAACTTCACGTTGTTGGGCATTTGGCAAGCTCTCCATATGGCTTCGCATAGGTATCAGTGTTGTTCTACATCCTCATTCCCTCGGCCAGAAAATTTTGGGTATCTGGTAAAGGATCCTGCCATGCTGGTCCGAGTGTGTGCTAGAAGCACAAAACCTTGGGTTCTAGCCTATTGAGATCCTTGCAATCATAAATTTCTAGTGCTACTATTCCCACTACTGTTAGAGGTACCAGAACCAATCTTATATCTAACATGAACACTATGTACTCGTATCACTTTAAGAAACTTAACATCAAATTTACCAGGACTGTTGCAAAGTACCAGGGGAAGGTTGAGGTGAACATTACCTGAGCTTCGGGGGGTTGGATTTCTGATTTTGTCTAACACATTGTCCTCCACAAACAATTGTCTCATCACATCACACATCTCATCTTCCATATCTTCCTCGGGATTACTATGACCGCTTCCATTAGACACCTCCCCCGCAACAGGTGAGGGAGGGCTCCTATCACCTTCCAGACTTATGTCTATCCTGGTTGTCTCTTTTCCCTTATCTCATTTCTCTTCCGTCTCATATCTTCCTTCTAGACCCTTCAACACTGCTTCTTCTTGGTGTGGTATCTCTGATTTCCCTCTCATTGCCTGCCATGCCCTTTCCTGCCACTTTTCTGCTATCAATGCTCTCCTCTACGCTCTTACTTCCCTAGCCCTTCGTGAATCTTCTGCATCCATAATTTTAGTGGCATCATAGTCCCTCGCTTAGTATCATTTCTCCCCTTAGGTCCTTCCCCCAGTACTGGGGGTTTATGTTGCCATGCTCAACCCTTGGAAAGGAATAAAGCCTTCTTCCACCATCAAAATATTAATCCAGAGAGGTAATTATTTTAGCAACTTTACTCTTAGCCTAGATCGGTACATGACGTCAGTCTTCGAAAAGGACTGGTAACTTTCTATTGTGAATTCGACCATGTATCCCTCCAAAGTAGTCTGTACCCAAAAATCTATTGCTCTTGTCAGATCTGTGTCAAGGCGATGGAACGCCGCGGGATCGACGGGAACCCAATCACGATGGGATGGAGTTTGTCTTTCTGGCTGACCCTTCACTTGCATTATCCATAACCAGTTGTACAACTCTTTAGGGAACTTACCCCATAAGATATCGTATTGATCACTTGTAGTTTCTGAATATAAAATCTCGTCATTCACCTTAGTGACATCTTGGCTTCGAAGCATGGCCTGCTGTGATACAAACCGATCCATTTTGTCATCCCACCAATTTCGTATCTCTTTCTTAAGAATCCTTCATACCATATTCTAAACCCATATTTTCGATTTCATGTCCCGACAACGAAACCATTTGTTGGCACGAAAATGACAACAGGGAAGAGACCTTGGGTTCAGGCACAAGGGGCCAACAAGGCTCCACTGTAGTCTAGGACAACGTTGACATTTTCACCTTACCCAGAGGGGAAAGGAGTCACACCCGAGGTATTCTGCGGTTGATTTAGATGGGGTAGAATGGAGTATCAAGATTCAAGGATTTTGCAGCCAATGAACATCAATAACTTAAACAGTCAATCATGTACACTATCCAATCAAGATATGCTACTCATGTCATTACGAGAACTCGTCCAGATTATAGCCATTCATTAAAAAGTTTTAAATAATCCACATAAAGTACATCAATACATTATACATCCCAAATTGCTTCTTGCATTAACTTGAACATAATAGAGTACATAACATATTACATAAGGCTCAAAGCTTGATAAGAAAATACATAAAGAGCACAAATAACAAGACCAATCATAACCAGATCTGAGGACGAGGCACGCCTTTCCAAAACCGAGGAAGGCTCTCCTGTTCATGTCCTCATTTGTCTGCTTCATGACCAATCCCATCCTCGTGCTATCTTCTACCTTTTATCCTTTGCTCCACACTCCCACTGCTAGTTCCCCTCATCTCCTGCTCGGCTGACTCTGCCCTCGGTTGCCTTCTATCTGCCCTTGCTCGATTGCTCTTGCTCTTGTCCACCACCTTTCTGCAACTGCCCATTCACTCTTAGTTCCTTCCCCCTCCCTCGGTTGTCAGTCCCTCAACTCCAATAGTCGTCCGCGCCACCTGTCCTTTGTCTGCAGAACTCAAAATTCAAAACGAAGGCCCCAACATTTTTTCTCACTCAGATCATTTGGTGATTTTTCTTGGAAGATTTGAGTGCACGAAATTTGAACCTGGCACAAGGGTGGAAAGTTAGAGAGCATATTCTCATCACTACCTATGGTTACGAGGTTAATGTGTCTTTTCTCCTCTAGTCACCAACATAGGACTAATTTCGTTGAATAAGAAGTCTAACTCTTATTTGTGAAATTCAGTGCAAATCTAAGTGTTATTTGTATCATAAAACACGCTTTGTGAATTTACTTTACTTGTATTCAAAACAGGTAGACCCCATAATTTTTGTTGCTACAACAATTGCATGCTCGTATTTCATCACAATGATGGCGGTTTCAGTAAGGAAGATTACATTAAACTAAACTTATTCACCAAATCGAGTTGATTGTACTACATTTTAAAGGCAGTAAGCTTTGCAAGTGTGTTACAGGGAAAAGTGTCTATATAGAACTGCTCTATCCCACTAAGGTGTGACAGCTGCCTTAGAAAACAAACAGAGAAAAGCTACTTTTGTTTTTCCTCTATGAATTATAGATAAAGAGGAACAGAAAGACCAACCTCTGTCTTGCGCTAATCCTTTGATTCGATCCCTCTCTTCTTTGATAGTCCTCAACTACCTGCTCCCTTGCATGCCCAGCTTCACAAAGCACCTGTAAGATCACAGAAGCATAGCACTATACAAAGACATGGATCTATAATCATAAACAATCTAGGATTAGAGGTAAATTGACCATACAAATGTAGCAAGCATCAATGACACAAAAGCATGGAGGAAAACTCAAATAGCTTTTATTGATAAACAAGAAAAGATCCAGGAGGAGTTACAACCAGTTGTTCTGACCCAGCATCAACCTCCCAGCAAAGAAGCCCCTCTTCACCTCAAACAAAGCATAGATCACCCAAAAATCTGATGTTTGTCTCAAAAAACCAATAGCAATTCCTTACAATATGCAAAATTCTAGCCTCCAGATCTCTGGGACGAGGGATCCATATATAGATATCTGTAAGGGGGATGAGTCAGCTTGTGATTTGATTAGTGTCTTCTCTTTGATAGTTCTTGCTTCCACTTGGAGACTGAGGGCCTCTTACTCATCCTTGGTTGAATTTAGTGAGGCAAGTGTCACAGGAGAAGATTCTGGAAGCTTCCATTGCCTCTCCACCTCGCGGAACGACACTGCCATTCAGAAGGGACTTTTGAAATGCAACGCACCCTCACAGTGTATTTAGGTGCAATGCAACACACTTAGCCAGTGGAGCAGCTGAAATGATCCTGTTTTGACCAATTCTGAGCAGTTTCTCATGGAGAACTTCTGGGAGAAGCTGTAATCTGTTGACCTTGTTCCTTTAGGGGTTAGAACAACACTTTTAGGGACTTAGGACCCCTTGGTTTATGGACATTTCATGCTTGGAGTTGTAGGGCCCAAAAATGTCTATAACAGTTGCCCCCTAAAGGATGAGGCCGTTAACCTTTTGGTGTCGGGTGAAATGCTTTATTATGAGGATCCGAAGTTCTTTCAATGTTGCGAGGAGACCTGTAATAAGATACAATACAATACATTATCTTCATAATATTTTCATGATCTAGCTGAGGCGGGCATTCCCATGCTCAGCTTTATAAATTAATTTTCATGTACATAGGACAGACAATCGTCTGAGTGTAGACTGATGATCCTGATAGAGCCATCATCCTTTTGGTAGGATGATTATCTATGCTGCAATGATGTACATTTAATGTTTTTATTTCCCTGAATATATATCGTAGCCTGGATGGATGAAACTAGATCCGGGGTCTTCAATCTCATCTGATCTTCACTCGAAGTACAAGTCGATCCACGTGAGAAATGTTCTGAAGTCGAACATGGAAAGACATCGCTTGATTACCAGTCAATGATGTAAACTGTTAACAAGCGCGAGAGGAATCACCGATAATGATAATGACCCTCAAGGTACTGCAGTACAATTCACGTGGTGTGAATAAAGGACTTGGCGTCGAACACCACACAAAATCTTCCGGTCGAAGGCCATTGATGTAAACCTGTCGCCGGAAGTGAGAAACTTGCTATTGAGGCATGCAAGCTTCGAAGTACTGAATGGGGTGTTCCTAGATCAACTTCTTGGATAATGAGCTGATGTCGACAAGAAGTGATCCATCACAGGAGGGCCTTAATGAATCCCACATCAATGACACGGAATGGAGCAAATGATTTTAATGGAGGTGAAAATGATCTGATGATATAAGGTTCAGGGTGGCGGTCATGAAAGAATGGAGTATAATGTATGGTAGTGGGTGAGACACAGGTGAATTCTTTGAATGACTTCTCTTGAACATATCGGTGACACTGATGTGATGGATCGGTAGCATTAACCCCAAATATGAATGGTATGGCGTGACCATGGTGATGTGACCGGTGAATGAAACAACCCAACCCGACTTGGACACGGAGCGGAAGTGTCATGTTCAAGAGCGACTTGCTACCAACAAAGTTTCTTTGAGTTTTCTTCCCAATTTTTCCCCAGTTATTGCTGACCAATACCTCTTTATTTTTTTCAAGCTTGAGGAGGATAACATATGCTTGTTCTATAATTTGCCCTTCGGGAAAACCAATCGCTATGTTTTAATGAGTCTAGCGATAGTGAAACTCGTTCTCGTCTATAGACAAGTTTGTCGCTATTAATCTTTTTAACGAGTTTAATGACAAAGATAACTCGGTCCTTTTCAATTTTAGAGAGTCTGGAAAGGAACGTAAAGGTAACTCCAAAATTCCTTTTTCGTCATCTAATCCCTTAAGTCCGAAAAAGTATAAAACAATACGGAAGGGATGGATTTTCGATACTTTTAACGAGCCAAACAAAACAAGCGCTCGATCTTTTTGTGTAATAATCCCTCAGGTCCAAAAAGATTAAAATCTAGAGGAGGGATAGCACTTCCTGTCCCTTTAACGAGCTAGAGAGGCCAATGGCTCGGAAATCTTTTCATATTTTACGAGTCAGTTGAAAAGAGCTTAAAGGAGACTCGTCTTTTGAGGAACGAGTGATAAAACGGGTAGCAGCTGATTCCAGGTAAGGTTTGGAATTTTCCAATCATGGCAGTGTCACAAGGATGGCTAGTGAAATCACTCTTCGCAGCTGTTCCTCAAAATGGGTAAACAATCAAATGGAGGTGAATGATCGGCCAATGAAAAGTGGAGGTGACGGTGCAAACACGACCAAGGCTTTAATGGCTGAAGTACTACATTCACGATGGTTATTTACCGGGGAATAGTTCATTTTTTAACGAGCTTAAACGTGGGTGGAAACATTTTCTCATGTCTTATGTTTATTTTTTAACGAGCTTGAACTATATGCTAAAACTGCTCGATTAAATGGTCCCTTTTTGATTTTACCACAAATAGCTCTGTTCTTTCAAAGATTGTACTGTATCTTTAACTGCTTCATCAAACTAGTCAGAAATGAACAATATATGCTTGAAAATGAGTTAGAACATGAATATTTTACTTTGAACTACGTAAAAAGTAATGAAAAAGTGTTTTTACCTCTCATTTTACCATTTCATTTGAACTTTGGTTTGTTGGAGCTTTGTAGGTGCTTTTTCCCCCTTGATTTTCATCAGCTGATTTCGGGAGATTCTGTGGATGATTCTCAGCGCCGTCTGGACCAGGTAGGAGCTAAATCTGAGCTCTTTCATTTCATGGTTTCCATTTTGTATTTTGAGCTTGATTCCTAGCTCTTCTGAGCCCCCGGGGTTTGAAGAACTCGCTTTGCCTTCAGTGCACCCTCTGTGTATCGAAAGCTGCGTTGAATGTTGACCTGTCTAAAGGCTATCTGACATTCAATGTACCTAGAAAACTGCTGCAGGTGCGTTGGGCGTAGAAAAGGAATTTAGTACACAATTTTTTGATGGAAATTTTTCCTGTTTCTTACCAAAATTAGGATCTAACTCTTCTCTTGTTTGTTTTTCAAAGATCTTTGGAGTAAGATGACCATTACATGGTGAGAACGTGAGCATGAAGAAGAGGACATGCTTGCCCTACATGATCCGGTTATAGTAAACGCACTGCGGAACTGTGGCTTGCTGAAGTTTTTCCGTATTTCTAGCATGAGACAACAGATCAACTTACTGCAGTATTTGCTCGATGCTTGGGATCCTACCAACCAGGTTTTCCAGATCAGGGGCAAATCTATCCCCTTGACTGTAGTAGACATCTATTTCTTGACTGGCTTGTCAAGGTGGGGTGCCCCCATCTCTTTGTCAGGTTCGGCCCGAGGAGGCGACTCTGTGAGAGATTATGTCCGCCGGTACTGCAGAGAAGGATCTCAGCCGAGTAAAGATGGCAAGATCATCATCCGTGATGTCACTGACAGGTCCCTTAGGACTATTCTTTTTACTTTTGGTAGGATGGCCGGTGGTGCGGATATTCATGTAGCCAACCGATCTTACATGCAGTATGCCTTGGAATGCCTCCAACCGAAGGTGTTCAACTGGTGCGACGTAGTACTTCTTGTGATGAAAGAATAGTTGACCAAGATAAAGAGCGGGAGGTTGAAGAACTTTGGGTATGGTTCTATTTTGACCACCTTTGCCTTGGAGAAGATACCACTGATGCAGCCGCAGTACATTGCACTCGATTTACCTTCTCCTACTGAACCACGTATGCAGAGATGGGTTGACCATATGTCTAGGCATGCTGGCCAGTCTCAGATTTCATTTTCTGATACCTTCTTCAGGTGGTTTGATCGTCAGGGGATGGTTTATTCCGAGTATCCATATGCTAGCATGGACTTTCGGGGTGATCCAGATTTAGTACTGCCGGATGGCGAACAGTGGGGCACCATTGGTAAAATCTTTGACCATATCCCTGTTTATCGTTTTTTGTTTATAATGTCCTTGTGCTTTATTCTATCAAGACTTTAATCAAACTCATGTGTACATGCAGATGTTGGTCCTGTTCGTCCAGTAGCTCGCCTGAGAGTACCAGCTGCCGCCCCAGCAGGAGAGGCTGTCGGAAGGGCTATCCTTCGTGACCTTGATGTGGCCGAGACTCTCGCAGCATTACAGGAGCAGGTTGAGGGCCTCACTCTTGGTATTCTAGATGTGAGGACTGACGAGCTACCCTTGAGGCTACAACGGCATACTATTGGTGTGCCAAGACGATGGACTCATCTCTTACGCATGATCGCACAGGCTGTGACTTGCTATCACGAGCATCATTAGACTAGGGTGCCCCCTAGCATTTTGAGTTTTTGGGTCATTTGACTGATTTTGTCTTGGTTACAGAACATTATGTGTAAACCATAAACAGTTATATATATTTTTGATTTTCGGAGTTTTACTTTGGTTAAGTTACATGATCCAAATGCAAACATTGATGGTATGTTTCTTTTTATAAATGTTGCAAATGTCTATCTAACACATAATTTTCTAATGAGTCAGTTAATGTGTTTAAGTTTCTGGAAATATGTTGATATTGAATAAAATCAAATTGTCTTTCCAAAATCTTAACCCTTAGGAACATGCGATAAATATCTGGGTTTCGGACGAAATATATACCATTGAGTTGTAGTATTACGAGCTGTGAGTCTAACCTGAAAATTAGTCGGCGTATACCATGTGTGATGGCATCAGAGAGAAGTTCTATCAACGCGCTATATTCAACGATGTTATTTTTTGATCGACCAATACATACCCCTCTGAAACTTACTAACTCGCCGCTTGGATCAAAAATAGCCCAGGCTGCGGAAGATAGGTTCCACGAACTACGACTCGCTCCGTCGGCATATCCAACACATGACTCCAATAGGTTTGACATCTGCAACAAATGTAAAAAGTGGATTACTTGACCAAAATAAACACTTTAGCGAAAACAAAAACATAACAAAAGCACACAGGTGTTGTAGGGAAAAGTATCCGACTCAGATGACCCTATCCCACTCTAAGGGTGACAGTTCCTTAGCAACAACTGTAAAACAAACTACTAAAGGTTTACTTCTTTATGAAAGCAAAAGAGAATGGAGAAATGCACTAACCGTTGCCTTGCGCTTAATGTCGAATCCAAACTCTTCTCTTTGGCCGCTTGCTCCTAGCTCCTTGATCTTTTGCTTGCCCAGCTACAATGAGATCCTGCAAAATAACAAAGAAGGAAACTACAAGAGGCATGCAATCATAACTGGTTTATGGATTAGTGTAAACCAAACATGCAATCTTCACAATATATAATTGAAACAAGAGCACATAGAAGAACCTCAATAGCTTTTATTAATGAAGAAATAAAGGTTCTGAGAGTATTACAACCATTGAAGGCTCCAACCCAGCAACACCTCCCAGCAGAAAGAATTGCTCTTCTTCACCTCTCTCAAACAATCACCCAATAACTCAATAATGAAACCAACAGCATATCATTACTTTGCACAAAATTCCAGCCTCCTGAGCTCATAGGAGAGAGCTCAATATATAGATGAATTGAGAAAGGATGAGTCAGCTTGCAACTGATGTGTAGCTGCCTTGTGTCCTCTCTCTCTTCAGTTAATCTTTAGTTGATCTTCAGTTCTTGAGTCCACTTGGTGAACCTTGCTTCCACTTGGAGAAACAAAGCCTCTGACTCATCACAAGGCGAAATACCTGATCCAAGTGTCATTTTTGGAAGATTCCAAAGCAATGACTCACTGTGCCACTTGTCCTTTCTCGCTCAGCGCAGGTGGCCTTTGTCCCACTTGCTTTGCAACGCAGGTACACCATGGAGCAACTTAGTTTCAGCGTAGAACCCTAGTGGAGCACCTGCTTTGATTTCAGGATTGCTTGTTTTTGAGTGTTTTCGGGTGGAGAACTGATCTGAGAGCTGTTGGTTTGCTGACCTTGTTCCTCTAGGGGTAGGAACATCATGTTTAGGGAACTTTGGACCCCTTGGATTATTGACAATTCATGCTTGTTGCTGTAAGGCACAAAATTGTCTATAACAGATTCCCCCTAAAGTATGAGGTCGTTTATCGGGTGAAATGCTTTATTGAGAGGATCCGAAGTTCATTCAATCTACTGAGAAGTGTCCTGTAATAAGATACAATACAATACATTATTTTTCATACATTTTTCATGATCTAGCTGAGGCGGGCATTCCCATGCTCAGCTTTATAAATACATTTTGGTACATAGAACAGACGATCGTCTGATTGTAGACTGATAATTCTCTGCCGACATTATCATCCTTTGAGAAGGATGATCATCTACTGTAATGATGTACATATCAAATGTCTTTATGTCCTGAATATATATCGCAGCCCGGATGGATGAAACCAGATCCGGGGTCTTCAATCTCTTCCGATCTTCACTCGATGTACAAGTCGATCCATGTGAGAATTTCTTGAAGTCGAACATGGAAAGACATCGCTTGATTACCGGTCAATGATGTAAACCGTTAACAAGCGCGAGAGGAATCACCGATAAGGATGATGACCCTCAAGGTACGGCAGTACAATCTACATGGTGGGAATAAAGGACTTGGCGTCGACCACCATGCAAAATCTTCTGGTCGAAGGTCATTGATGTATACCTGTCGCCGGAAGTGAGAAACTTGCCATGGAGGCATGCAAGCTTCAAAGTACTGAGGGGGGTGTTCCTAGATCAACTCCTTGGATAATGAGCTGATGTCGACAAGGAGTGATCCGTCAAAGGAGGGCCTTAATGAATCCCACATCAGTGACACAGAACGGAGCTAGTGATTGTGATGAGGTGAAAACAAACTGTGATGTATGATCCAGGGTGGCGGTCATGAAGTGGATGAAGGATAATGTATGGCAGTGGGTGGAACACGGTTGACTCTTTACAGAACCACATCTCTTGAACATATAACGACACTGATGTGATGGATTGGTAGCATTACCCCAATTGCGGATGGTGTGGCGAGGACCATGGTTATGAGACCGGTGAATGAAACAACCCAACCCGATGTGATACGGAGGACAAAGTGTCATGTTCAAGAGCGACCTGCTACCATTAATGCTGTGAGGTTCTCCCAATTTTTCCCCAGTCATTGCTGACCAGTACCTCTTTATTTTTGTCAATCTTGAGGAGGATAACATATGCTTGTTCTATAACCTGCCCTTCGGGAAAGCCCATCGCTATGTTTTAACGAGCCTAGCGATAGGGAAACTCGTTCTCGTCTAAAGACAAGTTTGTCGCTATTCAATCATTTTAATGAGTCTAACGACAAGGAAACTCGGTCCTTTTCATTTTTAGAGAGTCTGAAAAGGTACGAAAAGTTAACTCCAAAATTCCTTTTTCGTCTTCTAATCCCTTAAGTCCGAAAAAGTATAAAACAATACAGAAGGGATGAATTTTCGATTTCTTTAACGAGCCGAACAAAACAAGCGCTCGATCTTTTTGTGTAATAATCCCTCAGGTCCAAAAAGATTAAAATCTAGAGGAGGGATAGCTCTTCCGGTCCTTTTAACGAGCTGGAAGGCCAAAACTCGGCAAACTTTTCATATTTTACGAGTCAGTGAAAAGAGCTCAAAGAAGACTCGTCTTTTGAGGAACGAGTGATGAACAGGGATAGCAGCAGATTCCAGGTACAGGTTGGAATTCTCCAATCATGGCAGTGTCACAAGGATGGCTAAATGAAATCACTCTTCGCAGCTGTTCCTCAAAATGGGTAAACAAACATATGGAGGTGAACGATTGGCCAAATGAACGGATGGAGGTGATGGCATATAAACACGACCAAGGGCTTTTAATATGGCTTTCAAAGGTTACATTTCTCGAGGTTGTTTACCAGTTCATTTTTTCTGGGTGAGCTTGAACTGTTAGGGAAAGATTGCTCACAATTTATGTTTATTTTTTAACGAGCATGAACTCTACACAAAAACTGCTCGATTCTTGCGTTTATTTTTTAACGAGCATGAACATTGCTAAAACTGCTCGATTTATACCAGTCTTAATACAAGGAATGCTTTAGGTGAGGTAATCTTATTTAAGGAGCGATACCTCACTAATTACTCCAATTTGGCAGGTTTTAACTTTTGCCCTTCATCCTTTCTTTATGCAAGCTGGAAACGGCTAATCTTACGAGTTTAACGGGTTAGACCTACAGGTTTAAAGGGAGGACCTAAAAATTTAAAAAATAAATAGTCGTCCCGTGCTTGCACTCCAAACGGTTTGCATGCCCCCAGGTATAAAGTATAATTTCTAGATTCTGCCATCTTACTTATTATCCGAAAAATGGCTTTGTTTGCTGCCGCAAACTAAACTCTCTTTTCGGCGATGTCTATCATTAGGTTGCTAAGGATGGTGACTACTTGTTGCAATAATTTCCTCTCTTTCTTTGAAGACTGCCCCTACTTCTTTTTTAAAACATATTGTTTTAATGGGTGAGGCTTGACATTCAAAGATGGTGCCTTCTTGCTGCCACAAATAGATCCCCTCCTTAGGAGAGCCCACTTCTTTAGACAAAGGGAGCGATTCTTCCGCTTCAACATAACTTTGACAAAAGAATTTTATCCTGGAACAACCCTCTCTTCCTTTTTCGGACGGGGTACGGACTAGTCCATTCTTCTGCGGAAATTACCTTTATACCTAAGGTTTTCTCTGCCCGAGGCAGGCCAGGGTGCATGCCCCCTGGGTCCCAGTTCTTTTCTTCTCGAATTACTCGCATTCATCGGGAAGTAGAACCGGGGGCGGTGGCATTCCTTGAGTGAATAAACCGTTAAGGGATGGTATTTGACTATTTGCAATGCGTGATCCTGGAAATGAAAGTTGGTCTACGAGCTTGACCATTCTTCCTTCGTGCGGAAAACACATGACTCTAAAGAGCGAGGACACTATTGCCTCCATGCAATATATATAGTCTCGTCCAAGGAGTAAGTTATATGCCAAGGGTCCCTGGACGACCATGATGTGCATGGGAACTGTCTTCCCTTTCAATGTAACTGGAACATTGGGGAGAATCCCTAACGGGTGACTGGTTCCTTTATCAAAACCTGATAGATTTCTCATTTCAGGTAAAAGCGCCGGGCAACCCAGTGCTTTCCAAGCAACAGAGGAAAGGATACTCACAGATGCCCCTTCATCAATGATAGTTCCTGCCATCACCATTCTGTAGATTTGGACTATGATTCTGAACGGGATACTGGCTGGTAACCGGGGTCTGCCTAGTTGATTCCAATCAAAGGATACAACTAGGTTGCTTGGTGGAGGGACCGAATATACGGCCGGATACGACTCTGACGATGTTCCTTCCTGCGATAAAGGAATGGGTGCATTGCCCTGATGCTCATCAGAGTCTATGTTGATGAAAAGGATATGGACGGTGTCATCTTTATCCTCTTCAGTGAGGGTGTCATTTGAAGATGGGTCTTCAATGACGGAGTCATTGGATGATGAAACCTCTGAAGGAAGAACCGGGTCAACTGCCGTTTCGACCTTTAGACTTTCGTCTGGTCTGGATTCAGCAGGTTCATTCTCAATGACCGACACTTCAGCTGACCACTTGAGCGGGTCAGCTGGATTTTCAACTATCGAGGGATTAGGCGTGAGTTTTTGGTATCCAGGAGGAAGTCGTAACGGTGAAACCGGGCGATCTTCCAAAACTCTCTTTGCCTCATCTAAGAATGGACATTTGTGGATGGCGTGATCGCCTTCACACAATATACAGGGTGATCTTGGTCTCCCTCTTCGTCCTTCACTCTCGCTAGTTGATGGACTGCAATCAACATGACTACCAGAGGTTGATGCTACCGGATTGTGCAACCTTGGGGACCAGTCCCTTAGTATTCGGGGAATACAAGGACAATCACGATGGAAGTGAGCCCCTTTGCAAATGACACATGGAGATTTAGGCCCGGTCGGTGCAGTGTGTGGGTTTTTGTCAACTGTCTTTTGCTTGCCCCCAGTCGCCTCCTCCATAGGCCCCTTCTGCTTCTTTTCCTTCTTCTCCATGGAAGGCTGACTTTTGCCGACTCTACCTTGTGAAGATGAAGGATGAGAGGAAGAATTGTAAGAAGTGGAAGGCTGGTGGGTAGCTCTAGACTGTTCTGACTGTTGATTCGACTGCTCAGGATTAGTGGCGATCTGGACTACATTAGTTGAAAAGAGCCATACAGGTAGGCCAATTGTCAATCCTGGAAGTGACAATGTTGCCATATGAGGCGCACCAACATCTCCCCAAGAGGAGAAGGGATTTGGACTTCCACCAAGGTTACTTCCTTGGTTGGTGGGCTCCATACTTTTCAACTGAAAGATCAACGTGGGAATAACAGGTGATTTTGTTCCGCTTAAAATAAATTTTATTAACGACGCTTTTAGACACAAACTTGCTTTTTCATGTTTTAAGAGTCGAGAAAAAGCTAAAGATGACTCTAGTCGCCTTCGATGTTTTAACGAGCCCGAAGTGACAAATGCTCGGATGCACTTTTTCAGTTATAGAGTTTGAAAAAGGCCAAAAGAAACTTCTCTGGAGTTCTAGGCAGAGGGTGTGCCAAACTTTTCGCGAAACCACAGAATACGTTTTACGGTACGGGTGGTCGATCTTCGTGAATGCTGTGTTCACTGCATCGCGATCAGTAGGGTGGCCGACACGACTTCCTATGGATAAAGGATAATTTCCTATAGGGGTCTCCCAATATATACGCGACGGTACGTGGGAGCACAAGTCCGTATTAGTGCCACCGACTCTCAGGAGGAATCACCCACCTTCGTAGAGATCGACAGTCACTATGTTTAACGACGCCGGAACACGTCTCTACCTAGACCTCTATGTGTTTGCGTTATGTTACAAAGCATTGTTATGTAAATTGGATTTATTTTAATGTTGATCTTGCTTATCAGTTTGCCTTTAAGGATCACCACGAGATGTATATAACAAATTCCTGAATGCAGTCTAAGATGAGAAGCAAACTTTTCAATCTTTCAACTTTGAAAACCTTAACTACTGAGGGAAAAGAAAGGCAAATCTTTTCACACAGATCATAGAGCACACACTAAAATGCAAATTTTTCCTAAATCGTCAAGCACACAGTCAAATGCAAAATGCACAATGCATGTATTTTCTTTTCCCTTTCTTAATGTGGATGGATACAAAAAGAAAGTGGTTATATAACTTTGATTTCGATTTAAAGCGAAAGTAAACAAGTTTGTCCAAAATCAAAAGACACCTTAAGATTCACTTGCTTAATCACTGGAAATACATGAAATCAAACCATACTAACGAAAGTAAAATGACTACTCAGCTATGGACAGCAAACAAGCTAACTCCTTAGACCAGCAAAACGCCTAACACAGGTTCAGATCTAAGAGGCCAAAAGCATGACTGGTTTACTTTTCATTATGGGAAATTGTAAATGAGTAAGAAATACAAAGAACAAGTACAATTTCGTTATATAACAGAGGCAGAATGATGGCAAGTAATATTGGTTTCAAAACAGGCACAAGACTAACACCTAGCAGCAAAACTAAGTGAAAACAGGCAAGAGAAAGAAGGAAACCCCAAATGCACTAAGCAAATTTGGGCCAACGCAGGCTCTGCACAGCCAAACTGGCTCTCAGCGCAGGTAGCCCCTTCGGGACCTGCGTTGCAAAGCAGGTAGCCTGTGTACTACCTGCTTTGGAAAACGAGAATTGCGTTTTCACAGTTTCCGGGTCATAATTTTGTCAAAAATGCACGGTTTTTGCTCAAATCAGAAGCAATCAGTCAAGCACACTCAAAGGGATGATTTAGAAGGTGCAAAGCTATCACTAAGAGCTTACAAGGATCCTTGTAGATCAGCTCTTCAAATCATGAATCTGCTCAGAAAATGAGCAAGAGTAGCTGCCCTCTACTTCGCTTTTGATATAGTCAAAAGCTTTTCGATTTGGTACTCTTTTGTTCAGGAAATGAATAGCAAAATACTACAAACACAATCAAATGGATACGATCCCCAGCGGAGTCGCCAGTTTGTTGTATGGAAAAGTATCCGACTCGGATGACCCTATCCCACTCTAAGGGTGACAGTTCCTTAGCAACAACTGTAAAACAAACTACTAAAGGTTTACTTCTTTATGAAAGAAAAAGAGAATGGAGAAATGCACTAACCGTTTCCTTGCGCTTAATGTCGAATCCAAACTCTTCTCTTTGGCCGCTTGCTCCTAACTCCTTGATCTTTTGCTTGCCCAGCTACAATGAGATCCTACAAAATAACAAAGAAGGAAACTACAAGAGGCATGCAATCATAACTGGTTCATGGATTAGTGTAAACCAAACATGCAATCTTCACAATATATAATTGAAACAAGAGCACATAGAAGAACCTCAATAGATTTTATTAATGAAGAAATAAAGGTTCTAAGAGTATTACAACCATTGAAGGCTCCAACCCAGCAACACCTCCCAGCAGAAAGAATTTCTCTTCTTCACCTCTCTCAAACAATCACCCAATAACTCAATAATGAAACCAACAGCATATCATTACTTTGCACAAAATTCCAGCCTCCTGAGCTCATAGGAGAGAGCTCAATATATAGATGAATTGAGAAAGGATGAGTCAGCTTGCAACTGATGTGTAGCTGCCTTGTGTCCTCTCTCTCTTCAGTTAATATTTAGTTGATCTTCAGTTCTTGAGTCCACTTGGTGAACCTTGCTTCCACTTGGAGAAACAAAGCCTCTGACTCATCACAAGGCGAAATACCTGATCCAAGTGTCATTTTTGGAAGATTCCAAAGCAATGACTCACTGTGCCACTTGTCCTTTCTCGCTCAGCGCAGGTGGCCTTTGTCCCACTTGCTTTGCAACGCAGGTACACCATGGAGCAACTGAGTTTCAGCGCATAACCCTAGTGGAGCACCTGCTTTGATTTCAGGATTGCTTGTTTTTGAGTGTTTTCGGGTGGAGAACTGATCTGAGAGCTGTTGGTTTGCTGACCTTGTTCCTCTAGGGGTAGGAACATCATGTTTAGGGAACTTTGGATCCCTTGGATTATTGACAATTCATGCTTGTTGCTGTAAGGCACAAAATTGTCTATAACAACAGGTTACCATTACGCATAGTAACGCTTGAGGTACAACCCATTACGAGGTTGCGCCAGTGGAATTCCATCATAATCCATTAACTCGTAGGCTCCTTTTGCTAACACTCGTCTAACAATATAGGGGCCCATCCATAAAGACTTAAATTTACCTGCTCCCAATTTATCGGATTCTTGGTCGTAAAGCAAGACCAAGTCACCTTCTGAGAAGACACGGGGTTTGACATTTTGTCGAACTGCGCCTTGACTCGTTTCTTATGGGCTTCGTTAGCCAAAGTGGCATCATGACGGGTTTCATCCAATTGGATTAATTCCAAGAAACGAGCTTCTTCTTCTGAAGTTTTGGGGAGGAGATCAATTGCGAAATTTCGCACTGGATTGGTAAGACTGCTTCCAGGCCATATACCAGTTGGAAAGGTGTAAACCCAGTTGCATTCCTTACCGATGTCCGGTAAGCCCACAAAGCTGAGTACAGGATTAGGTGCCATCTTCTCTTGTGAACTCTAATCATTCTTTGCAGCATGCGCTTTAGGACCTTATTGATTGCTTCAACTTGTCCGTTGGCTTGCAGATAATATGGAGTAGAGCTGTCGTGAGACAACCCTAGTTTGGCAGCTAATTCGACCATCATGTGATTGCGAAAATGCGATCCATGATCTGTGACTATAGCTTGTGGTACGTCGAATCTGGCGACTACATGATTGAAAAAGAAGAGGGCAGCTGTTTCACCAGTATTATCTAATGTAGGCATCGCCTCGGCCCATTTGGTAAAATAGTCAACTGCGACTATGATATACCCATGCCCCCCGGTTGAGGTGGGGTTACATGTCATGAAATCGATGCCCCATTTGGCGAATGGCCCAACAACAACTATTGGTTGTAGAGGAGCGGGTGGTCTTCTGGTTCTGCTATCGAAAATTTGACAAGCATGGCAACTTCTAACTGCGGTTATGCAATCTTTGAACATTGTTGGCCAGAAGTATCCTGCTCGTAAGATTTTTTGCACTGTAGCATATCCAGATTGATGCCCCCCACACGCACCTGAATGATAATCATTCAGGACTTTTTCGGCCTCCTCATGGGTGAGGCACCTTCTCAGAACTGTATCAATACCACGACGGTAAAGTGTATCACCGACGATCATGTAGTCTTTTGCTTGGTATCGAATACGTTTTTGTTCGGAGTGGGAGGTGTTTGGCCTATATTTTTGGGTTTGGAGATAAATGATTATATCCCCATACCACTCATTGCTTGCAAATATCAGAAACAAACTTTCATCCACGATTTTTTCTTCGGATGTGTCATCGTTGGACGACGATGGGAGATCGCACAATAATTCTGCGAAAACTAGAGCTTTCTTTGACTTGGATTTTACAAATCCCAGATCAAACTCTTGTAGGATTGCTATCCATTTTGAATATTTGCCCCCCAGCAATTGTTGCGACAATATATAAGTCATGGGGTTGCAATCTGACAGAATGGTAGTTTTCCGAAAGAGGACATAGTGTCGAAATCTCTGTATCGCTTGAACAACTGTGAGTGCTAGATTTTCAACGTAAGAATATTTGCTTTCTGTATCATTTAAGTTTTTACTTAAATAATAT
Organism: Pinus tabuliformis; assembly: GCA_031772625.1. Taxonomy (NCBI): domain Eukaryota; kingdom Viridiplantae; phylum Streptophyta; class Pinopsida; order Pinales; family Pinaceae; genus Pinus; species Pinus tabuliformis. The sequence continues at coordinate 349,786,184 of CM062810.1, read as the reverse complement.
ATAGGATGTTCAATTCCATCGACTTCTTGAACTAAAACCATTGCGATGGTCGTATTCGCTGCAGCCAGATACAGGTTAAATTCTTTTTGATAATCAGGAGCGTACATTAATGATGCTTTCATTAGGGAATCTTTTAAAGCATCAAAGGAAGCTTGCGCAACCTGATCCCAGACAAAGGGTACTTCCTTTTTCAAAAGACGTGTATAACCTTTAGCAAGTTCGGCGTAATTTGGAATGAACCTCCTCAGAAAGTTCGCTTTCCCTTGGAGTTTCTGAATCTGAAGCAAATTCGAAGGTGGAGGAAAATTTATGATTGCCTGGACCTTACATGGGTCGAGACGAATCCCGTCCTTTGAGACTAAAAAGCCAAGTAAACGACCAGAACTGACGCAAAATACACATTTGTGTGGATTGAGTCGTATCTTGTAGTGTCGGCAATGTAGAAATATCGCTCTTAAATGCTGCGGGTGATCAGTCCGCTTTCGCGAATGAGCCGGAAGGTCGTCGAGGTATGGTTGAACGATGTTTTTGATGTCATGGAAGGCATAATTCATTGCCCTCTGAAACATCGCCCCTGCGTTCTTTAAACCAAAGGGTAATTTTCCATATGCGAATTTGCCCCACGGACAAATAAATGTAGTCTTTGACTGGTCCTGTGGGCGGATATTTATTTGATTATACCCGGAGAATCCATCCATAAATGAAAAGATTTCGCATCCGGCGCATTCATCAATTATCTGGTCAATGAAGGGTGTAGGGTAGTTGTCTTTTGGACAAGCTTGATTTACATCCCTATAATCGATGCACACTCTAATTGTTCCTTGTTTTTTCATAACAGGGACAATATTCGATACCCAATCGGTTAGAGGAACCGGGTAGATGAAACCAACATGGAGAAGTTTTTCAACTTCTGCCTTAATGGTAGCGGCTTTCTTGGGGTGCACCTGCCGTAGCCGTTGTCGTACTGGTTTGACATTTGGATACATCTTAATTTCGTGTTCAACGATACTCGAGTCAATACCTGGCATTTCATCATATGACCAAGCAAAGACATCTCTGAATTCGCGAAAAAGAGCGTTATATATCTCCAGTTCTGAAGGAGAACAACATTTTCCGACATAAATATTCTCTACAACATCTGTTTTGGTCGAGATATTTATGGCAATAGTCTCTTCAATGTTGGACAAGTTTCGCTCGGAATCCACCGTGTTTACAATATTTGATAGAAAATCAAAAACTGAAGGATGATAAAGGTCATCTTGAGTATCTTCTCCACAATCCGGAAGAAGGGAACGATGGTGGGAATCATTCCATGGTGCTCCTTCAATTACCATTGATTGGACAATTCCTTCGTCGGTGACATGCACTTGCGACCAAGGATCTGAAGGGGTACCATATTCTTTAGACCTATCTATCCAAACGCTTGATGAGCGTTGATTTGGGTTTGCCTCCCATGCTAGGAACATTGATTGCTACAATATTTCCGTTGGGCTTGGGGGAAAAACCATTGCATGATCCATGTCGATATCGTTTTCTGAGATCTTTTTAGAAGATATCATGTAGCAGGTTCCTATCGACGCCACTTCTGCCAGGTTGATTGGAGGTGGAAGGGTGAAAGTTCCCATTAGTATAGGATCTTTTAATAGGCCTACTCCGATATTTTGAAGCGAATGAGGGCTTCCATGGATCATGGGAATGCTTCCTGTAACTTGAGAACCATTGGGGAGGAAGTTTTGTTGATCGACGATTGTAATCCCTCCTTGAAAGGGAAATGCAATCTTCCTAAAATAGGTCGACACAACAGCCGCCATAGCATATATCCATGGCCTTCCCAGTAGGATGTTGTAATCAAGATTTCCATTGATTACTTCAACATTTATTTCTACCGTTTTCCCTCCTAGTTCAACTTTCAAGTTACTTATAATACCATATGGGGTATATGTCCTTCCTTCAAATGCTTTTAATGTCATCGAAGATCGCGACAAGGTTGGAGATCCTAAAGTTTTCCAGCAACTCATCGACATAATGCATGTAGATGCCCCCTCATCAATAATTGTTCGATGAACATTTTTGTTGAGGGCTTTCACTTGAACAAGGAAAGCTAGTTGAGCTGGTAATTGAGGATCGTATCCTTTATGATCGAAGGATACAAGATTGGAATCCTTTGGGTCTATCCCACCAATGGCTGATAATAAAGACTGCCTTTGGGATGGAAATTTTGTAGTACTTCAAGAGTCGACATAGCGGATGGCGATTGTGCCAAATCTTCCACTATATTATAATGTTGTGCCGCTCTAGCGCGGGGATTAAATGTCAACTTGTGTACTACTCCCTTTGGCGGTTTTATCGTCAATTCAGGAATGGTAGGCGGCGCAACTTCTGTCGAAGTTGTTGTCGAACTACTAGGTTGATCTTTATCCTTGTTGTTCGACAGCTATGGATTCCCATAATCTTTGTTCCTTGTCGATATCAAAGCATCATTTCTCTATTTTGAAACTGACAACATTAGCATTTGAGACGGGGAAGCATTTTCACTTTCAACCAGATTTGTTCCTGGATTTGGAAACGGATCAGTTAACACTGCGGAGGTTTTTGAATTCTTGAAGAATTTCTTAACCTCAGCTGTGTGTGGACAATTTATGGTCCAATGATCCTCATCGCATATAAGGCATGGATTTTTTGGTTTCCTATCTCCAGGAGGGTTTGAAGAAGATTTTTCAGGTGATGATTCCTCCTGTTTCTTCTTCTTCCCTTTGCCTTTCTTCTTGCTCCCTGGTTGTTTGGTTTCTTTGCCTTTATCTGTCGATACGGCATTTACTTCTGAAGCAAGAAGTTCATCTTTTGCATTTTGACCTGAAATATTACGGGCCTTTTTGGATGTAGCCTTTGTCGATTTCGTGTCTGTTGTGCCAATCACGCCATCGTCGACATGAGAGTCATTGTTTGATTTAGAAGGAGGAGGAATTGAGAATTCCGGTCTAGGGGCGTCAGGTATTTTATCGTAGAGCGTGTCGGACTGAGTGTAAATCAAGTATAGATATTTCACACGAGCGATAACTTGCTCTTCTGTTACGACTCCCCCCTTTGCCACATCTTCCGTGATGGAAGGTAGTAATGAATTGATAAACCATTCAGCTAATAGCTGATTGGGGACATACGTTTTTACCATTCTACGACGACGTCGCCACTCATGTATATGATCAGATATGTGAGTGGCCGTTGTCTGTTTGAAATTGGTAAGAAGTTCTGTTCCCGTTTCGTACCTTATTGGTAACTGAAAATGGGTTAAAAAGGTTGTGGCTAAGGTACTGAAGTTGTCGAACGAAGCTCTAGGCAATTCGATGTACCATTTTGCCGCCGGACCCGTTAACGTCCTCTGAAAGAGGCGAAGTCTTATCGAATCATCATTTAAGGTGTTTGATGAACACCATAGAAGAAAGGTCATCACATGATTCGATGGATCTTCACCCGGATTTCCATTAAATTTAGGAATATCTGATGGAATTTTATACGGAATTGCTGGCCACCAAGGGGCGTAAGCGATTGGATCGTTTGTTAACCGATTTAAATCAGGTAACTCTAGAGTTGCCACAAAGGGTAACTGCTGATTCAGGTTAGGTGAAGCATACCCAGGATAAGATGGGATTGCCTGAGCAGTTGGTCTTTGCATACCGGCATAATGCATTTGATGCTGGTAACTTTGGTAAGGTTGGTGGGCATGACCATTGTAAAATGGTTTATTTTGACCGTTTTGAATATACAGCTGTCCACTATTTGCAAATATTTGTTGCTGAGAACCTTGTTATACTTGTTGGAATTGCAGTTGTTGGTATTGTACTAGCCATGGTTGTGAAGCCATGTGCTGTTGACCGATACTAATAGTTTGACCAAGATGAGGGGTAATTGTACCCGTTTGAACCTGTGTCATTCCACCAGTCGGCGATTGTGGTTGAGTCGCAGGGTCAAGGGGCTGTTGCATTACAACCTGAGAAACCTGAGGTTGGCATACAGCAGGGAGCGCTTGAACTTGCGACACCGTCACAATAGCTGGCATAGTTGGTATATTTGACATAGGTAAGCATTGTTGCATCGAGTATACAACTCTTGGTTGTTGAGGTAGTATAGGTACCCAACCACTTGAGGTAATTCCAGTATAACCTGAATGTTTTTGTGAACTCAAGTATGGATATCCTCCCGGAGGGGATAATGAAAGGGTATACTGCCCCCCATACGGTGGTAATCCAGAACTCAAGGGAATGGTTTGCCCTTGGGGGCCGAACTGCCCAAATTGACTTCCAAATGGATCAATTTGTTGAGACCCAACATAAGAGTTTCCAGATATTATTCCGGATGAACAAATAGGAACAGACCATACTGTTGAAATAGCCCCTGAGTGGGCTCCTTCTAGTGGTTGAGAGCTAGTCGAGACAGATGGTATACCGACGAACATTTCCGGAGTGATAGCAGGGAGTTCTACCGTCGCCGTGTCAGACGACTCAGTCCTAGATGTTGACGGTTGTTCAGACATTTGTAGTCTATCCAAAATATTACCTAGCGATTCTACAGGAGCTTCCGTTGGTGGTAGACTAACTTCTGATGAAGAAGGATATAGAGTGATCCTGACTCCAAATTGGGTTGGAGTACTTGTTGGAGGATCTTCTACAATTTCTTCTATGGCAATCAGACCAGGTGGAAGGGGAAGACCGTCAGGTCCGTAGAATATTTCTGGTGCCGAAGAAGGTATGGAATCGGCAGTGACAGATGTTTGAAGAGCAAGACTTTCCGAACCGGTTGTAGATGGAACTGGTTCGGTAACACAAGTGTTTACTCTCAGACTAGGATCAGTATCACTGTCCTTCTGTGGCTGCTGAACTTCTTCTGTAGAGGCAGGGATTCCAGAAATGTTTGGAGTAACCGGAGTCTCGAATGTCGTTGGAACACTTGTTCTAACTTTAATAGGAGATTTGGAACCGGTTAAACGAGTTCACTTTGTCCGTACTGGCTTCGATTCCGGAGACAAAGATGGTTGACTCGTAAGCCTCCACAAACGATGGGGTTTCAATTGAATTTCTTCCACGATTGCAGATTACTCGATCAACTAAAATAAAGGGGGAGTATGTTTCCGAATTAAATGAATTTTAGACGCTTTGACACAACTTGTTTTTTTCAGTTTTTAAGAGTCAAGAAAAAACAAAAGATGACTCTAGTCGCCTTCGATTTTTAATGAGCTTGAAGTGACAAGTGCTCAGATGGACCTTTTCCGTTAAGGAGTCTAAAAAGGAACGAAAGGGACTGCTCTGGAAATCTATGTAGAGGGAGTGCCAAACCAATCACAAAACTGCAGAATACTTTTTACGGTATGGCAGTCAATCTTCCCGAATGCTGTGTTCAGTGCATTGCGATCGATAGGGCGGCAGGCACGGCTTCCTATGGATAAAGGATTTAAGCCTATAGGGGTCTCCCAAAATATACTCGACGGTACGTGGGAGCACAAGTCCGTACTGGCACTTATCGTCTCAAAGTGGAGGAATCACCCAACCATCAGTGAGAACAACAGTTACCAGGCTTTACGACCCTGGAATACGTCTCTAGCCTAGACCTCTAAATGTTGTGTGTTAAGTTCCAAAGCATTGTTAGATTCATTTAATTTATTTTAAGTTGATCTTGTTTATGAAGTTTGCCTTTCGGGTTCACCACGAGATGTAGATGTAATTCCTAAAATGCAATCTAAGATGATAAACAAACTTTTTATCTCTTTTATGCAATGAAAATCCTAGCTACTAGGGAAAAGAAAGACAGAATCTTTTCACAAAGAGCAAATAGCACACTGTAAATGCACTTTCCTAAATCAAGCCAAACAGACTGTCTATATGCAAATGCGCATGCATGTATTTGTTTTTCGACTTTCTTAGTATATGGATGCTAAAAAGAAAGCTGATGCACAAATCTGAATTTCTTTTCAAGCGACAAATATAAACAAGCTTCTTTTCGAAATAAAAAATGGAGACGATTACGACACCTTACGATTTTGAACTGAATACTTGTTCTTGACGCTAGAAAATTACAAATTCAGACCAAAAGCAATAGTAACAGGATAATAAACCATCAACAGCAATCAAACTCTTTCCTACGATTGAAATCGACACTTGCGACAGATTCAAATCAAAGGACGACAGTATGATTATGCTACTTTTGCAAAGGAGAACTGTAAATGACTCAACAAACACACAAAAACATCTACAGTTCTTTTGTACAAAGGAGGCGGAATAAGAGCAAGGAAAAGGAGTTTCAAACAGACATATACTGATCACAGGCAGCAAAATTCAGGAATAGAACTGGAAAGAATGAAGCACAGAAGCCACAACTGCACAGAGCTAGTCTGATCAGCGCACCTGTAACACAGAGAATCTAAAATGCAACGCAGGTTGTCCACTCGGGAAGTGCGCTGAAAATCTCTGAACAGTACCTGCGCTGGGCTAGAAACGAAACTCTGTTCGGGTTCTAGGTCACAGTTTGCAGTTCAGTTCTTGGGTTTTGGCCGAGTAAAGAGCAATCAGTAACGCAACAATCAGGGGTAGATCTAAGGAGGATCTAAGAGCTATCACAAGGGCAATCAGATAGTTTGTGAATCAGCTGTTTAAATCATAAACAGATCCAGTGAATGGATTGAAGCAGCAGTTATCTACTTTGCATTTGTTATGGCAAATGCAGTTCGAATGCTACTTGTAAGTTTATGAAACAAACAACAAAGAATGATAAACAAACAAACTAATTACTTCCCCAGTGGAGTCGCCATTTTGTTACAGGGAAAAGTGTCTATATAGAACTGCTCTATCCCACTAAGGTGTGACAGCTGCCTTAGAAACAAACAGAGAAAAGCTACTTTTGTTTTTCCTTTATGAATTATAGATAGAGAGGAACAGAAAGACCAACCTCTGTCTTGCGCTAATCCTTTGATTCGATCCCTCTCTTCTTTGATAGTCCTCAGCTACCTACTCCCTTGCACGCCCAGGTTCACAAAGCACCTGTAAGATCACAGAAGCATAGCACTATACAAAGACATGGATCTATAATCATAAACAATCTAGGATCATATGTAAATTTACCATACAAATGTAGCAAGCATCAATGACACAAAAGCATGGAGGAAAACTCAAATAGCTTTTATTGATAAACAAGAAAAGATCCAGGAGGAGTTACAACCAGTTGTTCTGACCCAGCATCAACCTCCTAGCAAAGAAGCCCGTCTTCACCTCAAACAAAGCATAGATCACCCAACAATCTAATGTTTGTCTCAAAAAACCAACAACAATTCCTTACAATATGCAAAATTCCAGCCTCCGGATCTCTGGGATGAGGGATCCATATATAGATATCTGTAAGGGGGATGAGTCAGCTTGTGATTTGATTAGTGTCTTCTCTCTGATAGTTCTTGCTTCCACTTTGAGACTGAGGGCCTCTTACTCATCCTTGGTCGAATTTAGTGAGGCAAGTGTCACAGGAGAAGATTCTGGAAGCTTCCATTGCCTCTCCACCTCGCGGAATGACACTGCCATTTGTCATTTCTCGCCCATCGCACCCCACAGAAGGGACTTTTGAAATGCAATGCACCCTCACAGTGTATTTAGGTGCAATGCAACGCACTTAGCCAGTGGAGCAGCTGAAGTGATCCTGTTTTGACCAATTCTGAGCAGTTTCTCATGGAGAACTTCTGGGAGAAGCTGTAATTTGTTGACCTTGTTCCTTTAGGGGTTAGAACAACACTTTTAGGGACTTAGGACCCCTTGGTTTATGGACATTTCATGCTTGGGGTTGTAGGGCCCAAAAATGTCTATAACAAAGTGCTACGAGTTTATTAATGGTTTTGTGAAAGAAAAAGAGGGAGGAGAGAGCCAGCATGTCTACCATATTATTGCTTTGTCCTTTACTTTTCAAAAGCTTATGTTCCTTCTTTTATTATATATATATGGTCGCCATAATAAATGGTACTAGGTAGCTAGCACCACCATCAACCTTTCAAATTTTATAATGTGTTTGGTATCAAAAACCTGTAACTCTTTGAAATAAAACATTTGGATGTGAATGTTAATGATCTGTAAACTTCCATGGATATTCCACTGGACAGTTCGTCACAACAGATCTAATAAAATTATATTTAAAATATGAAAGTCTACACTATTACATTTTTTTTTCGTTTTAGATTTCTAGATATGTAGAATACTATTAATAGTGCATGCATGTGAATAAAGAATTAAAATAAATCTCACACACACATTTGAATCAAGATATGACATGCAAACCCTTTCAAGAGAAAAACCTAGCTGGAAGGTGAGGTTGCTATGCTCTCTTTCTTTAAATGGAAATATGGCTACGTGTACAAAGAAGTATGGCCTGTGGATGATGAGCTACTACAACACACAAATACTCTCTATGTGTTCTATATTTTATCCCTCTTGGATATGTTTTTCTCAACTATGAAACAAATGCACTTTAAGTAATGGGCCCATTTTCCTCCCAGTGGCCTGATTAAAACACAACCTGATAGCCTATTAGAGGTTAGGTTTGACTACCTCAACTCTTCACCAGAGTTACAATAAAGACTCTTCTAGAGTCTTATACATCATAATGATGTGGCTAGCCCATTTTTCATGAATAATGGGGGCTGATGTAGCATCCTCTCGAATTATGGTGGTGAAAATAGGAAGGTCAACTACTGAGTGACATAACCTTCACAGATTAATGCAATTATTGCACCATTGGAAAGGTATTTCTGTGTAGAAGAGGAAAAAAAGGCGCGGTGCTAAGGCAACAAAGTTTTACCCCTAAAAAATGTCGTTTGATGCCTCAAAATGCTCCCAAAAGATTTCAGACCCCAATTTGCGAAACTTGGCCCCGCTGGTAAAAATGGTCTCGAGAGTTGATTCCTCCACTTTTTCCACTCTGAAAGAATCGAGATGGATGAAAAACAATATAATGATCCAATATGGACGACACATCCCTATTTTGGGAGGTTTTTGGTCCCCAAAATCTTCAATTGAATAAGGTGAGGAAAGTTTTCCTCCACCTTCTCTCTAGTGTACAATTTAGCTTTGCCTAGAAGTTTTCCTTTTAACCTGATTTGCCAAAAGTCATGCTACCCCTATCTTGTAGATCTAGATCTCTTTTGTAAAATTGTATCTTCTAGCAACTCATCTTGAGCATCTGGTGCCAAATCATCCATATAAGGCATTTCATGTTCCTCTTCTTGATCTAACATGGAAGGATCACAGAGTTTTAGATTCTCTACATTCACAACTGAGTAAATGCACATATATGGTGGTAAACTGAGTCGATAAGCATTATCACCCACTTTTTCTAGTATCTCAGAGGGGCCTTACTTCAGAGCCTTAATTCTCTTACCAGGCCCTTGTAGCCTCTCCTTTTTCAATTGTAGCCATACTTTGTCTCTCACCTTGAACGATTTCTTTATTCTATGATAATCGTGTTTGGCCTTATATTTCTCTTGTGACGTATGTAGTGTCTCTTATACCTATACATCGATTTTCCTAATATTCTCTATAATTTTTTCAGCCCTCAAAGAATCTCCTGTAATATCTTCCCTCACTCCTCCTTACTTCCCATATGCAATGTCCAAAGATGAAGGTTGAAAATATCCAAAATAGGTTTCAAATGGAAACTTCCTTGTAGAAGTGTGGACTGCTTTGTTGTAAGAATGTTGTATATATACTCGATTTTCATCCTATGTTTTTGGATGCTTGTGTTTATATTCCCACAAAAGTTGCACAAAAGTCTTGTTGAATACTTCTGTTTGGCCATTTTTCTATGGGTGAAATGTTGTATATCTCTTCAACTTCATGTTCATCTTATCCAAAAATGTAGTGCAAAATGCATTAAGAAATATTATGCTCTTGTATGAAACAATGCTCTTTGGTATCACAAAGTGCACCCAGGCATGTCTAAAGAAAAAATTTGTTGCTTCTTGTCCACTAAGGGTCTTCTTACAGGGCATCAAAACACACATCTTGCTAAACCTTTCAACTACCATGAATAGGTATTCATGTCCCTTCTTGGTTGTTGGTAAAACTCCCACAAAGTCCATGGAAATGTTATCCCAAGGATGAGTGGATACAGGTAAGGGATGATATAGACCTTGTTTTATGTTGCTAGGCTTTATGGTACAAAAAAATATGCATCCTCCTGTGAACCTAGATACCCTACCTTGAACCTTGGGCCAATACACACACCTTTGCAAGTTGGCCATGGTCTTCCCTACACCAAAGTGCCCTGCAACCTTGGAGGTGTGAGCCTCTATAATCAGTTGCAATCACTCACCTTTAGGAACACATAGCTTACCTAGTCTGTAGAGTAACTCATCTTGGAGATTGTAGTAAAAAACATTATCTCCATCGTTCACATGACTCTGACTGTGCAATTGTTGAAAGACCCCATTGAAGTCCTCATCATCTGAATATGACTCTTTCTATGCATGATGGGTGAATGGCTCCATGTGCACAAGATTCCCCAAAGATGTGATCATTGATGTGGGTGGACTTGAAAGCATGTCAATAAACTTGTTTGTGTTTCCCTTATTGTAATTGATCACCAAAAGAAACTATTTAAGAAACCTCATCAACTTGTAATGCACGGTCTGTTGTAGCTTACTCTGGGCCTATATTGTAGTGGATGGTGATCTGTATTGATTATTGTCTCATTTCCTATAATAATGTGCTTCCAATTTTTCATAGCTTGCACCAGGGCATAGAGCTCCTTCTCATAAGTAGTGTAGTTAAGAAATATCCCATGAAATACTTTAGAATAATAGCACACAAGCCTTCCTCACTGCATAAAGACTGCTCCCATAGCATACCCACTTGCATCTATTTCCACTTCAAAGGTTTGTTGCAAGTTTGGCAATGCCAGATCTGGTCCTTGATTGATCCTCTTATTTAGCTACTCGAAATCCCTATGTTGACCCCTTCCCCACTAGAAAATCTTGCCACTTGTTGTTATGGTGTGGAGCGATGTTGTTATCATTGAAAATGAGGCTATGAATTTCCTCACGTACTATGTTTCCCCAACGGAACACTTGATCTCCAAAATATTACTAGGCACTGGCCATTTCATGATGGTCTCCATCTTGGCTAGATATATCTTCAACTCTCCTCCACTTATCACATATCCTAGATACACCAATGTGTAGAAATTCCTTGTAGCTTCAAAACTGCTTATGTAATTTGCTAAAACAAAATACTTGAATCTACTCTACTCATCAACGGAAAGCAATCAATCGATCAAGAAATAACAACATAAATATGAGACAATATTCAATCACATATGCTTAGAGATTTATCTAGGGAAAGAAAATGCTCAAAACCCCTTCCTATATGTATTGCATTAATCAGAAATTAGAGAAGAAATACAATGCTTGCTCTAGCTCGAGCAATCTTAGCACTAGTATAATCTATCTCACTGCTTCATAGACTAGCCATGGTCAATACTTAACCAAATACCTACCTACCCAAGTCACTATTTCATTGCACTGTTCAATAAGGAATTATCCCCTATTAATTAGGAAAATTGCTCATTGGGAATTGCACAATTCGTGTAGGCCCTTCTATGACTGCATGCACCACCTGTGCAATTTTGAATTGTCTACAACTAATAGTACATTTCCCTTAAACTCCAATCTCAACTCGGTAACTCAAATTATTTTCATGCATCAATTATTATGGGCTGATTGATGAGTTAACTGGTTGATCACAAGTGAACACAACCCACTACTAGAACTTCGACTAGTTCTTAATCAATTAGAACTAATTAAACTGACAATAACTCAAATTAACTGAAAAATATTGCTAGAAATTAGCAATCAATCATAAATAAACATAACTCAAGTGTCTCCAACTCCAATTAACTAATTTAACTGAGTGATAGGTGCCACCACCTCAGTTAAATTCCTCCAAGTATTTACTCAAATTGAAATTGATTTTTTTCCTAATTTAATCAAGGCAAAATTAAATTAGGAACTTATTGCTGCATTTTCAACACTCCCTCTCAGCAAGAAAGTGATTATCTGATACCCTGATCCAACCTCTATGGAACTCGAATTTGCCTCTTGACAAAGCCTTTGTCAACATATCTACATCCTGTTCCTCTATAGGAATGTTCTCCAACAACATGATCCGCCTCTGCACACAATTTCGTAGATGGTGATACCATATGTCGATATGCTTGGACTGATCATGAAATACTAGATTCAAATAGAGTTTTATACAATTCTGAATGTCACAGTAAATCACAGTAGGATCCATCTTTTGACCAAATAACCCAACAATAATCTGTCTCATCCAGATAGCCTCACATGTTGCATGAATTGTAGTCATGTACTCCCCTTCTGCTGAGTTGATTGCAATAGATTTATGCGTCCTATTGTATCAAGAAACTGCTGCTGACCCAACACTAAAAATTCCTCCTGATGTGCTCTTCCTATTTGAAAGACTACCCGCCCAATCTACATCTGTGAAGCCTTGCAACTTCACTCCCTCTGTCCGCCTGTACCAGAGACCAAACTGAGTGGTGCCTCTGAGGTATCTCAACACATGCTTTTCTGCGTTCCAATACATTTTGGTTGGCTTAACCATAGATTGAATAAGTTGGTTAACTGCATAACACATGTCTATTTGTGTGTTCACCAAATACATAAGTGAACCCACAAGCTGCCTGTAAATGGTAGCCTCAACTACTTCATCTGAAGTAGCATCTTCCTTCCTCCAATTCCCTGTTAAAGGAATATCCATGGGTTTGATGTTCTCCATGTGGAACTTCTTTAGTATCTCGTTGACATACTTTCCCTGAGAGACAAAAATTTCCCCATATCCTTGCCATACTTCGATACCGAGGAAACAATGCCTGAGCCCCAGGTTCTTCATCTTGAATTCTCTTGCAAAATCCTCTTTGCAAGACTTGATCAACTTCTCATCACCGGTTAAAATTAAATCATCGACATATAATAATATAATCAATAATTTAACTTCAACAACAATATGATAAAGGTTTGCATCTACTTCACTTTTAGTGAATCCCAACACAGTGAGATAGTTGATGATCCTGGTGTACCAAGCAGGGGGTGCTTGTTTCAATCTACCCAACGCTCGCTTGAGTATGCACACATGCGAATCTTTGTCAATGTCTCAAATCCTTATGGATTCTCAATGTACACATCCTCCTCAATCACTCCATTGAGGAATGTTGTCTTCACATCCATATGATGGATCTTCCATCCCATATGCACTGCAAGTGATAAAATTGATCTAATTGAAGAGTACCTTGCTACTAGAGCAAAATTATCCTCATAGTAAATTCCTTCCACCTAGGAGAACCCCTTGGCCATAAATTTGGCCTTTTGTTTCTCGATGCTTCCATTTGCTGCTTGATTCACCTTGTAGATCCACCTGGAACCTACCACTGACTTGTCCTATATTCTTGGGACCACTTCCCAAACACAGTGTCTGATAATGGAATCATATTCCTCTACCATTGGAATCAACCCATACTGGTTGTTGCACTACTTCCTTGAACGAGGATGTCTTTGTATCTACAATCTCACTCATAAGAGACTTGTAGCTAGTGTATCGAGCTGGTGATCCCCTCTACCTGTGCATGATGTTGGCACTCCCACATTCTCTCTAGCATCATGCACTAATCTATCAGATTCTTCGGTGTTCTTCCTTCCATCTTTGGATGTCTTTGTTTGAGTGGATGTCTCCACTCTCTGTTCTTCAGCTTGTGTCTTCTCCACAACTTCCTGAGGTTCTTCCTTTGGAGCCAAAACCTCCTGATCTGAATGTAACTGAAGCTCCCTCTCAAGAGAACACCCCATTTCTTTCTCCTCATCAAACTTCACATCTCTCCTAATAACTATCATCCTGAGAGATGGAAAGTACACACGATAGTTGAGAGGTGTATCAATGTACCCCAGAAATATGTCCATCTTAGCTGTAGGCTCTAGATTCTAGGATGAAGTGTGACACATCTAGTTTCTTCTCTAAAATAGATTCCTCTGGTGTATGCATGCCAAGAATCCTTTGAGGACTCATGTTTTGAAAATAAACAACTGTGTTGCATAATTTCACCCAAAAGTGGAATGGCAGGCTCTTGTCATGCAACATAGACCATGCAACTTCCATAATACTTATGTTCTTCCTCTTAGCCACCCCATTTTGATATGGGTTATGGGGTGTTGAAAACTCCCATAGAATGCCTTCCTTTGCATAGAAGTTATTAAAATCATTCGACACATATTATCCACCGTTATCGCTACTAAGAGTCTTCACTTTCCTGCTAGTCTCTTTCTCAACAAGTGCTTTAAATTCAAAATATTTGGAGAATGTATGGTCTTTCTTTTGCATGAAGAAAATCCTGCACTTCTGTGAGAAATCATCTACAAATATCACATAATACCTATGCTTGGTTGTGGAGACTGTCGATAAAGGTCCACACACATCCGAGTCCATCCTTTCAAGGACTGCTTGTCTTGCATTTTACTGTTCCGATCATTGAAGGTGGATTTTGTGTATTTTCCTAATATACACCATTTTCATGCATATCGCTACTCTAGTGCACCTTTTGGAAGACTTATGGAAATCTACTATATGATCTTCAAAGCGCCATGGTGAAAATGGTCAAGTCTCGTATGCCAAAATTCACCCATGTCACAACTATGCACCTTCTCTACCTTTGTGCTCATTGCTGCAAAATCTTATACATCTAATTTGTAGAGGTTCTTCACTCGAACCATGATCCAGTTTACTTGTCTCGTGGTGATGTGTTTAAGGAAATCCTTTCCTTTGCTAAATATCAATCGTATACATGGTCTTCCAACATAGCAACTGAAATGGGATTCTTCTTCAGACCCGAAACATACATGACATCTTTTAATTTGAGAGGGGAGCTAGACTCCCTCTAAAAAGTAATAGTACCAATACCAGTTGTGTTATACCTTCCATCATCTCAAATATCAATGTGCATATGTAGGTCCTTCTCCTCAAAGTTACTGAAAAATTCTCGGTTGCCCGTCATATGGAATGAGGCTCCACTATCCAGATACCACACATTACCCATCACTGTGCTCACCATAAAAGCAACAAGGGTGAAATAAAATTTGAACTATGCATCCAAAGCTTCACCTTCCACTCATCCTAAGGGCTTCTTACCTGTCTTTTTGTGTGGACACTTTGTGGCATAGTGTCCCAGCTCATGACAATGAAAGCACTTGATTTTCGACAAGCCTTTCTTCTTGCCCTCCTAACTAGATTCTGCTTTGGATTGGGATTTCTTGCCTTTCCCTTTCTTTATGTTTCCAACCAAGGAATGATTCTCCTCATCATTCCACTTGGAAGAGGTTCCATCTTTGGTGTTACACCTTATCTCTTATTGTGCCAATTCATACCACAATTGCTCCCAATTTGGTAGCTCACATGGATCTACTTGTACATCGGGCGAAGATTGAACGAGTTTGAAGACCTCGGATCTAGTTTCATCCATCCGGGCTGTGATATATTCAGGAAAATAAAGTCATCAATTATACACAGAAGTTGCACATATAGTCATCTAAGCTAGGGAAGATGACTCTTCATGTGAAGAATCACTAGTTTGCAACAACAGACGATTATCTGTCGTATGTACATGAAAATGAATTTATAAAGTTGAGCATGGGAATGTCCGCCTCAGCCAGATCATGAAAATAATATGATGATAATGTATTGTATTGTATTGTATCTTATACAGGTCACCTTCCAGTTCGAATACCTCGGATCCTCATGATAAAGCATTTCACCCGACATCAAAAGATTTACGACCTCATGCTTTAGGGGGCAACTGTTATAGACATATTTGGGCACTTCAACCCCAGTCACATATGTCGATAAACCAAGGGCTCTTTAACCCCTAAAAGTTTTGTTTCATACCCTAAAGGATCATGGTCAACTGATTACATCATTTCCCAGAAGTTCCACCTAAAAAACCACTCAGAATTGGCCAAAACTGGACCATATTGACTGCTCCATGGTCAAGGTGCGATGCATACTGGCTGCTACACTAGCCAGGTGCGATGCATATTGAAGAGGCCTTTTGTAGGGTGCGATGAGAGAGAATGGACAAATGGCAAAGACAGTTTGCTAAGTGGAAACTCATGGAATCTTCTAGAAACTTCTCCCACGACACTTGCCTCTCTGAATTTGCCCAGGGATGAGTAAGAGATCAATGAAATCTCCAAGTGGAACCAAGAACTATCAGTGGAATGACACTAATAAAAAACCCAGAGCTAACTCACACCCTTGTAAGACATCTATAAATGGATCCCTCATCTGAGAGATCTAGAGGCTGGAAGTTTGTAATTTGTAAGGAAGTGTTGTTGCTTTATCTTTGAGAAGAGACATTGTATTGTGGGTTATCTTGATTTTCATGAGGTGAAGAGGGCTTTGATGCTGGGAGGATGATGCTGGATCAGATAGCTGGGTTGTAATCCTCTCTTCTACTATTAATAAAGTTCTTTGAGTTTTCCTCCATATAATTGTGTATTTGTGAATCTTGTTATTTGTGAATGCAATTGTATGGTCAATGTATTTCTGATTCTGCATTGTTTATGATATTATAGATTGAGATGCTTTGATGGTGTTTTGTTACTTTGACTCTACAGGTATTCTCTAAAGTGGGACAAGTAGGAGAGGAGTTGCAAACTCTATCAAAGTAGAGAGAAATCAATCAAGGAGCCAAGCGGAAGATTTAGGTTAGTCCCCTTTGCTTCTCTCTTATCTATCGTACATAAAGGAAATCACAAATTGCTTTGATTGTTTGTTTCTAAGATAGTTACCCGTCTTAGTGGGACTAGCAGATTGAAAAGACACTAGTGGTGACTCCTCCGGGGATCGAATAGATTTTTTGTTTTTTATTCTTGTTTTCTTTATAAACTACAGACGGAGCTTGAAGTTAGCCAGATAGCCTCCGAACCGCCTTTTCTATGCAATTGCGAAGTAGATGAATGCAGCTTCAGTCAATCTCCGAGTTGGTTTATGAACTAAACATCTGACTTACAAGCATTCTAAGCGCCCTTATGGTAGCTCAATAACCTCCTAATATTATACCTCTGTACTTTGTTCTTTACTGTTCATAATAGCTCAGCCTAAATCCCTGAACTCAGCTGCAAATTTGACCAAAAACCAAACTTAGTTTCGCTCCCTGGCCCATCGCACTGTCTATAAGTGGAAACCAGTATGCATCACACCTCCCATGTGTAGCAGGTGAGATGCATCCTTGTTTCTCTGAAGCATAGGTGCGATGACTAAGTGATCTTATTTCTCTCTTTGAAATTTGGTTTTTTGTCCTTGTTTTCAGCTCTGTTTGATTGTGTTGCTGCTTATGATCAGTATCTCATTCCTGAAGCCTCTTTCCTTTACATAATTCAGCCTCCATTAATTAGGATTAGTAAATGTTTTTTTATTTATTTGCTCATCATTTACAATCCTTCGTCAAAAAGTAGCTTAAATCGAACTGTCGTTTTGATGCAAAAAAGTGTCATAACTGTCATTTTGAGTCAAAAAGAAGAGTGTCGTAAAGTCTTCCTCCTCTAGATAGTCGATTGTACTTTTTGTCATGTATTTGATTTGAATTGTTAATATTTGAAGTGTCGAAAGCAATTTTCTATTCGAAATCGAAAAGTGTCGTTTAGTCTTCCTTTCATTTTGAAAAGAAATTGTCGAAATGTCGCTTTGAAGAAAATAGTTCAGATCTATACTTAGTTTTCCTTTTTGGCATTCTCACATTAAGGAAACGAAAAAAAAATACATGCATTTGCATTTGCATTTAGACTGTGTGTGAAAATGATTTAGGAAAAGTGCATTTAGTGTGTGCTCTTTGCTCTCTGTTGAAAGAATCATAATCTTCTTTCCTTAGTAGCTAGGATTTTCATTGCTAAAAGAAAAATAAACAATTGTTTATCATTTTAGATTGCATATTTAGGAATTTTACACCTACATCACGCGAAGAAACTTGAAAGACAAACTTCTAAACAAGATCAACTCTAAAATAAATCTTAATGAACATAAAAACGCTTTGGAACCTAACACAACACATCTAGAAGTCTAGGCTAGAGACATGTTCTGGCGTCGTAAAACTTGGTAACTATCGTTTTCATCGAAGGTTGGGTGATTCCTCCTCTTTGATACGACAAGTGCTAGTACAAACTTGTGCTCCCCGTACCGTCGAGTATATATTGGGAGACCACAATAGGTTGATCATGGAAAATT
Organism: Pinus tabuliformis; assembly: GCA_031772625.1. NCBI lineage: Eukaryota > Viridiplantae > Streptophyta > Pinopsida > Pinales > Pinaceae > Pinus > Pinus tabuliformis. The sequence goes on along the minus strand of CM062810.1, from coordinate 349,767,882 downwards.
TTAGGGGCGATTGTTCGCCCTTTGGCGAAATTAAGGGGTTTTAAATTTTTAGTGGGCGAATATTTTGTATCATAGTACATTTTTACAAATCACCTCAAATAGCCCACCTTGTTTTAAGGGAGAGTGTAAAAAAGGTAAATTTGGCCCTTGAAATTAGGAGTTACAACCTTCCATTCGCCCTAATTTTCAAGAATAGGTTTTATTTAAGTGAATCCTATGGGCCAAATACCATATTTATAAAAGAGGTATGGTAAATTAATAAAATTATAAATAAATGAGAGGTATGGTAAATAAATAAAATGTTTTTTTATATTTACTCCATAAGTCACTTTATATACATGCAAGGGTGTAAACAAATAAAAATATAAGTAAAGTGGAGGTATGGTAAATAAATAAAACGTATTTTTATACTTACTCAAAAGGTATGGTAAATAAATAAAAATATAAATAAACTAGACGTATGGTAAATAAATAAAACCTCTTTTTATATTTAGTCCATAACCCTCGTTCTATTTATGAAGGCTCAAAAAAGAGGTTTTATTTAAGTGAATCCTATGGACCAAATACCATATTTGTAAAAGAGGTATGGTAAATTAATAAAAATATAAATAAACGAGAGGTATGGTAAACAAATAAAACATTTTTTTATATTTACTCCATAAGTCACCTTATATTTACGAACACTCAAAAAATGCATTATATTTAGGTGAAACCTATGGGCGAAATACTATGGGACAAATACCATGTGCTAGATTATTATTAATACCATGCAAAAAAAACATTATTAACCCTAATATTAGTATTAATAAAAATAAAAATGGCACATGGTATTGACCCATGGTATTCACCAAAATGGCACATGGTATTGACCCATGGTATTCACTTGGAATGTAGCCTATTTAAATGGGGGAATTAAACCAGCATAGATCCATGTTTACTCTGGATCTACTAACCCCCGAGAGGTATCAAATATCGTGATATGCAAACTAGCATAGAGTGAAAAAATATTTGATCCCTCTCACGGCTTGGTGGATCAAGAGTAAAAATGGATGTTGTAATTTAATGTATGTTAAACATTTTAGCTTGGTTAAAATAAAAAATAAAATAAGAATCAACTATTAATTTTATTAATTTTTATAAATTACTAATAGTAATTTTTAAGTTCTAGGTTTATGATAACCCATGGTATTGACCCATGGTAATACCATGGTATTCATGTGAGCATAGACTATTTAAACGGGAAATTCTATCATCTTAGATCCATCTTAATTCTGGGTCTACCAAGTGCTCAGAGGGATAAATAGATTTCATCCCCCTGAGTTAAGATGGATATAGGTTGGTTTTTATGATAATGAAGATATTAAATAGACTTAGGAAATTATATTGTAAAAACATCTTAAGGTGAATGGTTAAAGCATAGACATTGGACAAGTATATTTGTATACTTCTGTTTTAAACTGAAACAAATCCAGGGCTAAAAGGAATGGACTGATTGCACTAGTCATCCTTCTATAATTTTCCAACATAGGTTGGAGTAAACAGATTGTAATTTGGGTAATTTTTCTAATTGCAAACAGGAACATACTTGTGTATTGGCAGGGTGGGTACGAGGTCCCTAGAAGTGATGAATTTGAATTTTTCTTGGTTTTATATATAGTATTAGGTTTTTTCTCATGCTTTCTGTGAATGACACGGGTGAATTTTATCCTACACCCACTAGGTTATCGATATGTAATTTCGGTAATTTTGATTTCAAAAGATATTTTAAAGAAATGCAATGATTTCATTTGTGTATTCAATAAACACAATTGGAGAAGTATTAGTGGTGTGACATCAATTGTCATCAAGCAGAGGCTTTAGTTTTACTCTTTTCTGGAAGCAAATACTTTCTTCCAACATTTTTGAGTTCCATGAAAAATTTGGAAGTCCTTATAGTATTCAATTATGGGTTCAAGAGAGACATAGTATTCAATTATGGGTTAAAGAGATCCACACTGAATGATCTATCGGCCTTATCTTCACTTAGTTTAAGACTATTCACTTGGAGAGGCTGCATGTGCCCCCACTTCAAGAGCATAGTAAAGTCATGTAGAACTTAGAGAAGCTATCTTTAAGCTTTTAGTGAAGATTGGAAAAATGTCTGGGTTCAATAACACCTAGTCGAGCATTAAGTTTCCAATAATGCTAGATTTTAACCTGGAGCACTTTTGTGATTTGGAGGAGATGCCCCCTCATATTTGTGACACATCTTCAGTTGTGAATTGGACTATTACTAACTGTCATTTCCTTCGAAAGTTACCTGATGATTTGGGGAACCTAAACTCTTTAATAATGTTAAGGAAGGAAAGAAAGTACATTATGCTAAGTTCTCTTATGCTTTTCAAGTTTTTCTTGGATATCTACAACATTTCAGGTAGGAAAGTACATTCTGTTAATGAAAATTTGTCTTGATAGAAAGGCCCAATTTAAAATTCTAATGCTTTCAAAAAACATTGTATAACTGTAATGTTTCTAAAATGAAAGCATATTTTTTTAATTTAAGTATCATGATCCCATATTCCAACTTATTTTTTAGCAACCCATTAGGCTTTGTAGCTTTGAATAAATCCATGTCTTTTGATAAGATCCTCTTCCAAATTATAATGCAGTTTCCTTTTGGAAATAACCACATACAATGTCTTGATTTTGTTATTGAGAAAATAGAGGTTGTGAAACAAGCCTGTGCCATACAAGGACTTGATTCATTGATTATGTATCAATTATGGCTCTTGATGTAACAATGTCTTGATTTTGTTGCTTGAAAATAGAGGTTATGCTTTACTATTTCACAGAATTTCTTACAATCTTTCCATAAGTATTGATTTGTAATCTCAGTCACTGAGGGATGACAGTAATGAACAAGGTAATATTCCATGGTTTGAAGTTCCCCTCTTACTAAATATTTAAATATATCACCACAATTTAACCGTTAGTTAAAGGAATTGTATTTTATTTGTAAACAATTCATTGCTTGATTTATAGATTTTGATTTTTTCCCTTTTTTATTTTTTTCTCAGATTTGGTATGAGATATCTTCTAAGATTTGGGTTCCCTAGTTTCCCCACCATAGCTATGAGGTTCAGATGCTATCATTAAATATTCTCGGAACGTTACAAATTTTCGAGTAAGTGTGCTTTGAAACATTGTTGTTGCTTTTCCATGGTGTTAATGCAAATAAGCACTGCAACTAGTGCGATTATTTAGATTAAGTGCTGAAATCTAGGTGGTCTTGTAATGATGGAGTGATTGTTTTCTAGCTACTAAGGCCATATGCATTTTTTTCTCTTATGTTGTCTTGAAATATTCAAATTCAGAATAAGAATTGAGGTCTCGTTTCCACTATAGATTGCATTCAGTTTCTTGAACATAATATATAGTAGATTATCTTTTACTAATCCACTGTGCATGTGATCCCTCGCAGGAAAGGAAATTCAAAGTGACTTTGATTTCACATTGATTTGTCAAAACATTCACACAGGAAAGGAGATTCAAAGTGACATTTATTTCACACTGATTTGTCAAAATGGAGGCAAGAGAAAAGGAAACTGTGTATTCAACAATGCTCTTAATTTCATATGTACATGCACAGACATATTAGTAGAAAATATTGAAGGGTTCCCTAAGTAATATTTTCCATTCCACTACATTCTTTACATATTGTAAATAAATAACCCGGAACAATTCATTACACTACTTTTTATTCTTTATTAATCAGTGGTTAAGATTTTGATATTGAACTAGCTCAGATTTTTCTTACTTCTGTGAAATTGTGTGTTCTATAATGCTTCTTTTCCATTCACTATGTATAGCATATAAAGTGTGTCTAATGGAGTAGGAAGATTGGAAAGTCTTGTGATCCATGAACTATGTTACAAGGCAGAAACCCAACGGGGCAGGGTAGGTGCATCCCCACAAAGGGGTCACAAATACCAAAGTTGGTATTGGCTAGTGCCTTGAGCTAGAAAATTTCCTTTACCCTTGTATTAACAGTGAATCTGGAGAGGATTCTAATATTATCTTTATAAGATTTATGTCATTTAAGATTGATGAATAAAATTCATGAGACATGAGCTAGGCTGTCCTTGCAAGGTGGTTGTTGATTATTGGAAGCTATGATGGCCATTATGTCAGGCTAGGTGGTCGCACTCCCTTGATCGTGAGCATGATTGTGACCAAGATGGAAGACTTCATAGTCTAGATTGATTGTTTAGCAGTGATAGTTAGTGGGCTCATTCACAAAAGCTTCTATTTCACTAATCCTTTTTATAGAGTTGTGAGATTCAATTTCCAAAGGTTTTAATTACACTATAGAGTTGAGTTCTGAGAGAGTTGTGATTCACAGTGTTAAATATAGCAGCTATGACACTTGAATGAAGACAAGCATAATAGAGGTATCAGACTATGTTATAAGCTTACCTGCATATTATAAGGGACTTGGTTGGCTTTTTTATAATTTTATAAACAAGTTCCATGTTGTGGAAATGTGAAAAAAAAACAGTGATATTGCCACCATGTGGCTCTTGTCATATATGGTTTTATACTCTTTCAAAAAATTCTCTAAGAGTTCACAATGCTAAGATTCACTAGGACTTTACAAAGTTTTATTATTTAGTGAAAGACTCGCCAAGAACTTACAAGATTTTATAATTGAGTAAAATATTTGCCATGCCTGGTGAGAGATTCACCAAAAAATTATATATACATATTATATTAGTGATAAAATCGCCTTCCATTTTTCCTATATACCATGGAGATTCGCCCATTTATTATACATATAAATTTAGGAGGGGGGTTCTTAAAATTTTCCTTGAGGCTAATATCCTTTATCCATAGGAATCCGTGTCTGCCGCCCTATCGATTGCAATGCACTGAACACAACATTTGGGAAGATTGACTGTCATACATAAGTCCTTGGTAATTTCTCTTTAATTTATCACCAAGGTGTATTTTTCAGTTTTGCGATTGGTTTGGTAATCCCTCTGTTTATATTTCCAGAGTAGTCACTTTCGTTCCTCTTCGACTCCTTAAAAGAAAATGGCCATCTGAGCCCTTGTCACTTCAGGCTCATTAAAAATTGAAGGCGACTAGACTCATCTTTAGCTTTTTCTCGGCTCTTAAAAATTGAAAAAGTAAACTTGCGTCAAAGCGTCATTTAAAATTTATTTAAATCGGAATAAAATCCATGTTCCTTCGTTGATCGTAGGTTGACATAATGGAGTCCACCAATCAAGGAACCCCTCTTGGGGGGAATCCTAGTCCTTTCTCTTCTTGGGGAGATATTGGTGCTCCGTATATGGCTGCATTGTCCCTTCCAGGAATCACAATTGGCTTGCCAATATGGCTTTTCTCAACCTCTGTCATCCAAAATACCGTGATTCCTCAACAATAGAATCAACAACAAGATGATACTGAAGTTGTCCCTTCACCTTCTACTTTGCTTGTTTCTTCCTCCCCTTATTCCTCTTCACTTGGTGAAACTAGTGATACTAAAAACCAAGTAGCTGAGAAGAAGAAGAAAGGGAAGGAAAAGAAGAAGAAGAAGTCAGTTAAACAAGGGGGCAACCATGCATCGTCCAGTGAAAATCCGCACACCAAACTTTCCAAGCACAGATCTCCATGCATAATTTGCAAGGGAGACCACCTTCATCGAGATTGTCCTTACATTTCGCGGATCTTGAGAGAATGGTCTCCCCGTTCACAACATCCGATGTCATCAACCTCTGGCAATCAGGTTGATAGCACACCATCAACTAGTGAAAATGAAGTCAATGGACAAAAAGGAAAGGTTAGATTTCCATGTAGGTTATGTGAAGGTAATCATGCTCTTCACCATTGTCCTTTTATGGATGAAGCCAAAAGTGTCTTGGATAACCGTCCTGCTTCACCGCAGCGACTTCCACCTGGATACAAGAAACTCTCACCAAGTCCGTCACTAGTTGAAAACCCGACTGGCATAACTCAATTGTCGGTCGAAATGCCTATCGTTGAAAGTGAACCTTCTGAGTCCATACTGGACCAAAGTCAATAGGTCGAGATGGCAGTCGACCCAGTCTTGCCTTTAGAAGGTCCACCTTCAGATGATACAATTTCCAAAGAGAATGAGAACGACACCATTCAAATTATTTTTGTCAATACAGAGTCTGATGAACTTGGGGGCAATCCACCCATTCCTTTACAACAAGAGGAAAGCCCCCCAGTTCATGAGGTTCATCCAACCATTTATCCGGTACCTCCTTTGAGCAGTCTAGTTGTTTCCTTTGATTGGAATCAACTAGCAAGACCCCGCCTGCCATCTAATGTACCATTCTGGATCATAGTACAAGTTTACAAAATGATCGTGTCTGGCACTATCATAGATGAAGGGGCTTCAGTGAGTATCCTTTCCTCAACTGCTTGGAAAGCGCTTGGTTCACCATCGCTTCTGCCTGAGACACAAAATTTGTTAGGCTTTAACAAAGGAACCAATCGACCATTAGGGATCCTTCCAAAGTTATCGATAACTTTGAAAAGGAAAATGTCAGGCAGAAAGAGTCGATAGTGTGGACACAACCAACCTCCCTAGGAGCCTAAGACTCTCTAGTGACAAACAAGACAAACAAGAGAAATCCTTCTCTAAACATGCATTTATTATATAAGAAATCAAGTGTTTAGATCCTACCTGTAATCCAACGTTGTTGTAGCAGTCCAGCCTCACTGATCCGGATGAGCTCCTCCTTCACTTTGAAACCTGCATCCACTAACAATCAAACAATTAAATAGCACTTGATAATCTCATAGAATAAAACATATTTAACACATAGAGCAAGGAGTACATGAAACAACTCATAAATAACAAGTTATTGAGAAGAATGGACTCATTTGCATTAATAGGAAACAAAAGGAACAATTACAACCTGAGCCTTGGTGTTGTGCAAGTCCCTCCCAGGGTCCATCAAGAGTTCTCCTTTACTTTGACAAAGCTCACCCACTTCCAAATAGAACAAGCAAAGATGGCAATCTCTCCTCACAAGCTTCTAAATGGGAGTCCTAATTCCAGCAGCATCTACCCTTAGAAATGTTTAGCTTCCAACCTCCCCTCCGTCTGGCCCAATGCCTGTATTTATAGTGCTCTAGAGGAAGTTATTCAGGTCCACCATCAATGGGATAATCCCCTCTTTGGATGGGATAGCTCCCTTATTGATGGGATAAGTTCCTCTTTGGTAGGGGTACATGAACCATCTGGAGGCACTCAATACACGTCGAACAACCTTCTAGAATGCTCTAGAAATAACCACAAGTAACTTTTTAAAGATGAAACTTGCGCATTTTGACCTTTACAGGGGTACGCAACTGCCCCTTTACATACAGAGCGTACAAGTACGCAGCTTTTGTGAACATTAGGTGCGTATCCGCAGGTAAGGTTGAGAGAACCTGCGTACCCAGAGATAAACACATTTACAAAGACTTTCTCTCTTTCTTGAAGTTTGACATGGAGAGCAGAGGTATGAGACTTGCCCAGGATGATAGCATGACTGTTGATAGAGCCATACCAACTGTAAATAGTCATGGTGACATTTTTTAGTGTAACAGATTGCCCCCTAAAGTGCGAATCCTATAGTAGATTAGGGTTTTGTATTATCTAGGAAGGGTGAAGCGCTTTATCATTTCAAGGATTATCTCGTGGAGAGCCTGGTCAGAACCTGCAATTTTCAACACAAAATACATGTATAAGATTATATCATCGCTGAGGTAGGCATTCCCATACTCAGATCAAAACTCTACCTAACAGACTAACTAGACTGATACAGGAATGATCTTGCAGTACATCATAATCATAGAATTTTGTAGACACAGTATGGGCGCAGCCATCTATTTATGATTAGTCTACTAGATAATGAATACAAAAATCCTCGCAGCCTGGATGGTGGAAACTAGATCCAGGGTCTTCATTTCTACTTCCCGAATTGGTACGATTCTAGCCATGCGAATAAATGAGTTGATGTCGAACATGGTAGAAACCACTTGATTACCAGTCGATGATGTAAACTGTTAACAAGTGTGAGAGAGACCACCAGTAATGTCAATGGTTCTCAAAGTACCCAGTACAATCCATGAGATGTGAATGAATGAGTTGATGTCGAACATTTCACAGAATCCTTCGATTGAGAGTCAATGATGTAAACTGACGTCAAAGGCGAGAAACCTGCCATTGATGCATGCAGACTTCAAGGTACTGACGATTTCTAAGTCATCTCTCTAGATAATGTGCTGATGTCGATAGAAAGCGACCCATTGCAGGCAAGCCCACAACACGAAATCATTAATCAAGTTGAAGAAATGTTGCTGTAAGGACTGACTCAGGGATGGTCAAATGGATGAAAAGTATTTTGCAGATGAAAGTTTTGCTTGCAGACCTCTTGAACACATAACGACACGACAGATGGCTTGGTGATGAATGACTCAAAGTTAATCCCCGAAACCCGGGTGAAGTCTTTCAAAGTGGTTTGATCAACTGTGAGGTAACGGATTTCCCAACCCAGGTGAATGAAAAGTGTCGTGTTCAAGAGTGGTAATAAGGTTTCTTCTGAGACAAAGGATAACAAGTAGGCTCATTCTTCTCTCTTTTCCCCCACCATTTCTGGAAAGTACCTCTTTATTTTTAACAAGCTTGAGGAGGATAACATATGCTTGATTATAAGCTCATCCTTCGGATGAGTCCAACCTAGTTTTGATTCGAACCCTAGGAAGGAGTGGTTCGTTCTTGCTTGTAATTGAACAGGTCCTTTACTGTGAAATTTTAACGAGCCCAGTATAGGAGAAACTCGGCGTTTTTCAATTTTAGAGAGTCTAAAAAACTTAAGAAGACTCCAGGTTGAACTTTTTCGTCAATTTGTGTCTCCCAAGCCCGAAAAAGTATAAAATAATACCTGGGAGAACCGCTTGATCTTGCGACCAAGGAGTGCTTTCATGATTAGTGTCTCTGACCTGAAAAGTAAAAAGCGATCAAGGACACGTCGTTTTATTTCTGTATCGAGTTTGAAACGACAAAAACCCGGCAATCTGTTCCTGATTTTACGGTCAGAAAAGGGCTATAAGGGGACCGTCTTTTAATTCCATTTTAACGAGTGTAAAAGAAATGCTCGGCAATCTTTTCATGTTTTAGGAGTCAGAAAAGAGCTTAAAAGATGACTCTGACGTGAAAAATGATAATTTACCCTAAAGTCCCTCTGTCCTGCACAGAAACAACACATTACTCATACCTGTTTAAGATGGGCAAAAAATACATCGAAAATGTCCTTTCATGGTGAAAAATAAACAAATCTAGCATTTATTTATCCAAAAAACCTATAAAAAGACTTCTTACCATGTCATTTTTACCATTTTACTGTTGAGGTTGAGAAAAGGGCTTTTGACAAGAAAGTTCCCATGGAGATTGCGGAGAATCCGACCATCAGAATCGAACACCGTTTCACTAGGTATTCTACAACACCCCTCTCTTGTTTTCCATCCGTTTAGAATTCATTTTTAAGTTTTTATTTGATTTTTTGGGGGAATTGGGGTTTCAAAATGCGCCCTTCGGGGTACGCAGGTCATGCACTGCTGACCTGCGTACCCCGATATTTTCCCAACGGGAAAATTACGGGGTGTACGCACCTGGCCTTACGGGAACCTGCGTCCGGGCGCTCTGTCCCTAAAGGCCGGGGTGCGTACCTCGCAAAACGCAAATTGAAACCCTTGGCCCTCCAAAATAGACCACAATTTTTAAATTTTATGGATTCTCACTAATGTTTTATGATGTGCAGGGAGCACACCATGCTTGATTGGCGTGAAAGAGAGCACGAGGATGTTGATTTGGCCGCGATAATTCATCAACCTTCCATTGATGCATTAAAAGCATGCGGACTATACAAATACTGGGCCATACCTGGCATGAGGGGCCAAGTGCCTTTTCTTGAGTGGCTGGTCGAAAGGTGGAACATTCAGGAGCAATGTTTCTACATCGGAGAGCACCAGCTCGAGATAGAGCCCTCCGATATATATTTTCTCACTGGCTTGCCTAACAGGGGCGAGCAACTCTCTCTATTCGGGACTAGGCTGGGTGGCCAATCCCTTGCTAGTCTCCAACTAGAGTGGTGCAACAACCAAAACCATGAGAAGCGGATAGAAATCAAGTACATATCCCGACCTGAACTTATGGTGATAGCCTTTACTGTTACCAAACTTTGCGGCGCGGCCGCTTTGCACCGAGCCACCGGGTCCCAAATGCGGATGGCTATAGACTCTTTCCATGGCACCATTTTCAACTGGTGTGATGTTGTGTTGGCTAATTTGAAGGGCCAACTAACCAGGGCAAAGAGACGACAACTAAAGACCTTTGGATATGGGCTTATATTTGTGAGCTTTGCCCTAGAGAGAGTTCCAATGCTGGTTCCCCAGCATCTTACAGTTCCAGTTGGGGCGCCTCGGGAGCCTAAGTTGACGAGATGGGTTGCGGTAATGGCCCGACATCCTGATGAGGGCGCAGCAGTTGTTCGATTTCCTGATGGTTACTTTCACTGGCTAGAGAGCCAGGTATTTGCTATTCAGGACTTTCCTTACACCGGAATGGATTTTCGGAATGATCCGGACATGGTTCTTCCACAGGGAGAACAATGGGACGACAGAGGTATTTCATTTTCCACGAGTTTTCAAATTATGTATTTTTTTGTTTTTTTTTTTTTATATATATATCGCCTCAAAACTGACAGCACAAATTTTCAAAATGCAGATGTAGGTCCACGGCGTCCAGCCAACCTCTGGGCTTTTGAGAGGAGAGTACCAGCTGTACCAGCACCAGCCCCACAGGATGCGGCCGCAGAGACCTTAGCCGAGCTGGAACAGGATCTAGAGCGTCTGACGGCGGATATACCAGAGACCACCATAGATGATATTCCTATTCGACTTCAGCACTATGTGGTTGCAGTCCCAGGACCTTTTAGGAGGTTCTTGTGTAGGGTAGCGCGGGCAGTGGTCTCGTATAGAGAGCACCACCAGTGATTGACTAGTCACTTTTGTAGACACATATGACATTTTGGCTTTTTGTACTTATCATTTTTACCGATCATAAGGTGTTTTTCAACTTATGATCGAAGACAATGTATATTTTTGACACACTCCTATCTATATATATATCATTATTACCGACTTATCTTGTTTAACATATGTGATGAAATGTTTTTAAATTTACTTGTATGATTATCGCAAATGTCTGTTCAACATTCGAGAAGCAATTGCATCTGCTAATGTATTTAAAGACCTTGGGATATGCTGATATTCAATGTAATCAAATTCACGTTCCAAGAGACGCACTCTCAAAAACAACCTTAATAACACAGGATTTCTAATGGCATATACTCTATTAAGCTGTAATACAACGAGTTCAGAATCTAACCTCACTATCAAACGTCGAATTCCAAATGAAATAGATTCAGACAATAATTCAACCACTGCACTGTATTCTGCAATGTTGTTTGTCGTTTGACCGAGGCTCACCCCATGCATAAAAACTAACTCGTCAGAGGGCGAATAGATAACCCAAGCTGCGGAAGAGATATTCCGTGTACTACGACAAGCACCATCAGCAAATCCAATGTACGTTTGGAGAGGCGTCGACATCTGCAATATCAAGAGTAAAACCAAGATAAGCCAGAATAACGACGAGAAACACACTTTCTAAGCTAAGCACACTATCTAAACTAACAAACATACTAGCTAGAAAGAAAACCTAACCTAACTAAAATTCTCCATACCCACCATTTAAGCATAATACCTCTTTAGGTAAAGTCCATTCTGGGTTTACCCAAAGAGTCCCCATCAAAATCTACCAGCTCATAGGCCCCTTTTGCTAGCTTTCGCTTTACAATGTAGGGTCCATGCCACATAGGAACGAATTTTCCAGCACCTAGCTTATCGTTAGCTTGATCATATAATAGCACTAGGTCTCCCTCCGAAAAACTTCGAGGGGTCACATTTCTATCATACTGAGCTTTCATTCGCTTCGCGTGATTCTCGATTTCCAATGCAGCGTCACGTCAAGTCTCATCTAACTGAGCTAAGTATAATAAACGTTTCTCCTCTTCGGAAGTGGCTGGGAGTAATTCGACAACCATTTGAAGTGATGGGATTTCACATTCAATGGGTAACACAGCTTCCAAGCCATAAACTAGCTGGAAAGGAGTGAACCCTGTTGAAGTTTTCACTGAAGTTCGGTATGCCCATAGCGCTGAAAATAACATGTTGTGCCAATTCGACCGATGAATACCAATGGTTCGTCGGATCATGATAACCAGAACTTTGTTGATAGACTCAACCAAACCGTTGGCTTGCGGATAATAAGGAGTAGAGCTATCGTGGCGCAAACCAAGCTGGCTTGTAAGCTCAGTCATCATGATGTTTCGAAAATGGCTCCCATGGTCAGTGATGATTGCTTGTGGGACACCAAACCTAGTTATAATGTGATTGAATATGAAAACTGCAGCTGTTTTGCTGCTTGCGTCGAATGTAGGCATCGCCTCGGCCCATTTAGTAAAATAATCAACCGCGAGGATGATATACGCATGCCCCCCGGCCGAGTGAGGGTTACAAGTAATAAAATCGATACCCCATTTGGCGAAAGGACCAACGGCAATTATAGGATGGAGAGGAGCAGGTGGTGCACGCATCTTGCGATCAAACACTTGACAGTTGTGGCACTTCCGGACCACAATGATACAATCTTTAAACATGGACGGCCAGAAATAGCCAGCGCGCAACACCTTCTGAGCTGTGGCATACCCAGACATATGACCGCCACATGCTCAAGAGTGACAATCATTCAAAACCCTCTCAGCCTCTTCGTGAGTTAAACAACGTCGAAAAACTAAGTCTGCCCCCCGGCGATAAAGTGTATCTCCAATAATCTTGTATTGCTGGGATTGAAACCGAATTTTTCGACGTTCCGACTTTGAAGCTTCAGGCCGAAAGGTTTGGGTTTGGAGATAGATGATTATATCCCTGTACCACGGATCTAAAGTACTGATAAGAAACAAAGATTCGTCTGCAATGGACTCCTCTGCCACAGTTTCTGTGTCAGCACGCGGGAAATCACACATCAATTCCGCAAAAACTAAGGATTTCTTAGACTTGGACTTCTCAAACTCCAAGTCGAACTCTTGCAGGATAACGATCCATTTAGAGTACTTGCCCCCTAGCAGTTGTTTTGTCAAAATATAAATCATAGGGTTGCAATCCGAAATAACTGTAGTTTTACGGAGAAGAATGTAGTGACGGAAACGCTGGACAGCTTGAACGGCTGCCAGGGCCAATTTCTCCACATGCGAATATTTTAGCTCAGTGGGGTTTAATGTCCTACTAAGATAATATATCACATGTTCAGCTCTGAATTCATCTTCTTGAACTAACACCATTCCAATAGTGGAATGCGAAGCTGCGAGGTATAAGAAGTAGTCCTGGTTGTAGTTGGGAGGATGCAACAACGGTGCATGGGTCAACGCGTGTTTAAGTGCATCAAAAGATTGTTGGGCAATCTCATCCCAAAAGAATTGAGCGTTCTGTTTCAACAACCGTGTAAAACCTTTAGTGACCTCGGCGTAGTTTGGAATGAATCGGCGTAAAAAGTTCGCTTTCCCTTGCAAACTTTGGAGTTGGCGCAAACTCGAAGGAGGAGGCAATTTGATGATAGCTTCGACCTTCGAGGGATCGACGCGAATGCCGGCTTTTGAAACAACAAATCCCAGCAATCGACCCGTCTCTATACAGAATACACACTTGTGGGGATTCAACCGAATTCGATAATGCCTACACCTCATAAAAATTGCTCGTAAGTGGACAAGGTGATCAGCTCGATGTAAAGAATGAGCAGGAAAATCATCGAGGTATGGTTGCACAATGTGCTTGATGTCATGAAATGCGTAAGACATCGCCCGTTGAAAAGTGGCCCCAGCATTCTTAAGCCCAAAAGGTAATTTGCAATAAGCAAATGTCCCCCATGGACAAATGAATGCCGTTTTTGGTTGGTCAGTAGGTAGAATATTGATTTGATTATAGCCCGAAAAACCATTCATGAAGGAAAACATTTCACTTCTGACACAATCATCAATAATTTGATCGATATAAGGCGTAGGATAGTTGTCTTTTGGACAAGCTCGATTTATATCCCTATAGTCGATACAGATTCTTATTGTTCCTTGTTTCTTGTTGACCGGAACAATATTCGATACCCAATCCGTTAACGGGATTGGATAAATGAAACCTGCTTTCAACAGCTTTTCGACTTCTACTTTAATTGCAGCCGCTTTCCAAGGGTGAATCTGACGCAACCGTTGCCGGACGGGTTTAGCGTCCGGGTAGGTATTTATTTCATGAATAACAATGGCAGGATCGATTCCCGGCATTTCCTCGTAAGACCAGGCAAACACATCACGGAATTCTTGGAATAGGGCCTTGTAAGTTTGGATTTCATCTTCTGTACATGAGGCACCTATATGAATGTTTTCCTCAATTCCGGGCTTCACTGAAATATCAATGGGAATAGTGCGAGAAATATTCCCTAAATTTAGCTCTGAATCAGAATGTTTCGTTGGATTCTGAGCGTCTTTGACATATTCAGCGGTAAAGATAGATGAAAAATCATTTTCAAAAGCATCATCCTTAGGTAAAAATGAAGATCTGTGATGGAGATCTTCCCATGGTAGATCGTCTACACTTAGGATTTCGCGAAGTTGCTCGTCAGATGACACGACTTCGGGAAACGCTATCTGTTTTGAGGTTGACGTGAAAAGTGATTCTTCACTGACCACATTCATTTGGTCGATTTGGGTTGAACGCGAGTCGGTAAAAGACATGACGGCTTCATAAGCAATTTCATATGGACTCAAAGGCATAGCATCACCGAATGAGTCTATCTCAGATTCAGATGGGACAATCCAAGGATCATCATAAATAATGTTGTCTGATGTAATCATATGAATTGATGCAAATGAAGGGTCTGCGTTGATTGGAGGGAAAGGAAAAGTTCCCAGTAAACCGGAATCTTTAACTAAACCTACGCCAACGTCCCTATAAGGGATTGTCGTCTTACCGACATGCTGGATACTCTCTGAAGAGGCTTGGTCGGATGAAAAGTATGTCAGCTGATCAATGGTCACGATCTTACCGTTATATGGAAACTTTATTACTCTGAAGACCGATGAAACGACTGCTGTCATAGCATATGACCAACTTCGACCCAAAAGAAGGTTGTAGTCTAGAGGGGCATCAACCACTTCCACATCCAGACTAACGGTTTTACCTTCTACCCCTATAGGCAATTCTTGTAGAATACCAAACGGACGGAACCCACGGCCATCAAAGGCCTTAAGGATGGTCGGGGATTGGTTCAACGAAGGAGAACCAAGCGATCTCCAACATTGAATCGACATAACACACGTAGAAGCTCCCTCATCAATCACAGTCTGATGAATAGGCCTGTTTTTGACTATCACTGGAATTTGGAAAGCCATTTGATGGGGTAGACGCGGTGTACTATTCAGATTCGGGTCCTAAACATCAACAGCTCCGATAGCCGACAAAAGTAATTTTCGTTGTGCTGGGCATGATTGCAGCACTTCTAAAGCCGACATTGCTGAGGGTGAAACAGCTAAGTCCTCAACAATGTTGTAATTCTGGGCTGCTCTCGCATGTGGATTGAAAGCAGACCTTCGA
Source organism: Pinus tabuliformis (assembly GCA_031772625.1). Lineage (NCBI taxonomy): Eukaryota > Viridiplantae > Streptophyta > Pinopsida > Pinales > Pinaceae > Pinus > Pinus tabuliformis. Next base: position 349,752,123 of record CM062810.1, on the reverse strand, counting down.
AGTACACCCTTGGCGGGCGGTTTGATTACTAAGTCCGGGTTAGGTTTTTCGATCTGTAGTGGATCGGAACCAGGAGCTGAGGTTGATGGATTAGAATGAGAAGATTCTGCTTCCTTACCATCAACAGGATTCTTACTACCATAATCTTGCGATCGAGTCGCAATCCTCACATGAGACATCATCAAAATGGGTTCTTCACTGGCAGTCGAGGAAGAACCTATCATCTTACTCTCCTGCTTTGGAAATGGATCTTTTAACACAACAGGAGTGGGAGAACCTTTGACTATTTTCACAACCTCAGCCCGATGAGGGCAATCTCTTGTAAAATGATCCTCTTCACAAATAAGACAAGGATATCGAGGTTTGCGCTTTTCGTCATTGGTTTCCGACTTTTCTGTTTTCTCCTTCGGAGCCTTGTCTGCTTTAGCCTTCTTCTTTCCTTTCTTCTTTCCACCATTTTTTGATTTGGCCGTAGATGACTCTACAACGTGAATATCGGCGGAAAGTTCAGGAGAAGACTCTCCTGTCGGGGAATCGGGCAAAGTGATTATAGGAGTAGTAGAAGCCTTGGAAGATTTCTTCTTGCTCTTTGTGTTCACGGTACCAATCATACCATCAGCGGCATGAGATCCCGAAGGAGCAGCAACGATTTGATTCGATTTTGGAAGATCTGGAATCTTCTCGTGTAACGTACCCGACTGAGTATAAACTAAGTCAAGGTACTGTGCCTGAGCAATGACTTGCTCCTCAGTAACTACTCCGGCCTTAGCTACATCTTCAGTAATCTTCGGTAATAATGATTTAACAAACCATTCAGCTAAGATTTGGTCCGGAATAAAAACTTTCACTAGCCTTCTTCGACGTCTCCACTCATGAATGTGATCAGAAATATACGTGGACGTTGATTGTTTTAGTGAAGTTAATAACTCCGTGCCGTTATCGTATCTGACCGGCAACTGAAAGTGAGTTAAGAACGAGGTAGCTAACTGGCTAAAATTGTAAAAAGAGGCCCGTGGTAACTCAATGTACCACTTGGCTGCGAAACCAATGAGTGTACGCTGGAAAAGACGTAAGCGGATCGAATCATCCGAGATAGAATTTGAAGCACACCAGAGGTGGTAAGTCATCACATGATTGGACGGATCCTCTCCAGACTTACCTTCGAACTTGGGTATATCACTGGGCAACTTATTTGGCATTGGCGGCCAGAACGAAAGATATTGAATTGGATCATTCGTTAGGCGCGTCAAGTCTGGTAAATCCAAAGTTGCGATAAACGGTAATTGCCGGTTAGGATCTCTAAAACTCTGGGTCACAAGACCAGTCCCAGGAGGAGGATATCCAGGATAACTAGGAACAGAAATCGCATTAGGGATATTATATCCTCCTGGAAAACCAGGATTAACCGGACCGTACTGGGGTTGTTGAGGTTGTTGATAAGTGTACCCAGGATACGGTTGATACTATTAAACCGGCTGTTGGACAGCTTGCCCATGTTGGTACTGTCCCTGGTACGGTTGTTGAACAAATTGAGGTTGAGTAGTGACAACCGTACTTATACCAGGCTGACCTGTAGGCATCTGGACCGTGGTTTGAATCGTAGATCCAGACAACGGTAAAGATGCCTGAGGAGTGGTTGCAGAGACAGTAGAAACTGGAGCTGTCGATACTCCAGAAGTAAGTACAGCAGATGTAGCGGTAGTTGCAGCAGCCGTTTGAGATGGAGTACTAGGTGCAATTGGCGGCTGAGTAACTACCGAAGTTACAGAAGTTTGAACATTTGACTGGACAGGTTGCGGTTGCTGGGGTGGACCAGAAACTACGGGTTTTCCAGCTTGAGGTACCAACTGTATACTTGGCTGCAACACCTGTTGACCCTGTGATGGATCCCACACTATCATTCCGGGGTATTGACCCGTAACAGGTTGAGGATACTGAGATCCATAACCGGATTGAGGATAGGATTGATAATTGAGAGGTACAGTTCCCATACCTTGAACATATGACTGACCTTGAGGTGGTTGATAACCTTGACTCGAGTATTGACCTTGAGGTTGATAACCTTGAGGTAAATACGGATACTGGGGTTGACCTTGACCTTGAGGTTGATACCCTTGAGGTTGATACCCTTGGGGTTGATACCCTTGAGGTAAATATTGATACTGAGGTTGACCCTGGGGTACATATTGAGGCTGGGGTTGACCTTGAGGCATGTATTGCACCATAGGTACATACTGACCTTGAGGTTGCCCCCCAGACACAATTTGTGTACCTTGAGGTTGCCCCCCAGGGGTTAATTGAGGCTGCCCCCCAGGCGGTAATTGGCCACCTTGAGGTTGAGAAACGGGAACTGAACCTGACATCATGTAAATGTATCCTACACCCAATGGTATATTACCATTGTTTCCAGCTAATAACCCATGATCAATGGGTTGAGGAGATGCCCCCGCAAAGGTACCAGAAAGTGATTGATACCCGGTGGGAACAGAAGGACCGCTATGTAAGAAAGATTCAGGAGTTTGAGTAAACACGGATGACTAACCAGGCATATTTACATGAGTATAATTACCTCCAGGTGGAAAAGGAGTACGAGGTGTAGAAAAACCTACCCCTGAGTTGTCTAAATAATTGGTTAACGAAAGGTACCAAGTAGTACTTCTAGGAGGACTGTAAAAGATAGATTCACGCTCCCTGAGCTCAATAGTAAGTTGATCTTCAAGGTTAGAGACGCCTATTTCTTCCTCTGGAGCAAGTTCTTCAATAGCAATTAAACCAGTAGGAAGATTTTCGGTGATAACTCATTCTACTCTTGGTGAATCTGGAACACTAGAAGTTGGAGTAACAGGTTCAGATATTTCAGGTTCTTCGCTTGTATCACTAGTAGACGAAAAACTACCAGCAAGCTCAGAAACTGTAACAGCTTCGGGATTATAACCTATCTCTAGACTTTGGTAATCTGGATGGACTACCAAGGCAGATTCTCCTTCTTCAGGTGAACCTACTCTATTGCCACTAAGAGGAGTTACAAGGACCTTCAAACCTTCTAGATTACTCGGGTCGTCTCGAGGAGGGTCACCCCGAAGTCTACGGGATCTCCTCAACAATTCGGCCACAGAAACAACTTCAGGAGACTGGCCCCAAAATCTACGGGACTGTCTCGGTAATTCTGCCACAGCTAAAAACTTTTAACTACTACACATGAAAACAAAGTAAAAACTCAAATCAAACCACCTAGAGTCTCTAAAGAACCAAACAAATTTGAAGCACACGCCTAAAGAATCTAGGGCGTCAAACCAAGCACAAACAGTAGCCTTCCAGACTGAAAACGCTAGTTGGAGATGAAACCCAACATCGCCGGATTCAGTACAGAAGTGGCGGGTGGAACAGTTACCCCGACAACCTGCTTAACCGTCTCGAGTGAAGTGAACCCCCCAGAAAATCCAAGTGAGTCTAGCCGACGTCTGCTCCAGGTACAGTGGGATCTTCCCTCCACCATCACCTCGGTAGAATCCTAAAGATAATGGTCACTAAGGTTACCAACCGCAACAAATGCACCTGGGGGAACAGTCTACACTCCGACAGCACGCAAGGGCAGAGTATCAAGCTCAATCCCCTTGCCCGTTCCTTGACAATAATCCAAGGTTTACCGACAAGTGACCCCTGGCTCCTCGACAATGGTTAATCCGAGGTTTATCATTTGTAATACGTGCGTGTCTGGCGTCGTTCCCAACGAGGGAGGATTGATCCCCTCACTGGTTCGGACATGAGCTCGTGCTTCTCCTTTAAGAGGAGCTTTCCCAGAGTACAAATGAGACAATTGGATTTATTCTATCACAAGATAAGCTAGTTGTTTGGTTTTGTTGTCTTGGAGAGTTAATTACTCTCCTACTCCAAGACACTAGCCTGATCTAAATTGGTGTTTCAGAGCCCTAGTAAATAAAAGTTACTACGTTGATTTTACTTTAAGCGTTAATTTTATGGTTTTTCTTAAAGACAAAAGGTAGCGGAAATGAAACCAATGGTGTGTAGACTCAACCCAAACCACTACAAAGATGCACCTAAGATGATTTACGCTACTTTTCTCTTTCAATGAAATTCCTAACTAAGAGAGTTGGAAAATGCAAATTTTATAGAAAACAACTTTCTTAGTAAAGACAATCAAAGAAACAATTCTCTTTATCTTTCCAAGCATACAAACATGACCACTCCTTACGTGCACGAAAAACTCTTTCTTTCAAAATCCCTCAAAATTACTTGAAACAAAACTTTTCAAAGGAGATGTTTTTGTATTTTCTCTTATTTAATAAAGCATATAAATCTATTTTAACGAAAATCAATCTCAAAAGTTATAAAATCTATGAAAACTTGACTCACAAGCAAATCAAAAAGAAATTTACTCTAAGCAAACCTAACGAGGCAAAAGCCTACAAAGATGATTCTAGGTTGTTTTACTTGACCACAATCAAGCCAAGGACCAGCTAATGCAGAATCAAAAGACCAGTCAAAACAAAACTCAAATCTTTTTGTTCTTTTTGTAAAATGGAATTCAATACTCAATCAACAAGTACTTCGAAATTTGCCAAAGAGACAACTTCAAAGGTAAGTTGCTCTCACAAGTAGACTTTATGACAGGTCCGACTTCTAAGAAGGCTGACAAAACCAGAGAGATCTAAAGCTTGACAACTTCTACCGCCAAAGTCACTACAAAACCTACTCAAAAATCAAACCCTAGGGCTTAAAATTCTATGAAATCCACTAAAACACTCAATGCTATCGAAACAAGTTCAGGTGAAGATCTTTGACAAGAGACTAATGGATCTGGGCAGTAAAAACTAAGAAAAAGCAAAATCTAAGAGAAAAAATTCAAAAAATGGAAATTTCTTAATTTTTAGCAAGGTACGCAGGCAACCTGTTAAGCCAGGTGCGGGCCCGCTCTGTGCACACAGAAACAGTGCGTACAAGTACGCACTATGCAATACTCAGAGGGTGCGTACTACTGAAAAAAACCAAGAAAAACTAAATTCAATCTAACCCTAAGCTAACCCACCCAAATACAAAGTCACAAAGCCAAAAAACCAGAAAATAAATGACTTTTCTCAGATCAAAGTTGCATACAAAGGAAAACACTTTCACATCAATGGATTCCCCAGTGGAGTCGCCATTTTGTCAGGCGGAAAGAGTCGATAGTGCGGACACAACCAACCTCCCTAGGAGCCTAAGACTCTCTAGTGACAAACAAGACAAACAAGAGCAATCCTTCTCTAAACATGCATTTAATATATAAGAAATCAAGTGTTTAGATCCTACCTGTAATCCAATGCTATTGTAGCAGTCCAGCCTCACTGATCCGGATGAGCTCCTCCTTCACTTTGAAACCTGCATCCACTAACAATCAAACGATTAAATAGCACTTGATAATCTCATAGAATAAAACATATTTAACACATAGACCAAGGAGTACATGAAACAACTCATAAATAACAAGTTATTGAGAAGAATGGACTCATTTGCATTAATAGGAAACAAAAGGAACAATTACAACCCGAGCCTTGGTGTTGTGCAAGTCCCTCCCAGGGTCCATCAAGAGTTCTCCTTTACTTTGACAAAGCTCACCCACTTCCAAATAGAACAAGCAAAGATGGCAATCTCTCCTCACAAGCTTCTAAATGGGAGTCCTAATTCCAGCAGCATCTACCCTTAGAAATGTTTAGCTTCCAACCTCCCCTCCCTCTGGCCCAATGCCTGTATTTATAGTGCTCTAGAGGAAGTTATTCAGGTCCACCATCAATGGGATAATCCCCTCTTTGGATGGGATAGCACCCTTATTGATGGGATAAGTTCCTCTTTGGTAGGGGTACATGAACCATCTGAAGGCGCTCAATACACGTCGAACAACCTTCTATAATGCTCTAGAAATGACCACAAGTAACTTTTTAAAGATGAAACTTGTGCATTTTGACCTTTACAGGGGTACGCACCTGCCCCTTTACATACAGAGCGTACAAGTATGCAACTTTTGTGAACATTAGGTGCGTATCCACAGGTAAGGTTGAGAGAACCTGCGTACCCAGAGATAAACACATTTACAAAGACTTTCTCTCTTTCTTGAAGTTTGACATGGAGAGCAGAGGTATGAGACTTGCCCAGGAGGATAGCATGACTGTTGATAGAGCCATACCAACTGTAAATAGTCATGGTGACATTTTTTAGTGTAACAGAAAACCATTCACTTGAATGTGATGGTAGTCCAATGGCCATTAGATTATAATCTACTCCTTGGGCGTGACTATGTTTATATCATGGAAGCTATTGTTTCCACACTCTTTCGAGTGATGTGTTTCCCACATGAAGGCCAAATGGTGCAGCTTATCGACCAGTTTTCATTTCACGGTTCAAACACAGATACGAGTCAAACATCATCCCTAAATGGTCTTTTTGCATCAAGAATGTCTCTTCAACCTTCATTTCATCCACCTAATTACTGCGGGTAGTCCGTGAATATAACGAAGCTTAGGGGGCATGCACCTTGGTCTGCTTCGACAGGCAAACCCAGCTGAAAAGATAGGTTTCCTGACAGGTTATGTGATTGGAAGTTCACACCATTCACCTTTGTCTATTTCGATGGACAAAGCCAAGGAAGTGTTTTTTGTCTACTGCTGACAGAAATAATCCTGCCTAACCGCAGGGACTTCCATATGGTGACCTCGAAACTCTCCTTTTCTTAATACCTGGGGGAATGCAAACCTTTGTATGCAACTGAAAAACGACCAATTCAATTTTTTAGCTTTTTAGCTTTTTAGTTCAACTTCTTAGGTTAGGTGATTGGTTTGATCCACCATTTACCTTTGTCTGCATCGTGCGGACGAAGCAAAGGAAGTGTTTTTCCTCGACAGAGGACAAAACCATCCTACCTAACCTCAGTAGTTCCTTAGATGTAGTGTAGCTAGCTTTGTAGTTTGGTCGTTTCTAGCTTACATAAAAAGGCAATGAGCACATGTTATCGTAGAGTTCAAGCTCACTAAAAAATAAATCTACCAATGAGAGACATCTTTAAATGACGGGCATGAGCAATGTTTCCGCAAGGTTCAAGCTCGTTAAAATATAAACCCGCCTGTGAGCATTGTTGAAAATGCAACAAGATGATGGAGCTTAGTGGAAAGGAGTCACCTTCACTAAGTGGGCCCGCAAGCTATTTTTGGCACAAAGTCTATTTTTAGACATATGGATCATGATCTATGAGTTGCAGGATGCTATTTGTGGATGATTGGTCATGTTGGTAAAAATAGATGGACTTCTATTTTTAGACATATGGGCGGTTTCTATTTTTAGACTGCCATGCTAAAAATAGAACAGTCGAATATTATTAGCTCATAATAATATTTGGACTATAAACATTATCTTATCCTCTTGGAGCACTTCAGTTCGAGCTACGAATGTGGCACATGCAACTTCCAGAAGGAAATACGCTTTTCTTATGGGTCAGTTGAGCTATTGCATGCAAGACTTCAGTTAGAACTCAAGTGATTGAGTTTGGTGGAGTTGATTGAGGAGTTGATGGAGTTGTGTTCAGTTTGACTTGGTTGAACTAGTTGTATTTATTTTAACTGCAAATACACTAGTGATGAGTGATGTGAATTAATTGTTAAATTAATTCACTAATTATTAACTCATAAAGCAACTAAAGAATACATCAGTTAACTCAGTGCATGGATAGTTCAGTGGAGACAGGTGTTAGAGGTTGAGATTGCTATCAGTTGTGACTATAGTTGTGCATGAGATCTTGCACAATCAATGGGATTGAGTATTTCCAATGAGGATTGCATGGTTCAGCCAAGGAAATACGAGTTTGCTTCAACCATTCATCATTATTCTCATGCAGGATTGCGCAGTGGAGGCAGGCAAGCAACAGAGGAGATTTGAACCTGTGATTGATTCAGATATGAGCTAGTTTGTGTGTAACAGGTGGAGATAGTACTGAGTACTTGCGAGGAGTATTGTACTATGTATTGTTACATGTTCTCAATCATTATAATATACAGATAGTTGGGGGTTTTCAGCTGTATGCTTTCCCCGGGTTACATACTGTGTTAATGTGCACATGCGATTGATGTTTCATTGTTTTTAATTCCGCAAAATTGATGATCAACGTAGAGGAGGTTATGTATTATGCATGCATTCCACAATAATGTATAATTGGGATAATCTCTATGAATAACTGTCATATTATTCAAAATTTCTACATTGTATCAGAGCTGTTGATCATCAGATCTATTATTCAGAAAGTGTTTACATTTTATTTCTTCAGGCAAAGTCTGTAATCAGGCCAAGTAGCCTCTGGATTCATCCTTCCTTTGGAAGGTGAGATATCTGGTAAAAGCCCATACAGTCAATCTCTGTACGATAAATGCTCTGTTCTCACGAATTTTAGATCAGAAGCGGTTGAGTTTTGAGCTGGTGGAATTTGAATTTGCAGCAATGTTTTCTTGGTGTCAAAGCTGAAATGTCTTTCAACGGATTGCGATTGGAGTATGCTCTTGAAGGCAGCTTGAACTATATTGCATGGAAATATAGGATGGAGGCGGTGTTAGATGATAATGGGTTGAAGGATTTCATAGAGGCTGAGGTCCCAAAACCTACTGATGCTACTGAAGCTGTGGTTTGGCAAAAGAAGACAACAAAGTGTCGAAGGATTCTGTTGGAGGGCATGAAGGATCACATTGTGTCCAGCCTGCATGGAAAGGCTTCTCCATACTTGATGTGGAAAGCGTTGACAAATCTATTCCAAAGCAAGAGCGACCAAAGGAAGTTGGTGCTCAAGGATAAACTCAGAAACATTAAGTGTGAGAATGGAGACAGTATGCCCAAGTATCTCACGAAGTTCACCCAGTGCTGGGATGAGCTGGGAAGTGTGGGGGTGACTGTCGATGATGAGGAATTGGTGATCTTGTCTCTCCTTAGTCTTCTAAAGAGTTGGCATTCCTATCAGAACTCTATCAATGGTCGGGAGAAATTGCCAGGATGGGAGAGACTTTGGTCGGATCTTGTGCAGGAGGAGATCAGACGGAGCACTAGAGATAGTTCTTCATGCATGCATGATGAGGAGAACTATGCCTTAGCGAGTAAGGAGAAGAAGGGGAAGGAGAAGGTTTCTCTTTCCGAATCAAGTTCTTCCAATGATGGGAAGAAGGTTGAAAAATCGAAAGTGAGATGCTTTCGTTGTCATGAGGTGGGCCATTATGCTGCAAATTGTCCACGGAGAAAATCCAAGAAGGGATCCGCGGAAGGATCTGAAGGTGAGGCACTTGCTTCACAGGTTGAGTTGGATTTCACACTCTTCACATGCATGGTTTCATCCATGGTGGGAAGTGGTTGGTTTCTTGACCGTGGAGCTTCTTTCCACATGACCGGTGACAAAAGTTTGTTCAGTACTTTGGAGGAGAAAGATCTCCAGATACTCATAGCGATGGGTAATGATGAGAAGTATAGTGTCTCAAGTGTAGGCACGGTTATTTTTCAGAGGGAGCATGGAGCTCGCCTTACCTTGACCGATGTCAAGTATGTACCAGGATTGAAGAGAAACTTGGTGTCGATCGCAATGCTGGAAGATAGAGGCTATGATGTAGCCTTCAGTAAGGGAAAGGTTTTCCTTGGACACATCATCACTAGAAAGGTGAAGCAGATTGGTTCACGGGTCAAGAACCTGTACGCTCTTGAGGTTCAAGATGCATGCAAAGCCTTGAGCAGCGAGGAAACTGATGGAGTCTTGGTGGTTGAGAGGGAGCGTATATTACCGCTCAACATGGAGAGCCAGAAGAAGTCTCAGATGATTGTGGAAGAGCCACGATTGGTGCAACAACTTCAGGAGGTTGTGGAGTAGCCACAACAAGGGAAGCTGAGAGGAGATCGAGTAGAGACATCTACTCATGCAGAGACCTCCAGTAGGGGGAAACTTCGAGCTAGGTGGGTTGAGGGATTGCATGCAGCCATACCTCCAGGTAGGAGGTGGGGTGATGTGGATTGATCGTCCCAAGGAGGAGGGGCAGGGTCCTTGAGGTACCCAACCTCTTGGATGAGACCTTGCTACGAGAGCCCCGATGTGGAGTAGAAGGAACTGACTGATTGGGTAGAGACAGATGCGGATGGAGCAGCAGAGAGAGCAACAGTGTAGGGAATCCCAGGACAGCGCATAGCTAGCAGGCTGCAGCAATGCGAGAGGCACAAGTGTTTTGCACAGTGCTAGGTGGCAGAGAGAGGTGTGCAATGGTGCGAGATGCATGGAGATGTTGTAGTAGCGTAGATTTTAGAGAGGGAGCACTTGTCAGCAACAGGTATAGCTTCAGCATCAGAGTATGTTCCTAGCCCAATAGAGTGGTCAGTTGGGAGTGTTTTTTGTTCCAAGTGTTGTTGGAGCAAGTGGACCGGGCAAATGTGTTGTATGTAGAACATTCCAGAGTTGCAGGATAGGGGTTGCAGATAATCCATATCTTGTTGAGAGGGAGTGTTGAAAATGCAACAAGATGATGGAGCTTAGTGGAAAGGAGTCGCCTTCACTAAGTGGGCTCGCAGGCTATTTTTGGCGCAAAGTCTATTTTTAGACTATGTCTATTTTTAGACATATGGATCATGGTCTATGAGTTGCAAGATGCTATTTGTGGATGATTGTTCATGTTGGTAAAAATAGATGGACTTCTATTTTTAGACATATGGGCGGTTTCTATTTTTACACTGCCAGGCTTAAAATTGAATAGCCAAATATTATTAGCTCATAATAATATTTGGACTATAAACATTATCTTATCCTCTTGGAGCACTTCAGTTCGAGCTATGGATGTGGCACATGCAACTGCCAGAAGGAAATACGCTTTTCTTATGGGTCAGTTGAGCTATTGCATGCAGGACTTCAGTTAGAACTCAAGTGATTGAGTTTGGTGGAGTTGATTGAGGAGTTGATGGAGTTGTGTTCAGCTTGACTTGGTTGAACTAGTTGTATTTAGTTTAACTGCAAATACACTAGTGATGAGTGATGTGAATTAATTGTTAAATTAATTCACTAATTATTAACTCATAAATCAACTAAAGAATACATCAGTTAACTCAATGCATGGACAATTCAATGGAGATAGGTGTTAGAGGTTGAGATTGCTATCAGTTGTGACTATAGTTGTGCATGAGATCTTGCACAATCAATGGGATTGAGTATTGCCAATGAGGATTGCGTGGTTCAGCCAAGGAAATATGAGTTTGCTTCAGCCATTCATCATTATTCTCATGCAGGATTGTGCAGTGGAGGCAGGCAAGCAGCGGAGGAGATTTGAACCTGTGATTGATTCAGATCTGAGCTAGTTTGTGTGTAACAGGTGGAGATAGTACTGAGTACTTGTGAGGAGTATTGTACTATGTATTGTTACATGTTCTCAATCATTATAATATACATATATTTGGGGGTTTTCAGCTGTATGCTTTCCCCGGGTTACATACTGTGTTAATGTGCACATGCGATTGATGTTTCATTGTTTTTAATTCCGCAAAATTGATGATCAACGTAGAGGAGGTTATGTATTATGCATGCATTCCACAATACTGTATAATCAGGATAATCTCTGTGAATAAGTGTCATATTATTCAAAATTTCTACAAGCATAGTTTTTCCTAGTTCAAGCTCATTAAAAAATGAATCCACCCTCGGTAAATAACCTTTGTGATTGCCCTGCCATCAGCCTTTTGAACCTTGGTTGTGTTCCTACTGTCACCTCCATTCTTTTGGCCGATCATATGCTTCCACTGGATTGTTTACCCTTTTAAGGAACAACTACGATGAGTGGTCCTGTTAGCCACCCTCTTCACACTGCCATGTTTTGAAAAGTTCCAAGCTTACCTGGAACCAGTTGCTACCCCGAAACACCACTCATTCCTCAAAAAATGAGTCTCTTTTAAACTCTTTTTAGACTTGTTAAATATAAAAATATTGTCGAGATATTGGCCTTTCCAGCTCGTTAAAGTAAGGGGAAGCGCCATCCCTCCTATATATTTTAATCTTTTTGGACCTGAGGGATTATCAAACAAAAAGATCGAGCGCTTGTCTTTTTCGGCTCGCTAAAGTGATCGAAAAGTCATCCCTTTCATATTATTTTATACTTTTTCGGACTTAAGGGATTATGCTACGAAAAAAGTCTACTGGAGTTTTCTTTTTGTTCCTTTTCAAACTCTATAAACATGAAAATGACCGAGTTATCTTTGTCATTAAACTCGTTAAAATGATAGCGAAAAACTTGTCCACCAGACAAGAACGAGTTTCACTATCGCTAGGCTCGCTAAAACATAGCAACAGGTTTGCTTGAAGGGAAAATTATAGAACACACATATGTTATCCTCCTCAAGCTTGACAAAAATTAAGAGGTACTGGTCAACAATGACTGGGGAAAAAGGGAAGAAAACTTGAAGAATTTTATTGGTAGCAAGTTGCTCTTGAACATGATACTTTCACTCCCTCACCATGATTGAGTCGGGTTGGGTTATTCCGTTCACCGGTCATATCACCATTGGTCCTCCGTACCATCCATATTTTGGGGTTAACGCTACCAATCCATCTTAGTGTTGCCGACATGTTCAAGAGAATTCATTCAGAGAATTTACCATCCAGCTAACGCCTCATCCACTGCAATACCTTCACCCTTCATTTTTCATGACCGCCATTCTTGAACCTTGTATCATCAGATCGTTTTCACCTCCAGAAAAATCATTTGCTTCGTTTCATGTCGTAGATGTGGGATACATCAAGGCCCTCCTACGACGGGTCACTTCTTGTCGACATCAGCTCATTATCCAAGAAGTTGACTTAGAAACAACCCTTTTAGTACTTTGAAGCTTGCATGCCTCAATGGCAAGTTTCTCACTTCCAGCGACAGGTTTACATCAATGGCCTTCGACCGAAATATTTTGCATGGTGTTTGAAAACAACTCATATATTCACACCATGTAAATTGTACTGTAGTACCTTGAGGGTCATTATCATTATCGGTGACTCCTCTCGCGCTTGTTAACAACTTACATTATTGGCTGGTAGTCAAGTAATGTCTTTCCATGTTCGACTTCAAAACATCTTTTCACATGGATCTACTTGTACATCGGGCGAAGATTGAACGAGTTTGAAGACACCGGATCTAGTTTCATCCATCCGAGCTATGATATATTCAGGAAAATAAAGACATCAATTGTACACAGAAGTTGCACAGATAGTCATCTAAGCCAGGGAAGATGACTCTTCATGTGAAGAATCACTAGTTTGCAACAACAGACGATTATCTGTCCAATGTAAATGAAAATGAATTTATAAAGTTGAGCATGGGAATTCCCGCCTCAGCCAAATCATGAAAATAATATGATGATAATGTATTGTATTGTATCTTATATAGGTCACCTTCCAGTTTGAATACCTCAGATCCTCATGATAAAGCATTTCACCCGACATCAAAAGATTTACGACCTCATTCTTTAGGGGGCAACTATTATAGACATATTTGGGCACTTCAACCCCAGTCACATATGTCGATAAACCAAGGGCTCTTTAACCCCTAAAAGTGTTGTTTCATACCCTAAAGGATCATGGTCAACTAATTACATCATTTCCCAGAAGTTCCACCTGAAAAACCACTCAGAACTGGCCAAAACTAGACCATACTGACTGCTCCATGGTCAAGGTATGATGCATACTGGCTGCTACACTAGCTAGGTGCGATGCATACTGAAGAGGCCTTCTGTAGGGTGCGATGAGCGAGAATGGACAAATGGCAGAGACAATTTGCTAAGTGGAAACTCATGGAATCTTCTAGAAACTTCTCCCATGACACTTGCCTCTCTGAATTTGCCCAGGGATGAGTAAGAGATCAATGAAATCTCCAAGTGGAACCAAGAACTATCAGTGGAATGACACTAATAAAAAACCCAGAGCTAACTCACACCCTTGCAAGACATCTATAAATGGATCCCTCATCTGAGAGATCTAGAGGCTGGAAGTTTGTAATTTGTAAGGAAGTGTTGTTGGTTTATCTTTGAGAAGAGACATTATATTGTTGGGTGATCTTGCTTTTCATGAGGTGAAGAGGGATTTGATGCTGGGAGGATGATGTTGGATCAGACAGCTGGGTTGTAATCCTCTCTTCTACTATTAATAAAGTTCTTTGAGTTTTCCTCCATATAATTGTGTATTTGTGAATCTTGTTATTTGTGAATGCAATTGTATGGTCAATGTATTTCTGATTCTGCATTGTTTATGATATTATAGATCGAGATGCTTTGATGGTGTTTTGTTACTTTGACTCTACAGGTATTCTCTAAAGCAAGACAAGTAGGAGAGGAGTTGAAAACTCTATCAAGGGAGAGAGAAATCAAGCAAGGAGCCAAGTGGAAGATCTAGGTTGGTCCCCTTTGCTTCTCTCTTATCTATCATACATAAAGGAAATCAAAAATTGCTTTGATTGTTTGTTTCTAAGATAGCTACCCATCTTAGTGGGACTAGCAGATTGAAAAGACACTAGTTTTCCCAGAAACACTAGGCTTACCAGATCATCTTCTACAACCGTAATACCAACACTCCCAAGTTCGTCCCAACATTGGGTGAAATTTTTCAAGTACTATGGCATTGTGTCTCCCTTTTCTATCTTGATCTTCCGAACCTTGTCCTTCAGTGCCACCTTCCCGTGGTCACTACTATTCTGAAACAAGACTATCAAGGCTTGCCACATTACATATGGAGTCTATTTCCTATGGATATTTGAGACAATATGATCTCGAACTCCCTCCAAGATGCTCCTCCTCGCCTTTGCAACACACTTCTTCCATTCCGCTAGATCTTGAACATAAAATGTTGGAGGCTTCGGGATATCATTATCTTTTGAATTTATTTAGCCCATTATCTTCCAACACTACCTCCATCATGTCCTTCCAAGCAATATAATTTGAGCTACCCTCAATGGCATACTCAAGTATCAATACGTAGAAAGAAATCTTGCTAGCCCTGAAGAATGATCCTGCAAATTTGATTAACTTTCAAAGGTAACTTTGAATTCTCTCTTCTATTATGATTCCTACTGTGATACCATGTAGAAAGTCCTTGTAGATTAAAAAATGCTTATGTAATTTGCTAAAACAAAAGACTTGAATCTACTATATTTATCAGCAAAAAGAAATTAATCGATCAAGAAATCACAACATAAACATGAAACAAGATTCAATCACATATGCTTAGAGATTTATCTAGGTGAAATAAATTGCTCAAAACCGCTTCCTATCTGTATTTCATTAGTTAGAAAATAGAGAAGAAATACAATGCTTTCTCAAGCTTGAGCAACCTTTGCACTAGTATAATCTATCTCACTACTTCACAGACTAGATATGGTCAATACTTGACCAAATTATTGCCTGCCCAAGTCCCTATTTCATTTCATTATTTAATTAGGAATTAGCCCCTATTAATTATGGAAATTGATCATTGGGAATTGCACAATTCCTGTAGGCCCTTCTCTGACTGCATGCATCACCTTTACAATTTGGAATTGTATACAACTGATAGTACATCACCTTTGAACTCTAATATCAACTGGGTAACTCGAGTTATTTGCATGCATCAATTATTATGGGTTGATTGATGAGTTAATTGGTTGATGAAAAGTGAACACATCCCAATACCAAACCTTCCACTAGTCCTTAATTAGTTATAACTAGTGAAACTCACAATAACTCAAATTTTTTGAAACATATTGCTAGAAATTAGCAATCAATAATAACTAAACATAACTCAAGCGTCTCCAACTCAAATTAATAGATTTAACTTAGTGATAAGTGCCATATCACCTTAGTTAAATTCCTCCAAGTATTTACTAAAATTGAAATTCGAATTTCTCCTAATTTGATCAAGGAAAAATCAAATTAGGTATTTCTTGTTGCATTTTCAACACTCCCTCTCAGCGAGAAAGGGATTATTTGATACCCTGATCTTGCCTCTATGGAAATTGAATTTTCCTCTTGACAAAGCCTTTGTCAAAATATCTGCATCATGTTCCTCTATAGGAATTTACTCCAACAACATGATCCGCCTTCGCACACAATCTCGTTTATGGTTATACCAGAAGTTGATATGGTTAAATCGATAATGAAATACTGGATTCTTAGAGAGTTTGATGCAAGTATGATTATCACAGTAGGATCCATCTTCTGACCAAATAACCGAACAATAATATTTATCATCCAGATAGCCTCACATGCTGCTTGACTTGAAACCATGTACTCTGCTTCTGCTGAGTTGAGTGTAACAGACCTCTGCTTCTTGTTGTACCAAGAAACCATTGTTGACCCAACACTGAAAATTCCTACTAATGTGCTCTTCCTATCTGATGGACTACCCACCCAATATGCATCTGTGAACCCTTGCATCTTCACTCCCTCTGTCTGCTTGTACTAAACACCAGACTGAGTGGTGCCTCTGAGGTATCTCAACACATGATTTGCTGCCTTCCAATACAGTTTGGTTGGCTTAACCATAGCTTGACTAAGCTGGTTAATAGCATAACACTTGTTCGGTCATGTGTTGATCAAATACATAAGTGAACCCACAAACTTCCTGTAAATAGTTGTCTCCATTGCTTCACCTAAAGTAGCATCTTCCTTCCTCCAATTCCCTGATAGAGGAGTCCCCATGGGTTTTCTACTTTCCATGTGGAACTTCTTCAGTATCTCTTTGGCATACTTTCCATGAGATACAAAAAGTTCCCCATCTCCTTTCCATACTTCCATACCTAGGAAATAATGCATGAGCCCCATGTCCTTCATCTCGAATTCATCACTGTTTAGAATTAAATCATCGACATATAATACTATAATCAATAATTTACCTTCAACTACAATATGGTAAAGGTTTGCAGTTTCTTCACTTTTGGTGATTCAGCGCAACCCAGTGAGATAGTTGTCGATCCTGGTGTACCAAGCACAAGGTGCTTATTTCAATCCATACAATGCTTACTTGAGTTTGTATACATGTGACTTTCTGTCAAAGGTCTTAATTCCTTCCGGGTTCTCAATGTACACCTCCTCCTTAATCACTCCTTTGAGTAACGTTGTCTTCACATCCATTTGAGGCACCTTCCATCGCATCTACATTGCAAGTGCTAGAATTGATCTGATTGAAGAGTACCTTGCTACTGGAGCAAAAGTATCCTCATATTCAATTCCCTCCACATGAGAGAACCCATTGGCCAAACATATGGCCTTGTGTTTCTTGATGCTTCCGTAGGCTACTTTCTTCAGCTTGTAGATCCACCTGGAACCTACAACTGACTTGTCCTCTGGTGTTGGGATCACTTTCGAAATACTGTTTCTGATATTGTAATCATATTCCTCTACCATGGCATCAACCAATACTAGTTGCAATGCTTCGTCGAATGAGGATGGCTTAGTATCTACAAGCTCACTCGTCAAAGCCATGTAGTCAGTGTACTAATATAGTGACCTGCTCTACTTGCATTGTGATGTGGGCACTCCCACATTCTCTCTAGCATCATGCACTAATCCGTCAGCTTCTTTGGTGCGCTTCCTTCCATCTCTGGATGTCTCTTCTTGAGTGGATGTCTCCACTCTCTATTCTTTTGCTTGAGGCTGCTCCACAACTTCTTAAGGTTATTTCTTTTGAGCTTAAAGCTCCCGTCTGAATGCAACTGAAGCTCCCTCTCAAGAGAATACCACATTGCCTTCTCCTCATCAAACTTTACATCTCCTCTAACAAATGTCATCCTAAGAGATGACAAGTATACATGATAGTTGTGACATATCTGGTTTCTTCCTTGAAAAAGATTCCTTTGGTATACTCATGCCAAGAATCCTATGAGGACTCTTGTTATGAAAATAAACAATTGTTTTGCATGCTTCCACCCAAAAGTGCAATGATATTATCTGGTCATGCAACATGGCCTATCAAACTCCCACAATACTTATGTTCTTCCTCTTAGCCACTCCATTCCGTTGTGGGTTATGCGGTGTTGTCAACTCCCGTTGAATGCCTTATTTTGCACAGAAGTTATTAAACTCATTCGACACATATTCTCAATTGTTATCACTATTGATATCCTTCACTTTCCTACTAGTATCCTTCTCAACAAGTGCTTTAAATTCAACAAATTTGGAGAATGTCTAGTCTTTCTTATGCATGAAGAAAATTCAAAACTTATGTGAGAAATCATCTACAAATATCACATAATACATGTGCTTTCCCATGGAGGCTATCGAGAAAGGTCCACACATATCTGAGTGAATCCTTTCAAGGAATTCTTGCGCTTTACTGTCTCGATCATTGAAGATAGATTTTATGTACTTTCCCAATGTACACCTTTTTCACGTAGCTCACTGCTCTAGTGCACCTTTGGGAAGACCAAGAGAAATCTATTGCATGATCTTCAAAGTGCCATGTTGTAAATGGCCAAGTCTCCTATGCCATAATTCATCAATGTCTCGTCTCTACACCTTCTCTATTTTTGTGCTCAATGCCGCACAATATTCTACATCTAATTTGTATATGTTCTTCACCCGAACCCCGATCTGCTTCACTTGTCCCATGGTGATGTGTCTAAGGAAATCCTTTCCTTTTCTAAATATCACATCATAGCCATGGTATTTCAACATAGCAACTATAACGAGATTCTTCTTCAGAACCGGAACATACATGACATCTTTTAATTTGAGAGGGGAGACAAAGTCCCTCTGAAAAGTAACTGTACCAATATCGGTCACACTATACCTTCCATTATCTCCCATCTCGATGTGCATATGGAGGTCCTTCTCTTGCAAGTCACTGAAGAATTCTCGGTCTCTTGTCATATGGAATGAGGCTCCACTATCTAGATATTACACACTACCCATCACGATGCTTACCATACAAGCGATGAGGGTGAAATCAAGTTCGAACTGCGAACCCAAAGCTTCACTTGCTGCTCCTACTGAGGGTTTCATACCTACCTTCTTGTGTGGACACTTCATGGCATAGTGTCCCAGCTCATGACAGTGAAAGCACTTGATTTTTGACAAGTCTTTCTTCTTTCTTGCCTGACCAGATTCTGCTTTGGATTGGGATTTCTTCCTTTTCCCTTTATTTTCCTTTTCAGCCAAGGCAAAGTTCTCCTCATCATCCCACTTGGATGAGGTTCCATCTCTGGTGTTCCACCTTATCTCTTCTTTCACCAATTCGGAACATAATCGCTCCCAATTTGGTAGCTTCTACCTCCCATTTACCGAATCCTAGTAGCTGTGTCAGCTCTTGGGAAGGTCTAGAAGTGTTAGGATTACTAGATCATCTTCTACCATCGTAATGCCTACACTCCCAAGTTCATACCGACATTGGGTGAACCTGCTCAGGTACTGTGGTATTGTGTCTCCCTTTTCCATCTTGATCTTCTGAAGCTTGTCTTTCAGTGCCAACTTCTTGTGGTCACTGTTGTTCCGAAACAAGTCTAACAAGGCTTTCCACATTGATATCAAGTCTCTTTCCCATGCAGATCTGAGACAATATGATCTTGAACTCCCTGAAATGTAATCCTCCTCACCTTTGCAACACACTTCTTCCATTTTGTTATATCTTGAACATCATATTTTAGAGGCTTCGAGATATCATTATCTATGAATTCCTTCAGCCCATTATCTTCCAACACTTCCTCCATCCTGTCCTTCCAAGCAATATAATTATGGCTACCATCAAGGGCATAATCGAGTATCAATCGATAGAAAGACCGCCTCCTAGCTCTGAAGAATGATCTTGCAAATTTGATTAACCTACAAAGACAACTTCAAATTCTCTCTTCTATTGTGATTCTTACTACCATACCATGTAGAAATTCCTTATAGATTCAAAATTTCTTATGTAATTTGCTAAAACAAAATACTTGAATCTACTCTACTCATTGGCAGAAAGCAATTAACCGATCAAGAAATCACAACATAAACATGAGACAATATTCAGTGACATATGCTCAGAGATTTATCTAGGGGAAATATTCTGCGCAAAACCCCTTCCTATCTTTATTGCATTAATTAGAAAATAGAGAATAAATACAATGCTTGCTTAAGCCCGAGCAACATTTGCACAAGTATAATCTATCTCATTGCTTCACAGACCAGCTATGGTCAATACTTAACCAAATACCTCAAGTCCTTATTTCATTTTGTTCTTCAATAAGGAATTAACCCCTATTAGTTATGGAAATTTCTCATTGGGAATTGTGAAATTCCTGTAGGCGCTTCTCTAACTGCATGCACCACATGTACAATTTGGAATTTTCTACAACTGATAGTACAATGCCCTTGATCTCTAATATCAACTGGTTAACTCACGTTATCTGTGTGCATCAATTATTCTAGGATGATTTATGAGTTAACTGGTTGATCACAAGTGAACACACCCCACTACTAGACCTTCCACTAATTCTTAATCAGTTAGAACTAGTTAAACTCACAACAACTCAAATTAACTAAAATAGATTGCTAGAAATTAGCAATCAATCATAACTAAACATAACTCAAGTGTCTCCTAATCGAATTAACTGATTTAACTGAGTGATAAGTGCCATATCACCTTATTTAAATTCCTCCAAGTATTTACTGAAATTGAAATTCGAATTTCTCCTAATTTAATCAAGGCAAAATTAAATTAGGAATTTATTGCTACATTTTCAATGCTCCCTCTCAGCAAGAAAGTGATTATCTGATACCTTGATCCTACCTCAATGGAACTTGAATTTTCCTCTTGACAAAGCCTTTGTCAAAATATCCGCAACCTGTTCCTCTGTAGAAATGTACTCCAACAACATGATTTGCCTCTGCACAAAGTCTCGTAGATGGTGATACTGGATGTCGATATGCTTGGACCGATCATGAAATATTGGATTCTAAAAGAGTTTGATACAACTCTGATTGTTATAGTAAATCATAGTATGATCCATCTTCTGACCAAATAAGCCAACAAGAATCTTTCTCATCCATATAACCTCACATGTTTCTTGAATTTCAACCATGTACTATGCTTCTGATGAGATGAGTGCAACATATTTCTACCTCTTGTTGTACCAAGAAACAGATGTTGATCCAACACTAAAAATTCCTCCTGATGTGCTCTTCATGACTGATGGACTACCCTCCCAATCTACATCTGTGAAGCCTTACAACTTCATTCCCTTTGTCCGCCTATACCAAAGACCAAACTGAGTGGTGCCTCTGAGGTATCTCAACACATGCTTTTCTACCTTCCAATACAATTTGGTTGGCTTAACCATAGCTTGACTATGCTAGTTAACTACATAACACATGTCCGGTCATGTGTTCACCAAATACATAAGTGAACCCACAAGCTACCTATAAATGGTAGCCTCCACTACTTCACCTGAAGTAGAATCTTCCTTCCTCCAATTACCTGCTAGACGAGTCTCCATTGGTTTGCTGCTCTCCATGTGGAACTTCTTCAATATCACATTGGCATACTTTCCCTTAGAGACAAATATTTCCCCATCTCCTTTCCATACTTCCATACCAGGGAAATAATGCATGAGCCCTAGGTCCTTCATCTCAAATTCTCTTGAAAAATCCTCTTTGCAAGACTTGATCAACTTCTCATGACACGTTAAAATTAAATCATCGACATATAATACTATAATCAATAATTTACCTTCAACAACAATATGGTAAAGATTTGCATCTACTTCACTTTTGGTGAAGCCCAACCTAGTGAGATAACTGTTGATCCTGGTGTACCAAGCACGGGGTTCTTTTTTCAATCCATACAATGCTCGCTTGAGTCAGCACACATGCAACTCTTTGTCGAAGGTCTCAAATCATTCCGGATGCTCAATATACACCTCATCCTCAATCACTCCATTAAGGAATGTTGTCTTCACATCCATCTGATGTATCTTCCATCCCATCTGCACTTCAAGTACTAGAATTGATTTGATTGAAGAGTACCTTACTATTGGAGCAAAATTATCCTCATAGTCCATTTCATACACCTGAGAGAACCCCTTGGCCACAAATATGGCCTTGTGTTTCTCGATGCTTCTATCTGCTTCTTGCTTCACCTTGTAGATTCACCTGGAACCTATGACTGACTTGTACTCTAGTCTTGGGACCACTTCCCAAGAACTATTTCTGATAATGGAATCATATTCCTCTACCATGGCATTAACCCATGCTGGTTGCTTCACTGCTTCCTCAAATGAGGATGGTTAAGTATTGAAAAGCTCATTCATCAGGGCCATGTAGCCAATGTTCCAATCTAGTGACCTCCTCCACCTATACTGTGATGTGGATGCTCCCACACTCTCTCTAGCATCATGCACTAATTAGTCGGCTTCTTCAGTGCGCTTCCTTCCATCTACGGATGTATCTGCTTGACTGAATGTATCCACTCTTTCTTCTTCTGCTTATGGCTACTACACAACTTCCTTAGGTTCTTCCTATGGATCCAAAAGCTCTTGATCTGAATGTAACTGAAGCTCCCTCTCAAGAGAACACCTCATTGCCTTCTCCTCATCAAACTTCATATCTCTTCTAACAACTATCATCCTGAGAGATGGAAAGTACACACGATAGTTGTTAGGTGTATCAGTGACCCCATAAATATGCCCGACTCAACTATAGGATCTAGATTTTTCCTTGAATCCTTGGAAACATGATAGTGAACTAATGATCAAATGATCCTGAAGTGTGACACATCTGGTTTCTTCCTTGAAATAACTTCCTTTAGTGTAATCATGCCAAGAATCCTTTGAGGACTCCTGTTCTACAAATAAACAACTATGTTACATGCTTCCACCCATAAGTGCAACAATAGGCTCTGGTCATGCAACATGGCCCGTGCAACTCCCACAATACTTATGTTATTCATCTCAGCCACCCCATTTTGTTGTGGGTTATGGGGTGCTTTCAACTCCCATAGAATGCATTTTTTTGCACATAATTTCTTAAACTCATTCGACACATATTATCCATCTTTATCGCTACTGAGAGTCTTCACTTTCCTGCCAATCCCTTTCTCAACAAGTGCTTTAAATTCAACAAATTTGGAGAATGTCTAGTTTTTCTTCTACATGAAGAAAATCCAACACTTCCGTGAGAAATCATCTACAAATATCACATAATACTTGTTCTTGTCTGTGGAGGCTTTTGAGAAAGGTCCACACACATCCAAGTGAATCCTTTGAAGGATTCCTTGCGATTTAATATCCTGATCATTAAAGGTGGATTTTGTGTACTTTCCTAATGTACAACCTTTGCATGTATCTCGCTGCTCTAGTGCACCTTTGGGAAGACCTGTACAAATCTGCTGCATGATCTTCAAAGCACCATGGTGCAAATGGCCAAGTCTCATATGCCATAATTCACCGATGTCTCGGCTCTACACCTTCTTTGCTTTTATTCTCAATGCTGCACAATCTTCTACATCTAATTTGTAGAGGCTCTTCACCAAACCCTGATCCACTTCACTTGTCCCATGGCGATGTGTTTAAGGAAATCCTTTCCTTTGCTAAATATCACATTGTAGCCACAATATTCCAACATAGCAACTGAAACGAGATTCTTCTTCAGACCCAGAACATACATGACATCTTTTAATTTGAGAGGGGAGCTAGACTCCCTCTGAAAAGTAACTGTACTAATACTAGTCGCGTTATAACTTCCATCATCTCCCATCTCGATGTGCATATGGAGGTCCTTCTCCTCTAAGTCACTGAATAATTCTCAGTTTCCCGTCATATGGAATGTGGCTCCATTATCTAGATACCAAACACTACCCATGAACGTGCTCACCATACAAGCGATGAGGGTGAAATCAAGTTCGAATTGTGAATCCAAAGCTCCACCTGCCACTCCTCCTAAGGGATTCTTACCCACCTTCTTGTGTGGACACTTTGTGGCATAGTGTCCCAACTCATGACAATGAAAGCATTTGATATTCAACAAGTCTTTCTTCTTGCCTGCTTAACCAAATTCTACTTTGGATTGGGATTTGTTACCTTTACCTTTCTTTTCCTTTCTAGCCAAGGCACAATTATCCTCATCATCCCACTTGGATGAGGTTCCATATTTGGTGTTCCAACTTATATATTCTTTCACCAAGTTGGACCATAATCACTCCCAATTTGGTAGCTTCTCCTTCCCATTTACCTAATCCTGGTAGCTGTGTCAGCTCTTGGGAAGTCCTAGAAGTGCTAGGCTTACCAGATCATCTTCTACAACCACAATATCAACACTCCCAAGTTCATCCTGAATTTGGGTGAACTTGTTCAGGTAATGTGGTATTGTGTCCCCCTTTTCCATATTGATCTTCTGAAGCTTTCCCTTTAGTGTCAAGTTCTTGTGATCACCAAGTTCTTGTGATCACCATTGTTCTGAAACAAGTCTATCAAGGCTTGCCACATTCCATATGGAGTCTCTTTCCCATGGATATTCGAGACAATATGATCTCGAAGTCCCTCCAATATGATCCTCCTCACCTTTCCAACATACTTCTTCCATTATCCTAGATCTTTAATATCAGATGTTGGAGGCTTCGAGATATCATTATCTTTGAATTCCTTTAGCCCATTATCTTCCAATATTGCCTCCATCCTATCCTTCAAAGCAATAAAATTCGAGCTACCCTCAAGGGCATACTCAAGTCTCAATCCATAGAAAGACATCCTGCTAGCTTTGAAGAATAATACTGCAAATTTTTTTCACCTGCAAAGACAACTTCAAATTCTCTGTCCTATTGTGATTCATGCTCCAATACCATGTAGAAATTTCTTTTCAAAACTTCTTATGTATTTTTCTAAAACAAAAGACTTGAATCTACTCTACTCATCAATGGAAAGAAATTAATTGATCGAAAAATCAAAACATAAACATGAGACAAGATTCAATCACATATTCTTAGAGATTTATCTAGGGGAAAGAAAATGCTCAAAAACCCTTCCTATCTATATTGCATTAATTAGAAAATAGAGAAGAAATACAATGCTTTCTCAAGTCTAAGCAACCTCTGTACTAGTATAATATATCTCATTGCTTCACAGACTAGCTATGGTCAATACTTAACTAAATTCATGCATGCCCAAGTCCCTATATCATTGCGCTATTTAATAAGGAATTAGGCCCTATTAATTAGGGAAATTGCTCATTGGGAATTTCACAATTCTGTAGGCCCTTCTTTGATCGCATGCGCCACTTGTACAATTTCGATTTGTCTATAACTGATAGTACACTGCCCTTGAACTCCATTCTCAACTGGGTAACTTGAGTTATTTGCATACATCAATTATTTTGGGTTGATTGATGAGTTAACTAGTTGATCACAAGTGAACACACCCCACTACTTGACCTTCCACTAGTTCTTAATCAATTAGAACTAGTTAAACTCACAATAACTCAAATTAACTGAAAAAATTACTATAAATTAACAATTAAACATAACTAAACATAACTCAAGTGTCTCTAGATAGAATTAGCTGATTTAACTGAGTGAAAAGTGTCATATCACCTTAGTTAAATTCCTCCAAGTATTTACTGAAATTGAAATTGAAATTTCTCCCAATTTAATCAAGGAAAAATTAAATTAGGAATTTATTGCTTCATTTTCAACACTCCCACTAAGAAAGAAAGGTATTATCTAATACCCCGATCTTGCATCTATGGAACTCAAATTTTCCTCTTGACAAAGCCTTTGTCAAAATATTTGCAACATGTTCCTCTGTAGGAATGTACTCCAACAACATGATCCGCCTCTCCACACAATCTCATATATGGTGATACCAAATGTTGCATGCTTGGATTGATCATGAAATACTAGATTCTCAGAGAGTTTGATACAAATTTGATTGTCACAGTAAATCAAAGTAGGATCCATATTCTTACCAAATAACCCAACAAGAATCTTTCTCATCCAGATATTCTCACATGTTTCTTGACTTGTAGCCATGTACTATGCTTCTGCTGAGCTGAGCACAATAGATCTCTGCTTCCTACTGTACCAAGAAACCGCTGCTGAGTCAACATTGAAAATTCCTCCTAATATGTTGTTCCTGTCTGATGGAATACCTACCAATCTGCATCTGTGAATCCTTGTAGTTTCATTCCCCTTGTTCGCCTATACCAAAGAACAAACTGAGTGGTGCCTATGAGGTATCTCAACACATGCTTTGTTTCCTTCCAATATAGTTTGATTGGCTTAAGCATAGTTTGACTAAGTTGGTTAACTGCATAACACATGTCCAATTGTGTGTTCACCAAATACATAAGTGAACCCACAAGTTTCCTATAAATGGTAGCCTCCACTACTTCACCTGAAGTATCATCTTCCTTCCCCCAATTCCTTTCCAGATGAGTCTCCATGGGTTTTTCGCTCTCCATGTGGAACCTCTTTAGTATCTCATTGGCATACTTTCCTTGAGATACAAACAATTCCCCATCTCCTTGCCATGCTTCAATACCTAGGAAATAATGCATGAGCCCCAGGTCCTTCATCTCGTATTCTCTTGCAAAATCCCCTTTGCAAGACTTGATCAACTTCTCATCACTAGGTAAAGGTTTGCATCTGCTTCACTTTTGGTGAAGCCCAACCTAGTGAGATAGTTGCCGATCCTGGTGTACCAAGCACGGTGTGCTTGTTTCAATCCATACAATGCTTGCTTTAGTCTTCACACACACAACTCTCTGTTAAAGGTCTCAAATCCTTCCGGGTTCTCAATGTACACCTCCTCCTCAATCACTCCATTGAGGAATGTTGTCTTCACATCCATCTGATGGATATTCCGTCCCATTTGCACTGCAAGTGATACAATTGATCTGATTGAAGAGTACCTTGATACTGGAGAAAAAGTCTCCTCATAGTCAATTCCCTCCACCTGAGAGAACCCCTTGGCCACAAATTTTGCCTTGTGTTTCTCGATGCTTCCATATACTGCCTGCTTCACCTTGTAGATCCACGTGGAACTTGCCACTGACTTGTCCTTTGGTCTTGGGACCACTTCCCTAACACTTTTTTTGATATTGGAATCATATTCCTTTACCATGGCATCAACTCAAATTGGTTGCTACACTGCTTCCTTGAATGAGGATGGTTCAATATCTACAAGCTCACTCATAAGAGGCATGTAGCTAGTGTACCGATTTGGTGACCTCCTCTGCATCCGCTGTGATGTGGACGCTCCCACGTTCTCTCTAGCTTCATGCACTAATCTGTTAGCTTCTCTGGTGTGCTTCCTTGCATCTTTAGATGTCTCTGCTTGAGTGGATGTCTCCACTCTCTATTCTTCTGCTTGTGGTTGCTCCACAACTTCCTGAGGTTCTTCCTTTGGAGCCAAAAGCTCTTGATCTGAATGCAACTGAAGCTCCCTCTCAAGAGAAAACCTCATTGCCTTCTGCTCATAAAAATTCACATCTCTCCTAACAACTGTCATCTAGAGAGGTGACACACAATAGTTGTAAGGTGTATCAATGTACCCCAGAAATATGCACAACTCAACTGTAGGCTTTAGTTTTTTCCTTACATCCTTCGAAACATGACAATAAACTGATGATCCAAAGATCCTTAAGTGTGACACATCTAATTTCTTCACTAAAAAAGATTTCTTTGGTGTACTCATGCCGAGAATATTGTGAGCGCCCCTATTCTGCATATAAACAATTGTGTTGCATGCTTCCTCCCACAAGTGCATTGGTAGGCTATGATCATGCAACATGGCCCATGGATCTCCCATGATACTTGTGTTCTTCCTCCCAGCCACCCCATTCTACTGTGGGTTATGGGGTGTTGTCAACTCTCGTCGAATGCCTTCTTTTTCACAAAAGTTATTAAGCACATTCAACACATATTCTCCATCGTTATCGCTACTGAGAGCCTTCACTTTCCTATTAGTATCTTTATCAACAAGTGCTTTAAATTCAACAAATTTGGAGAATGTATGGTCTTTCTTTTGCATGAAGAAAATCCAACACTTCCATGAGAAATCATCTACAAATATCACATAATACTTGTGCTTGGCTATGGAGGTTGTCAAGAAAGGTCCACACACATCTGAGTGAATCCTTTCAAGGAATTCTTTCACTTTACTGTCCTGATCATTGAAGGTGGATTTTGTGTACTTTCCCAACGTACACCCTTTGCATGTATCTCGTTTCTCTAGTGCACCTTTGGAAACTCCTATAGAAATTTGCTACATGATCTTCAAAATGCCATGGTGTAAATGGCCAAGTTTCCTATGCCATAATTCACCGATGTCTCAACTTTGCACCTTCTCTGCTTTTGTGCTCAATGCTGCGCAATCTTCTACATATAATTTATAGAGGTTCTTCACCCGAACCTCGGTTCACTTCACTTTTCCCGTGGTGATGTGTCAAAGGATATCCTTTCCTTTGTTAAATATAACATTGTAGCCACGATATTCCAACATAGCAACTGAAACAAGATTCTTCTTTAGACCCGAAACATACATGAAATCTTTTAATTTGAGAGTGGAGCTAGACTCCCTATGAAAAGTAACTATACCAATACTAGTCGGGCTATATCTTCCATAATCTCCCATCTCGTTGTGTATCTAGAGGTCCTTCTCCTCCAAGTCAATGAATAATTCTTGGTTTCCAGTCATATGGAATAAGGCTCCACTATCCAGATATCACACACTACCCATTACCGTGCTCACCATACAAGATTTGAGGGTGAAATCAAGTTCAAACTGTGAAGCCAAAGCTTCAGCTACTGCTCCTCCTTAGGGATTCTTACCTGCCTTCTTTTGTAGATACTTCGTGGCATAGTGTCCCAACTCATGACATTGAAAGCACTTGATTTTAGAGAAGTATTTCTTCTTGCTCACCTGACCAGATTCCGCTTTGGATTGATATTTCCTCCCTTTCCCTTTCTTTGCCTTTCCACCCAATGCACAATTCTCCTCCTCATCCCACTTGGATGAGTTTCGATCTCTAGTGTTCTTCCTGATCTATTCTTGCACCAAATCAGACCACAATCGCTCCCAATTTGGTAGCTTCTCCCTCCCATTTACCGATTTTAGGTATCCGTGTGAGCTCTTGGGAAGGCCTAGAAGTTCTAGGCTTACGAGATCATCTTCTACAACTGTAATACCAACACTCCCAAGTTCATCCCGACATTGGGTGAACCTTCTCAAGTACTATGGTATTGTTTTTCCCTTTTCCATCTTGATCATCCAAATATTTTCCTTTAGTTCCAACTTCCTGTGGTCAATGTTTTTTGAAACAAGTCTATCAAGGCTTACCACATTGCATATGGAGTCTCTTTTGTTGGAAAATACTAAGGGGGGGGGGATTGAATCAATATTCCTTAGCAATTAGCACTTTTAAATCTTTTCAGAGCATTAGCTAATCTTCAATTATTATTAATGTTTATGCAGTAATAACAGTAAATAAAAGAACACAGGAGGCACACAAATTTTAGATGGAAAACCCCCTCGGGGTCAAAAACCACCGAATGCTTTTCTAATAAATTCTTTAATCTTCAGCCCCAATTGAAATGAAAGAAACAACTTCCTAGAATTCTAAAAAAGCATTCTTTTCCATCTCCCACTAGAAGGACACCCCAACGCCATGGTTTCTTCAGTAATCAACTGGATGGTTCCCCAACACCCTAGACCAACCTACCACCCTGAAGTGTTCATAGGCTCCAACTTGTAGGCAACTTCATGAACCTGCCCAACACCTCCCTGCCACCCTATAATGACTGAAATGAGACAAGAATGTGGATTGCTGTACCAGGGACAATGATCCACGATACAATATGATTTACAATGATTTTGACCGAACACCCAATCACACTATGATATGCAACCCAACCATGACATCATCCCAACAGAGACTCCTATACCTCCCAACAATGCCTTTTCGACTCTAGGAAGATTGATTCTTTTACAATAATGACTCTTCCAATGATGACACTTTTACAACTTTACAATGATGACTCTTGGCCTTGACACTTCTTCACAATATATGGATGGTTGTCATGTCTTTAAAGGATGTCCCGCTACAATGCTTCCTTTGATTTTATACTTCATCTCTTGAATGCTCGCTTGATGCTGTCCTTGAATCTTCTTCTACATGCATGAAAATTTGCCCAGTGAAACCCAATCTCAAAAGGAAAAACAAAATACCCTTCAACTTAGATATGCCTACAAAACACATTTAAGTGCATAATAATGAATAAATACAAATTAAATTTACAAAGCGTACCTAAAATTTTCTTCTCACTTTTGTTGTTGAATTGTTGCAACAATAGACAAAGACTCCCACTCTTGATATAGGTTTGGACTCTATGCAAGACTATATCCAAAACTGACCTAAAGATATATACAATAGAAACTGATGACAGACCCTAGACTTGTGATGAACCAAGTTCTAAGTACAAAAACAAAGACCATTCCATCATCTATGACAAGACAAGTAACATGAAATTACAACATCATATAAATTTAGCTGACTTGGTGTAGCATCAAATGTGTAGTATCAAGAATAGGACATCCAAAATGTGGTATCAAAACTAACTGTGACATATAGAGACATAGAGATATAACTGAAACCCTGTATATACTTACGTTGTCTTGCAAAAAAATATGTCGGAGATGATAATCAAAATTCAAATGTAAACACTTAATCATACATACCTTATTGTAGGAGACTTACCCTTGACTGTTGATGTGTGGTCCTTACTGCAGTGATCTTTGAATGCATGCTTTTTCTTGCCTTCTAGGAGCTCAATATTGAATTTGTTGTATCTATGTCATTTCGGATCTCCAGGGTCTGAAATGTCATCTTGTGGTAGTCCTCTGAGTCCTCTTTGCAACCCCAAAGGTTTGATCAAGAACCAAGATCTAAAATTAGGTCATGAGGTTCATCAAGTTTTCTTCTCAGATGGGTTTTAATTTCAGATTCTGAAGCTTCACATAAAAAAAGTTATAGCTGAAATTCCACGATGACATGTTTGAAGCCACAATATCCCTACAAGAGGAGGATATGAGGGTCATTATTTATATGAATGTCTTGAGTTGAGAGGGTCCTACAAGTGAATGTTGGAGGGATTTTAGGAGTAGAAAAATATTATTAATTATTGACTATTCAATGACCACAACCAATTATGAGTGCCATGCCACAACCCTATAGGGTTTTAGCCCACTAACTGGGGTTACTAACTTCAAACACAAATAACTCTCAAACCGTGAAGAACTGGGAGGCATACCATATCAAAGGAAACATCTCAACGGGTAGAATCCATCGAGAAGATATTTGATGCAAAATAATATGAGTTGTCAAGTCAAAATTCCCTTGCAATATCGGGGTAGCCCCTGGTGCTTCTTGGGTTGACATCAATGACAACCACTGATCAACAATCTCCCCCTTTGGCATTGATGGAAACACAAGTACTCCCCTTGCGATCATGACACCTATTCCTACTTCCTTCTCTCCCCCTTTGTCATCAATGGCAAAGGGTAACTCCCCTTGACAAACAGCCATCCTGCGAACCTATACACACCTCCACTCCCCCTTTCTACTTGAGTAGATAAGAGAAAGAGTCTAATGAAAACTTGGGAGAATCCCAAGATTTTGGCGAAGATACTCAAATGCTTCACGAGGTAATGGTTTGTTAAAGATGTCAGTAATTTGTTCCTTTATGCCAACATATTCAAGCTTGATATTCTTTTCGGCGACCTGCTCTCTAATGAAATGATATTTAATCGGAATGTGCTTCATTTTGGAATGCATCAAAGAGTTCTTGGAGATACTGATGGCACTGGTGGTATCGCAAAAATGGGAATAGGCTCATCAAACTTGACTTGAATATCTTGCAAAGTTTTCTTCATCGAGAGAACTTGTGTACAATAAGTTGTTGCTGCGATATATTCTGCTTTTGCTGTCGATAATGAGATTGAAGACTGCTTTTTACTTAACCATGAAACAAGACAACCACCTAGATAGAATGTTGCTCCACTAGTACTCTTACGATCATCAACACTTCCTGCCCAATCTGCATCTATATAAGCTTGTATAACCATATCATTTCCTTTATGATACCATACACCTTATTCTGATGTGCCCTTAATATATCGAAGAATTCTTTTGATGGCAATAATATGAGATTATTTTAGTGCTGATTGGAATCTTGCTACTTGTCCAACTGCCTGCATCACATCTGGCAGGGAGACTGCCACATACAGGAGACTACCAATCATGGATCTATAAAACCTTTGGTCCACATCCGTTGACGAATATTCTTGTAACCTGTTACCATGGCAGTAAGGATAGGATTGCAATCTTCCATATTGAATTTATAGAGCAGTTCCTGGATGTACTTGATTTGATATATGAATATTCCTTTATCCTGCTGAGATGTATCGATAATTTTTAGATTTTATTTATCCACTTTCACATGGAGATTTCTTGTCAGCGCTTCCTTTCTTGAATCTATAATACGTCAACTATTATTCTCCCCATGAACATGTCATGAAACTTCCATATTGTTCAAACTACATGTCTGTCAATTGTAGACTTGTGTCATATATTGTTTCATAGACTCCTCATCTTCAAATTTCTAGGAGTCGATAAGCTGAATTGTTTAGAATAATGTGTCATTTAACAGATCGTCTTGACTCGAGTCATTAACCGAAGCAACTGCTGATTCCTCACAATCTGTTACGAATCGTGAAAGCATAACTGTTGGGACCTTATTTCCTTCTTGCTTTTCTTGGTCATCTTGTACTTGTTCATCCTGTACCTGTTTTCCTTTCCAAACCTTCTTATTCTCGTCGTCAAGCTTTTCATTCATGGTTGATTCCATCTTGTACCTGTAGTTACGAGCTATGTGTCCATAGTTATGACATTTGTAACATTCGATGTTATTCATAGAAGATTTTGTTTGGTGTTTATCTCGTGATCCTGCAAATTTGCTTCTAGGGTTTTGCCGATAATAGTTGTACCTGTCTGGAACTTCACAATCCCTAGCCATATGTCCAAAATTGTTACATTTGTAACATTTGACATCATCTCTCAAATGATCAAATTTGTGGATATTATGCTGAGTTCTGGAATATCCATTTTTGAGAGATCTCCTAGAATTATATTCATTCCAAACATACATGCGACATTCTGAAGCTCTATGTCCAAACCTTCCACATGAATAATAGTGACCATAAAAGATAGGTTGATACATGGGAGGAAATATTCTTCGAGGAATTGTCTTCCAGGGTTCTTCCTATGAGTCTTGAACTCTCGATCCAGTTGGGATATCTACCTGCTTGGTAGATATTGCATATCCATCTTCTTTAGTTGTCATAGAAGGACTTGACTCCTTTTCGATTTTTTCTTTGTAACCAAGACCAGTCTTGTCGCTGCATGATCACTGGTTGCTGATGAGTTCATCCAAAGTCTTTGAGCTGTTGGTGTAGTTTTGAAGAGTTTTTCCATTTTTTACTTCCTTTCATAAAGAAACGATTTCAACTTCCAATGCTTCTCTTTCCTTATTGCTTTCCTTTAATTATTTCCTAAGTGATTCTTCAATTTGTTTATATTTTTCAACCTTGATTTTAAGATTTAGGACCTGTTCCATTTCTATCTTTGATTCATCTTCAAGAGTGTTGACGTGCTTCTTCTCGATCTTGAGCTCTTTGATAACCCTGATCACTTCGTTTTGAAATTCAACCTCAGTCATTTCTTCTTCTTCGTCTCCTTATTCCCTAGGTGCCTCTTTCTTATCGTGTTTGGCCATAAACAATACTCTTCCATTGAATTCTTCTTTGTTATCACTGTATTCTTCGGATGAGGAGATATCTTCTTTGGAGAAGAAAATGTTCTTAAACTACTTCTTCTTGCCTCGCTTGTTGAACTTCCTGGGACTTTTATTTCCTTTCGTAACAACCTCATTTTTGTGAGGACATTTGGCTGCAAAATGCCCAACCTCACCACAATAAAAACATATTAATGGAAGTTTACCTTTAAATTTTCCTGCACATGTTCTCATTTTCAGCGAGAAATAGGCAAACTCTTTATCTGAGAATTATTCTTCATCTTCTTCCTTTTCCTCATTATTACAATTGCAAGTTTTTTCTTTTGGAGTATGCTTGTCCCTACTATTCTTCTTGGATGCGGCAAATGTTGCTTCTAAGTGAGATGTTCCATCCTCTTCTTCAATCCTCATTTCATATTCCATAAGAATTCCATGCAATTCATATATTGAGAGATTGATCATATTCGATCTATCTTCCAAGACATATACCTTAGGGTTAAATCTTGTTGGCAAGGTTCTGAGGATCTTTCAGACAACAATTTTCGTTTCAACAGGTTCCCCCAAACCTTCCAATTTTTTTGTTGTTTCATTAACACATTGAAAGTATGCAGCAATATATTCATCTTCCCTCATTTTGAGTTGCTCAAAATTTTCCCTGAAAATTTGAAGTTTTGCTTCTTTCACCTTTGAGTCACCTGCATATATATTTTCAAGCTTTCCCCATACCTCTTTAGTAGTTCTGCAACTCAATACCTTAAGATAAATAGATTCAATAAGCCTATTGATAATAATATCTTTATCCTTTGCATCATAGACCATATTTTTCTTACCTTGTTCATCCAGGGTTGGTGTGAAGCCTTTGTCAACGATTTCCCATACTTCGTATCCTTGCGCCAACAAATGAACCTGCATTATTCCACTCCAAAGTGCATAGTTATTTCTATTGAACAAAGGAACTCTATTCTTATTAAACTCCATGATCTCCTTCCAGTTGTTAGACTGCTATTGAAGGAACCAAGCTCTGATACCAATTGTTGGAAAACATTGGGGTGGGTGGGGGATCAGTATTCCTTAGCAATTAACACTTTTAAATATTTTCAGAGCATTAGTTAATCTTCAATTATTATTAATGTTTATGCGGTAATAACAGTAAATAAAAGAACACAAGAGGCACAAAAAATTTAGGTGGAAAACCCCCTCGGGGTCAAAAGCCACCGAACGCTTTTCTAATAAATTCTTTAATCTTCAGCCCCAACTAAAATGAAAGAAACAACTTCCTAGAATTCTAGAAAAGCATTCTTCTCCATCTCCCTTTGGAAGGATGCCCCAATGCCCCGATTTCTTCAATAATCAACTAAATGGATTCCTCAACACCCTAGACCAACCTACCACCCTGAAGTGTTCACAAGCTCCAACCTGTAGGCGACTTCAGGCACCTTCCCAACACCTCCTTGCCACCCTATAATGTTTTAAATGAGACAAGAGTGTGGATTCTCGTACCAGGGACAATGATCCACGATACAATATGATTTACAATGATTTTGACCGAACACCCAATCACACTATGACCTGCAACCCAACCATGACATCATCCAAACATAGACTCCTATACCTTCCAACAATGCCTTTTCGAATTTAGAAAGATTGATTCTTTTACAATAATGACTCTTCCAATGATGACACTTTTACAAATGTCTCTTTTAGAACTTTACAATGATGACTCTTTGCCTTGACACTTCTTCACAATATACGGATGGCTGTCATGTCTTTAAAGGATGTCCCGCTGCAATTCTTCCTTTGATTTGATACTTCATCTCTTGAATGCTCGCTTGATGCTATCCTTGAATCTTCTTCTACCAACATGAAAATTTTCCCAGCATAACCCAATCTTAAAAGGAAAAACAAAATACCCTTCAACTTACCTCTGCTTGCAAAACACATGTAAGTGCATAATAATGAATAAATACAAATTAAAATTGCAATGCGTACCTGGAATTTTCTTGTCACTTTTGTTGTTGACTTGTTGCAGCAGTAGAAAAAGACTCCCACTCTTGATATAGGCCTAGACTCTATGCAAGACTATATCCAAAACTGACCTAAAGATATATATAATAGAAACTGATGGCATACCCTAGACTTGTGATGAACCAAGTTCTAGGTACAACAACAGAGACCATCCATAAACTATGAAAAGACAAGTAACATGAACTTACAACATCATATTGATTTAGCAAACTTGGTGTAGCATCAAATGTGTAGTATCAAGAATAGGACATCCGAAATGTGGTATCAAATCTAATTTTGACATATAGAGATATAGAGACATAACCGAGACCCTGTATATATTTACATTGTTTTTCAAAAACATATGTCGGAGATGATAATCAAAATTCAAATGTAAACACTTAATCATACATACCTTGCTGTAGGAGACTTATCCTTAACTGTTGATGTGTAGTCCTTATTGCAGTGATCTTTGAATGCATACTTTTTCTTACCTTTTAGGAGCTCGATATTGAATATGTTGTATCTATGTCATTTCAGATCTCCAGGGTCTAAAATGTCATCTTGTCATATCCCTCTGAGTCCTCTTTGCAACCCCACAGGTCTGATCAAGATTGGATTCTTCAAGAAAGAGTTATGCCCAATATCCCACGATGACCCAATTACAACCTAGTTCAATAGAGAAAACTTGTACGAAGTGCCATGTGTCACTGTTGTGACGTTTGGCCCTAAAAATGATACTCATCAAACTACAGTCTGTCCTCTTTCTGTTACTATTTACCAAATTTGAATCCAATGCTTATAGAGAAAGTTATGACAATTTTCCCAACATCACCTATTTGACATGGAATTTGGGAGCCTGCACAAACCCTAACTTCCTCAGATCTCTTCGAAAATATAGTGAAAGAAGATCTAAAATTAGCTCACGAGGTTCATCAAGATTTTGGCTCAAATGGGTTTTAATTTCATCTTCTAAAGCTTTGCAAAAAAAAAAAGTTATAGTCAAAATTCCATGATGACCTGTTTGAAGCCACAAAATCCCTACAAGAGGAGGATATGAGGGTCATTATTTATATGAATGTCTTGAGTTGAGAGGGTCCTCAAAAAGTGAACGTTGGAGGGATTTTAGGAGCAAAAAAATATTATTAATTATTGACTATTCAATGACCACAACCAATTATGAGTGCCATGCCACAACCCCATAGGGTTTTAGCCCACTAACTGGGGTTACTAACTTCAAACACAAATAACTCTCAAACCATGAAGAACTAGGAGGTGTACCATATATCAATGGAAACATATCAACAAGTAGAATCCATCGAGAAGATCTTTGACGCAAAATAATATGAGTTGTCAAGTCAAAATTCCCTTGCAAGATCGAGGTAGCCTCTGGTGCTGCTTGGGTTGACATCAATGAAAACCATTGATCAACATCTTTCCTTTGGATATTCAAGAAAATATGATCTCGAGCTCCCTCCAATTTGATCATCCTCGCCTTTGGAAGACACTTCTTCCATTCTGCTAGATCTTTAACATCAGATGTTGGAGGCTTCAGGATATCATTATCTATGAATTCCTTCAATGCATTATCTTCCAACACTGCCTCCATCCTATCCTTCCAAGAAATATAATTCGAGCTACCCTCTAGGGCATACTCGAGTCTCAATTCGTAGAAAGACATCCTGCCAGCCCTAAAGAATGATCCTGCAAATTCTATTCACTTGCAAAGACAACTTCTAATTCTCTCTTCTATTGTGATTCTTGATCTAATACCATGTAGAAATTCCTTGTAGATTCAAAACTTCTTATGTAATTTGAAAAAACAAGAGACTTGAATCTACTCTATTCATGAACGGAAAACAATTAATCGATCAAGAAATCACAACATAAATAAGAGACAAGATTCAATCACATATGCTCAGAGATTTATCTAGGGTAAAGCAAATGCTCCAAACCCCTTCCTATCTGCATTTCATTAATCATAAAATAGAGATGAAATACAATGCTTGCTTAAGTCCGAGTAACCTCTGCAATAGTATAATATATCTCCCTGCTTCGCAGACTAGCTATGGTCAATACTTAACAAAATTCCTACATGCCCAAGTACCTATTTCCTTACATTGTTTAATAAGGAATTAGACCCTATTAATTAGGGAAATTTCTCATTGGGAATTGCGCAATTCATGTAGGCCCTCATTTGATTGCATGCACCACCCATACAATTTGAAATTTTCTACAACTAATAGTACATTGTCCTTGAACCCCAATCTCAACTGGGTAACTCAAGTTATCTACAAGCATCAATTATTCTGGGCTAACTGATGAGTTAATTGGTTAATCACAAGTGAACACACCCCACTACTCGAAAAGGATTATTTGATACTGCGATCCTGCATTTATGGAACTCAAATTTTCCTCTTGAAAAAGCATTTGTCAAAATATCTGAGTCTTGTTCCTTTGTAGGAATGTACTCCAACAACATGATCTGCCTCTGCACACAATATCATAGATGGTGATATTGAATGTCGATATGCTTGGACCGATCATGAAATACTTGATTCTCAGAGAGTTTGATACAACTTTTATTTCCACAGTAAATCACAGTACATCTTCTAACCAAATAATCCAACAAGAATCTTTCTCATCCAGATAGCCTCACATGCTACTTAACTTGCAACGATGTACTTTGCTTCTGGTGAGATGAGTGAAACAGATCTCTGTTTCTTGCTGTACCAAGAAAATATTGTTGACCCAACACTGAAAATTCCTCTTGATGTGCTCTTCTTGTCTGATGGAATACCCACCCAATCTACATTTGTGAAGCCTTGGAGCTTCACTCCCTTTGTCTACCTGTACCATAAACCATAGTGAGTGGTGCCTTTGAGATATCTCAACACATGATTTTATTCCTTTCAATACAGTTTGGCCTAACCATAACTTGACTAAGATGGTTAACTACATAACACATGTTTGGTAGTGCGTTCACCAAATACATAATTGAACCCACAAGCTGCCTCTAAATGGTAGCCTCCACTACTTGACATGAAGTATCATCTTCCTTCATCCAATTCCCATTAGAGGAGTCTCTATGGGTTTTTTTCTCTTCATGTAGAACTTCTTCAGTATCTCATTGGCATACTTTCCCTGAGAGACAAACAATTCCCCATCTCCTTGCCATACTTCCACATTGAGGAAATAATGCATGAGCCCCAAGTCCTTCATATCAAATTCTCTTGTAAAATCCTCTTTTCAAGACTTGATCAACTTCTCATCACCGATTAAAATTAAATCATCAACATATAATACTATAATCAATAATTTACCTTCAATAGCAATATGGTAAAGGTTTGCATCTGCTTCACTTTTGGGGAAGCCCAACCCGATGAGATAACTGTTGATCATGGTGTACTAAGCACAGGGTGCTTGTTTCAATCCATACAACACTTGCTTGAGTCTGTACACATGCAACTCTCTCTCGAAGGTCTCAAATGCTTCAGGCTGCTCAATGAACACCTCCTCCTCAGTCACTCCATTTAGGAATGTTGTCTTCACATCAAATCTGATGGATCTTCCATCCCATCTATGCTGCAAGTGCTAGAATTGATCGTATTGAAAAGTACCTTAATACTGGAGAAAAAGCATCCTCATAGTCAATTCCCTCCACCTGAGAGAACCCCTTCACCACAAATCTGGCCTTATCTTTCACGATGCTTCCATCTATTGCTTGCTTCACCTTGTAGATCCACCTGGAACTTACCATTGACTTTTACTATGGTCCTGGGACCACTTCTCAAACACTGTTTCTGATAATGGAATCATATTCCTCTACCATGGCATCAACCCATACTGGTTTGTCCACTACTTTCTCGAATGAGGATGGCTCAATATCTACTAGCTCACTCATCTGAGCCATGTAGCCAGTGTACCAATCTGGTGACCTCCTCTTCCTGCACTATGATGCTGGTGCTCCCACATTCTCTCTAGCATCATGCACTAATCTGTACTAGCTCTTGGGAAGTCCTAGAAGTGTTGGGATTACCAGATCATCTTCTACAACCGTAATAGCAACACTCCCAAGTTCATCCCGACATTGGGTGAACCTGCTCAGGTACTGTGGTATTGTGTCGCCCTTTTCCATCTTGATCTTCCAATGCTTGTCTTTCAGTGCCAGCTTCCTGTGGTAACTGTTGTTCTGAAACAAGTCTATCAAGGCTTGGAAAATTGCATATGGAGTCTCTTTCCCATGGAGATTCAAGACGATATGATCTCAAACTCCCTCCAATATGATCCTCCTTGCCTTTGCAACACACTTCTTCCATTCTGCTAGATCTTGATCATCAGATGTTGGAGGCTTCAGGATATCATTATATTTGAATTTCTTCAACCCATTATCTTCCAACACTACCACCATCCTATCCTTCCAAGAAATATAATTTGACCTATCCTCAAGGGCATACTCGAGTCTCAATTCGTAGAAAGACATCCTGCTAGCTCTGAAGAATGATCCTGCAAATTTGATTAACCTGCAAAGACAACTTTGAATTCTTTCTTCTATTATGATTCCTACTATGATACCATGTAGAAATTCCTTGTAGATTGTAAGCTTCTTATGTAATTTTCTATAACAAAATACTTGAATCTACTCTACTCACCAGCATAAAGCAATTAATCGATCACGAAATCACAACATAAACATGAGACAAGATTCAATCACATATGCTCAGAGATTTATCTAGGTGAGAGAAATTTCTCAAAACCCCTTCCTATAAGTATTGCATTAGTTATAAAATAAAGAAGGAATACAATGCTTGCTCAATCCCGAGCAACCTCTATGCTATTATAATCTAACTCACTGCATCACAAACTAGCTATGGTCAATACTTAACAAAATTCCTGTCTGCCGAAGTCCCTATTTCATTGTGCTGTTCAATAAGGAATTAGCCCCTATTAATTAGGGAAATTTCTCATTGGGAATTGTGCAATTCCTGTAGTCCCTTCTCTGACTGCATGCACCACCTGTACAATTTGGAATTGTCTACAACTAAATATACACATCCCATGAACTCCAATATCATTTGGGTAACTCAATTTATCTCCATGTATCAATTATTCTAGGCTGGTTGATGAGTTAACTGGTTGATCACAAGTGAACACACCCCACTACTAGACCTTCCACTAGTTTTTAATCAGTTAAAACTAGTTAAAATCATAATAACTCAAATTAACTGAAGCAGATTGCTAGAAATTAGCATTCAATCATAACTAAACATAACTCAAGTGTCTCTAACTTGAATTAACTGATTTAACTGAGTGATGAGTGCCATATCACCTCAGTTAAATTCCTCCAAGTATTTACTCAAATTGAAATTGAAATTTCTCCTAATTTATTCAAGGCAAAATTAAATTAGGAATTTCTTGCTACATTTTCAACACAAACACTATTGTGTAAACTCATACTTCTTGAGATGTGATAGTAGTTGGTGCTTAATTAATATCTCAAGCACCTGCGCCAATGTGAGATGTGCTCCTCCAAAGCAGCATTGTATACCCATTTATCATATAAATAGATAATAACCAATGAATCTATAAAAGGGTGTTGTACATAATTCATTGATAAACGTAGTTAGTGCATTACATAGACCAAATGATATGAATAACCACTCATACAAGTATTTCTTGGTTTTGAAGGTGGTCTTCAACTATCTTCTTCTTTGACTCAAAACTAGTGATATCCAAACTTTAAGTCTAGCTTTGTGAAGTATCTTACTTGTTGCAATTGATCCAATAGATCATCTATCCTAGGTAGGGGGTACCTTTTCTTGAGTGTTATTTTGTTCAACGCCCCATAATATATACACATTCACCAAGTCCCATCCTTCTTTGGCACAATGATGATGGGTAACCCACATAGTGATGTAATCGATCGAATACCACCTTGTTCTAGTAGCTACTACAATTGTTTTTTCACCTCACTTGCTTATATAATAGACTACTTGTACAACCCAGTGTTTGGCAATGGGGAGTTCAATAATAGCTGGCTCTCGTGCTCCACTTCCCTCTTAGGTGGTAACCCTTTATGCTCTCAAAACACCTCCATGTATGCCTGCAATAACTCTTCCTATTGTTGCTTTTGCTTCTTTGTACACCCCTCCAGGGATGCCTTGCCTCTTATTGACTCTTCTACAAACTAATTTTTTCTTAAAAATAATAAAACATACTTCTTGTTCGAAATGATCAATTTCTTGGCTTGGTTAGCACTTACCAACAAAATTTTTTACTTGCTTTTGTGCGTATTGATGGTGAACAATTTTCCATCCTTGATGATTCAATACTAGTTGTACCTTGGCATAAATATTACATCTCACATGTACATGTAGGGACTTCCAAACAC
Organism: Pinus tabuliformis; assembly: GCA_031772625.1. Classification (NCBI taxonomy): domain Eukaryota; kingdom Viridiplantae; phylum Streptophyta; class Pinopsida; order Pinales; family Pinaceae; genus Pinus; species Pinus tabuliformis. The sequence goes on along the minus strand of CM062810.1, from coordinate 349,709,923 downwards.
AATTCCATGTACATAAAGGGGAACCACATCTAGTTCTACTTCATAAATAAAACTAGAACTTATGGAAAATCTAATTTTGCATTGTTTTTTTGCCTTCAACTATGCTTCTTTATTTACCCATCCCAATGGATATGGGCTTGGATGATCACGAAATACCAACCCCAAATTCTTGACTAGCTCTATTGTAATGATATTCATCTGTGATCCCGAGTCAAACAGAGCATCGATCTTTGTCTTCTTTACTTGTATCTTTATATGGAAGAGTTTGGTCATTTCTTTCTCTTCTTATTGTTGAAGGTTACTAAGATCCACCTCCTTCTACATTGATGTACACACGATCTTCTCATCCACGTCTGAGTAACTTTCAATTTGGTTGCTAGAATCAGTGGCCATGAGATTATTCATCTTATTGTATTTCTTTTTATTCATCGGGTTCAACACTGGATGAAACTTCCAACACTTTTTATCCTCTGTATGGCCATCAATGTTACAATGGTTGTAGTGGTTGTTGGGATCTTTACACTAGTGTGTTGCGATTATTGTCTTTTATCTTTCCCCCCTTTATGCTTATTCTTCCTCTCCTTAGAAGCATCATGTGGCTTGTTCTGGTTTGATCCACTTGATTGCGCTTTCATCAGGCCTATGTTCTCCAGATACTTTGCCTATACACAAGCTTCATCCACCGATTTGGGCTTGAACAACACACTTGCTTCCATAGATGGAAGTGTAGGCCCCCAAAATACTTGAAGAGTACATCTGCGTTCTTTGGGGAGATATCCAACATTATGGCCATCTTTATGAACTCTGTAGTGTACTCCTGCACACTTTGTTTCAACTTTTGCCTAAAGTAGTGCCACTAGATCCACCGATACTCTACATACCCAATAGGGTAAAACTATTACTTAATGAGGGTTTTAAAGTCCTCCCACTTAGTCATTGGAGGCTATCCCTCCAACCTTAGGATCTCTATGTGGCTTTCCCACCAAGTTAGGGAACGACCTTATAATTTTAGTCATGTAAATGGAATATTTTGTTCTTCTTCAAATTGATGGACACTTAAATACACTTCCAGTTGCTGCAACTAGTGATTAAGCTTCAAAGCATCGATCTCACCATGGTATGGATTGATATCAATCTTCAGTTCCATTTTGAACAAGGGTTGTGAATGATTCACAACACTCGAATTGCGTTTATCTTTTTCAGGTTCTTTTCTTCCACTAGTTCTCCATTTCTTCTTGATCTCCTGATCCCCCTTCTGATTTTTCCTTTGCACTAGAATCCACATCTTCTTTGAAGATCCCCAACTTATTTCTCAAGGCTTCCATGAGGATATTTACATTATTATTTAGGTATGTGACTTGTTGTTCCAGCCACGAAAACCTCTCCTTTGCAGGATCACGAGGGTTATTCATAGATTCATCAACCATGATTAGGGTTTTATGAATTTTGATCCAACCGATCTAGATCCCCTACAAATATCTATAATATACCCAAAGAAACATGCTATGATACCAATATGATCCATAAAATACCATGGATATTCCATTGGACAATTATTCACAAAAAATATGATAAAATTATATTTAAAATATGAAATTCTACACTATTACAGTTTTATTTCCTTTTAGATTTCTAGACCTATAGAATACTGATAATAGTGCATGCATGTGAATTATAAATTACACAAAAAATATAGAACAACAAAATAAAATCCCACACACACACATTTGACACAAGATATGACATGGGAAACCATTTTGAGAGAAAAGCCCAGCTAGAAGGTGAGGCCTCTCTGCTCTCTTTCTTTGAATGGAAACATGGTTACAGGTACAAACAAGTATCGCATGTGGTTGATGGGCTACTACAGTGCACAAATCCTCTCTATATGTTATATATCCTACCCCTCTTAGCTATTTTTTTCTCATCTATGGAACAAATGCACTCGAAGAATGGGCCCATTTTCCTCCAAGTGGCCCTATTATAACACGACTTGATATCCTACTAGTGGTTATGTTTGACTACCTCAACTCTTAACCAAAGTTACAATAGAGACTATTCTAGAGTCTTATACATCATAATCACATGTCTAGCCCTTTTTTCATGAATAATAGGAGCTAACATGGCATCCTCTCTAATTATGGTGGTGAAAACAAGAAGGTTAACTTATGAGTGGCATAACTTTTTCATACATACTTTGATTGACATGATTCTTGTGTCATCGAGAAGGTATCTGTATTTAGAATAGGAAAAAAAGGTGTGGTGCTAAAGCGATAAAGTTTTACCCCAAGAAATGTCATTTGATGCCTAAAATGCTCGTAGAAGATTTTAGACCCCAATTTGCCAAACTGGGTCTCGTTGGTAAAAATGGTCCCGAGGGTTGATTCTTCCACTTTTTCCACTCTAAAAGCACCGAGATGGATGAAAAACAATATAATGATCCAAACTAGATCATTTAAGTCAATTTTGACGGACTCTCCCTTTTAATTTATGTTGTCAGGGTTTGGAAGCTAACTTTTTCATTACTCGAGTTCACTCCATAAATAAGTATAAAGTGGCCAAGACCTCACACGGAAAACAACCTTTAGACATATTTTTGACTGGTGTCATGAATCTCCACATAGACATGTCTGTAATTTTTTTTTATTCTCACATTGTCATTTTATGCTAAAACATGATTTAGGGTTTCAGTATGGCATATGGAATCCAAGTCCATGCATATCTCAACAATGAAGTTAGTGGCACATACAATTTCCAATTTGCAACTAGTAAATAGAAGCTTATATCCTATAGAAAAATAAAAAGATGCAGTGAGCCTATATAATCATAAAATTATATATTAATGAATGGCTTTATTTACTTTGGATGGACCTTTGGCATTCACTTGTTTGCTTTATATGCTATTTTTTTGTTTGTTTGTGAAGTTTTTATATGTGGTTGTTCATTGCTAAAGTTTTTAATCTTCTTTCTATGCTTGTGCATGACATGTTCTTCTTTTTGGGGGGGATAAAAGATATCATTTTATTAAGTCAAATTAGTCATGTATAAGCACCAATGTTGATTATTATGCTTGCCAACATTGGATGGGGGGGGGGGGGGGGGGGGGGGTGGTCCACCCGTCATGATTTAATTCTCCCTACTAGATGTTCTCATCCATTGATCCGGATCTTAGGGGGAGTCCACCAAGATCTCAAAAATTGAAATGGATCTTGGGGAGGGGGGAGGCCCTTAAGGTTTGAAAAATTGAAATGATAGAAGAAAATAGGAGAACACACATTAAACAAAACCACCAAGTCTTTTTTTATTAAAATATAGAATAACTATAAAAGCTACATTGTGGTGGATAATATGTCCTTTTAAAAAATGTGACTTGTTACTTATAGTCTTTTTGTTAGTGATAATACCACAGGTAAATTCCATGGGTGGGTAGATACCATGGTTGATTGAATAACGTGGGTGGATATCACTCACAATACCATGGGTAAATACCATGAGCGAATGAATAGCATAGGTGAATGCCACTTACAATACCATGGGTGGATAAATACCTTGGGTGGATGAATACCATGGGTGGATGCCAATTTTCATTTGAATCATTCCTCCCTCCTTAAGAAGCAATGGTCCCAATTTCGTGAAGTTCCCTTCTAAGAAGCCTTTTTTGAATATGAAGAGCTACTGAAGAGAAGGGTTTTGTGTGGTTAACCCATAACCTTTATGAACGAAGATATGAGGATAGAGATACCCTGTAATGCTTGTGACCAATTATGATATTGACAGTGTACGACCTAGAAAATGGACTTTGATGAAGTGTGGGTTTGTGGATGACCAATAACCATGGAAAACGAATATCTGAGGATAGAGATACCCTGTAATGCTTGTGACCAACTATGATACTAACAGTGTGCGCCCTAGCAAATGGACTTCGATGACAAGGATTTTTTGCGATTGACCCATAACTGTAAAGCCGATTGTTGATGAAGTAGTAGGTGCCTACATAGCTTGGAGTGGGAGGGAACGTCTCCAAAGAACCCAAGCCAGATGGTGCTATGTGCTTAAACTTATTAATGTGAAGCAAAGGGAACCCACTTCGAATGCTACTTCAGATTTAAAAACTAATTTAAAATGGGCATCACTCAGTCAATATAACTCAGAATATTTATTATAACCTATTTTTGGAAATAGAATGACCATTATGCATCTTCCAATGTGATTGAAATCCCTATCTGGACACTCTAAAAACTTATATTCGCAGTGCAACTATCTCGCTGTCACAAAAGTTCTGAAAAAATAGTTGATTTTAAATTAATGATATCCCCCTCATTTGAAATCCAATTCGACCAATTTTTTTTGAAATTGGGTAATTCTTTAAGAGGAGTTCAGATCTACAATCAATTTTCTAAAATTATGCTCAAAAACTGCAAAAAATGATATGAGAGTCTTCATCCATGAATTACCGTCAAAAAATTTCTGCAACACAACTGATTTTAAATCAACGATATCTCCCTCATTCGGACCCCTATTTGGCTGTTTTTTTTGTATTTTTTCGCAAGGACTCTAGATATGCTATTTTTTTATTATTATATATTTTTCACCAAAAAATTTCATATTTGATCTGCAAATTCACCGCTAAAAAAATCCTGCAAAAAAATAAAAAAAAAATCTTCTCTCTTTCCACAAGAAAGTGCTTTGTGGAGGCTGTAACTTGAATATGATGCCACCAATCCAATCAGTTTTGGCATGTTCCATGCAGTCTGGGTTTAGCTCTATTGGTGTGAGTTGTTCTACAATGTCATATGTGTCCATCAATGGTGGAAAGTATGGCCGAATATAGTCTACATTGAACACTGGGTGCAGACCAAGGAACAATGGAATGTTGAGCTCAAAGGCATTGTCCCCTACAACCTTAGTGATGGTGTATGGCCCATATTGGAGTGGTCTAAGCTTGCGGTGGGGTCCAATGGGGTGCTCCTTCTGCAAATGTAGCCAAAATTTATCACCCACCTAGAACTTGTGCGGCACCCGATGCTGATCATGGCGCTGCTTGTACTTAGCATTGGCTTTGTCCAATATATCATAGACTTGCTAGAAGATGTGTTGAATGTGCTCAATGAATCTGTTAGCCTTATTGGCTTCAGACTAGACATGAGCTGAATTTGCTTGAGTAGGTGCAAATGGCATGGCCACATCAATGGGACATAATCGGTGAAATCCCAACCCTACCTAAAAGGGGCTATGATTCATTAAGTTGTGGAGAGCTTTTTTGTAGCTGTGCTGGACATAGGAGAGGCTTTCATCCCATGTGCTTGGATGCTTCAAGTTGTATATGCACATAATGTGTATGATCATCCTATTGACGACCTCTGTTTGGCCATTAGTAAGGGGATGGAAAGTCATGGACTTAGTGAGTTTGGTATCCAGCATCGACCAGAGACTTGACCAAAATGCACTTAGAAATTTTCTTCCCCAATTTGAGACAATGGACTATGAGATCCCAAAGTGTACCCACACTCATTCGAAAAAGAGATTAGCAATGGTCTCTTCTATGATACTCTTCTTGGAGGTTGCAATAATGTACATCTTAGATAATCTGTCAATGACCGTGAAAATGCAGTCGTTTCCGTGCTTAGTAGAAGGAAGACTGGACATGTAATCCATGGAGATGGATTCCCAAAGTCTACTAGAAGTAGGCAGAGGGGTATATAGGCCGTGCATCTTTATGGTTGGTTTGAAAATGGCGTGGGAAGTGTAGGATTTCATGTACCTCCCAACGTCCCGACGAAGGTTCGACCAATAAAAATACTTCTACAGTACTGCCACTGTTTTCTCTACTCCGAAATGTAAAGTGAGCCAACTGTAGTGCACCTCCAAAATCATCTTGGCACACTCGCTTGAAGGAACATAGATATGTCCTAGGTGGAATAACAGTGCATCCTGAAGGTGACAATTTGGAACTTTATTACCTTCCAGGAGTGTACGGTATGTGCTATTGAATTCTAGATTGCTCTCGTAAAGATGTGGCCATCCCGAAGTCTCATGCCCACATGAATCGATCACAATAATGACTTCCATGATTGGTGGTCGGCTGAGGTAGTTTGTAACATTATTGGTGCTGCCCTTCTTGTACTTAATGTTCAAATGGAATTTTTGCAGGCATGTGGACCATTTCTGATGGCGATCATTCTAAAACTTCTGTTTGTATGAACTACAGGTCGGTGGTATGTGTGGATGATCATTTCCTTCCCTAGAATGTAATGATTCCATTGATGACAAACCTGCACAATGGAATACATTCTTTTTCATGGGAGGGATACTTTGAGACTGTGGTAAGCCATTGGCTGCCCCTACTGAGTAATAAATACACCAATAGTATAGTTCGAGGCATCAATCTCAATCTCAAATGGTTGTTGTAGGTCTGGTAATGTGAGCGCTGGTGCAGAGGCACTGCTTCAACTAAAAAAACACCTTTTGTTTGGTTTTTGACCAAAATAACTTTGCTTTCGATCAACCCTTGGTGATTTGACTTAAAGGCCAAGTGATATGAGGGAACCCCAACATGAACTTGTGGTATAAATTGACAAGACCCAGAAAGATGTGGAGATCTATTAGAGTGGTTAACACTAACCAATCCTGAATTACTTGTATCTTGGTTGGGTCCACATGCACACCCTGTTCATCAATGATGTACCCCAGATATTGAAACTCTGTCATGCCAAAAGTGCATTTCGCCAGATTGGCACACAAATTGTGTTGCTATAGGGTTTGGAGGACCTGTTGAATATGGTGGATGTGCTCTTCCTAACTCTGGCTAAATATCAAGATGTCATCTAAATACACCACCACGAATGCATTATTGAAGGGTCATAAGATGTCTTTAATCAATCTCATGAAGGTTGTAGGGGCATTCGTCAACCCGAAAGGCATGGCCAACCATTTGAAAAGTCCCTCCTTCGATTGGAGGCAATCTTCCACACATGGAAGGGTTCGATAGGAACCTAGTGATAACTGGACTTCAAGTCAATCTTGCTAAAATATTTGGCCCCCTTGATCTGGTCTAGAAGGTCATCAATCCATGGGATTGGGTACGTATTCTGGACAATGATATTTTTCAGTGCCTGATAGTTAATACAAAGTCTCCAGGTCTTGTCCTTCTTTTGTACCAATACAATTAGGCTCCCACAGGGTGATGAGCTTCGCCTGATTTTCCCTTTCTGTAACAACTCCTAAATCTGCCTCTTGATCTCATTGTTCTCCAAACAGAGCGTCGATAGATCGTTCCACTAGGTAGTAGCGTGCCTAGGGTCGGATCAATGGAGGGCTTGACCTGAAAGTGTAGAGGTACCCCTGTATGTGAGGTGAAAATGTCCCTGTACTCCTCCATGATCATATCCTTCTGTTGTTGCTATGTGGAGGAGCCCTGTTTGGAAGCCGTGGCCATAATATTCTTCTTGCCTTGAGGGCGAATAATAAGGAAAACAAATTTCCATGTTGTGTGTGTGTATGTACAAGTTTGATTTGAAACTTAATAACATACAGATGGTCATATATATATTTCCAGCTACGTGGGTTGGTGGTTGCAGAACCCCCCCATTGACCATGAGCTCAACATATCCACAGTATCGTTATATGCTATATCAATGGTTTGACACTTGACTGAAGTTGGATCGATTATGTTCACATTTGTGTGTGTGTGTGTGTATGTTTGATTATACATAGATATTATGTTATGGGAATTTAATCCAAGGGGCAAGTTTAATATGCAAGTTGATAATTTTCATGGATTTTGTGTGTATGTGTGTTTACATCCTCGATGAGCTTATATTGTAGAACCATTGAATCACAAGATAATTACCATTAAAAGAGAATCCATGTTTGGTTCAACATGGATATATATGTATGAACACAAACTCTGACAAATATAGGTAATGTGCATACTACATTTACGGAAGTTAAACTCCCAAAGTTTATTTATATGCTTAAAGTATAAAGTGAACTCCTAGTATATTGTCAATAATCAAGTAATGAAAGTTAAAACACCAGTAACTCCTTTGACAACCCATAATAACTCCATTGGGGGGGGGAGGGGGTTCTAGCTAGTGTTACATTAAGATTTATATATGAATAAGTTCAGTTGTCATTGTCATTGGCATTGTCATTATAAATGAGTTTAGTTGCCATTGTGAACATGTAAGTATAATTTGACTTCTTTGATCTTTGTTATTAGATTTTTTAATGCATATAATTGATAATCCCTCTCATGAACCAAAATAATATGAGAGCATCAACTTACATGTGGTTTGGTTCACATTTTTATGGAAAAAATCATTTTTCGTGAATAAAGGAATGGGAAACTAAGGTCGAGTTTGGAGAAGGAAGTGCACTTTGAGCATTAAAGAAAATATTTACATTTTCATGGAGTTAATTCTTGTAGGATCATACATTTATAATGCTACAAGGAAGCACGTTAACATGATGTAAATGTGTAGTTTATGGAATATAAGGGATGAGAAATTAACAAAATTTTGATAAGATTATTAGAACCAAATGCCTCTATTAGAGAGAGGTATATCCAAGGAAAATTGATTCTAAATTGTTATAAATATGCCTCAAATACCAATTAATGTTAGGTTTTCAGATCCTCTAGAATATTTTTTAAAGTCCACATGTGGTTAGCTCCACATGTGCGAGTAATGTGAGTTGATATGACATCCATTTGGTATCACAGTGGTCAATAATATAGATCAACTAGCAAGAGGAAAAACTCATGCATACAAACTCCAATTAAGGTGATATTTGCATCAATGGAAATATCTTGATGTTGACAAATGTTCAAAGATTATATATTATGGAATATCTAGATTTCTATATACTTGAGAACAAATAAATATAATCAAGATGATTATAAATAATAAGAAGAAATGAACATAAAAGTAGTAGAAAATATAATTACCCTTCTCCTATGAAAGCAAAATTAAAGATAAAAGATAAATGACTCAAGATTGAGTAACCATTAAAATAAAAAAAGGTGAAAACTAGAATCTCTCACGTTAAAAGATATTGAAGAAAATAAAAAGGATAATAATTATTGAAATAATAAAACAAATATGGTGTAGCACATGGGGTGTAACATAAACAGTGACAAGGTGTTTTGTTAAGGCACTTTGTGGTGAAAACACTATTGGTTTGAAACTCCATGGGCAAAAATCCTGCCCTACTAAAGGTTGATGTGGCCTAGGTCGGGTGTGATCCCTAGGTGATTTTCACGACTTAGATGCCCTTGGGTCATGGTTTCTCAATCCATATGTTAGGCATGCCAGTCATCTCAGAAGTCACATTATCTAACAAAAAAAAACATGGTGCAAAAATAATATATATTATTAATAAAATGAGATTAAATAAACAAAATGAGGAATTCAAACATAAAAAGGGATAGTGCTTAAAACTCAAAGAAACTTTCTCGTTGAATAAGCAGTAATAGTTATCAATACACTTTGGATTCACAAACTGTCTAAACCTTATGTACCATAATCCCAAATTCCCAAGCTTGCAATAGTCTAACATCCAAACATGTACCCCGGGTTCTAGACTATGTGCACCATATGTCCCAAAGGCAATAGGCCTAAAAGAATGTGGGTATAGAAGATAAGCCAAATGAAATGAATGAAGAAAATTGAAGCTCAGGGAGAGCCTAATATAAAAACTATATATACCAACACCGTAATCCAATCCTTCCACCAATATCACATTCTTATAAATGATTCCACTATTCAAACAAATGCAGGAAATACCAACAAATAACCCAAGAATGAAGGTCCCACATGCCAATAAGTTAATCCCCGATGAATCCAAACTACCATCACACTCAAATTGAAAGCTTAGATTCACCACAATCCCATAATGGTGACAAGATTTCATTCAGAATCCTTCAACACCTCAAGAAGAGATTAATGTTTTCATGTTAAGGGTACTTGAAGATATCCTCCAAACTCCCATTTCTACAGGAATGGAATGATGCACGTGATAATGAATGCTTGTTAATTGAAGCATTGATCCAAATCAAACCATTAAGGGATAAAATGATTATGGAATCCCCTCCCCCATTTCTCATATACACCCCAGTGCTTAGTTATGTGGCCTTGTTAGTCCATTGATCTACTAAATAGTTTAGGCTTGTTTTCACATGGGAGAATGAAATTTCAATGGAGAAACTTACATTTTTTTTAATTATAGTTATTGTGATTTCTAGTTTGCTATGCATCAAAGTTATTTTGTCTAACATAAATTTGATTACCATCATGGAATCCCTGATGACCTTTAAAGCCCTAACCTTTTCTTATGTGGCTAAGAGGATGCCACATAATAAACCATATTCCTTGAGCTACTTATTTATGGCTTAGCCATGACCTCGCGCACAAGTAACCACTATATTTCCTTGAGGATCATAAAGAAACCCCCCACACTTGTTGCTCTTAAATTAGGAATTCACTTACCATGACTATGCAATAATAATTTTGTAAATATAATATAAATTATTATAAATCTTCATTAAACTTTAATGAGGATTTCAATGAGATTTGTTTTCTTTTCGAAAATGTTTATGAAATAGAATCTTGCTTAAACATTTTGAAGAAATTTTGATAGAAATAATATCATTAAATTTGATTGGATTTATATATTTGGAGGTAGTAGTAATTTTGTAGAATTTTATGTTTTTTTTTTTTGTTTTTTAATAAAATTTGTGGGACTTTAAAGATTGGAGTGGTGCACTTTATAATGAGAAAACCTACAATCTATCTCCCAAGTACACAATCCATTCCATTATTTTTAACATTAAAATGAAAACAAATTCATAGTCCAAACAAAATTTTAGGGAAAGATTCCCCCCACCCCCTAATAAATATGATCTTAAATGCATTTCATATGAAAAATTTGAACTATCATTTGATCTTTCCTTTCAAATTTATAAACATAAATTACTTAAACATAAAATAATGATTTCTTAAATTAAACAATTTTGGACAAAATTAAAACTATGTTTTATATCTTTCTTAAATATTTTGTTTTATTAAACATTATATTAAGATGGTTATTCTCACATGATCTAAAAATCCTCCCAAACTTATAAAACAAGGGAACTTGAAATCAAGTCCAAATTTCATAGATTTTGAAGTTCACTATTTAATTAAGTATATTTAGCTTATCAAAGGCATATACTAATAAGGCTTGAAGCCATTATAGTAATATATTCAATATGAAATTAATATGTCACTTGTGGTAAGTGAATATGGGTGAGGAAGATAACAATCATTCCTCTCAATCACATAAGATAAACCTAATTAACAACTAACAAATCTAACTACTAAAAAAAACTACCCTCATATACTAAAAATAATAGAAAACCTAAAATAAATTGAAATACAGATCACTACAAATAATTTTTTATTAAAAAAATTGGAATGACAAACAAATTAAACACATGAATATTCTATCCCAAGGAGAATAAGTGAGCAAAGAAACACAATATTTTAAAAATAGGAATTATTGGTATCTACTTGATAAATATCAATGACTTAAGACCATGGAATTAGCGAATAAATTTTTCATTTTCACTTTATTTCTCCTTGAGTCATGAGAAATATCTTTATATTCCATATGAGTAATATACATGTTTTGGTCCTTGAAGGATTTCTTAGACAAAAAGGCTCAAAGCCATTACAATAAATACTCATTAGGAAGTCAACATGTCACATGAGAAAATTGAACCCAGGTGGTACCTCTACCCTAGAGACAAAGGGCTGTGGAGGGGGCAGTGATGCCCAACATTGCAATGCTACCCAAGAGACAAAGGGTTGGGTGGGCAGGGTTGGCGTGATTCCCAACAACACACTGTTGGGTCACAAAAAAGGTATGTTTGTACCCTTACATTACTTAATAAATCACTCTCTTTTATATATTTGTCTTCATTCTTGGAAAGATTTGGAAGAAAAGATTGTGAAAGTTAGGTAAAATCAATCATCGACAGATTTCATGTTTTTAGCATGAAAAGACTAACTTTTGCTTGCTTTTATGCACAGAAGAAATTGGACATTTGCTGTTCAATTGATAGAAGGACAACGCCAAACTAGGAGAAGACCATTCCTTGGCTGTACGAGCTAGAAAAAGATATGAACGAGAATGATAATTCGACAAACAAAAATCCGATCATTTAGCTGCGAAATCTTTCATCCATTAGTTTTCCATTAGGCTATATGATATCGATGGGTGAAAAGGATCTGAACGATTTGACTCTTACGCGTTCTTGTATCTTTGTATTGAACAAGAGCATATTTTGACATTATAGTAATTTTGTACCTTTATTATTTCAATTAATGAGCAATACATAGATATTTTCTTAATTATGTTCTGAGCTTTATCAACAATAACTTCTGGAGGCTTTGGGCCTGGTCACTAGAAGATTCGCTACTCCTTTGTGTTATAACTATTTCCTTATTTCCTGCAATTCTTTATTACTGTTCTTTTATAGAATCAAGTTATTCTTTATATTTGCATTTGAAATATATCTTTAACGATGTTGCTTTAATGCTGTTATTTTAATGAATTGCATAGAATAAGTTGAGTGTTATGATTGATTGATGCTCTTTCCGATTCATGTTCAAGATTGAAGTAGTTACTTATTGTTTATTACTGTAGTGATTCTTTCCATTTACTAGATCAGACAGTAGCCCATTAGATATGGTTTCTTTTAATGCATCTGCTTGAAATTCATTTCCTTTGCAAAACAATTACGATTGGATTTAGATTTGTGGTTTGAATTATCTTTGATTGAACTTCGAGAATTAAGGATTTGTTAATACATTCTTGCAACGACTTGATGAAATATTAGACTCATTTAGTTATGTAACAACCTCTGACCTCTATTGCACAGATAGTGGTGACATCCTTGAAATAAACAGACAAATCCCAGGTTGATAATGTAATGTAGGAATTAAGATTGATTTAAATAGTCATCTTAGTGCACCAATATTTTAGCACCGTTGTCGAGGAGGTTGTCAAAGATAATAGTTAATTTGTGTCTCTGAAGGGAATTGGGTATTGAAAATGGGATGTAAGAACTTGCGTACTTAACAAGAAAAAAGCTTTTTGCTATCACCCGCTCTCAGAAGATACACAAAGTTTGTGGGAATGAATGACTAGGGGAAAAAAGATACCAATAGATCAGAAAACACTACCAAAAACCACCAAAGCCTAGGGATCGACGACCCTTGGGAGACCAACCTTCATAGATGAAATCATTCGGAAAGATGAATCTCAGGTGTTAGTAGGACCCCAGACAGTATCTGGAAAGGGTTCTACTTCAATCCCTCAAGCAACAAAATCACCAACTGTAGCTTACGCTGAGATCCATAGCAAGACTGAAGGGTTCGAGCAAAGTTTCCAAAGTCCAAATCACCAATACTTTGGTCCTTCACAAGAGGGAAAATTGTGCAATTTAAGAGAAGGAGAGGGAGAAACCAGTGGAGCTACTAAGGCAGAGCCATAATTGTCTGAACTAGGATCTCCTATGATTCTAGATCTGAGCAGTGCAGTAAAGCCACTTCGGATTGAGAGTACCCCACTCACTCAGATAACACCCCCTGAAATCCCTGAAGGATATTAGCACATCTTCAACCAAATGGTGAATCAACCACCTCAAGGTTAGACCTTGATGTTGGAATATCCCATTGTTGACCTAGTAGCCAATGCCCCGATGAAAGCTATTCCCTTGCAAAATATCCCAACCTTTCATGGGATGACCACAGAGGATCCAAATGCTTTCTTATTTGAGTTTGATGTCTTGTGTAGAGGTTATGATTACACCACTGATCCTCAAAAATTAAAGCTTTTCCCCTCTACCCTGAAAGGAGCAGCTTTGTGATATGGGTTTAGGTGGACACACCATTAACTCCTAGGATGACATGAAAACTTCTTTTCTCACGAAATATCAGGACTACTGTAGGACTGGGGAATTAAAAGATGAAATCTTTAACATGTCTGTGAAGGATAATGAAACTCTAGAGGAATATGTCGAACGATTTCAATACAATTTGCAGAGATCCCCTCACTCCACATTACCAAAGGCAGTTCTGAAAGCCATCTTAACAAAAGGGATGAAAGAAGAATGGATACAAACTTTAAATCTGATGGGGAAAGGAGACATTTCTCAAGAAGACTATGATGAAATTGTTCGATTGTGTATCAGGTGTTCGTGAGGTAGCACACGCACTGGGTCAGGAAGCTGAGACTCCATGACTAGAGGAAGAAAACTGCCTAGTGGAGGCGTGACAAGAGTAGAGATCAGTAACCTCCTGGAAGAATTCAAGATAGACATCTTAGGAACAATGACTACACAGTTAGATGTCTTACATCCCAGAAAGAGACGAGATAAGGAAGAATAGGCGCTAGCCATATTCTGCCCACGATGCCAAAAGAAGCATAGTCAATGGGAATGTCCTTTGGACATGATCCATACATGCTCTATATGCACCAAGGACCATGCCACAGATCAATGTCCATCACTTCCAGGGTTAAAATCAGTATTCAAGGAAGCTGAAGAAGGAACATAACTGACATACTTAATGGCACAACGTCAACAATGGCAAGCACGACCCTCAGGTATGCCACAAGACCCATCCTTGATTTTTCCTATGCAATATCATCCACAACAAAATCCTGGAACATCATAGCAAAGTCAACCACCTTCTCCGCTTGGAAAACTCAACAGTACCCCATGTCACCCTGGTCGAATCAGCCCTTCCCAGGAGCTAGCTGGCCAAATCCGCAATGCTCTGCCCCTTTCTGGAAAAGTTCAACTAGTAATCCTTACTCTTCATAGTGGGCTGCTTCCACCTCATAGAACCTGAATTGGCCTCAAAACTGGCAGCACCCCATGGGGATGAGAAATTTACCCATGGGAGCGGGTTCTCAACCTCAGCCCACATTGCCTAGTCCATTTTAGAACCCTCAGCCTTTAGTACGCCCCCAACTGCCAGCTCAACCAAATCCAAATCCTAATAACAATAGACTAGTCCAATATGTACAAATTCTTGAAAGTTTGGATAATGAAACAGAACCAGTAGAATGTAATGAGCTTCGGCTGAGGTCAGGGCATATTATTTCCACAGAAGAAAAAGAAATTGAAAACGAAAAACAACCTGAAATAAATCCGTCGATTGTGATTCCTATAGAAATCAAACAGGGAGAAGACACAGTCGAGCAACAAAATTTAGAGAAAATTATAATTTCTTCTCCCCCATTCCTCGAAAGACTAGAAATAGTTAAACCTATTATTTATCCTGATTTTGATATATTAGGGGAATTAAAAAAATTGTGTATACAAATGCAGATCCTCCAGGCCATACAAGACATCCTGATCTATGCAAAAACAATTAATGAATTATGTGGGAAAACTCTTGGTAGGAAATTGAAAAATCCACCAAATGTAAAGGTGGTAGGAACTTTATCTAACCTGCTTCTGGGTAAACAAGAGCCGATTAAATATGAAGACCCAGGGAACCCTACAGTAACCATTCAAATACAAGGCTTCACCTTTCCAAACACATTAGTAGATCTTGGAGCAGCCATTAATATTTTGACTACTGAAACCTATCGAGTTTTGGGCATTACAACTTTAGAACCCACCTCGACCTTATTGGAACTTGCTGACAGATCAGTAGTCAGACCTGAAGGGACCTTACAGGATGTAATGGTTTCTGTTGATTCCTGGGAATATCCTATGGATTTCCTAGTCATTAACCCAAGGAGTAGGCTAGATGGACATCCTCTGATATTGGGTCAACCTTGGTTAGCGATGACAGATGCCTATATAGGATGTCGTACAGGGAACATGACTATTACACAAGGAAGTGTTGTGAAAAATCTTATTTTGTATCCTCCCGCTAAACCAAGTCTACCTACTATAAATATTCAGTCACACCCACCTAGATACCTAGAAGAAAACATCCACTCTCCTCTCATGCTGGAAGAAGCTCTTGAATTTAAAAATCAGACAGAGGATGATGTGATTAACAATTTCATTAATCAGCTAGTTTTCATGAATAACCTAACATGTCAAGTATTAAAATCCATTCTTGATAATGACGCACAGGGATATCCCTCCAAGGACACGTATGATCAGCCTATACCCACGACCACTGTTTATAACAGTAGACCGATCGAGATCGAACCAGGTAAAACACTTAACATTAACGATAACCTGGACAACCACCAACAACAAAGGCTTATTCAAGTGCTACAGAAATATAAAAAATCTTTTTCCTGGGAATACTCAGACATGAAAGGTATATATCCCCAACTATGTACTCATCATATCTACATCAAGAAGGATGCTCATACCATTCGACAACCCCAGAGAAGGTTGAATCCCCATCTTAGGGATATTGTGAAAGAGGAACTACAAAAGTTGTTGGATGTAAATTTTATTTATCCTATCTCGGATAGCCAGTGGGTCTCCCCATTGGTGGTTGTTCCCAAGAAAAATGGGAAATGGAGAATTTGCGTGGACTACAGGGAGTTGAATAAGGCCACCCAGAAGGACCATTTCCCTCTTCTGTTCATCGATCAAGTTCTCGAAACCTTAGGAGGGAAACAATTTTTTTCCTTCCTCAATGGCTATAATCAGATCCAGATCACTCCTGAAGACTAGGACAAAACCATCTTTACCTGCTTGTGGGGTACATTTGCATACAACCCTTTGGTTTATGCAATGCTCCTGCCACATTTCAGAGGGTGATATTGAGCATTTTCTTCGATCTGATCAACGAAGGACTCAAAATTTACATGGATGACTTTACACCCTATGGGAATGATTTTGAGCAGGGCTTGCGAAATTTGGAAAAGGTACTCGAACGATGCATTTCCACCAGGTTATGCTTGAGCAATGTAAAATGTCATATGATGATGACTGAAGGTGTGGTTTTGGGACACTACATCTCTGCGGTAGGAATATAGGTAGATCCAACGAAAATAGAGGTAATTCTTGCACTACCCACACCCAACACCCAGACTGAGGTACGTAGTTTCATTGGATATGCGGGGTATTACCACAGATTTATTGAATTTTTTTCAAAAATTGCTACACCTTTGTATGTCTTAATTGGTAATGTTGAATTTAATTGGTCTAATAAGTGCGATGTTGCCTTCGCAGATTTGAAGAAGCTGATTTCAATTGCACCAGTATTACGAGGACCAAATTGGGAGCTACCTTTCCACATTTCCACAGATGCATCAGACACAACAATAGGCACTGTTCTCAGACAAGAAGAAGACAAAAATCCCTATGCTATTTATTATATCAACAAAAATCTCACTTTTGCTGAACTTAATTATATAGTCATAGAAAATGAATTTTTAGCCATTGTTTATGCCATAAACAAGTTTAGACATTATATAACAGGCTATTCAGTCTTTCTGTATACTGATCATTCTTTTATTAGATATTTAGCTAATAAACCTGTTACTAATGGGTGGGTGACTTGTTGGATGTTACTTTTGCAGGAGTTTGATATCACTATTAAGGACCGACTAGGGAAGGAAAATCCAGTTGCGGATTTTTTGTCTCGGGTACCAAAAACAAACAATCCATCAGTAGTGGATGGCCAGTTTCCAGAAAAACATTTGTTTGCTGTGGCAGTAAAGGCATCTATTAGCTAAAGAAAGGAAGTTGATTGTCCAATGCAATGCCTAATTTTCCTGGATCAGTGGATATCTTTTCCACACAGGGTATGATATGAAGATACGACAATGTATTCGCGAAGATGAGATCTACGAAATTCTGAAAGCATGCCACGATGAGCCTTGTGGCAGATATTTTACAGATCGCAGGACTGGACATAAAATACTTTGGATGGGCTACTACTGGTCCACTATTTTCAAAGATGCAAAAAAATATGTTTAGACCTGTGATAACTGTTAGAGGATGGGCTGTCCTAGTCAAGCCGATGAAGCCGCAGTTGGTAATGGATCCTTTCGAACGTTGGGCATTGGATTTCGTTGGCCCATTCAATCCACCATCAAACCAAAAAGCCTACATACTGGTTGCTATAGACTATGTAACAAAGTGGGTAGAAGCAGTAGCTTTGCCAAGGGCTACGGAAGAAACTGTAATTAATTTTCTGTTTGAGTTATTTGTGTGATATGGTTTACCCAGGGAAGTGATAACAGATGGAGGGCCACAATTTATAGGACATAATATTACGACCACCCTACGAAACCATCATATAACACATAGAATCACTTCTCCGTATCACCCGCAGGCGAACGAGCAGGTTGAAAGAACCAACAAGGTCCTTGAGGCGATCTTAACTAAAACAGTTTCAACACACCGGCGGGACTGGGCTGCTAAACTACTAGAGGCCTTGTGGGCCTATCGCACAACCCGGTGAAATACTACTACTTATTCCCGTACCAACTTGTATTTGGTAAGGAACCAATTTTTCCTATCGAATTTGAAATAAAGACTCTCAGAACAACCCAGGAAGTGGGACTGGATCTGACGGAGGCCCAAACGAAACGACTTCAGCAATTAAATGAATTAGATGAAGCACAACTACTTGCTCTACAATGTACAATGATTATTCAACAACAAAGGGCTAAGTGGCATGATAACCTTATTAAGAAGAAAGTGTTTAAGAAAGGAGATTGGGCACTTCTTTATGATTCCAGGTTTCAAGACTTTCTAGGCAAACTGCAGACAAGGTGGCTTGGTTCGTACAAGATTCATGAAGTACACAACAATGACACTATAACCCTGATTACCATTGATGGGTCTGGCTCTCCTTTTCGGGTGAACGGACACTAGTTGCGTCTTTATCACAAGCCACTCACCAAAGAGTCTTTTTGCCAACAAGTACACAGTGATCCCACTATGCAAATTTTAGCTGCAGGGGGTGATGACCTGACAACTTTACTTTCATGAAAATTGTTTGTTTTCAATTGTAAATAATGTATATATTTTCTGCAACCATAGCTTATTAATTTGTCCATTTTATTTTTTTACTTGCATGATTGAATAGAGTAAACATTGCTGCGTGAATGAGTGAATTTTCTTTAGAAATATGTGTTGTTTACAGTTGCTATTCCTTTTGGACGAACAAAAGTTGTTCCGTTTTTCAAACAACTGCTATTCTTTTCCAAAAGAATGGTTTTTGTTCCCTTTACCAACTTTCATACATATGGCTTCTGTTCTATTGCTATTCCATTAAGCAGACAAGTTCTGTTCAATAAAATGAACAATTGCTATTTCATTCCCAACAAAACATTTGTTGTTCTATTCTCGATAGAACAGTTGTTGTTCCGTTCCCAACAGAACATTTGTTGTTCCATTCCCAACAACACATTTTCCATTTCGTTCCCGATTGAACAGTTGTTGTTCCATTCCTAACATCACATTTTCTGTTCCGTTCTTGGCAAAACAATTGCTGTTCTGTTCTTGATCGAACAATTGTCGTTCCATTCCTGACAAAACAATTGCTTTTCTATTCCTGACAGTACACTTGCTGTTCCATTTTCGATTGAACAGTTGTTGTTCCATTCCCGACAACACATTTTCTGTTCCATTCTCAACAGTACATTTTCTATTCCGTTCCTGACAAAACAGTTGTTAATCTTTTTTGATAGACCAATTGTTGTTCCACTTATACAGTCTTCCGTTTGGCTAGAAATTTGTATCGAGAAAAGAAAAAAGCATTCATATTGATTACATTATGATTTATTTTAACCATTTGTTGATCATCTTTATTTCAAATCTGACATGGTTCATCTATTAAACGACTTGCTATATGTCTTTCCTTTGGATATATTTTTAACTTGATTCATCATCAATATCAACAACTTGCTGGTTCTCTCTTTTACACTTTCAAATGGCAAGTTCCTTTTGACACAATACAAGGAAAGTAAGCATATCTTTTGTAGGCATTCTTTCACTTCTTACACCATCCCTGACTCTTAAGGAGTTAGTGAGCCTCCCTCAACTTATAATAAAAAAAGTGGAAATAAGATAAATTGTTCTCAAAGAGGATAGGAGGTCTCATTATGAGCCGACCTACCATGATCATAAGGACTTAACACAAGTGACATTCCCACTCTGGCTACCACACCAGGGGAATGGCCTTTAAGACATTATATATGTCTTAAGGACAGGAGGTCTCATCACGAGCCGACCTATTCACTTTGTTCTGCCCTGGTGAATGGCATTGTGGTTATCTGGTTACCATGCCAGCACAATGGTCTCTTTGCAGAAATATGTAAACAATAATAACAAAAAAGTCATAAGTTGAGGATACTGGCTCATTTTTTGGGTTTAAGTGGAAACCTTGTCGAGGCTATAGACACCTGCTAGCAGTAGTGAATCTAACGTGGTATTGGAGTGGTATCTTATATTTCCAATTCTTTAGTACGCTAGTACCTCCTATTTAATTAATTCAAGAGGAGAAACTACCATCGAATAATGTTTTTACTTCTAAAAACCAACATAACCGTTGAAAATCCATTCAATGAACCACTTCAGCCCCGTCCAATTAGTTGATGCCAACAATCATTATTCTTTTCGTACCATGTCAGATTTTGCTTTATCAATCACAAAAGGTAAAATTAATGTTCATAATGAATATTTACATGCTTTATTATTTTTCTTGATCATCTCTAACCACTTGTACGATTGTTAATTACTTCGCTTTACTCCACCTATTGGACTCCACCGCTCACTTCATGCCATATTAATGTTGTCGTGCATACTTTTCTTTTTCCCGTACTTCGAGGATGAGGACGCCCTTTCTTATTGGAGGGGGAAGGTTATGCGCTATAATGATTTGATAGGATATAATTATCCAACTCCACCATGACTTGCTGATTGGACTGATGAATTAGTGTTGCATTTATAAAATGCTTTTTCTGATTGACCGATCATTATTGTCGCATTTATATAATTTTTTTTTCTATGATTAAAACTCTTGCATGTGGCATATTCGTTTATGTTCAATGCTAAAACCATATAAGTAAGGATATTTCATGTAGAATAGTGGAATTGTTATAGGATCACAACAAGCATGGGAGGCAATGCCGTTCGCAACGAGCCCACACTATTGCAATTAACAGAACAGGCTCGAGCAATTCTCGAACGCGCCGGGTGGATACAGTACCTGGTCAGGTTGCAGGGATTTCACAGTGATGTTGCATTGGAATTTTTGCAGAACTTATAGAATGGACACACAACTGTGAAAGGAAAAGCCATAACAGTCTTCGAAGCGGTCATAGCCGAAATCTCAGGACTCTCGACGGAAGGCATAAAGTGGATTGAGAAGCATGTACAACTGCAGGAAGCTGTTGAAGTATTCAAAGAGCCGGGTGAAGAGCTGATATGCAAAGGAAAAGGTATTCAGCTTGCATCCTTGAAGGAGCCATGGAGAGAATTGGTAACAATTGTTCAAAAATATATCACTTGCGATGGCCAACAAGATGTGGTACAGTATAGACACCTTAAGTTGTTAGAAATACTTAGGCAGAAGATTGTAGTTAACTTGCCATTCTTTTTAAATTCTTTACTGCATGATGTTGCTAGTCGAGTTAGAAAAGCCAAGAACCCGCAGGCTACAATTAGCCATCATGGTCTAATTAAACTCATTGTCACTCGAGAACTAACCCAACAACAATTAACCTGGGACAATTTTGTAAATCCTGTTGTACCTTCATTAGAAGAAAACCCAGGAAATGCACAGACAGGAGCAGGTGTTGACCAAATTGTAGAGAATGTTGATGAACCAGATAATGAATGAAAAACCTTAGGGGCAACAGTCTCAGGGAGGGCATGAAAAAGGAAAACCTCTGCTTTAGCTTATGACCCTACAAAATGAAGACGTTCTGAGAGGATAAGGGCACAACAGAACATTACAGAATTGACAGAGGAAGTGGGACCATCTTATACACCCCCCGCAATCCCACATGATGTTTTTCCACAAGGTGACGAAGAAGAGGTGGCTCGAGTTTTGGAAAACTTGGGGATGCTCTTCGAAGAGGAAACTCAATCTGGACATTTACAGGATCAGGACCACACCCCTAGCCAGTCTGCCTCTGCCGATAATTCTGGTCATACAGAAACTATACCATCCTCCGGAAATATGGAGGGAAGTCAATCTAGACACTTGCAGGATCAAGACCATGTCCCTAGCTAGTCTGCCTCTCCCAAGGGCTCTGGTCATACATAAATTTTACCATCTTCTGGAGATATGGAGGAGTCACAGGAGCAAGGGGGACAAATTTCCTCTATAGGAAGAAGTCCTGAGCCAGAAACTCAGATAGAAAGAAGCCCTGAGTCAGAAACTCAGTCAGGAGATATTGTTTTATTGGAACAGGACCCTAGTAATGATATAACCCCTCTTTCGCCTGAAACAAATACGGTTGTTTCTTCTCCAATCAAACATATCACTAAGGAGGCAAGGGAAGCAGATAGTGCGAGGAGAATAAGAAATTGAGGAAAAAGATCAAACACTTGAGGAAGTGGTTGAAAGAAGCGAGCAAGGCTCGCAAGAACAAAGTAGAATAAAAAACCATTTGTACTCAAAGTGAAAACCTCCTTCAGACCACTGGAACACAAATAAAAGACACCCCTGTAAATTCAATTGGAATTCAAACTAAAATACATCATACTAAAATCGTTGGAACCCAGATTGAAGACATTTGCACCTGTTCGATGGAGACTCAGACAAATTTCTCTGTGGACCTGATGGATGCTGCGGTTCAAACAGACTTCTCAGAAAATTCTCAAATAATCGATACGACAGAAGCAGCTTCTCAGACTGACTTGGTGGTAACCTATGATACAATTGTCTAGACCGAGGACACACCCCTGTACACTCCTTTGGTAAGGGAGGCTACCATCCGAAAGTTACAGAAAGAACTAGTAGAACTACAACATACTCTAGCACAGTATCAAAGAGAAGTGGTACCTCTGCAGACTCATAAGGATTTATTGAAGAAGTTTGATGAGTTGACTGCAATAGAGGATGAGACTTACGCTAGTCTTAGAGCTGAGCAAAAAAAAGTAAAAGAAGTACAGAATCTGTTAGGCCCCTATACTACTAGTGTAACCCATTATTGTTATTACTACAAACCCCTCATTATATTGTTGTGCCCATGTAGTCCCCATATTGTTATTACTGTGCCCTATAGAAGCTCACTAATGTTATTATTGTGCCCTTACATTATTATTGTTATGTCGGCTCTGATTATATTATGAGCCCTTAGACTACTATATATAGAAAGGAGGCCTTGTCATTTGTATCATCCAAGAATTGTTCATTTGTGTAATGTAAAGGAGGTTTCCCCCTTGAAGAGGCTTATTTCTAAGGTGTTGATCTATAATTCTATCTTTTTGTGAGCTGGTTTCATAACATTTGGTATCAGAGCTTTGGATTCTAGGGTTTCGCTGCTCCAAACAGGTCATCATGGCATTTCCACTATAACTATTTTTTTGCGATGTTTCAGAAGCTTAAAAAAAACCCATTTGAGGTGAAATCTCGCTGAACCTCGGGCTTGAATTTCAGATCTTGTCTCGCTATATTTTAGGATATATGATCTGAGGAAGTTGGAGTTTGTGCAAGATCTAGATGTTCATCTAAAACAGGTCATCGTGGAATTGTTTCTATAACTGTTTCGCTATGAAGTTGCAGAACCTAAACAAAAAACCCGTTTGAGAAGAAATCGGTCTGAACCTTAGGTCCAAATTTCATATATTGTTTCTCTATATTTTTAGATGTACAGTCCAATACGTTTAGGTTTTCTGCAGGCTCCCAAATTACATCCCAAACAGGTGACCTGGGGAAAATTGTCATAACTATCTCTCTGGGCATCAGATTAAAATTTCTTAAGAAGTTACAAAAAGAGAACGGACTATAGTTTCTTGTATATATCTTTCAGATCCAAAGGTCAAAATAGTGACACGTGGCACTTCATACAAGTTCACTCTTATGAAAAGTTATATAATTAGGTCATCTTGGGAGATTTTGCATAACTCTTTCTTGGAGAATCCAATTTAGATCAGACTGGTGGCATTGGAAAGAGGACAGAGAGGGATACTGTAGGTCATGATTTCAGAACTGGAAGATTCGAAATTACAAATTTACAGTCGTTTCAAGATCGAGCTCCTAAAATCAAGAAAAGGCGACACGAAGAAGTTTGATGGCAAGGATCCGGTAAATTGGATACTACAGATGGAGCAATATTTTGATCTACATGAGGTGCAGCTGTTACAAAAGGCACATATTGCATCTTCATATTTAGAACCGGATCAATTTTTATGGTATAAAGGGCTTTGTTCTTGTAAACCACTTGTTACGTGGTCAAATTTTACGGAGGAAATGATAGCACAATATGAGGATACAAAGAGAAACACCTTCTTTAGCCAATTGATAAATCTCAAACAAAAGTGTTCAATGGCAGAGCACATTGAGGACTTTCAAAAATTGAATATAAGGGTAAATAGTATTCCAGAGAAGCAAAGGATTGATGTCTTCATAGTTACTTTAAAGGATAACATTCAACATGAGGTTCGTCTTTGGGAACCTGATTCATTGGAGAAGACATTCAAGTGGGCAAGAAAAATTGAAAGCGAAATTATGGAAACAAGGAATCCCACCACTCACGACTATAATTATGGAAGTGTTTTTCTCCTAGCCTTCCACAACCTACAAGGTTTACACCACAACAATTGGAAGAAAAAAGAGAAAAAGGGCTTTGTTACAATTCTGATAGCAAATGCATTAAAGGTCATAAGTGTCCCGAGAAGAAATTATTTACATAGATTATGAAGAGGAGGAAGAAAAGGATCAAGAAACATCAAAAGAAGAGGATATACACCAGGAACCAACCCCATAGAAAGAAGAAATGGATCTGACCATATCTTGTAAAGCATTGGCAAGAATTACCGCTCCTCAAACTCTCAAGATAGCAAGACATATCAAGAAGAAAAAGGTTCAAGGAGTGAAAGATCACATCGAGAAAGAAGAAATGAATCCAACCATATCTTGTAATGCATTGGCCGGAATTAACACTCCTCAAAATATAAAGATAGAAGGACATATCAAGAAGAAAAATGTTCAAGAAGTGAAATATCACATCGAGCATCAAGAAATGAATCCGACCATATCTTGTAAAGCGTTGGAAGAAATTACCACTCCTCAAACTCTCAAGATAGAAGGACATATCAAGAAGAAAAAGGTTCGAGCAATGAAAGATCACATTGAGCATCAACAACAAGTTCTCCAAATTTTAAAGGATAACGCCACTTTGGTGCAGAATCAAATGAAACAACAGGTAGATCAACATCGCAGTGAAAGAAGTTTTGATGTAGGTGATTGGGTATTTTTACGGCTACATCTCAACCAAGCTATTTATGAGAAGGAAATGTTGGCAATAATACATGCACATAAGAAATGGTGACCTTACCCAATGGGAAGACACTTCAAGGTGAAATGGGATCATGATAGTCTTAAATACTTTTTAGAACAAATATTATCTTTAGAAGAACAAAAAAAATGTGTCACAAATATGTTGGGTTATGACTTTGACATCATCTACAGAAAAGGGAAGAAAACTTTTGTTTCAGATGCACTCTCAGAAAAGGATGAGGATGTGGAAGAATTGTTTTGTGCTATTTCTATTATCCAACCAGATTGGATAAATGAAGCAAGGTATGAATGGAAGAAGGACGAAGAAGTGTGGCCACTCATTCAAAAGTTGCAGAAGATCCCAATTCAAAAAATATTGCTAGAACTTGAAGAGGAAGGAAAAATCATATTGGAACCTGGAGCAGTCACAGAAACAAGAACCCGATAGCTATGAAATCGATCAATTTCAGAGTATCTCATCAAATGGAAGAACTTACTCGCTGAAGATTCCACATGGGAGGACAAGAATTTTATACAGAAGCATCAAGAACTACTCAAGCGTTGAGGACAACGCTTTTTGAAGGAGAGGGGCATGTTAGGCCCCTATACTACTAGTGTAACCCATTATTGTTATTAGTACAACCCCCTTATTATATTGTTGTGCCCATGTAGTCCCCATATTGTTATTATTGTGCCCCATAGAAGCCCAATATTGTTATTATTATGCCCTTACATTATTATTGTTATGTCGGCTCTGATTATATTATGACCCCTTAGACTACTATATATAGAAAGGAGGTCTTGTCATTTGTATCATCCAAGAATTGTTCATTTGTGTAATGTAAAGGAGGTTGCCCCCTTGAAGAGGCTTATTTCTAAGGCGTTGATATATCTTTTCTATCTTTTTGTGAGTTGGTTTCATAACAGAATCAACTTCAGATAGATATAGAGAAAATTAAAATTGTTTGCTCCATTTATTCAGATGCCTTGTCTTGTAGGTCACCTACTACCAATTATGCATTATTTTTTCTTGAAAGGTATTTTTTGTTAAAGGTCAAAGCTATCAGGGCCGGTAAACCAGTGGAATTTAAATCAACCCCAGACTTTATTCAATGCTGCAAAGAGAAGAATGAAAAGGTGAAGCATATTCTCTGTGAATTATACTTACAAAACTTTTTCTAGAGGAAGAAAGGGATGCTAACCCTAGCCCCTTCATCAGAGATGTTCAATTTCAAGCCTTCATTTCTTTTTCTTGTAATCAGATTAAGTGGGCTAAGGCATATAACATTTTCCAGAAAAGGGAGCATGAATTAGATCTGTGGGTTAGGGGAGAACATACAAAACCCGCACACCTTTTTGTACAACACAAATGCTTTATGGAACAACCAAATATTGTGGCCTCTCTAGGTCCACTCCATAAAGATACTATAAAATCCGGAGTGGAATATTTCCAGGATATTAAAGAAGAAGCCCTACTTGCTGCAAAACAGAGATGGATGGCTTCCTCCAACGTCATCAAGAACAGAGAGTCATTTGGTTACAAAAATTTCAAAGCTGCTACTGCTCGTTTGGTTAAGTTCAACAATCTTATCTTATGCATGGGCCCTACATGGATAGGTTGCCGATATAGAAGCCCCATTATTTGGTATCCGCCTGACGGGTACCATTTTGACTATGAATTGGCAAAATGCCAAGAAGGCCGAGCATTTGCAATTCTTAAAAGGAAAAATGGTTTTCAGATATATCCATAAGAGATCTATCCTACTTATTCCTTAACACAATTGCATGTTAATCATCTTCTTGCATGAGGACATGCAAAAAGGTAAGCAGGGGAGTATGTTGGGTCACAGAAAAGGTATGTTTGTACCCTTACATTACTTAATAAATCACTCTCTTTTATATATTTTTCTTCATTCTTGGAAAGGATTTGGAAGAAAAGATTGTGAAAGTTAGGTAAAATCAATCATCGATAGATTGCATGTTTTTAGCATGAAAAGACTAACTTTTGCTTGCTTTTATGCACAGGAAATCAGAATTGGACAATTGTTGTTCAGTTGATAGAACAACAACACCAAACCAGGAGAAGACCGTTCCTTGGCTGTACAAGCTAGCAAAAGATATGAATGAGAATGTTAATTCAACAAACAAAAATCTGATCGTTTAGCCGCGAAATCCTAAGGATCTCTCGATCCTCAGGATTCACTTTCATCCATTAGTTTTCCATTAGGCTATATGATACCGATGGGTGAAAAGGATCAGAACGATTTGACTCTTATTCATTATTGTATCTTTGTATTGAACAAGAGCATATTTTGACATTACAGTAATTGTATACCTTTATTATTTCAATTAATGTGCAATACAAAGATCTTTTCTTAATCACATTCTAAGCTTTATCAACAGTAACTTCTAGAGGCTTTGGGCTCGGTCAGTAGAAGATTCGTTGCTCCTTTGTGTTATAACTATTTCCTGCAATTCTTTGTTACCGTTCTTTTATAGAATCAAGTTATTCTTTATATATGCATTTGAAATAGAGCTTTAAGGCTATCGCTTTAATGCTGTACTTTTAATGAATTGTGTAGAATAAGTTGAGTGTTAAGATTGATTGATGCTTTTTCCAATTCATGTTCACGATTGAAGTAGTTACATATTGTTTATTGTTGTAGTGATTATTTCCATTTACTAGATCAGACAGTAGCCCATTAGATATGGTTTCTTTTAATGCATCTGCTTGAAATTTATTTCCTTTGCAAAATAATTACAATTGGATTTAGATTTGTGGTTTGAATTGTCTTTGATTGAACTTCGACAATTAAGGATTTGTTAGTACATTCTTGAAACGACTTGATGAAATATTAGACTCATTTAGTTATGTAACAACCTCTGACCTCTATTGCACAGATAGTGGTGACATCCTTGCAAAAAACAGATGAATCCTAGGTTGATAGTGTAATGTAGGGATTAAGATTGATTTAAATATTCATCTTAGTGCACCAACACACACCTCCACCCATGGGGCTGGCCAGGCCATCTAGAAGAGGTGCAATGTCAGGCATCACCCCTCCACCCATTTTTTTAATTAATTAATTAAAATATCATTTTTTAAAATTAAAATTATATTTTTATTCTACAATTTTTCTTAAAAAAACTTATTTTATATATACTTTTAAAATATATTAATTAAGAGTGTCACGAGGGGGAAAAATGCTTTATGACCCAGAAGAAATTGAATTTTTTTTAGTATTCAAGGGTATAAAACATTTGATGAACAACCAACCAGAAGCTTATGGTCACTTCTAAGGCCTTCAATTGGCTAAAGAAAATCAAGTCCATTCGGTGTTGGGAGATTCTCTTCTCATACTTCAACATATTGTCTAGGGGTCCACTCCGAAGGAGAAATATTTAGAGATTCTTATGAAAAGAATGAGTAAAGTGGTAGAAGCGATATCTCAATAACATATTTTCATGTTCTTCATGACTTGAATAGAAGTTGATTATTCTGCTAATGAAGGTTGCAAACTAGGGATGGTGGAGTTTAGAGTTAATGGCCTTTTCAAGCATTTTATAATCCCCTAAATAAGCTTGAACTCAATCTCTCTTGATAAATCAAGAATGGAACAAAAAAAATTTCGTTACATAAAAAAATAGTGGGAGCCATGGGAAATGTGGCAACGTAAATCATTATTAAGCATGCAAACAAGCTAAGCACTTATATCCCACTCACTATACAAATTGTGTAATACAACATGATAATCATTCTCTAGCATTGAAGTATATATTTCCCTTCATTTTAGATCTAGCATGGGTGGGTTGATATCGTTATCCAACAAGGGATAATTATAAAGAGTAACATTGCTCGGTTGTCTCTGAGATGTGGGATTCATGTGAAGGGTTGGCTCGAGATTTTCTTGCTGCCAACCTTCATTGGATATCAAAAAACAAAGGTAATAAATTTGCAACTAAGGTGATAGTATTGGACATTCTTTTAGCCTTGGAAAGTTTCCCTGAGTATTAGTGAATTTTGGTTGAAGAGGGGACAATTTCCCTTCGACTCGGGCTCATGCTACTACAACAGTAGGAAGACAAAAAGCTTTATTTCTCTACAGAATCGTTCTCTTCATGGTGCAAGTAATGCATATGTTAGTCATAAAATTGATCATTTAGCTATTAAATTTCATGCTAATAGTGTGGATATAGTAATTTGGAATGAGGAAAACCTCAAAAATAGGGTGAAAAGAGTCTCCTGTGCATGTTTGGAATTATGGAATAGTTCTTTATATTTAAATTAGGGTGTTCCTTGATCGAATTGGGGAGATTTTGGTGGGTATATTTTGTTCATGGAAAATTATCGGTCGTGAGATCCCATTGCCAACCTACTAATTAGTTTGTGGCGACATTTGAAGAATTTAGTTAGGTTCCACTCGAAGGTACATTGGTTTTGGTGAGATTCCTCATAGGCTCTTGGATTTGGACTGTTCCTTGGTTAATTTAGGATATTCAGCTAGAAAAATTACATTCCTGGAAAACTTTCGGTTAGGGGAGTCGACAATCAACTTAGTAATTTGGTTTTTGAGGGATTGTTGTGAACGTAGGGTGTTTCCACTGATTCACTCGTTGGGTTCAGCGAGAGGCCCTAAGGTCTCTTGTCTAATACATTTTCAAGCCATGTTTTTTGGGCTCCGTGTTTCTCGTAGAACATTATTCAAAAATTTGAATCGCTATATTTTATACTTGGTGAAAGTCGTTGTTGTTGGATTTAGTGCTAGTGTAATCATGGGGTGCAACCATAAGAAGGTGATAGCCTAGCTTGTAGAGAATATTGGTTCTCTACAACTAGACATCCTAAATATTAAATTAAAACATAATGAAAACATTGCATCAACTACTTGGGTGATGAAAGATCTGCAAGGAGTGAAAACAAAAGTAGCTAAAAATGAAGAGGAAGTGGGTTCTTTATGTAGGCAAATTGAAGAGCTTGTAACGAACAAAGTTTGTATACACAACACAATACTCAAAAGATTTGAAATAGGTAAATATCCATTATAGGACAAGTAGTATATTTATATATAAATGTATAAAAGGCTGAGATGATGAAACTATTACAAACGAGGGCCTGCTTATATACCTAGGCAGGTGCCCCTTTATGAATGGTCATGTCCTTAGAGACATGTCTCTTCTATACTAATCAATAATTAATCATTATTATGATTGTCATTATTATTTATATTTACATTATATATCTATATCTATATATATATATATATATATATATATATATATATATATATATATATATATATATATATATATATATATATATATATATATATATATATATATATATATATATATATATATATATATATATATATATATATATTATATTCATAACATTGCCTTCCTGTTTAGAAAGATTTGTCCTCAAAGCTTATTGCTGACAAGGCGTATCCTCTATTTCTTTGTCTTGTAATCTATTCACATCTTTCGAAATTTCTTTAATTTTTCATCTTCGATGATATAACATGATAATATCCTCTGAGTAGTAAAAATAATTGTCGAACTGAGAAGGAATTTGACCATCCTAAATTAATCATTTGTGAAATCTTGCGGTTACTAGATACTTCGTGGGAATTTTTATCACAAGACTAAATTGCACTGCCATTACTATTTTTTTGAACATAAGTTCGTTGTTTTTGTTTTGAGTAATAGTATGATATCCCAAATTTCATAAATTTCTAAGGCATATCACAATTCTTCAATTTTGGGCATTGGGGACAATTTTGGCATATGGGACTCAGGAGAAAAGGAGAATTTCAACCTCAGTGGAAGGTGGGGGCCACCCAAAGGAGGGAATTCATACTAGTGAGAAGAGGAGAGAGAATAGGTGCACATTAGTGGAAGAAGGGGCCCACCAAGAGAGGAGAGGGCCATCAAATTATAAATAGAGCATGGAGGCCTTCATTTTGGGGTATCTTTTGACCATTTTAACTTCTAATTATAGTTCTCTTGGAGATGTTTAGCACAAGAAGATGAGTGTTGTTTAGCACCAGGAATTCTAAGTAGAATTCCAACCCTTCCTTCAGAGAACTTCGAGTGTCTCCCTAGTGGGGAATTGAGGAGTCCATCCAGGGCTTCTCCAAGAGCCATATTGTAGGGATAGTTTAGCAGAGCGCATTTCTTAGGTGCAAAAGGGAAAACCGATTTGGCTATTGTGTAGGATAAGTAGGGGATTTGTAAGATAAATTACAGGGATACATTCTCATTATTTCGCCGAAATTTTGGAGGCAAGTTGTCGGGTTGGAGTAGGGACAATCTTGTGGGCCGGTTCATTTATCTTTTGGCAGTACGTGGAGGTGGACTACGCAAGTCTACATAGGAATTTGGTGGACTGAGTTATCAATCCTATAGTAGCTTGGAAATTCGTTTCCTTAATATTTCACTATACCTAACCAGGTTTCCTTGTCTCATTTATTGTGTCGTTTAAGGCTGAGTTAAATGTAGTGTCTACCTCCACCCAAATATGATATCAATTGCATATTATAAATTTAAAAAACTTTCCAAGTTCAATATATGTATCAAACCAACACGTTGAATTTCCATTTCTTTCCATTATACATATTCTTTGCTCTATCCTTGCGTAATCCTTAATTAAAGTTTAATATGAAGACTATATATCACCCAACTTGCAACGATACCAATCATAACATTGTTTTATGCCATTTCCAAGTATTATTTACCATTTTAACTGCTAGTATGAAGTCTAGTAATGCCCTCATGCCATTGTATATTGATTCATAAAACAAAAAAGTGAAGATTACACCTACATCAATATTCTCACTAAGTGTTTGACAAAATAGTTCACCGAAAGACTCACTAAAACTTAGTTAAAACTCAGAAATTTAAGTGCAAATTTGGAATTATTTTAGTTGGGAACATTACAGATACAAATATGCAAACTGATTGAGTTGTCTACTCCTGTGATTTTGATGTTAATAAATAGATGTTGTGGTTTGATTTTCCCTTATCATGTGTTTGGAAATTCCTTGATTTACTTCAAATACTGATGTTTTTGAGTTGGTTACATAATCTTCATTTGGATTTTTCATTGTTTGAATTGCAACATCGAAATATGTTTTTTTCTTCAATTGGATTTTCATCTACTTGAGTTGTGATATTCAATCGATTGATCTTTGTTCCTTTATCATCGTTTCCTTTCAATTCCCTATTAGAGATCCAGGAGGAGTGACACAAATGCATATTCTTCCCCCATCTGCTCTAAAAAAATTTCATGGTTTGGAAAATGTAGACCTAGATACATTCTTATTTTAGTTTGAAGTAATTTGTAGAGGATATGGTTATTGTACTAATGATCAAAGGTTGCAAGTATTTACTCTTACTCTAAAAGGAGCAACTCTCTGATGGTTCATGACCCTTGGTGGGAACTGCATTCAAACATGGGAAGACATTAAGAATGCATTCTTGAAGAAATATCAAGACTACTGCCAGGCCAATGAAGACATTTTTGGAATGATACAATGGGAGGATGAAATTTTGGAGGACTATGTGGAGAAATTTCGATACAAACTTCAAAAAGCAAAGCATAAACAATTAGAAAAAGATACCTTGAAAAAAATCCTACTCAAAGGAATCAAAGATGAATTTTTAGAACTCTTAAATATGACGGGAACATGTGTTGTTTTTCAGCTACCATGTGATGATGTTTGTGAATTATGCATGAGGTATTAAAGAGGAATCTCTGAGACTGGTAATCATTCTTGAGAAATTTCCTCTCAATTTTTGAAATTTCCTAAAAAAATAGGAGTTACAGGAGCCTTTATAAATTCACAATTGGATGGTTTACAAGAAGAAAAAAAGCAGGTTAAAATTGAAGAATCGTTACTGACATTCTGCTCTGACTGTAGGGAGAATCACTCCCTCAGAGAGTGTCCACTCAACGACCTGAAAGTTTGTAGATTTTTGAGGAGGTTCATTTAATAGGACATTGACCGTCACTACCAGTATTACTAGAAGTATTAAGGGAATCAAGTTAATAACCAAATCAACCACTAGGTATAACTCAAACCCTATCATCATTTAATACTTAGACTGATGGTTATTTTCATTAGCAAGTTCCTCAACATATTTATAATCCTATAGTTCTATGGAAAACTTATAATTATGCTTCAATTCAATACCCTACCTTATGGCCACAGTGGCCCTCTCCTTTGAGTCAGATATTCTAGTAGCCTCAAATTCCCCATGCTAACTCCAATACATGAGCCACAATAACTACAATTTCCACCCAATGCACCATCAAATTATCCTCTCTCATGGTCCCAATTACTTGTGCAACATTACCCTAATCCATTCCCTAATCCAAACCCTAATCCATACTCTAATCCAAATCATAACCCATACTCCAATCCAAACCATAACCCATACTCCAATCTATACCCTAGCCCAAACCCTAATCCAAACCCTAAAACCTACCCTTGTCCAAATCCTAATCCAAGCCAACATGTTGCATATCAAGTTAAAACACTTGTTCTTCTCGATGACTCCCATACTAAATGTAATGTCATATCTTCTAGATCGGGGAAGGGAGTGAATTTGAGAACAAACCCTATTATTACAGAAAGTTTACCCTGGGAAGATCTAATCAAAAGACCATTAGAGGAACAATTTGTAATTGGAACTTGCCTTGAAACGGTTGTTGAAGCTCATGAACAATATTGAGAGACTGTAGAAATTCCATGTAGATTCAAATTTCCAATTGTAATATGCTAAAACAATATACTCAAATCTACTCTACTCATCAATGAAAATAATTAAATGATCACGAAATCACGAAGCATATAAGAGAAAGAATTCAATCACACATAACACAATAATTTCCTGAGAAAAGCCACAACTAAAACCCCCAAAAGCCCTGTTATCTATATATTTCATTAGCTAGAAAACATGAGAAGATTACAATGCTTTGCTCAAGCCCAAGCAACCTCTGCATTATCTCTATTTGTCTCACTTCTTCCTAGACAATCCTAGGCCAATACTTAGCCAATTTCTTGCTTGCCCAAGTCCCTATTTCCTTGCATTGTTCCTCAAGGAATTAACCCCTATTTAATTGGGAAATTCCTTAATTATGAATTTTGCAATCCTCATAGGCCTTCCTCTCACTGCATAGACCATTTTTTAATTTGGATGATTTTGCAAATGATAGTATATTATCCCTAAACTCAAATCTCAAATGGGTCTTTCTCTAATATGACATGCATGAGTTAATTATGAGTGAATATTCAATTTACTGGTTGATTATTGCAGGCAACACCACACTGTACTTCAGACATCACCACATTGTACTTCAAGCAACACCACACTACACTTTAGGAAACACCCCACTATACTTTATCCAACACCACACTAAACTTCAGGAAACACTTGATTGTACTTCAAGAAACACCACACTCAAATACAGGCAGCACCCCACTGGACTGCAGAAAACACCACATTACTAGACCTCCCACTAATTCCTCCATCAGTTGGAACTAGTTTAACTGACTTTAACTCAGTTAGACTGAATTAATTAATTACAACTAAAAATAAACTCAACTAGTGCTCCTAATCATATGAGACACTCTACATGACTCTAGTTAGACCCTCAACTCGAATTAATTTATCCAACTAAGTAAAATAAAATTAGCTAATTATTACAAGTTGTCATGAGATGTGGAATTACAATTTTATTCCCTATTTAATTCAAGGAAAAAATTAAATTAGGATTTTCTTGTTGCATTTTCAACACTCCCTCTCAACAAGAAAGGGATTATATACTACCCCAATCCTGCCTCTATGAAACTCAAATTTGCATCTTGACAATGGCTTTGTCAAAATATTTTCATCCTGTTCCTCTGTAGGAATGTACTCCAACAACATGATTCTCCTTTGCACACAATCTCGTAGATGGTGATACCAGATGTTGATATGCTTGGATCGGTCATGAAAAACTAGATTCTGAGAGAGTTTGCTACAACTCTCATTGTCACAGTAAACCAATGTAGGATCCATCTACTGACCAAATAACCCAACAATGATCTTCCTCATCCAGATAGCCTCACAAGCTGCTTGACTAGAAGCCATGTACTTTGCTTCTGTTGAACTTAGTGCAACTGATCTCTGCTTCTTGCTGTACCAAGAAACTGTTGCTGACCCAATACTAAAGATTCCACCTGACGTGCTCTTCCTATTGAATGGATTCCCTTCCCAATCTACATCTGTGAAGCCTTGAAGCTTCACTTCCTATGTTCATCTATACCAAAGACCAAACTGAGTGGTATCTCTGAGGTATCTCAACACATGTTTAGCTGCCTTCCAATAGAGTTTGGTTGGATTAACCATTGCTTGAATAATATGGTTAACTACAAAACATATGTCTGGTCGTGTGTTCACCAAATACATAAGTGAACCCACAAGCTGTCTGTAAATAGTAGCCTCCACTACTTCACTTGAAGTGGCATCTTCCTTCCTCCAGTTAACTGAAGGAGGAGTCTCCACGGGTTTGCTTCTCTTTGTGTGGACCTTCTTTAGTATGTTGTCATACTTTCCCTGAGAGACAAAAAACTCCCCATCTCCTTACCATACTTCCATACCAAGGAAATAATGCATGAGCTCTAGGTCCTTCATCTCGAATTCTCTTGCAATATCCTCTTTACAAGATTTTATCATCTTCTCATCACCTGTTAGAATCAAATCATCGACATATAATACTATAATCAACAATTTACCTTCAACCACAATATGGTAAAGGTTCGCATCTGCTTCAATTTTGCTGAAGCCCAACCCGATGAAATAACCTTCAATCCTAGTGTACCAAGAACGGGGTCCTTTTTTTAGTCCATACAATGATCACTTGAGTCTACACACATGTGTCTATTGAAGGTCTCAAATCCTTCTGGCTGCTCAATATACACCTCTTCCTCAATCACACCATTGAGGAATGATGCCTTCACATCCATCTGATGTATCTTCCATATCATCTGCACTCAAAGTGATATAATAGATCTGATTGAAGAGTACCTTGCTACTAGAGCAAAGGTCTTCTCGTAATCAATTCCCTCCATCTGCGAGAACCTTCTGGCCATAAATCGGGCTTTGTATTTCTCCACACTCACATCTCCTACTTGCTTTACCTTGTAAAGCCGTATGGAACTCACGACTGACTTGTTTGTTGGTCTTGGGACCACTTCCCAAACACTATTTCTGATAATGGAGTCATACCCCTCAACCATGAAATCAACCCATACTGGTTGTTTCACTGATTCCTCGAATGAGGATGGATCAACTTCTATACTCTTTCTCATCAGAGCCATGTAGCCAGTGTATTGATTTGGTGACCTCCTCTACGTGCGCTGTGATGTGGGTGCTCCCACATTATCTCTAACATCACGCATCAATATGTCAACCTCTCTGGTGTGCTTCCTTCCAACTCTGGAAGTCTCTGCATGAGTGGGTGCTTCCACTCTCTTATCCTCTACTTTTGGCTGCTCCACATCATCCCAAGTTTCTTCCTTGGGAGCTAAAATCTCCTCTTCTCCATGCAGCTTAAGATCCCTCTCAAGGGAACATATCAAGGCCTTCTCTTCATAGAACTTAACATCTCTACGAACCACTGCCATCTTGTTAGATGGCAAGTACACCCAATAGTTGCGAGGTGTATCAATGTACCCCACAAATATGCCCAACTCAAATGTTGGCTCTAGATTTTTTCGTGCATCCTTGGTAACGTGATAGTAAAATGATGAACCAAAGATCTTGAAGTGTGCCACATCTAGTTTCTTACCTGAAAAAGCTTCTTCTAATTTGGTGTATTCATCCCCAGAATTCGATGAGGACTTCTGTTCTGCAAATAAACAATTGTGTTGCATGCTTTAGCCCACAAGTGCAACGATAATCCCTGATCGTGTAATATCACCCATCTCCCACAATACTTTTGTTCTTCCTTTCATCCACCCCATTCTGTTGTGGGTTATGAGGTGCTATTAACTCCCGTCAAATTCCTTCTGATGCACAAAATTTCATGAATTCATTCGACACATATTCTCCATTGTTATCATTTTTTTGAGATTTAAATTTCCTGCTAGTATCTTTCTTGAAAAGAATTTTAAATTCACAAAATTTAGTGAATGTTTTATCTTTCTTTTGCATGAAGAAAATCCAACACTTACGAGAAAAATCATCAACAAATATTACATAATACCTGTGCTTGGTCGTGGAGACTCTCAAGAACGGTCCACACACATCTGAGTGAACTTTTTCAAGGATCATTTGTGCTCGACTGTCTTTATCATGAAAGGAATCTTTCGTGTACTTCCCCAATGTACCCTTGGGAAGTCATGTAGAAATTTGTTGTATGATCTTCAAAGCTATGTGGTGTAAGTGACCCAATATTATATGCCACAATTCATCGATGTCTCAGCTCTTCACTTTCTCTACTTTTTTGCTCAAAGAAGCATAATCTTCTACATCCAATTTGTAGAGGTTCTTCACCTGAAACCTATCCACTTCATTTGTCCTGAGGCTATGTGACGAAGGAAAGCCTTTCCTTTTCTAAATAACACATCATAGCCACGGTCCTCCAACATGGCAACTGAAAGCAAATTCTTCTTCAAACTTGGAACATACATGACATATTTTAATGTAGGAGGAGAACCCGACCCCCTTTGAATGGTAATAATACTGATTCTAGTTGCATTATACCTCCCATTATCTCCCCTTTCAATGTGCATCTGGAGGTCCTTCTCCTCGAAGTCACTGAAGAAATCTCTGTTGGTGGTCATATGGAATGAGGCTCCACTATCCATGTACCACACACTACCCATCACCGATGTCACCATGAAAGCGATGAGGGTGAAATATAGCTCGAATTATGAAGCAAGAACTTCACCTGTCACTCCTCCTGAGGGCTTCTTGCCAGCCTTCTTCTATGGACACTTCGTGGCATAGTGTCCCAACTCGTGACAGTGAAAACATTTAATCTTCAACATGTCCTTATTCTTTCCACCTTGAATGGAATTTGATTTGGAATGGGATGATTTCCCCTTCCCTTTATTCACCTTTCTAGCTAAGGCACAACTCTCCTCATATTCATGCTTGGATGAGGATCCATCTCTGGTGTTCCACCGAATCTATTCTTGCACCAAGACCAACCAAAAACACTCCCACTCTGGAAGCTTCTCCTTCCCATTAACCGAGTCCTGGTAGCTGTGCCACCTCATGAAAAGGCCTAGAAGTGATAGGCTCACCATATCGTCTTCAACAGCTGTAACACCGACACTTCCAAGCTCATCCCAACATTGGGTGAACTTGGACAAGTACTTCAGAATTGTGTCGCCATTTCCATCTTGATTTTATGAGCTTTTCCTTTAGTGCCAACTTCCTATGTTCATTACTGTTTTGAAATAGGTCTCTCAAGGCCTTCTACATCGCAAATGGAGTCTCTTGGTCGTGGAGTTTCAAGACAATATGATCTAAAGCTCCTTCTAGGATAATCCTTCTCGCCTTTGCAACACATTTTCTCCACTCTGCTAGATCTTAAGCATCAACTGACTTAGGAATATATTTTTCTATGAATTCCTTAAGTTCGTTGTCTTCCAACACTGCCTCCATCATGTCCTTCCAAGAAATATAGTTCGAACTACCCTCAAGGTAATATTTGAGTCTCAATCCGTAGAATGACATCCCACTAGCTCTGAAATATGATACTGCAAATTCGATTTCACTCGCAAAAGAAAAACGCAAATTCTCCTATTTTACAGTGATTTAAGATCCGATACCATGTATAAATTCCTTGTAGATTCAAACTGCTAATTGTAATATTCTAAAACATACTCTTGAATCTACTCTAGTACTTGTCAATAGAAACAATTAAACAATGGCGAAATCATGAAGCATATAAGAGAAATAATTCAATCACACATACCACAATTATTTCTTGGGGAAATCCACAACTAAAAACCCCTACTATCTGTATGTTCCATTAGTCAAAAAACATGAGAAGATTACAATGATTTTCTTAAGCTCGAGTAACCGCTACATTATCTCTATCTGTCACACTGCTTCATAGACAAGCCTATGCCAATACTTAGCCAATTTCCTGCATTCCCAAGTTCCTATGTCCTTGTGTTGTTCCTCAATGAATTAGCTCCTATTTAATTGGGAAATTCCTCAATTATAAATTGCACAATTCTCATAGGCCTTCCTCTGACTGCATGCACCATCTATTTAATTTGGATGGTTTTACAATTGATAGTACACTATCCTTGAAATCCAATCTCAATTGGGTATTTCTCTAATCTGACATGCATGAGTTAATTATGAGTGAATCTTCAGTTTAATGGTTGATCATTGCAGGCAGCATGACACTGCACTTCAGGCAACACCACACTGTACTTCAGGCAGCACCACACTACACTTTAGGCAACACCCCATTGTAAATCAAGAAGCACCACACTGCACTTCAAGCAACACCCCATTGTACTTCAAGAAACACCACACTCGACTGCAGAGAGCACCCCACCAGACTTCAGGAAGCACCACACTACTAGACATCCCAATAATTCCTCGATCAACTGGAACTAATTTAACTGACTTTAACTCAGTTACACTGAATTAATTAGTTACTGTAATTGACCTCCCACTGATTAACTGACTTTAACTCAACTAGTGATTCTAATTGTAGGAGACACTCTACATGACTCTAGTTAGACCCTAAACTCGAATTAACTAAGCCAACTAAGTCAAATTAACTTAATTAACTATTACAAGTTTTCATGAGAAGTGGAATTACAATTTTATTCCCAATTTATTTCAAGGACAAAATTAAATTAGGATTTTCTTGTTTCATTTTCAACAGAGACAAACCCTAGAATTTCACTTAACCATCCTTTACAATATGAGGAAAAAAATTTGGAGCTTGATATTGAGGAGTTTCTTTCTTTTCTTTCACTAGACTCCTTATGCCTCCAAGGGAGTGATTATAAAATTGTGAAAGACTTGTATGAGTTAGTGAATCATGAGTATGTGGATCCTATTGAAGCTTGGTTTCAAACAATCGTCAACACACCTCATCCCCTCATCGTTCAACAACTCTTGTTACCATATCAATTAAAGAGGATGGTTTTTCATACTCTAGTATGTGTTGAAGTTTAATTTTCAAAAATTAGTGTGAGTATATTTAGCATTATGTTATGCACATGTCTACACTAGAAGTACTCTTACACTTGAAGGATTTCCTCTTTCTAAATTAGGGTAGGGTAGTATAAGAGCAATGAATAAACATTCCATCTAAAATAAAACTATTATGACAAAAATACAATTCCCTAAGGCACAACTACTAAAATTTCTGTTATTATGCACTCGTGTGGTAAGCCTTATCAGGTGCAATTCACTCTTAATGCTTCATTATTTTGTACAGTGACTTTGATTGTTGGTTAGCTACGTCACATGGATGATATAATTCATTGATTCAGTTAGGGGGATTTGTTGTTACACTTTCCATTCATAAGCCCAAAACCCTAACCATGGCCTAGAAATTCGAACAAGTTTCTATCCATGAAATATTTTAAGTTTCTCTTTGAAGGCATTGTTGAAAAACCTCATATGACAGACCAGTCCTATAAAACCCTAATGATATTTCACAACAACCCTATCATAATTAACTCAAGGAATCTTCCAATCATTATTTGAGATGCTTATTATACATCGAATAACTGATATTTAGGATCATTGTGGATGATGTTTCCCATGGACTAAAAATAATTATTTATGTGCTGGGAAAATCTAAAACACCTTCATACCACCCAAATCATTTACATTCTAAAGTTGTCAAAGAGCAATATACATTATTTTAAAATCTTTTGAGTGATATATAATAATAAAAAGGAAGTAATGGGAATTACAAGCAAACCCGTTAGGGTATTGAACAAGCCTGCTGGCAGCGAGGCTATGCCAGGTAAAGAGAGATGGAAAACACACATTAGCACACTTAAAACTCAAAATCTTGGGTGACATTATAAAGCAATTATCATTAAAATTAAAGCTAGGAAATGAACTTTATATCTCTTGCATAATGGCCTTAAGATCCTTCAGGTATTATTCTTTGGAGTTCTATCTTTTAGAAATAAGAAGGTTTTCATGGAAGTGGGACCCTTAGTGCAGGTGATTCACTTTTCCCAAACAAGAGGAGCTTCAGATATATTCTCGCATAATGGTAAGATGGTTACCCTAAGAAGGTATCATTTTGTCATCTTTCTTTATCCCTATTTCCGTCCATGTTAATGCCATGGATTTAAAATTATGTTTCTTTTATTTGTAATGAGGATATTGAGGTGAATACCTACTGACTAGGGCTACTCCTGAGATGCCTTATGGAAATTTTGATGGTTTGATATTTTATTCAATCATAACACTATCCTTGCAAGTGACAACATTGTTAGCATTCTTATGGCAACTATGACATCTGATTTTCTTTTGGATTAGTCTTAATGAATACAGAATACAATACAAAAAAAACAAACATCCATTTTTCTTTCTAAACAAAAACATATAGC
Source organism: Pinus tabuliformis (assembly GCA_031772625.1). Taxonomy (NCBI): domain Eukaryota; kingdom Viridiplantae; phylum Streptophyta; class Pinopsida; order Pinales; family Pinaceae; genus Pinus; species Pinus tabuliformis. The sequence goes on along the minus strand of CM062810.1, from coordinate 349,667,889 downwards.
AAAGGAAATCTTGTTTACATAGAGTTGCAAGAACATTATTGTGTGTTAAAGATCACCTATAAGGTCCAAACTATTTTGTTGTCATTAAAACTGCATTTTTTTACAACACTATACTAATGAACAAGGAGGTGTTTCAACTTTGATTTTTTGTAAGGAAGCAACAATACAACAAATAACTCTCTTGCACAAGGACATGCAAGTTGATTGACATGGGGGAGATGTTAGGCCCTAGAATTGTTATATTTTTGCCTCCATGATACCTTATTTTACCCCCTTGTTTTACCAATCTTGACCCTTTTAACATGCACTCCCTCATATTTTCAATGCAGTAATGAAGAATTGGGTTTAATGTGTTATTTTAATCAACATTTCTTCGTTTATGTATGATTTCGAAGATTTTATGATTTTTATGAGTCTCTAATATGAGTTATGCAGTTCTTACACCAAAAGTTAAAGTATGTATCAATCACTTTATCATTTAAGCCTTCCACATAGGCCAATGATAGATGGAAGTATGAGTACTTGTTTGAGACTATTTTGGGGCTTATATGATAGTCAAAGGCACACTTATCTTTCACTAACCTGTTCTTGCACCAAGTTCAATTTCTGCACCAAGTACAATTCCTGCACTAATTTAGGGCTTGACCTATTAGCACACTTTTGGAAGAAAATCGAGACATGGTTTTTTTTACTAATGATATTTTCATGCTCCCATGATTCAGAATGCACCCAGTTTGTACGGATGGGTTTTTAGAAAATAATTAATACTTCAGCCCCAAATTTGCATAGTTTTCAAACTTTCAACTTCCTCTATGATTTTTGTGCATATGAAGGTGAATCTCAAAAGTTACAAGACATGGGTTTTTATCCTAGCATGGGAAATTGAGTAAGGTGCATTATATCTTCCAAAAATCACCATGGTTTGGGATATACGAAGGGTTCTTTGAGGCAAATTTGTAAAAAAATACATAAAACCTAGATTTGTAAAAGTATCTAAATAGTCAATTTCATGTGCGATTTCTGAAGCAATAGAGTTGAATCAAAAAAATTAAAGACATGGTACTTGTCAAAAATATGGAATATTAGGCTCCATATGAACAAAGTTCCAAAATTCATCATGGTTAGGAAGATATGAAAGGTTCTTTGGGACCAATTTGTTAAAAATGCACAAATTTCCAGAATTCCAAATCATGCACATACTTGTAGAAAATGAGTTGTTACAACCTAAATTTGTAATGAGACATGTATAAGAAGACCATCCTTGGCCAGTGCTAGGGGGATGATATTATTCTAATTTAATTTTGTTGGTTTGGACCTTGAGCATATGGTTGTTCATGTAAAAGACTGATATGATTTACTTTAAAAGCTTCTAATGTCAGGTTTTTCTCCTCACTTCTTGTGCATATTATGATCATTTTTTCTCTTTGATTTAAGTTCTTAAACGAGGGCATGAACTAGACTAGTAGGGCCCACTAGAGCAGTTCAACATCCCTCTAGTTGTATAATACTTGTGTGGGTTTGCAGATCTATTTATGGCATGTATTTTGTTATAAGATTGGTGTGTCAATAATAAAATTTATTTGTGGGTTTGTTGGATCTATCGATGCCTCTTTTATGTTATGTTTTCTCCATTAATTCTAGTACTCTGATCTACAGTTGATTAAGTATTGATATCTAGGAAGATCTAGATCAAAGGCGTGAGACTCTTTTTAAAGAATTGTATCTTGTTAATTGTACAACCAAAGAACTATTATATTGCAATCATAATTTGTCACACACACAAATTTTTTATTTCATTATGATATTGGTCACCTTGGGGTTTTAATTTCATATAGATCTAGTACAATGTAATGTAGTTATTGAAGCATCTTTGTGAGAGCTTCGATCTGTAACCCTTAAGCCATTGTTGGCCGAAGAGGGAAGGAACCTTTGAAAACTTGGAGATGCCTTGTCCCCACACATATATAACAATATTTTGTTCATATACCTTTAGGATTGTATTGTTACATTGTAACCTGGAGTGGAAAAGAGTATAATAAGAACCTTCAGATCTTAAAGAGTTGATGGCCCTGTCATTTGACTAGTGTTTAAGACTCGATCTAAATCTACTTGAAGCTTTTTAAAACTATCAAAACTTTAATAATTACCAAGAAAGAGTCGTGCAAATATTGCTTGGCCATAATATATATCTTTCTGATCTCCTTTGGTGTGCAGTGGACTGATATAAGGTAGAAAATGTATACTAATTGAACTTGTGAGGTTGTGTGTTTAAGAGTTGTGACTACCGAGGACAATAGAGTGGAAGTTTCATATGGCCATATAGACATTATGTCACCACCTAAACATATTGACTTGCGAACCTATGAGATTTTGGATTGCAACCAGGGTTTAGAAAAGATATAACAAGACTTTCTAAATTTTGTTGTGAGTTGATTACTTGGATCTGTGTTGAAATTCGATTCAGAATTGAAGCCTTGATTCTAGTATTGAAAACCCTAATCATTCAAGATATTAGAAATTTATTGGAGAACGGTTTTTAGATAATTGTGAATGTGAGTTGTCCTTTGGTTCATAGTTGATCATTATAACAAAGGGTATGTTTATTTCATTCCATTTGATTATTTGATTCATTATTACTTTTACCTTTTATCCTTGTAGGCAATGAAACCCATGTACTTTGTTCTTTGAAGAACATTGTGAGATAATGCAATTATGATAAGCATTAAGTGCAAGAATAGTCTCTAAGAATAGAATTTGTATTTAAGAGTGATACCTATAGTCTTATGTAAATATAGTTTATTGACTTTCATTTCAAAAGACATTGGAAGCTTGTTCTTATTTATTTTTGCATGAGAATGGTTATTGGAGACTTCAGTTTTTCAAGTGTGATTTGAATATATTACTTGTAAAGTGGGTTCTAAAGTTGAGAAGGCAATAGATATAGTGAGGTTGATTTTGGTGCACGCAATATTTGTTTACTCTGTTGATACATGTGATTGCATTAATAGCACTAAAGAAATATTGAATCATACTACTAGTTTTCACACAGGGTTGAGTAGATTGTCATCTTTTGCTCACACTTAGAATTGAGTGAGAATATAATTTACTGCGGGAACTCGAGTATAGGTTTTCTTTTGAGTTGAGAGTCTTGTTTGACATTAACATAGCTTGGATTGTCTAGTACCTACATATATGTGTTATGTAGTTGACAAGGTAGTATTTACATTCACTTGATTGATGCTCATGTTTTCTAGATTGATTAATATATGGGTTTGTTCTATGGTTTACTTTTTCAATTTCCAATAATTAGGGTTTTCTAAAAAAATTTCATAGATTACAAGATTAGTGTTTGTGGTTTCATTTATAAAGATTTATTTTGAGTGTAGGATTAGAACAATGATTAACTAGTGCAGGAATCCAAAGGCATGAGAAGTTTCTAGAAAAACTAGGGTTTTGTTTTGTAGGTTGTTGAAGTCTTTCTTTGCATTTCTAGTGTTGTGTCTTGAAGTCCATGGAATCTGTATTGATGTTAAATGTTGGTCCATTACTATACCCTATACTGCACCCAACAATGTCATCTTTGCTATTGGCCCCTATTTTTGAGACACCATCCTGTGTGATGAGTATTTCTTACTAGTTTGCACACTTCACCAAATATGACCCTTACTTGAACTTTTATATCCCCACCAAAAAGCAATGCCACTCTCATTTTTATTCCTTGGACAAACTATAGATTGAATCCATCTTAGTTAAGGATGATATATGATAAGTACCCTTCCATAAGTGCCTCTACATTTGTGTTTTCTCTTGAGCCACTAATGATCATGACACACAACATCTAACCTCCCTACCTCCCATATTTTCCATTAAACCACACAAATATGTTCATTCTCATCATCGCTTCCCACTCATATCCACTGCTATCATTTTTGCAATGAGTACTATCATATTTTTTCTATTGAAGCTTTGTATGAAGTTTTATCTTGGCTTAGATAGTAATGAAGATAGTGATTTCCAAACCACACTCCCTAAGCATAAGAATGAATTGCAAGCGATTATCAACGAAGAGGAGGGATGAACAATTTAAAAAACTTGTAGGGGATCTCATTTCACACCTATCAACAATATACAAGTGGTACAATTCTAGTGAGATCCCTTCAAACAACCACATAGATGCCAAGTACACAACAAAACTAGTTCACTCATTAAATGCACCATCCATTCCATTATATTTAGTAAATGAGGTCCAAAGCATTTCAAATCTATGATAAGTGTTTTTGAGCAAAACATTGTTGACAAATAGGAAACCGAAGGATCCACCATTAGTTTCTTTAATTTCAAGGTAGTTATTCATCGTGAAATATTGGAGAATGTTTTTATGGTTACTTATGACAAGCCCAAGAAAAAGGAGTTTAAAGCTTAAACTTAAAATGATCATTCCAAATGTTGGAGGCTTTTTTCTTGGACAATGAGAATAGAGCAGATAACGTATCGACTTTAATTGATAGAAAGGGTAATGTTTTCCTAACGTCTCCTTAGAAATCATATGATTCAATACTACAATGGGAAGTGTGATTCATTTTTGAGTTGGAAGTAGTCAATATGTCTGTCACACTTAGTGGCATTGTCTCAGTTTGTTTTGCTAAGCCATATTTTACTCAATACTTAGTTTAAGAGTCAATTATGAAGACAAGGATCTTAAGTTTTGTTATTAAGAAGATATAGGTGGAGATTATTGCCCTCTTTCTTGTTGTCATTCATCCTTTTACCCTTGGTCTAGCATTTGCTTCTTAAAATTATATTAAAGTATTAAAATAATAAGGAGTTTCCAGAAGAAACTTTAACTTATTGAGAAAAAATAATTAAACTTATTTTTGAAATAATCAAATGATAATTCAAAGAAAATTAGTCGACTTTTTAAACTTTTTCCAAAAAAGAAAATTAATGTTAAAATAAAGAAAAGAAAATTAATGTTAAAATAAAAAGATGTTGGAAATTACATAAAACTTTGGATTTAAAAGTTTCGGGCATCTTTTTCTAAAATTTGAAAAAAATGTAAACAAAAACTTAATTTAAAGCACAGATAAATCAAGTAAGTGGGATTGAAATTTGTCCACTTTTAATTAACTTCGCATTAAAAAAATAAAATTTAAATTATAATATATTAAAATAAATAAATAAATAAAAATAAAAGGGTGCAAAATCGCGATACCTTAGAAGGAATATTAACTACAGCATATTGAAATGAGACTGACAGATAGAAAATTAACTAGCATTTCATATATTAAAATAAAAAGAAGGAACTAGTCAAACTTAACAGTTAGGTAATTAAGATTGCCCATAAAGCTAAGACGACGTTTATACATAGGAGATAGGTTTTCATATCACAAAGATAATCTCATATGATTTTGATTTTGAGTGCGCTGCTTTCTTACTCTCTGTGTGAGTCCAAACAGCAACAGCCGTCGATATATAGCGTTTGTCCAACGTCATGGTGTCTTCTGGTTCATGGCAGCACCACACCATGGGATCTCCCGCGGGTGCGCAGCAGAAGAGAGGGAGGGGCAGACCTAGGAAGGTGGTGGATCCCACCACCACATCTCCCGCGGGTCCGCAGCAGAAGAGAGCGAGGGGCAGACCTAGGAAGGTGGTGGTTCCCCGGCCCACGAGATCTCCTGCGGGTCCGCCGCAGCAGAAGAGAGGGAGGGGCAGACCTAGGAAGGTGGTGGTTCTCCCGCCTACGAGATCTCCCGCGGGTCCGCCGCAGCAGAAGAGAGCGAGGGGCAGACCTAGGAAGGTGGTGCTTCCCAGCACGGGCGCCGGCGCCAGTGGTTGTTCAGTGAGAGGTCATGCCGTGCAGGGAGACACAAACAAAGAGGCGGAAATGGGCTTTGCGCAGGTAACACACAGAAGTCAACATGTTCCTGCTTCCGTGCAAGGTGAGTCTTTTTAACATTAGGTATTGCAATCCATATTTATGGTGTTATTGATTTATTAATCTGCAAGGGTTATATAGGTTTATTGGGCATCTTTAAGTCTATTGCAGATTCCTCCAATCTTCTGGAATCTCAGGGACATAGGCACTGTCAATTTTTTGACCGCCACCATGTCTGCCCGATTCCAAATATTCAGAGAATCTGGGATCCACACTCAGAGTGTTCACTAATGTAAAATTAGAATCAATATATCAAACAATTGTGATTTTGTAAAAAAATTAGAATCAATATATCAAATAATTGTTATTTTGTAAAAACAAGAAAACGTTTTATACATTAATTTGGTCTTTACTAACTGTCGCCTGGATTATTATTATCAATATATCAAACTGCTGCTGTGATTTTACAAATAAAAGTTTTATACATCTAAGTAATCCCAGGATTTTGGTGCAGTCGGACATTCGAATACAATCATGGACTCGATCTCGCAGCAGTTTCCAGGTTTTCATCTCTATGCTCAGCTGTTGCAGAATCCAGGTCTCTCTTCGCTGCCTTTTATCCAGCAGAGTCTAGCAATGTTGCTCCATAACGCTTCATTGCAACAAAATGTTTCTACTACTGCTCTTTCTTGGCCCACACAAAGGTTCATTCCTGCAGTTTCAGCATCGGCCTTGCACCATCCTAATCCCATCCAACCCTCTAACAAATCTTAGAGAAATACTTCCAGTGTTCCAAGGGTTTCTCCATCGACCAACCCCTCCAAGGATTAGGAGTGGTTTTGAATCACTGTTACTCTGCTCTAACGTTCTGGGATCTGGACTCCACGAATACTTCAAGCGTTTAACTATTTTATGCTAAAGTGTAAGTCATTCTCCAAGGAGCGCGGAACTATCTTATGTGAACCTTTTGTATTAGTTCACTTTAACTTAACTTACAGCTGGTTCTTGACTCAAATTTTTTCTATTTATGTAGTCCTGGAGACAATTTTGTTCGGCAATTAAATATAATCTTTTCTAATACATCCACTGCAGTGAATTGGATTTCAGTGTAATATTGTCCTTTTACTTTTACGGACATGGCATATCATATCATGGCAACAATATTTTTAAATTATCTCAATCCCAATACACTATTTTGCTAATCTAACCTATTATTTTTGGGACAATGGTATTTTATAGATCAGGTAGAACTAGTAACATGTCATTATTGGAAATATATAAAGGTTTAGGATCTTTTTAAGAAAATTCCTAGCTTGATAACGCAAAGGTGTGATGGAGATATTCGAATTTTCAGTTTGTTACTTTTTTTGAGATATTACTTTTACTTGTTGAGATATGAATGTGAGAAGAAATATGAAGAAAAATTTAATATTTTTTTATGATCACTTAATAAAATATATAAGTAATAGTGTTAAAAAATATTAAAAAATATTATTATCTTTTCTCATATTTAATTTTATATAATTAAAAAAATGATGATGATGATGGTTAACCTCCACTGAGGCCAAATATTGGTTTTAAATATAAATAAATCTTGATATAAAAAATAATAGGAATGAACAAAAAACAATTCCACTAAATAATATTAAAATTAATGAATTTAATAATATTTTATATCATTTACCATTTTAATAAATAAGTTTTTTTTAATTAATAATTTTTTATAAACAATTAATTTTTTAAACAAAATTTTGAAATTTTTTATTAAAAAAAAATTAATGAATTAAAACTAAATCAATTATTTAACTTTTCTCCCATCCATTTAAATTTAAAATGAAATTAAACTCATTACACTTCCTATAACATTTATTACATGTACGGTATTAAATGTAATTGTACAGGATGCATAGCTCTAAATGGTGCTACAACCCGCTTACCTGCAACCTCGATAGCCATATAACTTTCGGTGGGGAGTGTTCGGAAAGTTACCATGCACGTGTGTTAAGGTGTGATGGAGATATTCAAATTTTCAGTTTGTTACTTTTACTTGTTGAGATATTACTTTTACTTGTTGAGATATGAATGTGAGAAGAAATATGAAGAAAAATTCAATATCTTTTTATGATCACTTAATAAAATATATAAGTAATAGTGTTAAAAAATATTTTTTAGAGAGAATCTTTGGCGAAAATCACATGGAAAATCATTTGTCAAGATTTTCGACGAAAATTCTCTCTAAAAAATTGATATGGATCACAGAAGCCTGAACTCTATTATTATAAAATATTATTATTTTTTCTCATATTTAATTTTATATAATTAAAAAAAATGATGATGATGATGGTTAACCTCCACTGAGGCCAAATATTGGTCTTAAATATAAATAAATCTTGATATAAAAAATAATAGGAATGAACAAAAAACAATTCCACTAAATAATATTAAAATTAATAAATTTAATAATATTTTATATCATTTACCATTTTAATAAATAAGTTTTTTTTTTAATTAATAATTTTTTATAAACAATTATTTTTTTAAACAAAATTTTGAAATTTTTTATTAAAAAAAAATTAATGAATTAAAACTAAATCAATTATTTAACTTTTCTCCCATCCATTTAAATTTAAAATGAAATTAAACTCATTACACTTCCTATAACATTTATTACATGTACGGTATTAAATGTAATTGTACAAGATGCATAGCTCTAAATGGTGCTACAACCCGCTTACCTGCAAGCTCGATAGCCATATAAAACACACGTGCATGGTGATTTTCCGAACACTCCCCACCCAAAGTTATATGGCTATCGAGCTTGCAGCTAAGCGGACATTTAATTCCCTATGACAGGCTCGTTAGCTCTTGCCCTACAATTGAGCTAAGATGGTAAATTTTTAGTTACAATTTAGTGAAAAATATTTGAATTATACCTAGCTTCCTATAACATTTATTACATGTACGGTATTAAATGTAATTGTACAGGATGCATATCTTTAAATGGTTCTAGAATTTAGCTAAGATGATAAATTTTTAGTTACAATTTAGTGAAAAATATTTAAATTATACATAAATAGATTCAGCACGGTTTAAAAGAATCTCTGAGTACCCAAAAACTTCTGGAACGTCTGATTACACAAAAACCTGAAGTTTAATAGCTAGATTTAAAAAAAAAAAAATCATCAAAATTTCTATGGTTTTCCGAATGAAAATGTTACCTGTTTAGACTAACCGTCAAACCGACGATGATCGAAAATCATGCTCCATCCTTCGCTTTGAGTGGTTGGGAAAAAGGCGCGGTGAGGTTATAATTTTTTGGGTATAGAATAGCAACTTCAAACCTGGTTATTTGTATTCAATAATTTGTTATTAAAATTATAATATATAAAATTAGTTAATAATATACATTTAGGTATTTAAAATTTAATATAGTTTATTTTTAATAATATTATATAAATTAATATTATTAAAAATTTAAGTTAGATTAGTGAATTAAATAAAATTACTGGTATAGAATTATTTTGCGAAAAAATTAATGTCTACTAGGTTTTGACTTATATACACATAGCTAAATACTAATAAATAACTTTTAAGTCAATTAACTAGCTATGAAATATGTAAACACGAATAAGCAATTTGTTAGTCTCAATTAACTAACCATGCAATAAAGTTAGTCTCGATTAACTAACCAGCCACAAGTGAAGTGAACTAAGTTGCATGCATTACACATATTAGTTAATTAGTAATGTAAAAGCTAAAATCTCATGGACTAAAGAGCATACATGCATAACAATCGTTACCAAAGTAGCCATGAACATTTCAAAGTTTAGTGCTAGGGGTGCATGCAGAACTGGACTCTACTTAAGTAAGTGAACTACAACCTATGCATTTTGAGTAGGAGCACTGCATGTCTAGGAGGATAATATTATAAGGAAAAATAGTTAGTCATATATAAGTTTAATTATCTCGTGGATTTATTTTATTTTATTTTCATATTTTAATTTGATGAGAATATAAGATTTTTCTTATATTTATGAATAAGATTTTGAACTAATATATATTTTTATATTTATTTCCTTTGTATATTTTTTTTATAAAATTAATAAAAATGGTTTTATAAATGAATATTTACATTGATATTAAAAAAGAAAGATCTTTTCTCAAGAAAAAATCTAAGAATTTTATTAAAGTTAATAAAATTACATAAGTATAATATCAATAAGGGTATTTTCATCATCCATGTTGGGTTAAAAAACGAAAAGATATAGAGGTTTAAGTCAAAAGAAAGAGTGGCTAATAAAAAGGGAGTCAAAAGCTACAAATTTTTTTATTGCATTAACTACATTTTGAGAGGTTCCACACCACCATTCACACGAACATAGTCCAAAAGATTATCCACCACACTATTTATCAATAGAAAGATTTCATAAACTAGAATTTACTTCCTGGAGCATTCCAAAAATTCAGTAATTATCACAATAGAAGTCTTTTAGAAGTTTATGTCAAAAAATAGATAGGATCCTAAACTTAAGATTCATGAAAATAAGTAAAAGTTGTTAGTGTTAGCACTCTGTAATTTCCTTTGGTTATAGGAAGAAAACCTAAAGGTAACCACAAACCATTTGCAGAATTGGAACCTAACCCTTCCAACCCCAGAGAGGGTTCTCTCTTTCAACTCAGTCACTTAAGATTGGTTTCAAGGAAGAACAATGGCTAGATATTTGGCAAATAACAGAGTTTATAGGTGTGGTGGCAGGGCGGAGAGAAATCCATTGGGCATGGAGTTAGTAAAAAATTGAGATCAATGACGTGGTGGATGTTCCGTGAATTGGCAAAAGTTGTTCAAAGGCAAGATAGAAACACTTCCTTATGCAAATTAATAGTTGCAGATGTGAGAAGAATAAATAAAGTAGATAACCATCTCAAGGCATTAAACAATGGATGAATCTTAAAATGATTATGTCAGAAACGACATATAGAATGTCTAAATGACTGCAACAGAGCACCATTAACTAGATGAATTCTAAAACAAGTTTTTCATTTAAACATCATAGGAAGAAATATAACACACACAAAATAGGAAACACTCACATAAGAGAGCTGAATCACATGAATCTCTGAAAATATTTAACTAGGTACTTCTAATCCACCAATTTCATTAAAAATTAGAAAAAACTACAATATGCATAGTGTTCTTTCCTCTCCAATTTGACCCACCAGAACCATTTTCCATGTCTTTACATCATTATATAAAAATAGGAATTCGAATTACCACTCTAGGTGGTCGAATTCACTTCATAAAAGTTGAATGGTCCAGATGCAATGCATCTTTACTTGCTATGCAGAAAAAGCAAAAACTGCTATATCAAGACTAATACACTTTAGAAACATCAACCAAGTTGGAACTTATCGACACATGACTTTGAACTTAAAATTACATGAATTTAAACTTATCTACGCTTATCCAATAACCAAAATGTTGGGAATGGGATCCCCCAAGGATAGTTTTGGGGCTAAAAGCCCATGTTTTGGGTCAAATTTTGTAATAAAGTTGTAAAGTCTTCGCATTTTGTGGTCGCGGAGCGCGAAGGTGTCATGAGTCATAAAGGGTTGTCGCCCTTATTTTGTAAAGTGTAAAGTTGGCTGTAAAGATCTACCCATGGTCCACGGACCATGAGATTGTATAAAAGAGCTAAGTAAGTAAGCTCTAAGTAGTTTTGAAAAAAGAAAGAAGTCTTGAGCGATAAGGAGGGAGTCCTTAGAAGTCTAAGTTTCGGGTCTTCACGTAGGTAGAGGCTTTGCAGCTGAGTGTGCAGAGGCCTAGGGTGGAAGTCCGTAGCTGAGTTCGCGAATCCCTGCAGCTGTGTGCGTAGGGTAGATAGAGTATGTAATCATCTGAAGATATCAATAAAGAGAAGTATTCTACAAATTCTGTCTTTGTTTCCTGTTAATGCATCTTGTCATATTGTGTATGAATTTCATTTACAATGCTTATGTAATGTGCGAATGTATGTAATTACATTGGTTAATTGAATGCAAGTAATGATATATGTTTACGCGACACTAATTGTGATCGTTTAATAAGATAAGTAAGACACTTAAGATAATTCGAGAATTTGCACAATACGGTGCCCTAGCAGCGCGAAAGTACTTGAACCGTAGATTAGGGTTGTGCGAAGGTCAATCGTACCCCTTCCCGGAGGTACTGAAGGGCGAAATAAAGGGCTAGACGGATAGAGCCCTCGAACTTAACGACCTGTGTGAAAGCAGGAACAGAAGGAATAAACCGACATCACGACCATCTCAGGGTGCAGAAACTTGGTTCCAGCATCCCCCCATACTACTTCGGGTGAGACCTTGGTCCGCGCTCCGCGAGCTGATGTCGAAAGGGCTAGTAGTGTAGGGATTTGTTTGGCTAACTAACGTTGAACCTGGGTCAGGCCCCACATAGCCAATAAATGGTGTAGTTGCTGGGACCAGAATCAGCATAAGAGATGTGTGATGTCGTATCACTGGAATCCAACTAAGAAAGAGATCGGAGACTAGTTGGATAGGAATATATGTTGAAAAATGTGCAACAAGAAATGTTAAATTTAGAATGTTCTAAAAATAGACCTGCTAAAAATAACATCTCTAAAAATAGCAGTTTGGCCAGTGAGGCCATTGGCCACATTGGGTGAGAGGTGAAACTGCTAAAAATAGAAAGTTCTAAAAATAGCATTTCTGGGTCCCTTCCTATTTGTAGCAGTCCCTAGTCTATCTATTGGAAGTAAAATTAATTTTGGTCTTAACAACAGTTGGAAATATTATTTAATTAATTCAATTGAGTTAATTAGTTAAGGAAATTTGAATTTGAAGTCTTTATGAGCATGCACATGAGTTGTCCCACTGATTGAGGAATTTATCCTTAATTTCCTCCACTGATTGAGGGAATAAGTATGAGTTCTAAAATAAGAGAATCAGTTGACTTAGTTCTAACTAGTCAAGTCCAGTTAGATTATTTTAACAAGTTGTTAAAATAATGAAATATAGTTTGTTAATGCTTGCATGCATGTGACAACTATTATTTTAGATAACTGAGGATTCACTCATGGATAACCGTTGCATGTCAGTTCTATCAGTGACCCAGTGGAGATCAAATGTCGGACAATGTACTATCAGATGCTCGGATATTTCTAGTAAGTATTCCTTGGATGGAGAAGGATCTATTATAGGATATTGGAGGACTTGTGGCCTATATATTGAGGCCTAGGTAGTCCATGATTTTTATCTTCTGATTGAAGATCATCAGAGTACAGAGAGAGTAGGATAGCTATTGAGCTGATTCTTTTTGTATGTTGAAGAGGATTTCCACTTGATTGATAATACATGGTTGGGGTTTTAGGCTGGTGCTTTCCCCTGGATATATCTTGTGTTATCTGTGATTATTTCTCTTGATCAGTTATGCATGTTTCTACTTGATGTTGCTCATGAATTCAATTATGCTTTCGCTTAATGTTTTGTAGAAGTAGAACAAGTATTATGCTTTAGGACATTGCATATATTTGTTTGTTCTACAGGTGAAATTTCTACAATATCCCTGAATTCGCAGCATAGGAGAACAGAAACCCGCGACTGACAAAGGAACATTGGCTGGATAAGTACCTATATACAGAGATCCACGAGATCCTTTTCTGTTCCTTTCTGGTTGAGCTATACGTGTGGATCACGAAGCTAGCGGATAGCCAAGGAAGGTGGAGACTTGACAGTCCGATTGTTTGGACCTTGGAGTTAGTACAGAGATTGGAAGCATCTGAGGATAAGATCGCCTATGTTGTCAATCATTGGCTTGATTGCATCATAGGAGGATTTGTGACTGAATTCATGGTCGATACCTCAGTCAGCTAGAGCGAGGTGGAGCGCCGCTTTTTTAAAGGTTCACGAGGTAAGTACTTGAAGTCTTTGAATACCTAGATTATGATGTTATTGTGCCAAAAACAAGTTATACGGCTACCTTGATGTTCGGAGCTACGTGAAGCGGAAAGACTTGCAGAAACGAAGGAAGTTTTGATGCCTCGCAAATCGTTGCTTCAACATGGGGGAAAACCACCCGGTCTGGACCTTGGTTGGAAACTCCTTTTTCGTTTGGAGTAGTGGCTCCGACTGGGCATAATGGGACCGGTTTCCCAATCTATTTAATGATTGTGCTAATGGGGTGATATATGATGTTTTGGAGTAATGTTTAAGCTAGAAGTAATCTAATATAAATTGTTAGACCAGGAGTAACTCCAAACTGGGCAGAAAAACTGATTCATTTTTTTTTATTAGGTAGCTATTGTTTATATACATGAATGTGACTGATCAGTTCATCTTCTTGATGACTGTTCACATTCCAATTTCACCCAACCGCTGAGGATTAGGTGTCAACATTCCCCCCTTAATCTGAAGGGATGTTGGTGAGTCCAAGCATCGTTCTGAATCTTTCAAGCTTTTCTCTTCCAAGCGCTTTGGTGAAGATGTCTGCAATTTGCTCATTTGTGGAACAATGACGGAGATGGATTGTTTTGGCCTCAACATGATGTCGGATCAGATGATATTTAGTATTGATGTGCTTAGTACGATCATGGAACTTTGGGTTCTTGGCCAACTTTATTGCAGAGGTGTTATCAATCATGAGTGGAGTTGATTGTACTTGTTTTACCTGCAAATCTTCAAGAATTTTCCTGAGCCACACAATTTCTTTCGTTGCTTCAGCTGCTGCCACGTATTCTGCTTCTGTTGTGGAATCTACTGGAACTGATTGTTTGCGTGATCTCCAGGAGACAGCTCCTGATCCAAGACTCATAGCATATCCTGAAGTAGATACCCCAGTTTCTTTGTCTACATTGAAGTCTGAATCAGAGTATCCAATCAAGCTGAAGTCGTCCACCTGTGTATACTTGATTCCAAGGTCTTGAGTTCCCTTCAAGTACCTTAGAACTCTTTTTGCAGCAGACCAATGTCCCTCACAAGGCTTTTGCATAAACCTGGAGAGGATTCCAATAGCAAATGAAATGTTTGGTCTGGTAGTAGTGAGGTAGATGAGACATCCTACAAGCTGTCTATACTTTGTTGCATCCTCAAATTCCTTTCCTTCAATAGATGTGAGCTTCAAGTTTTGTTCCATTGGAGTAGAAAGAGGATCGCACTCTGTCATGCCAAATCTGTTTAACAAATCTCCAATGCATTTCTTTTGAGAAAGAAATATGGATTTTGGATGTTGGGTTACTTCAATGCCAAGATAGTAATGAACATAGCCCAAATCAGTCATTTCAAAACTTTTTCCTAATTCTTTCTTTATGGATGCAATATAGCTTTCATTGTTCCCTGTCATTAAAAGATCATCTACATATACCACAAGATATACAACTGTTTTTCCAACTTTCTTGACAAATAAAGTTGCATCATCAAGATCAAAATGATTGAAGTTGAGTTTCAGAAGATGCTCAGTTAGTTTTTCATACCAAGCTCGTGGTGCTTGTTTGAGGCCACAAGGACTTCACAAGTTTGCATACTTTATGTTCATGTCCTTTCACAACAAATCCTTCAGGCTGGGACATAAAAACATTCTCTTTTAGATCTCCATTCAAGAATGCAGTTTTTACATCCATTTGATGGACTTTCCAACCGTTCTGAGCAGCTAGTGCAAAGAGTGTCCGGATGGTGGCCCATTTTGCTGTGGGGGCAAAAGTTTCCTCATAATCAACCCCTTCCTTCTGTGCAAAACCTTTTGCCACAAGCCTAGCTTTGTGCTTGTCAAGTGAGCCATCAGCTTTGTATTTGTCCTTGTAGACCCACTTGCAACCAATTGGTTTGGTTCCAAATGGAGGATCAACCAGCTTCCAAGTGCCATTCTTTATGAGGGCATCATACTCCTTTTGCATCGCTTCTTTCCATTCATCATGAGAAGCAACTTCTTTGAAGGAAGTTGGTTCAAAATCTATAGACAAGTTCAATTCACAATCATAAGTAACATCCATATCAACAGGTGAATTAGAGTCATATACATCACCTCCATCTTGTCGGTTTGTATTTCTGGTTCCTGTTTTTCCAATTTCATCAGGATGAACACTTTCAAGTGTCTTTGTAAGCCACTTTGGGGGACCTTTCTGAGATGGTCCAGGCTGCTCTGTTGATTGAGTTGGGACTGAATCAAGATTGAGTCTCCCAATTCTATCAATTACATCACTTAAAGGATCATCCGGTGTTGGAGTTTCATGCAAGGGAGATTGTTCTTCAGAAGAAGATTCCACATTTTGATCTAGCATAGGAATCCCCCCTTCAAGATGTGGAATCTGATTATCAAACTCTTGAAATGATTTCATTTTTGTGAATCTATCCAAGCGATCAAGTTTTCGCTCAACAACACTGTCAGATTTGGATGATTCAAGAAAAATGACATCTCTAGATACAACAAACTTTTTATTTACTTCATCATAGAGACAGTATGCTTTAGAGGTGTTTGAATACCCCAGGAAGATACACTTATGACTTCTAGCACCAAGTTTGTTTCTATGTACCTTTGGTATTAAAGCATAACAGGTGGAACCAAAAATCCTGAGATGTTTTACCGAAGGAACATGTCCATACCACAATTCATAAGGAGTCTTGTTTCTTATAGCACTAGATGGACATCTATTCTTTATATATGCAGCACATAGAAGCATCAGCCCAAAACATTATCTTTACATTTTTGAAGAAAAGCATGGATCGTACCATATTCAAGATTGTTCTATTCATTCTTTCAGCTACACCATTCTGTTGGGGATTATAAGGCACAGTTGTTTGATGTTTGATCCCATGTTGGCGAAGATAGTTTTCAAATTCATTTGATGCATATTCTTTTCCATTATCAGTGCGAATAGACCCAATATGAGATTGTGCATCATTTTCAATCCACTTATGAAAATTCTTGAATGTTTGAAAAGCATCAGATTTGTTCTTCAATAAATAAACCCAACACATTATGGTGTAATCATCAATAAATGTCATGATATATTTATTTCCATTTGCAGAAGGAACAGGCATTGGACCACATAAATCTGAATGAATGAGTTCAAGCTTCCTATGTTCTCTTGAATGTGAATCATGAAAAGACTGTTTTCTATGCTTTCCTAGAATGCAAGCATCACGTTGCTTATGTTTCCTAGGAATTGTAGGCAAACCAACAACACCATTTTTATTCAATAAGCGAACACTGTCATAGTTTAAATGTCCAAATCTACCATGCCATAATAAACTTGATGGAAGTGTACCTTCTTCATGATGAGAAATATATGAGAAATGTTGTGCATGAGCAGAGGTTCCTTGCAGTTTAAGAATTCTTTCTTCTTCTATTCCCCTCATGACAAGTGAGTGGTCAGATGCCTTTCTTACCTCAAGCTTTCCATCAAACATATGAATGGAGTGACCTTGCTGGCAGATGTGGACCAAGGACAACAAGTTTCTCTTGAGCTGTGGGAGGTATAGAACATGATCCAGAAGAAAGTCTGGAAGACCAAGCAGTTTAAGCCTGATTGTGCCAAGCCCTGATGGCTTGATTTTTGACTGATCTGCAAAGTATACTGCTCCATCAACATTGTCAGTGAAATCTTCAAAAAATCTTTCCTATGAGTCATATGACAGGTTGCTCCTGAATCAAGCAACCAATCATTTTTCGAAGAAGTAAGTGAAGCATTAAACAAATCTTCATTTACTCCAATGTTACATTGTGCCTCAATATAGTGAGCGGATTCAGGTGCTTTACCTTTGTCTGTATCATCAGTTTTACCTTTCTACTGATTTCTTCTCTGCTCAAATTTGTCCCATGGTAGCTTGCATGTAGAAGCATCATGTGATCCATTTCATTTGCAGCGAATGCAATGCAGATCTTCCTTTTCTCCTTGAGAATGTCTGCCCCCCCACCTCTGAAGTATCTTCCTCTTCCTCTTCGTCCACCTCTTCCTCTTGTAGAATCTTGAGCAGGATGCTTTTCTTTATGAGCAAGGCAAACAGTCTCTTCAGAAGATTCAGGGACTGTCTTTTTTCCAAAGGCTTTCTCTCTTTCAACAAACTTTTTCACAAGGGAGTCAAAGGTTATATCTTTAAGATTTCCATTTGCTTGTAATGACTCAAGATAATTGGAGTAGGTAGGATAGAGTGCCTTGAGAAAAGCAATAAGAGGGATATCCAACTCTGCCTTAGTGGATTTAATATCATGCATTATAGACTTTAATTCAGATGCAAGAGCAAGAGGATCATTATTTTTCAGTTCAAGAGTGAAGAGTTTAATCATGAGCTGAACAACTTCAAGTGCAGAATGTGAATCATAGAGTTCTTTGAGTTTTTGTAAAGCTTCAAAGGCAGTTGAATATGATGAAATATGGCGACTTACTTCTTCATTTACAGATGCTGCGATTAATGCATATGCTTTGCTGTTCTTGTTATCCCAAATGACGAGCTCTTTATCTGATGTAGGCTGTACTGGGTCATTTTCTCCTTCTCCGACACACACTCCCTTCCACAACTCATTGTAGATGAGGGTGTGTTAAATTTACCATCCGGGACCATTCAGGATAGTTCTCCTTGCCAGTGAGAACTATTCCTACCATAGAGATGATTGAATGCATTCTGTAAAAAAGTTACTTCTGCTGATATACAGTGAAAAAAAAAAAATCTCTGTGGGAAATAATCAATCAAATCACCATAAATCCCTTTGATTCTCTAGACAGTAATAAAATATGGCAGTGTTAAAGTTCAGACATTCTCTCCAAATTTCACAAGAAAGGATGGCAGGTGGGAGCTCTGTTTTCTTGACTAATTGCTGCTATTAAATGATAAAATCTATGTTCAAAAAGTTTGAAGAGTATTTCATTCAAAAAGACTGAAACCAATTGATACCAGAAACCAATCGGTCAGCACATCCATTATTCAAAAATTTGCTTTTGTAATGGCAGAAGCATGTCGCTCTTGGTAGAAAGATCACAAAAAAAACTTTTCACAATGCTGACACAATGCACCCGTCT
Source organism: Pinus tabuliformis (assembly GCA_031772625.1). Taxonomy (NCBI): domain Eukaryota; kingdom Viridiplantae; phylum Streptophyta; class Pinopsida; order Pinales; family Pinaceae; genus Pinus; species Pinus tabuliformis. The sequence goes on along the minus strand of CM062810.1, from coordinate 349,648,992 downwards.
ATTATCAATTCTGTCTGCAAGATGTAACTATTTACTACCCACAGATCTACTTGAATCTCATGAATATTCTCAGCTTCTCCATAGCTCAACACATGGTGCCAGAACTTTACATAGTCAGATACAAAGAATTGATCACAAAAAACTAGAATATCCCTGCTCGGGTTCGTGCTTCTGATCTCCACGAGCTTAGTTTCAAAGTCTCAAAAACTATATTCAGTTCACAAATCCGAATGTGAATTCACCTTAACTCTAGAAAATATATCAAAAAATTTTGCAATTAAAGGTAAGAGCCGGGAGTTTAAATCATTTAAAAGCACCTTAATTTACCAGGCCACATGCTTTAGCTTAGATTGTGAAAATTGAGCCTCGCTTAAACAAGGCCTGTTCGCTGATGTAGAGCGGAAAACTGTCGGGCTTGCTTTGAACCAGAGAGCTCTACTTGTTCCCCACGATGGGCGCCATGTCACCACCACGCTTCAAAACCACCAAAGTCTCGGCTCCACAACGATTAATCGACCTCCAAAGTCTCGGCTCTAGGCTACCATAAACCGAGGTAAAAACCTCTGGCTCGAGCGTTTCTAAGTTCCAAGGGTATCTGAATAGTGGTATAGTTAAAATGGCTCAGAACTGAGAAACATACGGGGACCACTTGTTTCAAACCGCATTTGGCAACGTATTCGAAGCATTCAAGAAATACGTTACGATACCAGATCTGATACCGACAGGCTCAGGCTCATTCAGATGGCGGATGAGACAGTAAGGGCAGCGCACTGTATGGTGCAGGTAATAGAATATGAAGTAGAGCGCAGGTAGAGCTCAGGGATGGCAGGAAAAATGTAGGTAATGGAATATGAAGCAGACCAGGAGTTACAAAGCCACAAAGGCTAAAAAAAGGAGTTGGCTCTGATACCATGTCAGACCAGGAGTAACTCCAAACTGGGCAGAAAAACTGATTCGTTTTTTTTATTAGGTAGCTATTGTTTATATACATGAATGTGACTGATCAGTTCATCTTCTTGATGACTGTTCACATTCCAGGTTCACCCAACCGCTGAGGATTAGGTGTCAACATAAACTAATAATCACATGCATTTTATCCTAATTTAAACAATATCTAATTATAACTATGCCCGAGAGTAAATTGATGTATGCAATCTACAATGATGTTTGAAAGAAATTGATAATAAAGATCAGTTAATTGCGATGAGAAACGAATTCATTTTAACAATAATCGTTTCGTATAAAAAGTTAGCTAAAACAATTGTGAAAGATATATCGCATAAGGAATTATTCATGTATTCAACATAAAATACAGATCAACCCTAAGGGTTAGCTCAACTGGTCAAATTAGTGCCTCGCCAATCGGGAGGTCACATGGTCAATTCTATTGAAGCCCTTGGGGTTAAGCCTAGTTATTGGCTGCGGGGCTCAATTCCCTTCAAGGTTGATCAGCTCAGATATTTCCGTGGACGTAGCGGCCGCCCAATGACCAGGGTGTCCATGAACCACAAAAAAAAAAAAAAAAAGAAACCATAAAATATAGATCATCATCATACAAAAGTGCAATAATGACAACCAATATTCAAAATTTCATACATAAACAACTTGAAAAGAAATCATTGATTGATACATAAGTAAAAAGAATTACGAGATACATGTACCATTTATAATACGTCCTACTCATGTGCTTCAGCAATATTGATCTACTTTTAGTCCATTCAACACCATATAAGAGTACAAAAGTGCAATTTCAGTAGAAGATGCTAAATCAAATAGTTCCATTAATTTCACCATAATTTCCTCAAAGGGACAGAAGTGCATGTTTTGAAGATTGTTTCTGATAAAATATCCGGACCCCTCTCTAAATGCATGAGAGGGCTTTAAATACTTAAACTATAGAACTAAAAATAGATTATTACAAAAATAGTTGAGGAGGTTTATACGACCTTCCTCAAAGTATGCAAAATAAAATCAAAATAGAAACGAACATGGTGACTAGCTATCCTGCATTTGATTCTTCAAATTTCACATGTCCATCATGGGCTTGAGCTGTGTTGGTTGGTCGACTTCAGCTTTCAACTGTCTAGTGAATACGACGTCAGTCAGTGCTGGCGCCATTTTCTTTGTAGAAGTGGTTAGGCATCGTAGGGTCATCCACTGGCTGTGAGGTTTTACCAAATGTCGCCAATATGCTTCCCAGTTTAACCTGGTCGTTTGCCTTATTGCTTCTGCTTTTTCTTTTGTTTCTTGTTTCCACTGTAGTTCAAGTTGTTTCACATTAGGAAGAAAACCTGGAATGGATTCTGCCACAAGGTTGGCACTATGTAAATTTTCATTGACATTTTCTATGACATTGTTTGCTGTTGTTGCCACGTCTGTTGTTGCCTTTTCTACCTCTTTAAGCCGAGAATCCCAGTTTGCAAATAAGATTTCTTTATGCGACTCTTCTAGTTTAGGCAAGTCGGCTTTTCTCCCATCTTCTGTATTTTGCCAGGTGATGAAGTCAGAGACCTTTTTAAAGATTTCATCATATTCAAGTCTCATTTCCACGACTTGAATTGTTAATTTGTCGCTTGTTTCGCAATAAGAGTTCCATTGCTAATTCTTCTGGCATAATAGTTCTTTTTGGTGCATTAGATGGGAGTTAAGGCCGAGCACTTTGATAATAAACTGATCAATTTTTGGATCATCTTTGTGTAGATCAATTATTCCTTGTATTTGGGCTTCCTTCTCTGCTATGCTAGTTTGATGTTTTATTTGCATCTGCTCAAACCCCTGTTGTAGTTTAGCTAACTGTATCTCTACCTGCTGGTCAGATTTTTCCTCTTGTAATTGTTGTTCAAGCAACAAAATTTTATGTTCTTTTTCTTTAAGCAACATTTGCACCTCTATTTCTTTTTCGATGGTCGTTGTAGCGTGGGCACCTACAAACTGTGAGAGTCTAGTAAGATTGGCAGGTGGGTCTATGGGTGAGTCTTTCCAGAGAACATCCATTGGTTCATTATGAGGGGTAATAGCAGCAGTAGAGTCAAACTTCCTTTTCTTCCTTTGTCTTTTAACAATGGCCTTATGTTGTGGGCTATAAAACACATCTAGAGGGGGAATCTACTCTATTCTCAAAACAATTTCAGAGGTGGGGGTAACAGGGATGTGTTCTACCTCTTGAATATTTATAGTCTCCTTTGTTGTAATTTCCTGAGTTGTTTTATGTTGTGGAGTTTGCAACTTTGGCGTTTGTTCCTCTGTGTTGAGCCTTTTATTAAAATTGTCCCATTCTTCCTCTAAATCAATTACCAGTGGTTTTATTGGTTGTGTGGAGGTGACATGGATTTCAACCCGTTTTCTGGTTGAAGTTTCTTCAGCTATCTCGGATGTAGATTGGGTTGTATCCTTTACCGACTCCTTGCTTCTACTTTTCCCATTTTGTGATGACTTCTTCGATTCCCTGGTAGATTTCTCTTGGGATTTTGCTCTAGAATCAGTTTTATAATTTTCTTTGGAGTGACCTTATATACTTACACTAGGAGTAGGCTCCCTTATTGGTTCAATCAATAATTGGTCCAATGGGACCTTTGATAGCTTCCTTTCTCTGTAGCTGTAAAAGTTTTCAAGATCTTCATGGTCAAAAAGTAATTGTGCCATATGCTTCACCTCTGTGAAGGTGTTTTTCTGCAAAAAGATGTCATCAAAGGCATCTTCCTCATTACTAAATACTTTTATTTTCACCATAGTGGTAAAATATTTGACAGTGCCGAACGGGTCATATTGCCTTCCAGGGAATTTAGGTAATTGTAGAGATAACATATTCTCTGCTTCTTTAAATGCATGCCCTAGGTCATGTAATGCAAATGCTCCACACTGTAAAGGGAATGTAGGCTAGATGGCCTTTTTTGATTCCTTTAATGTCTTTCTCATCCCTCCCTCACTAGTTGTTTGATAGGCTATCTCTCTAGCCATCAATTTGTTTGGAACATAGTATGGGAGGACATGGGGGGAGGTGATGTTGCCAAATACCCTGATATATGTAAATGTCTCCTCCCCAAACCATCTGGCCACTGGGAGGATATCTACTTCAGCTTCTTGGGAAAACCTGGGGGCATCTCGGTTATAAAGCTGCTTGTGAATAGGGAGCATAACTCCATGAAAAATCTTGAAAAAATGTGGTTGAAAGTTGGATTCCCACATGTATTTATGGTATATGTGAATGGGAAGTGGATTTTGAACACTCCACTTCCATCCCATGACAGGGAATTTCGAACTGAAACAAATTGCATCCATTACATAGGCGCTCATAAAAAGTGGAGGGTAAACCCTCGAAGCAACACTTATTTTCCTTCTATACTCGATTATTGTTCTTGCTAAATTGTCAGATAAAATTTGTGCCCAATTCATTACAGTTGCGTTAACGGCTGCATCTATTAATGGCAACCACTCTAGGGATAATTTAGTACTATCGGGTTTGCCAAATAGTCTACATAGCATGGCCTCTGCAAAACTGAGGGGGACAAATAGAGGAAGTAGTGTACATATTGTTTTTGTCTTTCTTGATTTTGTCCTCATTATTTGACCAGGTCTGGGTGCAGTTTGCTGGGTTGTTGTTCTCTTTGGCAAACTTCTTGACGAATTGCCTATTGTAGATGACTTGTGGCTCTGGTAGGTGGTACATAAGCCGTAGGTTGTCTGGGGTAAAAGATCCCATAACCTCTTGGCTTCTTGTCTTGAATTCTCTGTCTGAGATGTCAGCTTCATCAATAACCCATTTAACCATGTCAGTATAAGGGATTATCTTTGGGTGTGCGGCTATGCGGTGCAAAAATGAGCATGCTGTCTCAAACATGGAAGTGTCTGAGGAATCACGTCCGTCAACTGTAATATTCATTTCCAGAATCCTTGGTTGCTCTTCCTCCAGTATATTATACATGGCCTCCCATGTAGAGGTTCCTCCTTCTCTGTTGCATGTAGTATCCGTAAATAGAGGAGTCATTTCTGACTTCTCAGAGACAACTGCCTTGCCTTTCTTCACCATTTCTTTCAACGATTTGCTCTGTGGATTTTCCCTGAAAGTGAAGAACAACAGCTATCGGATACACAAAGATGATAATGAACGTAAAATGAAATAATGAAGATAACTTGTAAAGGTTATAAAAGGAGTTTTATTCGAATGCATGTAAGAAGATATCAGATCACGCTAAATGGTTTTTCACACATAAATGTAGTTATCTCTTACTAAATTCCCACTAATGCTTCGCTATCCCTTAGCTTTAATTCTCATAAATGCCTACATCGTAAATCGGGAATAAATCTTCTAGGGTGGCGAGCCTTTGAACTACGATAATGGCGATTTTGTGATTTGCGATATCACATTATTCCTTTTCGCTTTTCTTACCTTCTCTTGTGTTTCTGCGAGATGCGAGATGCGAGCCGCTTGTTTATCATTTCAAAATGTAGCTACTTGTTAGGTTTTTTTAATGTAAAAGACCCTTTTTAATGAGTGGTGGACCTAAACATTTGTTTGTGATACATTTAAGGAGTGGGTCCAGGTCTTGATTGCGTTTCGCAATATCGGCTGATGGTAAGTTTGCGGTGTTCCTTTGAATGCTCGAAATGTGATGCGATAAAGGTTATAATGCCATCGCAATTTCGCATCTCACATGTTTTGAGATAACCTTTTTAAGGTGGGTCCTTTATAAATGGCAATATGTGATGCGAGACTCAGCTTTTGAAGAAAAAGCTTAAGGACCTAGTTTATGTCAGAAATATGATAGTTTCGAGCATAGAGTCCTCTTTCAATCGTTTTTTTACTTGATTTGGAGGGTTAGAAAGGTATTTTGATGATGCTTAATCATGCTATATGTGGGAAGGCGAGAATTTAGTAGTTCTTTTGAAAAGAGGGGGTTTGATTGATATCTTGCTTTATTCCAAAAATAAAAGAAATGCCTAAATGCTAAGTTTGTTTTTTGGATGGATTTTTTTAAGGGTCCCCATTTATTAACGTAATATTAAATACTACCATTAATAAATGGGGGGTTTTGAATAGCACAACAATTGTCGATTCACTTGGAAGAACTAGTTATCTTTGAGAGTTTTTTGAAATTTCTAAGACTTTCAAAATAAAGATAGTTTTGAAAATAAAATAAGTTACATGGAATATAATGTAAGTAATACTGCTCATTATCAATAAAACAACATCTACTTAACTATCAGTCTTTTGATTATTCTTTTCTCATAATAAAGTCACTTTGTCTACATCAGTCATTACTTGGTTTTTTAAAGATAAAAGCAAGGAGACTCTCCTCATATTAGTTTTTGGTATACTCAGTTGTCGTAGGTAGAACACTTAAATCAGAATGCAATCTTAAAGATAAGCTCGTTTGCATACTTATTGCTTTCTTTATTTTTTGAAGTAATTCATTCTTCCTTCAACTCTTCATATTTTATCTCTTACAGGACAATGCCTTGGTTTGGTGACCAAAATTGACAATGCCATTCACTTGATTTGTAACTTAACTGAACAAGCTCTTGATGAGACCCCTTGTCTTTTGATTAATATAATCTTAATCCATTACCCTGTTTTGATATGAAACATTAGTTCTGTCAGTTAGTTATAATCTTATGATCATGGTAAGCCGACTCTTGATGAGACCTCTTATCCTTTAAGTTTAAGTATATTTTAGAATTACACTCTAAAAATGGAAGCTAATTAAGTGGGGAGAATCATTGGCTCCTTAAGAGCTTCTGGATGACAATTGGATAGTTTTAAAGATGCTTTTCTGCAGAGGGACTTTGCTTTGTTATTGATACTTGTCTTGACTGATGTAAAGGAATTTTTTTTCTTTCTAAAGATAATTTTCATACAAAATCAGATAATTTAGGCAGAAAACAGTTAGTTTAAGAGCGATAGAACTTAACTATATATTTCATATGTGAAGATTACTTCCATAACAATCTTTACTTACACAAGTGAAAAGTCAAAATTAAAAAGAGACTATCCTTTGTAAAACCAAAAGTAAATGCTCTTCAACTTGTATTATTCTTTCTAAAAGAAAATGAACTAAAGGAAATAATATACAGTGAACAGAAGAGATCATCTTCTATGGAAAGTATTTCTTTAAAACCTACCCATTAACAGGTAGAGATTCTCTCTTACCTGATAAATCTTGTAACAGAAAAGTTGATGGGCCTATTTGTTCCACAATCTGAAATGGGCCAAGCCACATTTGTTGGAACTTGGTATGCTTACCTTTCTCTTCGTGGGCTTTATCCCATTTCAATACTAGGTATCCGAGTTGAAAAGATTTTTAAGTTACAGAATTTGAATTAAAGGAGGCTTGACTAAATGCTGATGATGTGCATCTGTGGTCCTGGCCTTTTCTCTTTCCTCTTCGAGCTTAAGGATTTGTAACTGTCTAACCTACATAGATGAGGAAGGAGTTTCTTCAATGAATTGAACTAAGGCTAAGGAGGGAATAGCCACGTTTGTTGGCAAGATGAATTCTTTTCCATAGACCAAATTAAAAGAAGTGCTAATGGAGGCTTTCTGAGTTATTCGACCTACCCATAGAGCAAACACTAAAGACTTATGCTAGTTCTTTTGGCTTTGGTCAAAAATTCATTTAATAATCCTGATGATATTTTTGTTTGTGGATTCGGCTAACCCATTTCCTTGCAGATAATAATTAGCAAAATACTTAAGCTTAAAACCTCTTTTAAGAGCAAACTTTGTCATAACATTGATTGAAAAATAAGATGCATTATCAAACATCAAGGCAGACGGTAGGCCAAAGCTGGTAATGATAAATTGATCTATAAATTCAATAATGTTTTTTGAGTTGGCTACCTTGAGTGGAATTGCTTCTACCCATTTGGTGAAATAATCAGTGGTTGTAAGGATATATCTACGCTTCTTAGAAGAATGAGGAACGATCTCACCTATTACGTCCAATCCCCATTGTTTGAATGGTTGGTCAATGTTGACTGGCTGTAATGGTAACGCAGGTTTCCTCTGTCTTCCAACAACTATTTGACAAATCTTACATTTCCTTACATAACTGTGTGCATCTTTGAATAGTGTTGGCTAATAATATCCGGCATGCAAGATTTTATGTGCTGTAGTATCCCCTCTAAAGTGACCACCAGCTTGTCCATCATGAAGTTCCTGCAACACCTTATCTGCCTCAGTTTTTTCAAGACATCTAAGTAAAACATAATCATAATTTATTCTAAACAACACACCATTGACAATTTGATATTGCCTAGCTTTTAATCTCAAGGCTCTTTTCTTTGTATAATTTAATTGGGTTGGGGCATATCCATTTCTCAAGTAAAATATGATATCAACATATCTTGATTCACTGTCATTAAGGCTTACCTCATAGATTTGTACATCGTCACTTGAATGCTGCAATTCTGATAGATTTGATGCTCCTGCCAACATCCTGCAAAAACTTTGACCTTTTATAATTTTTGCTGGTTTGATTTCTATGTCATATTCTTATAGAGCTGTAAACCAATTCACTCTCTTTTCACCTACATCCCTTTGTATTAAAATATTTCTCAATGTTTAAAATGGTACTATTACTTTGGTGTGGGTTTTGAGGAGAAAAGGTCTGAAGTGTTTTATTGATTTGAAAACAGAAAAGGCTTGTTTTTCAACATCCGAGTATTTTAATTTATCTCCCTACAAATTGGAGCTAAAGAAAGAGATTGGGGCTTCAACTTTTTCTTGATTTACTTGTGTTAATATGGATGCATATGATTTCTCAGAAGTGAAGTGTATAAAATGAAACGATTCGAGAAATCTGGCATTGCTAAAGATGGGGTGTTTATGATTGCTTGTTTTATCAAGCTAAAATCTTCATGTTCCGAATGTCCCCATTTAAACACAAAATTTTTCTTTATCATGGATTAAAGAGGTTAAAAAATTCTTGAGAAGTGGGGGCAAATATTTTAACAAAATTTATTTGACCTAGAAAAGATTGCATTGGTTTTTTGTTTTGCAGTAAAGTTATTTCATAAATTTCTCTAATTGTGTCAGGGCCAATATGAATTCATGCTTTGGATACAATGAATCTAAGGAGCTTTCCTTCACTTAATGCGAAAAATAACTTTTTGGGTTTAAGAGAAATTCCATATCTTTGGCAATGTTCAAAGATTGGCTTTAAATCCCTTAGATGATTACTGTGTTTTCTGGAGTGAACAATTATATCATGTAAGTAGATTATTACTAATTTGTTTACTAAACCTTTGAAAGCTATCTCCATAGCTCTCTGGAAAGTGGCACTAACATTAATTAGTCCAAATGACATCTTCTGATAAGCATAAGTGCCCCATTTTGTCCCAAATGTAGTTTTCAACTGGTCATCTGCATGTACTAATATTTGATTATAACCTGAGAATCCATCCAGGAAAGACATTAGTTCTAAGCCTGCTATTGATTGCAAAATCTGTTCCATAGGGGGTAATGAAAATTGTCCTTTTGCAAGCTTTATTGAGGTTGCGGAAGTCTATACATATCTGAATATCGCCATTCTTTTTTCTGACTGGGACAAGATTGGAAACCAATCGGGAATGTCTGACTGGAAAAATAATTTTGGCTTTCAGCAGTTTATTCAACTCAGATTTAATTTGACTTTCTAAATTAGGATAAATCTTCTTCAATTTCTATTGAATAGGTCTTTCATCAGATGTCATGGGAATAGTATGTTGAATAATGGATGTGTCATATGTCTTAAGGTCTTCATAGTTCCATGCGAAGACATTCTTGTATCTTTTCAACAAACCTATAAAGGTTGCTTTTTCGTCTGACGTAAGTCCGAGACCTAGATTAATATTTTGAGGTTTTAGGTCAGTCCCAAGATTGATCAATTCAAACCTCAGAGTTGAACTCTGAAGTTTTGAACTGGTGGATCATTTAAATATGTCTTTAAGGTCATATAAATCTTCCAACTTAACTACATATTTTGGTATATCATTATTGACTGTTTCTTGTTTAAGTTGGTTATCATGCTGGTATTCATCAACTATCTGGTCATCGTAAAAGCCTTTTGAAGTCAGGAAGCTTATGATATACAGATCATTATTAAATAATCTCCAGTTGGTGATATTATCAGGAATAGAAGGTCTAAAAATTAATTCAATGGAAAATCGATCTGGGCTATAATCCTATGGTGGGATAAGCTTGGAAGTGACATTGGCTAGAAGATTGGCACTAGCATTCTGGAGTCTTGGAATAAGGGAAATATTAAATGTTGTAAAGTGAAAGGCCAGGTCTTGGACTAATGACTGATAGTGTTTCAAATGTCCTGACAAACAGTGTATAGTATTTCTCACCTATTTTATGACAATCTCTAAATCTCTGAATACTTGGAGGTATTTGACTTTAAGGCCAATTGCCTTATACAAACCTTGAACTAGTGCTTCATATTCAGTGGTGTTGTTTGTGCAATCAAATTCAAGTCTGCATGCTAACATAGTATTTTCCCCCTCTGGGCTGACTAAGATGCAACCTGCTCCTGCTCCATCATTGGATTTAGATCCATCAAAAAATAATTTCCAAAATAAAGATCTAACTACAGGTTTATCTACAAAATTTACACATTTAGAAGTGTCTGTTTGGGAATAATTTTCGACTTGAGATACAACAGAGTTTTCTAAGAAAGGTGAAGTGTGAGCATTGAAATTCCCTAGAAATGATTCTACAGAATAGTTTCCGATGATATTGTTGCTATACGCGACTGGTTCATTTTCTCCTTCTAATTCTGTTACTATGTACTTTTGATGTTTCTCGCGATCAACCCTTATTTGATTTGGCTTGCCATTATAGGGAAGCCACATGTGAGACCAGTCAGTTGCAAAATAACCATGAAGTTTTTCTGACCAGTCTCTACTAAGGATTAAGCCATAAAACTCAGGAATATCAGCTACAAGTATGTCAATGACTTGGAAAAATTTAGGGTTTGATGAAAGTCTGATGGTTACTTGGTTAAGTTCCCCAACAACTTCAACTTGAGATCGATATAACAGTACTATTTGTAAAACATATTTCTAAGGCTGAACATTCAAATTTGCACAAACTGTTCTAGGTAAGATGTTAGATGAAGCTCTGGAATCAATTAAACAATTGTGTAAGTTCTTATTAAAGAATTCAAAAGTAAGGAGAAATGGCGGAGTCTGGGATTTGGCTATTCCCCCTATTAGAGCGATGTCGCTTGGATCAATCTTGTTCAAAGAGGTGCTAGGGGGCCTTCCCATTTCTTGGGTAGCATGTGAGATCACGGCGGCAGGAAGCGGTGCAGTAGGTACTGCTTTGAGTTCTTTAAGAAGCAACTTCTACTGATGCTTCAATTTACTAAGCTCATGAAAGGTGATGTTTGCCCTAGTTTTCTTCATATCATAGATAATATTATATTCCACTTCATCAGAAACTATCAAAGTTTTAGATGAAGGTGAATAATGCAATTGAGTAGGCGTATTTTGAGTGGATTTTGGTGCAGATTTATTACCTGTTGCTTTGTCCCTAGGAGGTGGCATTGAAGCCTTCTGCTTTGAATTTGTTTGTGACAATTCAACAGGGTTTTTACTTCGGGTAGTGACAGGTAATGCTTCTTGAGTTTCTTCATTGGGAAGGATAAAATCCCACATTCCTTGTAATTTTGCCACTTCTTCATCGTCCGTTTGTTCTTCATTTGTTGAAACTTCGTCCTCCTCTCCATCTGATTCGACATTTGATATAGCATTTGGAGGTTTAGGATCAGCAGGGGAATTCCTTTTAAATGGTCTAAAAGGTTTCTTAGAGGAAGTCTCTGCTACCTGTTTTTTAATATCAACCATTTCGTTAGACATGGTCTTGAGGACTTTCTGTAACCCTTCAAGATCAAAAGGATCTTTTGGTGGTTTCTTCTTAGAGTCGTCCCTAAAGGTTACTTTCTTAGATTTTCATTCTTCTAATGTGTTTTTCTTTTCCACAGCTAGAATGTGTTTTTCCACAGCTATTGCCTCTTTCATATTTTCGGCTAAAGTTGGTTTGGTAGCTCTATCAACGAAGATAGTTGTGTTTGACAGTAGAGCAGAAATATACCACTCATTTTGGACCTCATCACTAGGCTTAGATGCCGTTGGTATCTTATTCAATAATTTATTGAAGCGAGAGTTGAAGTCCTTAATGGGTTCTTTCAGTTTGGCTTTCAAATTGGAGAGATCATTGATTAGGGTAGTTGTAGATCTATCATCTCCAAATTTAGTTAAAAATTTCTCTTGGAAAGCATCCCAACTATTAATAGAACCTGATGGTAATGAAAAGTACCATGATCCTGCTGCTCCCTGTAAAGTATATGGGAATAATCTTACAACTATGTCTTCTTCCACTACTTCATTCAAGTTAATGGACAACATGAAATTGTTTATACGTTCCTCAGCTAATAGGCCATTATCAAGATTGAATTTGGGCAACCATTTCTCTAGATGTGCTCACAATTAATGTAAAGGCCCAACCATCCTAACAACTCTTGGGTTTATCCATGGCCTTGGAGGATTTTGTACCATTGTTGATATGTGAGTAGGGAGGGTGTAGTAGTGGTTGAAGGTGATTAGGTAGAGGAAGATGTAGTTCCTGTACTTGTGTGAATCACGATCTGGAGTGGCAAGGTGGATGATTGATCTTGTGATGGTATAGATGGAAAGAATGAAGATGATGAAAGAACCTCATTGTGAGATTCGGATGGTGTTTTCTTAGCTTTCTTACGGCTTGGCAAAGGAAATTCGAATAAAGGGATTCTGAGATTTTCACTCTGTGCTCTAGTTAACCGTCGAGATGGGGTAAACTGAGAGGTAACACTATCTTGGGATAACTTAGATTCTTCTTGAGATAGCAAAATTCATGTAATTTATGAATCAAAGATTGAACTTTAGGGGCTTCGGTGGAAGAAGAATGATCTGGCTTTTTTGGGATTTCAACAACGTGTTGTGTAATTTTCTGTGCAGCTTCTTGCTTAGGATCAGGGGATTTGGAAGGCTTTCGAGAAGTTGGAGGTGATGGTGAGGGAGTTTTACTCTTAGAATGGCCTGTTGATTTGGATTTACTTGCCATTCACAATCAGGCCCTCCTTCTAGCACCAAAATGTTGAAGCCTCGAAAATTGTTGCTTCAACATGGGGAAATCTAGACCTTGGTTGGCAGCTCTTTTTCCATTTGGAGTAGTGGCTCCAACTGGGGATAACGGGACCAATTTCCCAATCTATTTAATGATTGTCCTAATGGGGTGATATGTGATGTTTTGGAGTAACATTTAAGCTAGAAGTAATCTAATCTAAACTAATAATCACATGCATTTTATCCTAATTTAAACAATATATAATTATAACTATGCACAGGGGTAAATTGATGTATGCGATCTACAATGATGTCTGAAAGCAATTGATAATAAAGATCATTCAATTGCGCTAAGAAATGAATTCGTTTTAACAATAATCATTTCATATAAAAAGTTAGCCGAAACGATTGTGAAAGATATATCACATAAGGAATTATTCATGTATTCAGCATAAAATATAGATCATCATCATACAGAAGTGAAATAATAGCAACCAAGATTCGAACTTTCATACATAAACAACTTGAAAAGAAATCATTGCTTAATACATAAGTAAAAAGAATTACGAGATAAAAGTACCATTTATAATACTTCCTACTCATGTGATTCAACAATATTGATCTAATTTCAGTGCATTCAACACCATCTAAGAGTACAAAAGTGAAATTTTAGCAGAAGATGCTAAATAAGATAAAAATAAATCTTGTTCCATTAATTTCACCAGAAATTCCTCAAAGGGACAGAAGTGCATGTTTTGAAGATTTTTTCTGATAAATTTCTGGACCCCTCTCTAAATGCATGAGAGGGGTTTAAATACTTAAACTATAGAACTAAAAATGGATTATTACAAAAATATTTGAGGAGGTTTAAACAACCTTCCTCAAACTATGCAAAATAAAATCAAAATAGAAATGAACATGATGACTAGCTATCCTACATTTGATTCTTCAGATCACACATGTCCATCATGGGCTTGAGCTGTGTTGGTTGGCTGACTTCAGCTTTCAACTGTCCAGTGCATATGACATCGGTCAGTGCTGGCACCATTTTCGCCATAGAAGTGGTTAAGCATTGCAGGGTCATCCACTGGCTGTGAGGTTTTACCAAATGTCGCCAATATGCTTCCCAGTTTAACCTGGTCATTTGCCTTATTGCTTCTGATTTTTCTTCTGTTGCATGTTTCTACTGTAGTTCAAGTAGTTCAATGTTGTCACTATCCTTGCAAGTGACAACATTGTTAGCATTCTTATGGCAACTCTGACATCTGATTTTCTTTTGGATTAGCCTTAATGAATAAAGAATACAATACAAAAAAAACAAACATCCATTTTTCTTTCTAAACAAAAAGATATAGCAAAGGAAATTTTGTTTACATGAGTTGCAAGAACATTATTGTGTGTTAAAGATCACCTATAAGGTCCAGACTATTTTGTTGTCATTAAAACTGCATTTTTTTATAACACTATACTAATGAACAAGGAGGTGTTTCAACTTTGATTTTTGTAAGGAAGCAACAATACAACAAATAACTCTCTTGCACGAGGACATGCAAGTTGATTGACATGGGGGAGATGTTAGGCCCTAGAATTGTTATATATTTTGCCTCCATGATACCTTATTTTACCCCCTTGTTTTACCAATCTTGACCCTTTTAACATGCACTCCCTCATATTTTCGATGCAGTAATGAAGAATTGGGTTTAATGTGTTATTTTAATCAACATTTCTTCGTTTATGTATGATTTCAAAGAGTTTATGATTTTTATGAGTCTCTATATGAGTTATGTAGTTCTTACACCAAAGTTAAAGTATGTATCAATCACTTTATCATTTAAGCTTTCCACATAGGCCAATGCTAGATGGAATTATGAGTACTTGTTTGAGACTATTTTGGAGCTTATATGATAGTCAAAGGCACACTTATCTTTCACTAACCTGTTCTTGAACCAAGTTCAGTTTCTGCACCAAGTATAATTCTTGCACTAATTTCGGGCATGACCTATTAGCACACTTCTGGAAGAAAATCGAGACCTGGTTTTTTTTCCTAATGATATTTTCATGCTCCCATGAGTTAGAATTCACCCAGTTTGTACGGATGGATTTTTAGAAAATAATTAATACTTTAGCCCCAAATTTGCATAGTTTTCAAACTTTCAACTTCCTCTTTGATTTTCGTGCATATGAAGGTGAAACTCAAAAGCTATAGGACATGGGTTTTTATCCTAGTATAGGAAATTGAGTAAGGTGCATGCTATATTCCAAAAGTTGCCATGGTTTGGGATATACGAAGGGTTCTTTGAGGCAAATTTGTAAAAAATTACATAAAACATAGATTTGTAAAAGTATCCAAATAGTCAATTTCATGTGCAATTTCTGAAGCAATAGAGTTGAATCAAAAAATTTCAGGACACGTACTTGTAAAAAATATGGAATATTAGGGTCCATATGAACAACATTCCAAAATTCATCATGGTTAGGAATATATGAAAGATTTTTTGGGACCAATTTGTTAAAAATGCACAAATTTCCAAAATTCCAAATCATCCACATATTTGTAGAAAATGAGTTGTTACAACTTAAATTTGTAATGAGACATGTATAAGAAGACCATCCTTGACCTGTGCTAGGGGGATGATATTATTCTAATTTAATTTTGTTGGTTTGGACCTTGAGCATATGGTTGTTCATGTAAAAGACTGATATGATTTACTTTAAAAGCTTCTAATGTCAAGTTTTTCTCCTCACTTCTTGTGCATATTATGATCATTTTTTCTCTATGATTTAAGTTCTTAAACGAGGGCATGAGCTAGACTAGTAGGGCCCACCAGAGCAGTTCAACATCCCTCTATTTGTATAATACTTGTGTGGGTTTGCAGATCTATTTATGGCATGTATTTTGTTATAATATTGGTGTGTCAATAATAAAATTTATTTGTGGGTTTGTTGGATCTATCGATGCCTCTTTTATGTTTTGCTTTCTCCATTAATTCTAGTACTTTGATCTACAGTTGATTAAGTATTGATATCTAGGAAGATCTAGATCAAAGGCGTGAGACTCTTTTTAAAGCATTGTATCTTGTTAATTGTACAACCAAATAACTATTATATTGCAATCATACGTTGTCACACACACATTTTCTTTTTTTATTTCATTATGATATTGGTCACCTTGGGGTTTTAATTTCATATAGATCTAGTACAATGTAATGTAGTTACTGAAGCATCTTTGAGAGAGCTTCGACCTGTAATCCTTAAGCCATTGTTCGCCGGAGAGTGAAGGAAACTTTGAAAACTTGGAGATCCCTCGTCCCAACACATATATAACATTATTTTTTTCATAGACCTTTAGGATTGTATTGTTACATTGTAACTTGAGTGGCAAAGAGTATAATAAGAACCTTCAAATCTTAAAGAGTTGATGGCCCTGTCATTTGGCTAGTGTTTAAGACTTGGTCTGAATCTACTTGAAGCTTTTTAAAACTATCAAAAATTTAATAATTACCAAGAAAGAGTCCCACAAATGTTGCTTGGGCATAATATATATCTTTATGATCTCCTTTGGTGTGTGGTGGACTGATATAAGGTAGAAAATGTATACTTGAACTTGTGAGGTTGTGTGTTTAAGAGTTGTGACTACTGAGGACAGTAGAGGGGAAGTTTCATACGGCCATATAGACACTATGTCACCACTTAAACATATTACCTTGCGAACCTATTAGATTTTGGATTGCAATCAGGGTTTAGAAAAGATATAACAATACTTTCTAAATTTCGATGTGAGTTGATTACTTAGATCTGTGTTGAAATTTGATTCATAATTGAAGCCTTGATTCTAGTATTGAAAACCCTAATCATTTAAGATATTAGAAATTTATTGGAGAACTTTTTTTAGACAATTGTGAATGTGAGTCGTCCTTTGGTTCATAGTTGATCATTATAACAAAGGGTATGTTTATTTCATTCCATTTGATTATCTGATTCATTATTACTTTTACCTTTTATCCTTGTAGGCAATGAAACCCATGTACTTTGTTCTTTGAACAACATTGTGAGATCATGCAATTATGATAAGCATTGAATGCAGGAATAGTCTCCAAGAATAGAATTTGTATTTAAGGGCGACACCTATAGTCTTATGTAAAGATATTTTATTGACTTACATTTCAAAAGACATTGGAAGCTTTGTTCTTATTTATTTTTTCATGAGTATGGTTATTGGAGACTTCACTTTTTCAAGTGTGATTTGAATATATTACTTGTAAAGTGGGTTCTAAAGTTGAGAAGGCAATAGATATAGTGAGGTTGATTTTGGTGCACACAATATTTGTTTACTCTGTTGATACATGTGATTGCATTAATAGCACTAAAGAAATATTGAATCATACTACTAGTTTGCACACAGGGTTGAGTAGATTGTGATCTTTTGCTCACACTTAGAATTGAGTGAGAATATAATTTACCGCGGGAACTCGAATATAGGATTTATTTTGAGTTGAGAGTCTTGTTTGGCATTAACATAGCTTGGATTTTCTAGTATATACATATATGTGTTATGTAGTTGACAAGGTAGTCTTTACATTCACTTGATTGATGCTCATGTTTTCTAGATTGATTAATATATGGGTTTTTTCTATGGTTTACTTTTTCAATTTCCAATAATCAGGGTTTTCTAAAAAAAAATCATAGATTACAAGATTAATGTTTGTGGTTTCATTTATAAAGATTTATTTTGAGTGTAGGATTAGAACAATGATTAACTAATGTAGGAATCCAAAGGCGTGAGCAGTTTCTAGAAAAACTAGGGTTTTCTTTTGTAGGTTGTTGAAGTCTTTCTTTGCATTTCTAGTGTTGCGTCTCGAAATCTGTGGAATCCGTATTGATGTTAAATGTTGGTCCATTAATATACCCTATACTGCACCCAACAATGTCACCTTTGCTATTGGCCCCTACTTTTGAGACACCATTCTATGTGATGTAACACTTCTCAATTGTGCTGACTTGATTCTAAGTATTTCTTACTAGTTTGCACACTTCACCAAATATGACCCTTACTTGAACTTTTATATCCCCACCAAAAAGCAATGCTACTCTCATTTTTATTCCTTGGCCAAACTATAGATTGAATCCATCTTAGCTAAGGATGATATATGATAAGTACCCTTCCATAAGTGCCTCTACCTTTGTGTTTTCTCTTAAACCACTAATGATCATCACAGACAACATCTAACCTCCCTACCTCCCATCTTTTCCATTAAACCACACAAATATGTTCCTTCTCATCATCGTTCCCCAATCATATCCACTGCTATCATTTTTGCAATGAGTACTATCATATTTTTTCTATTGAAACTTTCTATGAAGTTTGATCTTGGCTTATATAGTAATGAAGATAGTGATTTCCAAACCACACTCCCTAAGCATAAGAATGAATTGCAAGCAATTATCAACAAAGAGGAGGGATGAACAATTTAAAACACTTGCAGGGAAGCTCATTTCACACCTATCAACAATATACAAGTGGTACAATTCTAGTGAGATCCCTTCAAACAACCACATAGATGCCAAGTACACAACAAAACTAGTTCACTCAATAAATGCACCATCCATTCCATTATATTTAGTAAATGACGTCCAAAGCATTTCAAATCTATGATAAGTGTTTTGGAGAAAAATATTGTCGACAAATAGGAAACCAAAGGATCCACCATTAGTTTCTTTAATTTCAAGGTTGTTATTCATCATGAAATATTGGAGAATGTTTTTATGGTTACTTATGACAAGCCCAAGAAAAAGGAGTTTATAGCATAAACGTAAAATGAGCATTCCAAATGTTGGAGGCTTTTTGCTTGGACAATGAGAATAGAGCAGATAATGTATCCACTTTAATTGATAGAAAGGGTAATGTTTTCCTAACGTCTTCTTAGAAATCATATGATTCAATACTACAATGGGAAGTGTGGTTCATTTTTGAATTGGAAGTAGTCAATATGTCCATCACACTTAATGGCATTGTCTCAATTTCTTTTGTTAAGCCATATTTTACTCAATACTTAGTTTAAGCGCCAATTATGAAGACAAGGATCTTGAGTTTTGTTATTAAGATGATATAGGTGGAGATTATTGCCCTATTTTTTGTTGTCATTCATCCTTTTACCCTTGGTCTAGCATTTGTTTCTTAAAAATATATTAAAATAATATGGAGTTTCGAGAAGAAACTTTAACTTATTGAGAAAAAAATTGAACTTATTTTTGAAAAAATCAAATGATAATTCAAAGAAAATTAGTCCACTTTTTGAAAAAATCAAATGATAATTCAAAGAAAATTAAATTTTTAACTTTTAAAAAGAAAATTAATGAAGAAAATTAATGTTAAAATAAAAAGATGTTGGAAATTACATAAAACTTTGGACTTAAAAATTTCGGGCATCTTTTCCTAAAATTTGAAAAAACTGTAAACAAAGACTTAATTTAAAACACAGATAAATCAGTTAAGTGGGATTGAAATTTGTCCACTTTTAGTTAACTTCACATAAAAAAAATAAAATTTAAATTATAATATATTAAAATAAAAATAAAAGGGTGCAAAATCGCGATACCTCAGAAGGAATATTAATTACAGCATATTGAAATGAGACTGACAGATAGAAAATTAACTAGCATTTCATATATTAAAATAAAAAGAAGGAACTAGTCAAACTTAACAATTAGGTAATTAAGATTGCCCATAAAGCTAAGACGACGTTTATACATAGGAGATAGGTTTTCATATCACAAAGATAATCTCATATGATTTTGATTTTGAGTGCGCTGCTTTCTTACTCTGTGTGTGAGTCCAAACAGCAACAGCCGTCGATATATAGCGTTTGTCCAACGTCATGGTGTCTTCTGGTTCATGGCAGCACCACACCATGGGATCTCCCGCGGGTGCGCAGCAGAAGAGAGGGAGGGGCAGACCTAGGAAGGTGGTGGATCCCACCACCACATCTCCGCGGGTCAGCAGCAGAAGAGAGCGAGGGGCAGACCTAGGAAGGTGGTGCTTCCCCGGCCCACGAGATCTCCTGTGGGTCCGCCGCAGCAGAAGAGAGGGAGGGGCAGACCTAGGAAGGTGGTGGTTCTCCCGCCTACGAGATCTCCCGCGGGTCCGCCGCAGCAGAAGAGAGCGAGGGGCAGACCTAGGAAGGTGGTGCTTCCCAGCACGGGCGCCGGCGCCAGTGGTTGTTCAGTGAGAGGTCATGCCGTGCAGGGAGACACAAACAAAGAGGCGGATATGGGCTTTGCGCAGGTAACACACAGAAATCAACATGTTCCTGCTTCCGTGCAAGGTGAGTCTTTTTAACATTAGGTATTACAATCAATATTTATGGTGTTATTGATTTATTAATGTTTAATGGTTATATATGTTCATTAAGGCATCTTTAAGATTTCTCCAATATTCTGGAATTTCAGGGACATAGGCACTGTCAATTTTTGACCGCCACCGTGTCTGCCCGATTCCAAATATTCAGAGAATCTGCGATCAACACTCAGAGTGTTCACTAATGTAAAATTGAATCAAAATATCAAACAATTTTAATTTTGTAAAAAAATTAGAATCAATATATCAAATAATTGTTATTTTGCAAAAACAAGAAAACGTTTTATACATTAATTTGGTCTTTACTAACTGTCGCCTGGATTATTATTATCAATATATCAAACTGCTGCTGTGATTTTACAAATAAAAGTTTTATACATCTAAGTAATCCCAGGATTTTGGTGCAGTCGGACATTCGAATACAATCATGGACTCAATCTCGCAGCAGTTTCCAGGTTTTCATCTCTATGCTCAGCTGTTGCAGAATCCAGGTCTCTCTTCGCTGCCTTTTATCCAGCAGAGTCTAGCAATGTTGCTCCATAACGCTTCATTGCAACAAAATGTTTCTACTACTGCTCTTTCTTGGCCCACACAAAGGTTCATTCCTGCAGTTTCAGCATCGGCCTTGCACCATCCTAATCCCATCCAACCCTCTAACCAATCTTAGAGAAATACTTCCAGTGTTCCAAGGGTTTCTCCATCGACCAACCCCTCCAAGGATTAGGAGTGGTTTTGAATCACTGTTACTCTGCTCTAACCTTCTGGGATCTGGACTCCACGAATACTTCAAGCGTTTAACTATTTTATGCTAAAAGTGTAAGTCATTCTCCAAGGAGCGCGGAACTATCTTATGTGAACCTTTTGTATTAGTTCACTTTAACTTAACTTACAGCTGGTTCTTGACTCAAATTTTTCTATTTATGTAGTCCTGGAGACAGTTTTGTTCAGCAATTAAATATAATCTTTTCTAATACATCCAGTGAATTGGATTTGAGTGTAATATTGTCCTTTTACTTTTACGGACATGGCATATCATATCATGGCAACAATATTTTTAAATTATCTCAATACCAATACACTATTTTGCTAATCTTCACGGGTATAGATTTATGCAAACATATTATTTTTGGGACAATGGTATTTTATAGATCAGGTAGAACTAGTAACATGTTATTATTGAAATATATAAAGGTTTAGGATTTTTAAAGAAATTTTAAAAATAAATATATAATTTATTGTATGTTTTACATAGGAATTTAATGGTTAAGAGTATGTGTTTTTTTAAGAGATCACAAGATTAAAAAGAAAGAAAAAGAGAGTATTTGTCTTGTAGATTTAATTAAAAAATTTATTTTTTATTAATTTTTAAAATATGTTAATTGAATTTAATAATAAAATAAAGTGCTAGCATTTAGATTTTTATTCCATTTTTTTAATACATTAAATTTATAGAAATGTGTTCTTTTAAAACTTTTCAAAAAGAATTATCTTAATTATATTATTATAATGCCAAGTAAAATAAATATAAATATATTAAATTTTAGATTTTTTTTAACCATTAATATAAAATAAAATAATGGTATGAACATAAAATTATTATATGAATTATAAAAGGTAACTTTAATAGAATATAAGTGTAATTTAAATTAATGAAAATAAGATAAGTAGATTTTAGAAATTTTCAATTAAAAAAATTTAATAATTTTGTTAGTGGTTTGGTGAACATTTTGTTTTTCCAATTGTCTGGGTTCAAGCCTTTACAGACATGTTGTAATTGGCTAATTTGTAACATTTATGAAATAGTTGTATTTTGTGTAAATAAAATTAAATACACAGGCATAAGCCCATAGCATGCTTCAAGTTTTTCAAGTCTAGAGACATTTGTAACATTTATGAAATAGTTGTATTTGATGTAAATAAAATTACACACACCTATATATATATATATATATATATATAGAGAGAGAGAGAGAGAGAGAGAGAGAGAATGCTTAGGTTACTCAAGTCACTAGAGACATATTCTAATTGATACATTTGTAATATTTATGAAATAGTTATATATATGCCCATAACATGCTTTAAGTTGTAGTCCAAAAATGAATTTTTATATGAACAATCCCTATTTTAGTGTTTGATTTCCTTATTTTATGTGAAAGAGAATAAAAAATACTCTGTAACAACCACCAAAGATGACCTTCAATATTAAAAAATGGTTTGATAGATCATGTCTTGCAAAATTAATCCATAAAGATTTGTATCTAAAATATAGAAATGAAGAGGTGTATGTTAATTAAGATGATGCTTTCGGTGGAGCCAAGAATGATGATAAGAATTGCTTCTTCATTAAAAAGAAGAAAAAATATTGAAGGTTAATTTAATGAATAAAACATTTGGCTTTCCATACTAAGAAACTAGACTAGAGATAGAAGAATAGAGAGTCTACAGTGACATTTGAATTCCACAGAATTGGACAAGCTAACAAAATTAAATATAAAATCTGAAAATAAAGTGCCAATAAGCCTAATCGGAAAAAACATGGAAAGCCAAAGAATAAAACCATATACGAAACATTAGCATCAAGAAGGCAATGAGGTTGGTAGTACTAGCCCAGTGGAAACTAATACAACAATATTCATCGACAAGAAGACATTACAACAATAATTATCATAGTTGATCATGTCATTAAAGGGGCTTTGAACCCATGTGAAAGATAACAACCATTTTGTATAACCCTCAATCTAACCCCAATTGAAAGATATCTAAAAATAAATAGACAAGAAACCATTACAACAATAATTATCAGAACTCATCATGTTACTAAAGGATATTTGAACCCATGTAAAAGATAACAACTATTTTGCATAACTACCCAAACTAACCCCAATTAATACATATCTAAAAATACATATAGGTGTGAATAATGTATTATTTTTTTAAAAATTATATAGGTGTGAATAATGTATTATTTTTTTAAAAATTATATAGATAAGAAATTAAGATGAAAGTGAAGATTGATAAACTAACCATTTATTTATTAAATATGACTCAAAAAATTCTCTTCAACTTTATTTCTTAAAAGAATTGGAATGAACGTCAGGGTCTCTAAACTAGAAAATTCCTAGCTTGATAACGCAAAGGCGTGATGGAGATATTTGAATTTTCAGTTTTTTACTTTTACTATGAAGAAAAATTCAATATTTTTTTATGATCACCTAATAAAATATATAAGTAATAGTGTTAAAGAATATTAAAAAATATTATTATCTTTTCTCATGTTTAATTTTATATAATTAAAAAAAAATGATGATGATGATGATGGTTAACGTTCACTGAGACTAAAAATTGATCTTAAATATAAATAAATCTTGATATAAAAAATAATAGAAATGAAAAAAAAAAACAATTCCACTAAATAATATTAAAATTAATGAATTTAATAATAATTTATATCATTTACCATTTTAATAAATAAGTTTTTTTTTAATTAATAATTTTTGATAAACAATTAATTTTTTAAACAAAATTTTGAAATTTTTTATTAAAAAAAAATAATTAATTAAAACTAAATCAATTATTTAACTTTTCTCCTATCCATTTAAATTTAAATTTAAAATGAAATTAAACTCATTGCACTTCCTATAACATTTATTACATGTACGGTATTAAATGTAATTGTACAGGATGCATAGCCCTAAATGGTGCTCCAATTTAGCTAAGATGATAAATTTTTAGTTACAATTTAGTGAAAAATATTTAAATTATACAGAAATGGATTCAGCACTATTTAAAAGAATCTCTGAGTACCCAAAAGCTTCTGGAACGTCTGATTACCCAAAAACCTGAAGTTTAATAGCTAGATTTAAAAAAAAAAATCATCAAAATTTCTATGGTTTTCCGAAGGAAAATGTTACCTGTTCTAAGCGTCAAACTGCCGGTGATCGAAAATCATGCTCCATCCTTCGCTTTGAGTGGTTGGGAAAAAGGCGCGGTGAGGTTATAATTTTTTGGGTATAGAATACCAACTTCAAACCTGGTTATTTGTATTCAATAATTTGTTATTAAAATTATAATATATAAAATTAGTTTTTTCAGAGGAAAAAAACTATATTTGTTATATTGAGATCATATAAGCTATCTGTTAATTACATGATAGTATGGGCCGATAAGAGGCCGTCGAGCATGTTAGACGCATCGAACAGATATTTCGTCGATGGAGCAAAAAGGAAGGATATAGATCATTTAGATCAGTTACATGGAACGTAGAATCAAAATATCACATATAAACAGAATGCTGATATGAAGAGATAAAGATATATAAAGTGCTACCCATGAGTGAGACCGGCAGCTGAAAAGAGCCGTCGACAGATGTTGACTAATCTGGAGGCAAGGAACTAGTGATCAGAGAAATGATGGACTGTAAATGTGGATGGGAGTCCTGAAAAACACAGCTGCACCTCCACTTCCAGACATGCCAAACCGTGAGAAGGAAGATGGCGTTCCACAAGGGTCGCTGAGAAGACCACCAGAGAAAGGCGTCCATAACCGAGGTGAAGAGAGGGACTGTAAAACCATAGCTGGATGACAACTCGATCCAAATAGTAGAGGTGATAGAGCATTGGAAGAACATGTGGACGTTCGATTCCAACTCCAAACGGCAGAAACAGCATTGACTTGGTCCCTGCCACCCTTTTGATTGAAGCACATCCCAGACGAGGTTCCTATTATGAAAGAGAAGCCAGCCAAAAAGAGTGGATTTGAGGGGGCACTTGGCTTTCCAGAGGTTTTGAGGGAAGGGGGAGGGATGGGGCGGGGTGAGTGAAGAGAGGGCGGAGTATAGTCGCTTAACGGTGATGGGATGGATGTTGGAGTCTGTGGAACAGATGAGGTTGTCGTGAGTCCCCATTTGAAGGATATTCAGGCTGGAGAAATGAAGGATGGCGGAGGACCAAAGTGGTCGAAGGGGGAGGGGAATAAGGAGCTGTTGATCCGATTTCCAGATGGGCGATAGAGAGGACCACGAATCTATGAGCTTGGACCAAGTGAAGATGCCCCTGGAATGAAAAAAGGTGAGAAGGGCCGGGGAGATATGGGATTCAAGGTTGTGAAGGGTAGGGTCGAGTGCAATATAAACGGTTGAGCCAGAAAAGAATGTCCATTTGAGAATACTGAAGAGAAACCGTTGATTCTTGCGGAAGCAACACCAGATGGGCGATCCATGACATATCCCAAGAGAGGATCTTCGAATAATCAATAATTTGTTATTAAAATTATAATATATAAAATTAGTTAATAATATACATTTAGATGTTTAAAATTTAATATAGTTTATTTTTAATAATATTATATAAATTAATATTATTAAAAATTTAAGTTATATTAGTGAATTAAATAAAATTACTGGTATAAATTTTTTTTTTGAAAAAATTAATGTCTACCAGGTTTTGACTTATATACAAATAGCTAAATACTAGTAAATAACTCTTAAGTTTCAATTAACTAGCTAATTAGCTATGAAATATGTAAACACGAATAAGCAATTTGTTAGTCTCAATTAACTAACCATGCAATAAAGTTAGTCTCGATTAACTAACCAGCCACAAGTGAAGTGGACTAAGTTGCATGCATAGCAAATCTTAGTTAATTAGTAATGTAAAAGCTAAAATCTCATGGACTAAAGAGCATACATGCATAACAATCGTTACTTAAGTAGCCATGAACATTTCAAAGTTGAGTGCTAGGGATGTATGTAGAATTGGACTCTACTTAAGTAAGTGAACTACAACCTATGCATTTTGAGTAGGAGCACTGCATGTCTAGAGGATAATATTATAAGGAAAAATAGTTAGCCATATATAAGTTTAATTATCTCGTGGATTTATTTTATTTTATTTTCATATTTTAATTTGATGAGAATATAAGAGTCTTCCTATATCTATGAATAAGATTTTGAACTAATATATATTTTTATATTTATTTCTTTTGTATATTTTCTTTATAGAATTAATAAAAATGGTTCTATAAATGAATATTTACATTGATATTTATAAAAAAAAAAATTTCTTTTCTCAAGAAAAAAATTTAAGAATTTTATTAAAGTTAATAAAATTACATAAGTATAATATCACTCAGGGTATTTAGGGTATTTTCATCATCCATGTTGGGTCAAAAAACGAAAAGAAATAGAGGTCTAAGTCAAAAGAAAGAGTGGCTAATAAAAAAGGAGTCAAAAGCTACAAATTTTTTTATTGCATTGACTACATTTGGAGAGGTTCCACACCACCATTCATAGGAACATAGTCCAAAAGATTATCCACCACACTATTTATCAATAGAAAAATTTCATAAACTAGAATTTACTTCCTGGAGCATTACAAAAATTCAGTATCACTATAGAAGTCTTTTAGAAGTTTATGTCAAAAAATAGATAGGATCCTGAACTTAAGATTCATGAAAATAAGTAAAAGTTGTTAGTGTTAGCACTATGTAATTTCCTTCGGCTGTAGGAAGAAAACCTAAAGGTAACCACAAACCATTTGCAAAATTGGAAACTAACCCTTCCAACCCCATAGAGGGTTCTCTCTTTCAACTTAGTCACTTAAGATTGGTTTCAAGGAAGAACAATGGCTAGATATTTGGCAGATAACATAGTTTATAGGTGTGGTGGCAGGGCGGAGAGAAATCCATTGGGCATGGAGTTAGTAAAAAATTGAGATCAATGACGTGGTGGATGTTCCGTGAATTGGAAAAAGCTGTTCAAAGGCAAGATAGAAACACTTCCTTATCCAAATTAATAGTTGCAGATGTGAGAAGAATAAATAAAGTAGATAACCATCTCAAGGCATCAAACAATGGATGAATCTTAAAATGATTATGGCAGAAAAGACATATAGAATGTCTAAATGATTGCAACAGAGCACCATTAACTAGATGAATTCTAAAACAAGTTTTCATTTAAACATCATAGGAAGAAATATAACACACACAAAATAGGAAACACTCACATAAGAGAGCTGAATCACATGAATCTATGAAAATATTTAACTAGGTACTTCTAATCCACCAATTTCATTAAAACTTATAAAAAATTACAATATGCACAGTGTTCTTTCCTCTCCAATTTGACCAACCATAACCATTTTCCATGTCTTTACATCATTATATACAAATAGGAATTCGAATTACCACTCTAGGTGGTCGAATTCACTTCATAAAAGTTGAATGGTCCAGATGCAATGCATCTTTACTTGCTATGCAGAAAAAGCAGAAACTGCTATATGAAGACTAATACAGTTTAGAAACATCAACCAAGTTGGAAACATCGACACATGACTTTGAACTTAAAACTACATGAATTTATACTTATCTACACTTATCCAATAACCAAAATGTTGGGAATGGGATCCCCCAAGGATAGTTTTGGGGCTAAAAGCCCATGTTTTGGGTCAAATTTTGTAATAAAGTTGTATAGTCTCCGCATTTTGTGGTCGCGGAGCGCGAAGTTGTCATGAGTCATAAAGGATTGTCGCCCTTATTTTGTAAAGTGTAAAGTCGGCTGTAAATATCTACCCATGGTCTGCGGACCATGGGATTGTATAAAAGAGCTAAGTAAGTAAGCTCTAAGTAGTTTTGAAAAAAGAAAGAAGTCTTGAGTGATAAGGAGGGAGTCCTTAGAAGTCTAAGTTTCGGGTCTTCACGTAGGTAGAGGCTTTGCAGCTGAGTGTGCAGAGGCCTAGGGTGGAAGTTCACAGCTAAGTTCGCGAATCCCTGCAGCTGTGTGCACAGGGTAGATAGAGTATGTAATCATCTGAAGATATCAATAAAGAGAAGTATTCTACAAATTCTGTCTTTGTTTCCTGTTAATGCATCTTGTCATATTGTGTATGAATTTCATTTACAATGCTTATGTAATGTGCGAATGTATGTAATTACATTGGTTAATCGAACGCAAGTAAGGATATCTATTTACGCGACGCTAACCGTGATCGTTTAATAAGATAAGTAAGACACTTAAGATAATTCGAGAATCTCCACAATACGCTGCCCTAGCAGCACGAAAGTACTTGAACTGTAGATTAGGGTTGTGCAAAGGTCAATCGTACCCCTTCTCAGAGGTACTGAAGGGCGGAATAAAGGGCTAGACGGATAGAGCCCTCAAACTTAACGACCTGCGTGAAAGTAGGAACAGAAGGAATAAATTGACATCATGACCATCTCAGAGTGCGGAAACTTGGTTCCAACATCCCCCCATACTACTTCGGGTGATACTTTGGTCCTCGCTTCGCGGGCTGATGCCGAAAGGGCCAATAGTGTAGGGATTTGTTTGGCTAACTAACGTTGAACCTGGGTCAGGCCCCACATAGCCAATAAATGATGCCGTTGCTGGGACCAGAATTAGCTTAAGAGATGTGTGATGTCGTATCACTGGAATCCAACTAAGAAAGAGATCGGAGACTAGTTGGATAGGAATATCTATTGAAAAATGTGCAACAAGAAATGTTAAATTTAGAATGTGCTAAAAATAGACCTGCTAAAAATAACATGTCTAAAAATAGCAGTTTGGCCAGTGAGGTCATTGGCCACATTGGGTGAGAGGTGAAACTGCTAAAAATAGAAAGTTCTAAAAATAGCATTTCTGGGTCCCTTCCTATTTGTAGCAGTCCCTAGTCTATCTATTGGAAGTAAAATTAATTTTGGTCTTAACAGCAGTTGGAAATATTATTTAATTAATTCAGTTGAGTTAATTAGTTAAGGAAATTTGAATTTGAAGTCTTTATGAGCATGCACATGAGTTGTCCCACTGATTGAGGAATTTATCCTTAATTTCCTCCACTGATTGAGGGAATAAGTATGAGTTCTATAATGAGAGAATCAGTTGACTTAGTTCTAACTAGTCAAGTCCAGTTAGATTATTTTAACAAGTTGTTAAAATAATGAAATATAGTTTGTTAATGCTTGCATGCATGTGACAACTATTATTTTAGATAACTGAGGATTCACTCATGGATAACCATTGCATGTCAGTTTTGTCAGTGACCCAGTGGAGATCAAATGTGGGACAATGTACTATCAGATGCTCAGATATTTCTAGTAAGTATTCCTTGCATGGAGAAGGATCTATTATAGGAGATTGGAGGACTTGTTGCCTATATATTGAGGCCTAGGTAGTCCATGATTTTCATCTTCTGATTGAAGATCATCAGAGTACAGAGAGAGTAGGATAGCTATTGAGCTGATTCTTTTTGTATGTTGAAGAGGATTTCCACTTGATTGATAATACATGGTTGGGGTTTTATGCTGGTGCTTTCCCCTGGATATATCTTGTGTTATGTGTGATTATTTCTCTTGATCAGTTATGCATGTTTCTACTTGATGGTGCTCATGAATTCGATTATGCTTCTTCTTAATTTTTTGTAGAAGTAGAACAAGTATAATGCTTTAGGGCATTGCATATATCGGTTTGTTCTACAGGTGAAATTTCTACAATATCCACGAATTCACGGCATAGGAGAACAGAAACCCGCGACTAACAAAGGAACATTGGCTAGATAAGTACCTATATACAGAGATCCACCAGATCCTTTTCTGTTCCTTTCCGGTTGAGCTATACGTGTGGATCACGAAGCTAGCAGATAGCCAAGGAAGGTGGAGACTTGACAGTCCGATTGTTTGGACCTCGGAGTTAGTGCAGAGATTGGAAGCATCTGAGGATAAGATCGCCTATGTTGTCAATCATTGGCTTGATTGCATCATAGGAGGATTTGTGACTGAATTCGCGGTCGATACCTCAGTCAGCTACAACGAGGCAGAGCGTTGTTTTTTCAAAGGTTCACGAGGTAAGTACTTGAAGTCTTTGAATACCTAGATTACGATGTTATTGTGTGAAAAACAGGTTATACAGCTACCTTGATGTTCGAAGCTACGTGAAGCGAAAAGACTTACAAAAAGGAAGGAAGTGTTGATGCCTCGAAAATCGTTTCTTCAACATGGGGGAAAACCACCTGGTCTGGACCTTGGTTGGTAACTCCTTTATCGTTTGGAGTAGTGGCTCTGACTGGGCATAATGGGACCAGTTTCCCAATCTATTTAATGGTTGTGCTAATGGGGTGATATATGATGTTTTGGAGTAATGTTTAAGCTAGAAGTAATCTAATCTAAACTAATAATCACATGCATTTTATCCTAATTTAAACAATATCTAATTATAACTATGCCCTAGAGTAAATTGATGTATGCAATCTACAATGATGTTTCAAAGCAATTGATAATAAAGATCATTCAATTGCGATGAGAAATGAATTTGTTTTAACAATAATCGTTTCGTATAAAAAGTTAGCTGAAACAATTGTGAAAGATATATCGCATAAGGAATTATTCATGTATTCAACATAAACTACAGATCATCCCCAAGGGTTAGCTCAACTGGTCAAATCAGTGCCTCACCAATCGGGAGGTCACAGGGTCAATTCTACCCAAAGCCCTTGGGGTTAGGCCTAGTTATTGGCTGCGAGGCTCGATTCCCTTCGGGGTTGATCAGCTCAGATATTTCTGTGGACTTAGTGGAAGCCCAATGACCAAGGTGTCCATGAACCACACCAGGAAAAAAAAAGAAAAAAAAGAAAAACCATAAAATATAGATCATCATCATACAGAAGTGCAATAATGACAACCAATATTCAAACTTTCATACATAAACAACTTGAAAAGAAATCATTGCTTGATACATAAGTAAAAAGAATTACGAGATACATGTACCATTTATAATACGTCCTACTCATGTGCTTCAGCAATATTGATCTACTTTCAGTCCATTCAACACCATATAAGAGTACAAAAGTGAAATTTCAGTAGAAGATGCTAAATCAGATAGTTCCATTAATTTCACCATAACTTCCTCAAAGGGACAAAAGTGCATGTTTTGAAGATTGTTTCTGATAAAATTTCTGGACCCCTCTATAAATGCATGAGAGGGGTTTAAATACTTAAACTATAGAACTAAAAATAGATTATTACAAAAATAGTTGAGGAGGTTTATACGACCTTCCTCAAAGTATGCAAAATAAAATCAAAATAGAAACGAACATGGTGACTAGCTATCCTGCATTTGATTCTTCAGATCGCACATGTCCATCATGTGCTTGAGTTGTGTTGGTTGGTCGACTTCAGCTTTCAACTGTCTAGTGAATACGACGTCAGTCAGTGCTGGCGCCATTTTCTCTGTAGAAGTGGTTAGACATCGCAGGGTCATCCACTGTCTGTGAGGTTTTACCAAATGTCGCCAATATGCTTCCCAGTTTAACCTGGTCATTTGCCTTATTTCTTCTGTTTCCTGTTTCCACTGTAGTTCAAGTTGTTTCACATTAGGAAGAAAACCTGGAATGGATTCTGCCACAAGGTTGGCGCTATGTAAATTTTCATTGACATTTTCTATGACATTGTTTGTTGCTGCTGCCACGTCTGTTGTTGCCTTTTCTACCTCTTTAAGCCGAGAATCCCAGTTTGCAAATAAGATTTCTTTATGCGACTCTTCTAGTTTAGGCAAGTCGGCTTTTCTCCCATCTTCTGTATTCTGCCAGGTGATGAAGTCAGAGACCTTTTTAAATATTTCATCATATTCAAGTCTCATTTCCACGACTTGACTTGTCAATTTGTCGCTTGTTTCGCAATAAGAGTTCCATTGCGAAATCTTCTAGCATAATAGTTATTTTTGGTGCATTAGATGGGAGTTAAGGCTGAGCACTTCGATAATAAACTGATCAGTTTTTGGATCATCTTTGTGTAGATCAGTTATTCCTTGTATTTGGGCTTCCTTCTCTGCTATGCTAGTTTGATATTTTATTTTCATCTGCTCAAACCCCTGTTGTAGTTTAGCTAACTGTATCTCTACCTGCTAGTCACATTTTGCTTGCTGTAATTGTTGTTCAAGCGACAAAATTTTATGTTCTTTTTCTTTAAGCAACATTTTCACCTCTGTTTCTTTGTCGATGGTCACTGTAGCATAGGCACCTGCAAACTGTGAGAGTCTAGTAAGATTGGCAGGCGGGTCTATGGGTGAGTCTTTCCAGAGAACATCCATTGGTTCATTATCAGGGGTAATAGCAGCAGTAGAGTCAAACTTCATTTTCTTCCTTTGTCTTTTAACAATGGCCTTATGTTGTGGGCTATAAAACACATCTAGAGGGGGAATCTCCTCTATTCTCAAAAAAGTTTCAGAGGTGGGGGTAACAGGGATGTGTTCTACCTCTTGAATATTTATAGTCTCCTTTGCTATAATTTCCTGAGTTGTTTTCTGTTGTGGAGTTTGCAACTCTGGTGTTTGTTCCTCTGTGTTGAGCCTTTTATTAAAATTGTCCCATTCTTCCTCTAAATCAATTACCAGTGGTTTTATTTGTTGTGTGGAGGCGACATGGATTTCAACCCATTTGCTGGCTGAAGTTTCTTCAGCTATCTTCTATGTAGATTGGGTTGTATTCTTTACCGACTCCCTGCTTCTACTTTTCCCATTTTGTGATGACTTCTCCGATTCCCTGGTAGATTTCTCTTGGGATTCTGCTCTAGAATCGGTTTTATAATTTTCTTTGGAGTCACCTTATATACTTACACTGGGAGTAGGCTCCCTTATTGGTTCAATCAATAATTGGTCCAAAGGGACCTTTGATAGTCTCCTTTCTCTGTAGCTGTAAAAGTTTTCAAGATCTTCACGGTCAAAAAGTAATTGTGCCATATGCTTCACCTTTGTGAAGGTGTTTTTCTGCAAAAAGATGTCATCAAAGGCATCTTCCTCATTACTGAATACTTTTATTTTCACCATAGTGGTAAAATATTTGACAGTGTCGAATGGGTCATATTGCCTTCCAGGGAATTTAGGTAATTATAGAAATAACCTATTCTCTGCTTCTTTAAATGCATGCCCTAGGTCCTGTAATGCAAATGATCCACATTGTAAAGGGAATGTAGGCTAGATGGCCTTTTTTTATTCCTTTAATGTCTTGCTCATCCCTCCCTCACTAGCTGTTTGATAGGCTATCTCTCTAGCCATAAATTTGTCCGGAACATGGTATGTGAGGACATGGGGGGAGGTGATGTTGCCAAATACCCTGATATACATAAATGTCTCCTCCCCAAACCATCTGGCCATTGGGAGGATATCTACTTCAGCTTCTTGGGAAAACCTAGGGGCATCTCGGTTATAAGGCTGCTTGTGAATAGGGAGCATAACTCCATGAAAAATCTTGAAAAAATGTAGTTGAAAGTTGGATTCCCACATGTCTTTATGGTATAATATGTGAATGGGAAGTGGCTTTTGAACAGTCCACTTCCATCCCATGACAGGGAATTTCAAACTGAAACAAATTGCATCCATTACATAGGCGCTCATAAAAAGTGGAGGGTAAACCCTTGAAGCAACACTTCTTTTCCTTCTATACTCGATTATTGTTCTTGCTAAATTGTCAAATAAAATTTGTGCCCAATTCATTACAGTTGTGTTATCGGCTGCATCTATTAATGGCAACCACTCTAGGGATAATTTAGTACTATCGAGTTTGCCAAATAGTCTACATAGCATGGCCGCTGCAAAACTATGAGGGGGACAAATAGACGAAGTAGTGTACATACCGTTTTTGTCTTTCTTGATTTTGTCCTCATTATTTGACTAGGTCTGAGTGTAGTCTGCTGGGTCGTCATTCTCTTTGGAAAACTTCTCGACGAATTGCCTGTTGTAGATTACTTGTGGCTCTGGTAGGTGATACATAAGCCGTAGGTTGTCTGGGGTAAAAGATCCCATAACATCTTGACTTCTTGTCTTGAATTCTCTGTCTGAGATGTCATCTTCATCAATAACCCATTTAACCATGTCGGTATAAGGGATTATCTTTGGGTGTGCAGCTATGCGGTGCAAAAATGAGCATGATGTCTCAAACATGGAAGTGTATGAGGAATCACATCCGTCAACTGTAATATTCATTTCCAGAATCCTTGGTTGCTCTTCCTCTAGTATATTATACATGGCCTCCCATGTAGAGTTTCCTCCCTCTTTGTTGCATGTAGTATTTGTAAACAGAGGAGTAATTTCTGACTTCTCAGAGACAACTGGCTTGCCTTTCTTCACCATTGCTCTGTGGATTTTCCCTGAAAGTGAAGAACAATAGCTATCGGATACAAAAAGATGATAATGAACATAAAATGAAATAATGAAGATAACTTGTAAAGGTTATAAAAGGAGTTTTATTCGAATGCATGTAAGAAGATAACAGATCACACTAAATGGCTTTTCACACATAAATGTAGTTATCTATTACTAAATGCCCACTAATGCTTCGCTATCCCTTAGCTTTAAAGCTCATAAATGCCTGCATCGTAAATCAGGAAGAAAACTTCTAGGGTGGCGAGCCTTTGAACTGCGATAATGGCGATTTTGCGATTTGCGATATCACATTATTCCTTTTCGATTTTCTTACCTTCTCTTGTGTTTCTGCGAGATGCGAGATGTGAGCCGCTCGTTTATCATTTCAAAACGTAGCTACTTGCCAGGTTTTTTTTTTATGTAAAAGACCCTTTATAATGAGTTGTGGACCTAAACATTTGTTCGTGATACATTTAAGGAGTGGGTCCAGGTCTTGATTGCATTTCACAATATCGGCTGATGGTAAGTTTGCGGTGTTCCTTTGAATGATCGAAATGCGATGCGATAAAGGTTATAGCGCCATCGCAATTTCACATCTCACATGTTTTGAGATAACCTTTTTAAGGCAAGTCCTTTATAAATGGAAATATGTTATGCGGGACTCAACTTTTGAAGAAAAAGCTTAAGGACCTAGTTTATGTCAGAAATATGATAGTTTCAAGCATAGAGTCCTCTTTCAATCGTTTTTTTACTTGATTTGGAGGGTTAGAAAGGTATTTTGATGATGCTTAATCATGCTATATGTGGGAAGGAGAGCATTTAGTAGTTCTTTTGAAAAGAGGGGGTTTGATTGATATCTTGATTTATTCCAAAAATAAAAGAAATGCCTAAATGCTAAGTTTGTTTTTTGGATGGATTTTTTAAAGGGTCCCCATTTATTAACGTAATATTAACTACTACCATTAATAAATGGGGGGTTGTTGAATAGCACAACAATTGGCGATTCACTTGGAAGAACCAGTTATCTTTGAGAGTTTTTTTAAATTTCTAAGACTTCCAAAATAAAGATAGTTTTGAAAATAAAATAAGTTACATGGAATATAAGGTAAGTAATACTGCTCATTATCAATAAAACAACATCTACTTAACTATCGTTCTTTTGA
The DNA here is from genome assembly GCA_031772625.1 of Pinus tabuliformis. NCBI lineage: Eukaryota > Viridiplantae > Streptophyta > Pinopsida > Pinales > Pinaceae > Pinus > Pinus tabuliformis. The sequence continues at coordinate 349,613,267 of CM062810.1, read as the reverse complement.
TTATTCTTTTCTCATAAGAAAGTCACTTTGTCTACATCAGTCATTACTTGGTTTTTTAAACATAAAATCAAGGAGACTCTCCTCATATCAGTTTTTGGTATACTCAGTTGTCGTAGGTAGAGCACTTAAATCAGAATGCAATCTTAAAGATAAGCTCGTTTGTATGCTTATTTCTTTCTTTATTTTTTGAAGTAATTCATTCTTCCTTCAACTCTTCATATTTTATCTCTTAAAGGACAATGCCTTGGTTTGGTGACCAAAATTGACAATTCCATTCACTTGATTTGTAACTTAACTGAACAAGCTGGCTCTTGATGAGACCCCTTGTCTTTTGATTAATATAATCTTAATCCATTACCCTGTTTTGATATGCAACATTAGTAATGTCAGTTAGTTATAATCTTATGATCATGGTAAGCCAACTCTTGATGAGACCTCTTATCCTTTAAGTTTAAGTATATTTTATAATTACACTCTAAAAATGGAAGCTAATTAAGTGGGGAGAATCATTGGCTCCTTAAGAGATTCTGGATGACAATTGTAGAGTTTTAAAGATGCTTTTCTGCAGAGGGACTTTGCTTTGTTCTTGATACTTTTCTTGACTGATGTAAAGGAATTTTTTTTCTTTCTAAAGCTAAGTTTCATAAAAAATCAGATAATTTAGGCAGAAAACAGTTAGTTTAAGAGTGATAGAACTTAACTATATATTTCATATGTGAAGATTACTTCCATAACAATCTTTACTTACACAAGCGAAAGGTCAAAATTAAAAAGAGAATATCCTTTGTAAAACCAAAAGTAAATGCTCTTCAACTTGTATTATTCTTTCTAAAAGAAAATGAACTAAAGGAAATAATATACAGTGAACAGAAGAGATCATCTTCTATGGAAAGTATTTCTTTAAAACCTACCCATTAACAGGTAGAGATTCTCTCTTACCTGATAAATCTTGTAATAGAAAAGTTGATGGGCCTATTTGTTCCACAATCTGAAATGGGCCAAGCCACATTTGTTGGAACTTGGTATGCTTACCTTTCTCTTCGTGGGCTTTATTCCATTTCAATACTAGGTATCCGAGTTGAAAAGATTTTGAAGTTACAGAATTTGAATCAAAGGAGGCTTTGACTAAATGCTAATGATGTGCATGTCTGGTCCTGGCATTTTCTCTTTCCTCTTCGAGCTTAAGGATTTGTAATTGTCTAACCTGCATAGATGAGGAAGGAGTTTCTTCAATGAATTGAACTAAGGCTAAGGAGGGAATAGCCACGTTTGTTGGCAAGATGACTTCTTTTCCATAGACCAAATTAAAAGAAGTGCTAATGGAGGCTTTCTGAGTTATTCGACCTACCCATAGAGCAAACACTAAAGACTTATGCCAGTTCTTTTGGCTTTGGTAAAAAATTCATTTAATAATCCCGATGATATTTTTGTTTGTGGATTTGGCTAGCCCATTTCCTTGCGGATAATAATTAGCAAAATACTTAAGCTTAAAACCTCTTTTAAGAGCAAACTTTGTCATAACATTGATTGAAAAATAAGATGCATTATCAAACATCAAGGCAGATGGTAGGCCAAACCTGGTAATGATAAATTGATCTATAAATTCAATAATGTTTTCTGAATTGGCTACCTTGAGTGGAATTTCTTCTACCCATTTGGTGAAATAATCAGTGGCTGTAACGATATATCTATGCTTCTTAGAAGAATGAGGAATGATGTCACTTATTACGTCCAATCCCCATTTTTCGAATGGTTGGTCAATGTTGACTGGCTGTAATGGTAACGCGGGTTTCCTCTGTCTTCCAACAACTATTTGACAAATCTTACATTTCCTTACATAACTGTGTGCATCTTTGAATAGTGTTGGCTAATAATAGCCGACATGCAGGATTTTATGTGCTGTAGTATCCCCTCCAAAGTGACCACCAGCTGGTCCATCATGAAGTTCCCGCAACACCTTATCTGCCTTAGTTTTTTCAAGACATCTAAGTAAAACATAATCATAATTTATTCTAAACAACACACCATTGACAATTTGATATTGCCTAGCTTTTAATCTCAAGGCTCTTTTCTTTGTATAATTTAATTGGGTTGGGGCATATCCATTTATCAAGTAAAATATGATATCAACATATCTTGATTCACTGTCGTTAAGGCTTACCTCATAGATTTGTACATCGTCCCCTGAATGCTGCAATTATGATAGATTTGATGCTCCTGCCAACATCCTGCAAAAACTTTGACCTTTTATAATTTTTGCTGGTTTGATTTCTATGTCATATTCTTGTAGAGCTGTAACCCAATTCACTCTCTTTTCACCTACATCCCTTTGTATTAAAATATTTCTCAATGTTGAAAATGGTACTATTACTTTGGTGTGGGTTTTGAGGAGAAAAGGTCTGAAGTGTTTTATTGATTTGAAAACAGTAAAAGCTTGTTTTTCAACATCTGAGTAATTTATTTATCTCCCTACAAATTGGAGCTAAAGAAAGAGATTGGGGCTTCAACTTTTTCTTGATTTACTTGTGTGAATATGGATGCATATGATTTCTCGGAAGCGAAAGTGTATAAAATGAAATGATTCGAAAAATCCGACGTTGCTAAATATGGGGTGTTTATGATTACTTGTTTTATCAAGCTAAAATGTTCATGTTCTGAATGTCCCCATTTAAACAAAAAATTTTCTTTATCATGGATTAAAGAGGTTAAAAAATTCTTGAGAAGTGGGGGACAAATATTTTAACAAAATTTATTTGACCTAGAAAAGATTGCATTGGTTTTTTGTTATGCAGTGAAGGTATTTCATAAATTTCTCTAATTCTGTCAGGGCCAATATGAATTCCTGCTTTGGATACAATGAATCTAAGGAGCTTTCCTTCACTTAATGCGAAAAATAACTTTTTGGGGTTAAGAGAAATTCCATATCTTTGGCAATGTTCAAAGATTGGCTTTAAATCCCTTAATGATTACTGTGTTTTCTGGAGTGAACAATTATATCATCTAAGTAGATTATTACTAATTTGTTTACTAAACCTTTGAAAGCTATGTCCATAGCTCTCTGGAAAGTGGCACTAACATTAATTAGTCCAAATGGCATCTTCTGATAAGCATAAGTGCCCCATTTTTTCCTGAATGTAGTTTTCAACTGGTCATCTGGACGTACTAAGATTTGATTATAACCTGAGAATCCATCCAGGAAAGACATTAGTTCTGAGCCTGCTACTGATTGCAAAATCTGTTCCATAGGGGGTAATGGAAAATTGTCCTTTTGGCAAGCTTTATTGAGGTTGCGGAAGTCTATACATATCCGAATATCGCCATACTTTTTTCTGACTGGGACAAGATTGGAAACCCATCGGGAATGTCTGACAGGAAAAATAATTTTGGATTTTAGTAGTTTATTCAACTCAGATTTAATTTGACTTTCTAAATTAGGATAAATCTTCCTCAATTTCTGTTGAATAGGTCTTTCATCAGATGTCATGGGAATAATATGTTGAATAATTGATGTGTCATATGTCTTAAGGTCTTCATAGTTCCATGCGAAGACATTCTTGTATCTTTTCAACAAACCTATAAAGGTTTCTTTTTCGTCTGACGTAAGTCCGAGACCTAGATTAATATTTTGAAGTTTTAGGTCAGTCCCAAGATTGATCAATTCAAACCTCAGAGTTGAACTCTGAAGTTTTGAATTGGTGGATCATTTAAATATGTCTTTAAGGTCATATAAATCTTCCAACTTAACTACAGATTTTGGTATATCATTATTGACTATTTCTTGTTTAAGTTGGTTATCATGCTGGTATTCATCAACTATTTGGTCATCGTAAAAGCCTTCTGAAGTCAGGAAGCTTATGATATCCAAATCGTTATTAAATAATCTCCAATTCGTGATATTATTAGGAATAGAAGGCCTACAAATTAATTCAATGGAAAATCGATCTGGGCTATAATCCTATGGTGGGATAAGCTTGGAAGCGACATTGGCTAGAAGATTGGCACTACCATTCTGGAGTCTTGGAATAAGGGAAATATTAAATGCTGTAAAGTGAAAGGCCGGGTCTTGGACTAAAGACTGATAGTGTTTCAAATGTCCTGACAAAAAGTGTATAGTATTTCTCACCTATTTTATGACAATCTCTGAATCTCTGAATACTTGGAGGTATTTGACTTCAAGACCAATTGCCTTATACAAACCTTGAACTAGTGCTTCATATTCAGTGGTGTTGTTTGTGCAATCAAATTCAAGTCTGCATGCTAAGATAGTATTTCCCCCCTCTGGGCTAACTAAGATGCAACCTGCTCCTACTCCATCATTGGATTTAGATCCATCAAAAAATAATTTTCAAAATAAAGATCTAACTATAGGTTTATCTAAAAAAATTACACATTTAGAAGTGTCCGTTTGGGAATAATTTTCGACTTGATATACAACAGAGTTTTCTAATAAATGTGAAGTGTGAGCATTGAAATTCCCTAGAAATGATTCTACATAATAGTTTTCGATGATATTGTTGCTATACGCAACTGGTTCATTTTCTCCTTCTAGTTATGTTACTATGTACTTTTGATGTTTCTTGTGATCCACCTTTATTTGATTTGGCTTGCCATTATAGGGAAGCGACATGTGAGACTAGTCAGTTGCAAAATAACCATGAAGTTTTTCTAGCTAGTCTCTACTAAGGATTAAGCCATAAAACTCAGGAATATCAGCTACAAGTATGTCAATGACTTGGTAAAATTTAGGGTTTGATGAAAGTCCGATGGTTACTTGGTTAAGTTCCCCAACAACTTCGACTTGAGATTGATCTAACTGTACTATTTGTACAACATATTTCTGAGGCTGAACATTCAACTTTGCACAAACTGTTCTAGGTAAGATGTTAGATGAAGCTCCAGAATCAATTAAACAATTGTGTAAGTTCTTATTAAAGACTTCAAAAGTAAGGCGAAATGGCGGAGTCTGGGATTTGGCTATTCCCCCTATTAGAGCGATGTCGCTTGGATCAATATTGTTCGAACAGGTGCTAGGGGGCCTTCCCATTTCTTGGGCAGCATGTGAGATCACAGCGGCAAGAAGCGGTGCAGTAGGTACTGCTTTGAGTTCTTTAAGAAGTAGCTTCTGCTGATGCTTCAATTTACTAAGCTCATGAAAGGTGATGTTTTCCCTAGTTTTCTTCATATCATCGATAATATTATATTCCATTTCATCAGAAACTATCAAAGTTTTAGATGAAGGTGAATAATCCAATTGAGTAGGTGTATTTTGAGTGGATTTTGGTGTAGATTTATTACCTGTTGCTTTGTCCCTAGGAGGTGGCATTGAAGCCTTCTGCTTTGAATTTGTTTGTGACAATTCAACAGGATTTTTACTTCGGGTAGTGACAGGTAATGCTTCTTGAGTTTCTTCATTGGGAAGGATAAAATCCCACATTCCTTGTAATTCTGCCACTTCATCGTCCGTTTTTTCTTCGTTTGTTGAAACTTCGTCCTCCTCTCCATCTGATTCGACATTTGATATAGCACTTGGAGGTTTAGGATCAGCAGGGTAATTCCTTTTAAATGGTCTAAAAGGTTTCTTAGAGGAAGTCTCTGCTACCTGTTTTTTAATATCAAACATTTCGTTAGACATGGTCTTGAGGACTTTCTATAACCCTTCAAGATCAAAAGGATCTTTTGGTGGTTTCTTCTTAGAGTCGTCCCTAAAGGTTACTTTCTTAGATTTTCGTTCTTCTAATGCATTTCTCTTTTCCACATCTAGAATGTGTTTTTCCACATCTATTGCCTCTTTCATATTTTCGGCTAAAGTTGGTTTGGCAGCTCTATCAACGAAGATATTTGTGTTTGACAGTAGAGCAGAAATATACCACTCATTTTGGACCTCATCGCTAGGCTTAGAAACCGTTGGTATCTTTTTCAATAATTTATTGAAGCGAGAGTTGAAATCCTTAATGGGTTCTTTCAGTTTGGCTTTCAAATTGGAGAGATCATTGATTAAAATACCCTTGGTCTAGCATTTACTTCTTAAAAATATATTCAAATATTAAAATAATAAGGAGTTTCCAGAAGAAACTTTAACTTATTGAGAAAAAATAATTAAACTTATTTTTGAAAAAATCAAATGATAATTCAAAGAAAATTAGTCCACTTAGAAAATTAATGTTAAAATAAAAAGATGTTGGAAATTACATAAAACTTTGGATTTAAAAGTTTCGGGCATCTTTTCTAAAATTTGAAAAAAATGTAAAAAAAAACTTAATTTAAAACACAGATAAATCAGTTAAGTGGGATTGAGATTTGTCCACTTTTCATTAACTCCACATTAAAAAAAAAAATTAAATTATAATATATTAAAATTAAAAAATAAATAAAAATAAAAGGGTGCAATATTAATTACAGCATATTTAAATGAGACTGACAGATCGAAAATTAACTAGCATTTCATATATTAAAATAAAAAGAAAGAACTAGTCAAACTTAACAATTAGGTAATTAAGATTGCCCATAAAGCTAAGACGACGTTTATACATAGGAGATAGGTTTTCATATCACAAAGATAATCTCATATGATTTTGATTTCGAGTGCGCTGCTTTCTTACTCTGTGTGTGAGTCCAAACAGCAACAGCCGTCGATATATAGCGTTTGTCCAACGTCATGGTGTCTTCTGGTTCATGGCAGCACCACACCATGGGATCTCCCGCGGGTGCGCAGCAGAAGAGAGGGAGGGGCAGACCTAGGAAGGTGGTGGATCCCACCACCACATCTCCCGCGGGTCCGCAGCAGAAGAGAGCGAGGGGCAGACCTAGGAAGGTGGTGCTTCCCCGGCCCACGAGATCTCCTGCGGGTCCGCCGCAGCAGAAGAGAGGGAGGGGCAGACCTAGGAAGGTGGTGGTTCTCCCGCCTACGAGATCTCCCGCGGGTCCGCCGCAGCAGAAGAGAGCGAGGGGCAGACCTAGGAAGGTGGTGCTTCCCAGCACGGGCGCCGGCGCCAGTGGTTGTTCAGTGAGAGGTCATGCCGTGCAGGGAGACACAAACAAAGAGGCGGAGATGGGCTTTGCGCAGGTAACACACAGAAGTCAACATGTTCCTGCTTCCGTGCAAGGTGAGTCTTTTTAACATTAGGTATTGCAATCCATATTTATGGTGTTATTGACTTATTAATGTGCAAGGGTTATATAGGTTTATTGGGCATCTTAAAGTTTATTGCAGATTCCTCCAATATTTTGGAATCTCAGGGACATAGGCACTGTCAATTTTTTGACCGCCACCATGTTTTCCCGATTCCAAATATTCAGGAAATCTGCGATCGAAACTCAGAGTGTTCACTAATCTAAAACTAGAATCAATATATCAAACAATTGTGATTTTGTAAAAAAATTAGAATCAATATATCAAATAATTGTTATTTTGCAAAAACAAGAAAACGTTTTATACATTAATTTGGTCTTTACTAACTGTCGCCTGGATTATTATTATCAATATATCAAACTGCTGCTGTGATTTTACAAATAAAAGTTTTATACATCTAAGTAATCCCAGGATTTTGGTGCAGTCGGACATTCGAATACAATCATGGACTCGATCTCGCAGCAGTTTCCAGGTTTTCATCTCTATGCTCAGCTGTTGCAGAATCCAGGTCTCTCTTCGCTGCCTTTTATCCAGCAGAGTCTAGCAATGTTGCTCCATAACGCTTCATTGCAACAAAATGTTTCTACTACTGCTCTTTCTTGGCCCCCACAAAGGTTCATTCCTGCAGTTTCAGCATCGGCCTTGCACCATCCTAATCCCATCCAACCCTCTAACCAATCTTAGAGAAATACTTCCAGTGTTCCAAGGGTTTCTCCATCGACCAACCCCTCCAAGGATTAGGAGTGGTTTTGAATCACTGTTACTCTGCTCTAACGTTCTGGGATCTGGAGTCCACGAATACTTCAAGCGTTTAACTATTTTATGCTCAAGTGTAAGTCATTCTCCAAGGAGCGCGGAACTATGTGAACCTTTTGTATTAGTTCACTTTAACTTAACTTACAGCTGGTTCTTGACTCAAATTTTTTCTATTTATGTAGTCCTGGAGACAATTTTGTTCAGCAATTAAATATAATCTTTTCTAATACATCCACTGCAGTGAATTGGATTTGAGTGTAATATTGTCCTTTTACTTTTACGGACATGGCATATCATATCAGGGGAACAATATTTTAAATTATCTCAAGACCAATACACTATTTTGTTAATCTTCACGCGTATAGATTTCTGCAAACATATTATTTTTGGGACAATGGTATTTTATCTCAGGTAGAACGAGTAACATGTCATTATTGGAAAGGTTTAGGATTTTTAAAGAAATTTTTAAAATAAATATATAATTTATTGTATGTTTTATATAGAAATTTAATAGTTAAGAGTGTGTTTTCTGTTAAGAAATTACAATATCAAAATCAAAAAAGATAGAGTATATATGTTTTTATAAACTTAATTAAAAAAAATATTTTTTATTAATTTTTAAAATATGTTAATTGAATTTAATAATAAAATAAAATGCTGTCATTTGGATTTTTATTCCATTTTTTAATACATTAAATTTATAGAAATGTGTTCTTTTAAAAAATTTCAAAAAGAATTATATTAATTATGTTATTATAATGCCAAGTAAAATAAATATAAATATATTAAATTTTAGATTTTTTTCAATTTTAGTATGCACCATTAACATAAAATAAAATAATGGTATGAACATAAAATTATTATATGAATTTTAAGTATATAAAATGTAATTGTAATAGAATATAAGTGTATTTTAAATTAATGAAAATAAGATAAGTAGATTTTAGAAATTTTCAATTAAAAAAATTTAATAATTTTGTTAGTGGCTTGGTGAACAGTTTGTTTTTCCAATTCTCTGGGTTCAAGCCTCTACAAACATGTTGTAATTGGCTCATTTGTAACATTTATGAAATAATTGTCTTTGGTGTAAATATAATTACACACACATATATAACACACACACACCCATAACATTCTTAAAGTTGTTAAAGTCTCTAGAGGCATGTTGTAAAGGACTCATTTGTAACATTTATGAAATAGTTGAGTTTGGTGTAAATAAAATTAAATACATGCACATAAGCCCATAGCATGCTTCAAGTTTTTCAAGTCTCTAGAGACATGTTCTAACTACCTCATTTGTAACATTTATGAAATAATTGTATTTGATGTAAATAAAATTACACACACCTATATATAGAGAGAGGGAGCATGCTTCCAGTTGTAAGTTCAAAAATGAATTTTTATATGAACAATCCCTATTTTAGTATTTGATTTCCTTATTTTATGTGAAAGAAAATAAAAAATACTCTGTAACAACCACCAAAGATGGCCTTCAATATTAAAAAATGGTTTGATAAATCATGTCTTGTAAAATTAAACCATAAAAATTTGTATCTAAAATATAGAAATGAAGAGGTGTATGTTAATTAAGTCGATGGTTTAGGTGGAGCCAAGAATGATGATAAGAATTGCTTCTTCATTAAAAAGGAAAAAAATATGGAAGGTTAATTTAATGAATAAAACATTTGGCTTTCCATACTAAGAAACCACAATAGAGACAGAAGAATAAAGAGTCTAAGGTGACATTTGAATTCCACATAATTGGACACGCTAACAAACCTAAGTATAAAATTTGAAAATAAAGTGCCAATAGGCCTAGTTGGAAAAAACCTAGAAAGCCAAAGAATAAGACCATATAAGAAACACTAGCATCAAGAAGACAATGAGATTGGTAGTACTAGCCCAGTAGAAACTAATAAAACAATATTCATAGACAAGAAGACATTACAACAATAATTATCACAACTAATCATGTCACTAAAAGGGCTTTGAACCCATGAGAAAAATAACATCCATTTTGCATAACCCCCCAAGCTAACCCCAATTGAAAGATATCTAAAAATAAATAGACAAGAAGCCATTACAACAATAATTATCACAACTCATCATGTTACTAAAAGAGGTTTGAACCCATATGAAAGATAACAACTATTTTGCATAACCATCCAAGCTAACCCCAATTAATAGATATCTAAAAATACGTATACTTGTGAATAATTTATTAATTTTTTTAAAATTAAATATGTAAGAAATTAGAATGAAGGTGAAGATGGATTAACTAACAATTTATTTGTTAAATATGGCTAAAAATTTATCTTCAAATTTCTTTCTTAAAAGAATTGGAATGAACGTCAGGTTCTCTAAACTATAAAATTCCTACCTTGATAAGACGTGTGGTGGGGATCTTCGAATTTTCCTTTTCTTTGTGAGAAGAAATATGAAGGAAAATTTAATATTTTTCATGATTACTTAAGAAAATATATAAATAATAGTGTTGAAAAATATTATAAAATATTATAATCTTTTCTCATATCTAATTTTATATAATTAAACAAAATGAAACATTAAGAAAATATATAAATAATAGTGTTGAAAAATATTATAAAATATTATAATCTTTTCTCATATCTAATTTTATATAATTAAACAAAATGAAACATTAATATTAATAGAAAGAAATATCAAAAAATATTAATCTAGAAATATGATAAACTATTTTAATAAAAATAGAAATAGAGAAAATATTAAATTTTGATAAAGATGGACAAAGATATAAAAAATAATAAGGATGAAAAAAAACAATTCCACTAAATAATATCAAAATTAATGAATTTAATAATATTGTATACCATTTACCATTTAAAAGAAATATTTTTTAAAATAATTTATCTATTTTTTAATTTAATTCGATAATTTTTGATAAACAAATATTTTTTTAAGCAAAATTTTGATTTTGACTTTGTTTTTTTATTTTATTTTTGTAAATTAAAAAAAAAAATAATTAATTAAAACTAAATTAATTATTTGACTTTTCTCATATCCATTTAGATTTAAACTTATTGCAATTCCTATAACATGTATTACTTTCCTGTACGGTATTAAATGTAATTGTACAGGATGCATAGCTCTAAATGGTGTTGCAATTTAGCTAGGATGGTAAATTTCTAGTTACAATTTAGTGAAAAGTATTTAAATCATACAGAAATGGATTCAGCATTATTGAAGAGAACCTCTAAGGACCCAAAAACTTTAAGTTTAATGGCTGGATTTTAAAAAAAAATCATCAAAATTTCTATGGTTTTCCGAATGAAAATGTTACCTGTTTAGACTAAGCGTCAAACTGACGGTGATCGAAAATCATGCTCCATCCTTCGCTTTGAGTGGTTGGGAAAAAGGCGCAGCGAGGTTATAAATTTTGGGTATAGAATAGCAACTTCAAACTTGGTTATTTGTATTCAATAATTTGTTATTAAATTATAATATAAAATTAGTTATAATATACATTTAGATATTTAAAATTTAATATAATTTATTATAAATAATATTGTATAAATTAATATTATTAAAGATTTAAGTTATATTAGTGAATAAAATAAATTATTTATATAGAATTATTTTTTTAAGAGAAATTAGTAAACCATTCTAAAGTCTCAATTAACTAGCCATACGTAAACATGAATAAGCAACTCGTTAATTAGCCCTGCAATGAAGTTAGTCTCCATTAACTAACCACCGACAAGTGGACTAAATTGCATGACAAGTGGACCTGCATAACAAATTTTAGTTAATTAGTAATGTAAAAGCTAAAATCTCATGGACTAAAGAGCATGTTAATTAGTAATGTAAAAGCTAAAATCTCATGGACTAAAGAGCATGCATGCATAAACATGAATATTTCAAAGTTGAGTGCTAGGGGTGCATGTAGAACTGGACTATACTTAAGTAAGTGAACTACAACTTATGCGTTTTGAGCAGAAGCATTGCATGTCTAGGAGGATAATATAATAAGGAAAAATAGTTAGCCTAGTTATCTGATGGATTTAATTTAATTTATTTTCATATATTAATTTGATGGGAATATAGGATGCTTCCCATATCCATGAATGATATCTTGAACTAATATATACTTCTTCTTTTTTTTTGATATAACTAATAAAAATGGTTCTATAAATGAATATTTACATTAATATTTATAAAAATTCCTTTTTCTTTTCTAAGAAAAAAATTTAATAATTTTATTAAAGGTTAATAAAATTACATAAGTATAATATCACTAAGGGTATTTTCATCATCCATGTTGGGTCAAAAAATGAAAAGACATAGAGGTCTAAGTCAAAAGAAAGAGTGGCTAATAAAAAAAGAGTCAAAAGCTATAGAAAAAATTATTGCATTGACTACATTTTGAGAGATTCCACACCACCATTAAGACAAAAAGATTATCCAACACACTATTTATCAATATAAAGATTTCATAAACTAGAATTTACTTCCTGGAGCATTCCAAAAATTCAGTAATTATCACTATAGAAGTCTTTTAGAAGTCTATGTCAAAAAGTAGATAGGATCCTAAACTTAGGATTTATGAAAATAAGTAAAAGTTGTTAGTGTTAGCACTCCGTAATTTCCTTTGGCTATAGGAAGAAAACCTGGAGGTAACCACAAACCATTTGCAGAATTAGAAACTAACCCTTCCATCCCCAAAGAGGGCTCTTTCTTTCAACTTAGTCCCTTAAGATTGGTTTCAAGAAAGAACAATGGCTAGATATTTGGAAAATAACAGAGTTTATAGGTGTGGTGGCAGGGCAAAGAGAAATCCATTGGGCATGGAGTTAGTAAACAATTGAGATCAATGACGTGGTGGATGCTCCGTGAATTGCGAAAAGCTGTTCAAAAACTTAAGGAGGTTTTTGTTTTTTAGTTCATTCTTGACAAAAAACTCTTTTTGTTTTAAAAAATGTAGCTCCATTTGGTTGGAAACAAATTTTGAAAATGATGACAAAAGCAATCAGTTTCGCGAAAAATTCATAGCAAGTTCAAGTATCCCTCCATGCTCTGTATGTTTGCACACCTCCTCTAGAAAAATGGATCAAATGGGTAGGCTTGAAATGTCTGTGTGATGGTGTAGAACTCTTGAAGTAGTTTTTCCAATGCCTGCAGACCTCCTAGATGAATAGTAAGAGGCAAACACACTTTGATTCCTAGATTATAGGATCCTAACATTGGCTCTAATGGGGATGGAATCCTCCCTGTGAGGTGCCAAGAACACCGTAGACTAGTAGCCTGATCCATTGGGCAATGGAGTCTAACTACAATATGCTTTGACCTGCAACCTTCTCCAATTGAAGCCAAACTATTGCAATGTAACCAATATATAGACTGAAAATAAAATCCACATTAGAAAGACACTACTGCAATTGAAAACTGAAGCGTGCTCATTCCTATGAGCTTATTTATATACATAGAAACCTACTCTAAGTTGATATCTGAAAAGCTGAATTAGGTGATACTAAAATTCCAATGCCACTAGTCCAATAACTTCTCAGTCGTGGCTTCTTGATTGTGCTTCATCAGAATCAAAACTGGAACAACTAGGGGCAATGGAAACTGATTGTAGGTTTGATCTTCACAGCTGAAACATGACAAAGCTTTGTAGCAAACAATTCTTCCATATAGACAACTATGGGATCATGAAAGACATGACTTATTCGTTGATCTTCAAAGTATTCTGCAAATTGATCATCATGCTTGGACAATTTATATATGATTTCGTTGCCATCATAAATTTTCAGCTGTGAGTTATAAAACCCATTCTCAAAGCACTCCTCAATATCAATACCAAAAGGAAGCACTACCCGTTCTTGTTTCGACTAACAAAGGTTCTCAAAGGATTTATTCTGACACTGGAAATTGTGGGACTGAATTTGAACTTCTAAGGCTTAAAGATCTTTCTCAAGTTTTTCAACAAACTCTTCTAAAAAGTTGGTCTTGGCTTCAAAGCTACATTTGCATGACTTTAAATAAATAGGTAAAAATTTTGAGAAAGCATCATCAATTTGATCATCATCAAAATTATCTCATTATTCTTTGAAACCTTCAATAGAAATAGGGTCTTCCACATACCCCGCCATCTTATTTTACAAGCAGTCATATCAACAGTTTAAGCTCTGAAGTCTTCAGCTAGTGGAGTTGCCATGAGTGTTTTGTAACCTAGATTCTTTGAGAATGGAGTCGTCAACTGAATGATTCATCCTTTTGATGTCCAAATATTGTTCCCCATCAACAATCGGATCTAGATCATTGTTGTTCTTTCTCGAGGAAGATAAAGTTTTCTCTCCCCTACAATGATGCCAATATGTTAGCACTCTGTAATTTCCTTTGGCTGTAGGAAGGAAACCCAGAGGTAACCACAAACCACTTGCAGAATTGGAAACTAGCCCTTCCAACCATAGAGAGGGCTCTCTCTTTCAACTCAATCACTAAAGATTGGTTTCGATGAATAACAATGGTTAGATCTTGGAAAATAACAAAGTTTATAGGTGTGGTGGTAGGGTAGAGAGAAATCCATTGGGCATGGAGTTAGTAAAAAATTGAGATCAATGACATGGTGGATGCTCGGTGAATTGGGAAAAGTTGTTCAAAGGAAAGATATAAACACTCCCTTATGCCAATAGTTGCAGATGTGAGAAGAATATATATAGTATATAACCATATCAAGGCATCAAACAATGGATGAATCTTAAAATGATTATGGCAGAAAAGACATAAAATGTTTAAATGACTGCCACAAAGCACCATTAACTAGATGATTCTAAAAAAGTTTTCATTTAAACATCATAGGAAGAAATATAACACACACAAAATAGGAAACGCTCACATAAGAGCGCTGAATCACATGAATCTCTGAAAACATTTATCTAGGTACTTCTGATCCACCAATTTCATTAAAACTTAGAAAAAATTACAATATGCACAATGTTCTCTTCTCTCCAATCTGACCAACCAGAACTATTTTCCATGTCTTTACATCATTATATACAAATAGGAATTTGAATTACCACTCTAGGTGGTCGAATTCACTTCATAGAATTTGAATGGTCCAGATGCAATGCATCTTTACTTGTTATGCAGAAAAAGCAGAAACTGTTATATCAAGACTAATACACTTTAGAAACATCAACCAAGTTGGTACTTATCGACACATGAATTTAAAATTAAAAATACATGACTTTAAACTTATCTATGCTTATCCAATAAATAAAATGATTTTTATAAGCTCCAAAATTTGAAATTTCTCAAAATAATATTGATTGATACATTTTCGTAGCAGTTGTAAAACTAGCTCATATATCCTGAATCCTGATAAATGTTAAAAAATGGAGAGAGGATTTTCTAGATGAGAGTATCCTTGAGAGAAACCTCTCTTAGTTTCCAAAAATTCCTTTCTAGTGCCTCACAATATGCACCCAAAAATCATAACTAAAACATGAAATGCGAAAACCTGAACAATAGATTGTAACGATGCGTTTGAATCTTCCAATATATGACACATGTACAAAAACTTAAGGAGTTTTTTTTTCTTTGTTCCGTGATTGACAAAAAAATTCTTTTGGTTTTCCAAAATTCAGCTCCATTTAGTCAGAAACAACTTTTGAAAATGATGACAAAAACAGTCAATTTCACAGCAAATTTGTAGCAAGTCCAAGTAGCCCTCCATGCTCTGTATGTTTGCACACCTCCTATGGAAAAATGGATCAAATGGGTAGGCTTGAAATGTCTGTGTGATGGTGTATAACTCTTGAAGTAGTCTTTCCAATGCCTACATACCTCCTAGATGAATAGTAAGAGGAAAACACACTTTGATTCCTAGATTATAGGATCCTAACTGTTAGGATATTTAAACACTTAGAAGTTAGTTAAGTTCAACTTAGTCTAATATGTCTATTAGGTAAAAGTGTGTTTCTTATTGTGTTTGTTTATTATATATTAGTTTCATTGTAATTTGATGGCCACAATATGTTTTAGACATAGAGTGATCTATCAACTCATATACTTCTCAATACTAATGACTATTGCACTGTGGCTTCACACCCAATTGGTCCATGATCTCTATTTAAAGGACATGGAGGGTCATGGCCGATGATTGATTGTGAGAAACCTCTCATGTAAAATATTTTATTTTTCATTAATAAAATTGCCTAAAGTGTCTGTGTTGGCTGGGGCCATGGATTGTTTCCCTCTCAAAGGGTTTTAACCATGTAAAAATATTGGTGTTGTGATCTTGATATGGTTTTGTGAGTGGTTATTGAAGGAATTTTTATTATATGGAATACCTTATTTAACCAAACTATAGTATGTCTCTATTTGGACTCTTCGATCTCATAATGCCCTTCCTATGCACGAAGGAAATCTTTAGAAAGCCTATCAAATTCCTTGTTACTTTCCCCACAAACATGATAAAAAGTGATGTTAGTGAAGGAATAATGTAGATGTTTGACTTCTCAATATATGTGTTGTAAGAAGAAACTTCTCATTTTGGCATCTACACACCCACTGGATCACAAGAAAAAAATCTCATAGGACTTGGAGATGAATGATTCCTTATTTGTATCAAGTAATAAGACTAATTTTAGGTCTATAATCTCACTTTAATTGTTTGACGATTAATTAATGCCAATTTTGAACCTAAGAATATGATTTTGAGAGAGGAAGATTATTCCCTTTCCTTCTCCTTAAGTAGATATCCCCGGGATGCTCCATTAAAAAAGGATTAACAGGTCTAGGTGTTAATAATCAAGTTAGAAATCCAATCACACTAAAGGATAGATGAGAATTGAGGGAAAATATTTATGATATTTAGATTTTGGGATGCACTTTTGAATGGAAGAGTGCCCTTGTTATCAAATGTTTTTTCATTTCTTGTGATTTAAGGCTCCATGCTATGATGAAGAATTAAATTTTGAAATATTTTATAGAAATTAATGGAAATTTTCTCCTATTGATGAATTCGAATTGAAAACAAGAGATTACAAATTTCCTCTACAATTATGCAGAATGGAAATCAAAATTTAGAAACACATTAAATGACATGCAACCATCAAAACCACAAGACCATAATGATTTTACAGGGGAACCCAATTGGGAAAAACCCCTCCGCTACTTTTCATTAATCATATGAGAATGAGAAACTATTAAAATGTCTTGCTTCGATCCTGAAGCACACCCTACACTATAAACTTGTTCTCCTGCTGATTGTCCTGCTCTGGCCAATACTTATCTAATTCAAGGCCCCAACTTCCTCCTATTTCCTTGCTCAATTTAGGATAAATTAGGGTCCTAAATAATAGGGGAATACCCTATTTCCTTGGGAAAATCCCAAGGAATTTATCACTTGCATCAATACCAAGCTTGCACACTCAACTAGTATATAATTGATAATTACAATGTGCCTTTCCCTCCACTCCAACTAGGCAATTTGAATTCCATGCATGTCTGGGCTATTTTTAACTGATTAACTAGTTTAACTGAGAGATCACTGAGTTAACAAAAATTGAACTACTCAACTCACCTTCAACTGACTTAATTAATAATTTGAACTCAATTAGCTGAGTTTAATTGAAAATAAATGAACTAGATTACTGAATTTTAGCAATCACTACATACACAACCCTACTCCAAGCCTATAACTAGAATTTATTGAGTTTAATATACAAGGACATGTCACTCTAGCTAACTGGAATCCAAGTCATCATGTTGATGTGGAAAATCAAATTACTCAATTTGACTAAGGCACAAGTCAAATTGAGCCTTTCTTACTACAATTTCTAACATTACCTCTTAGCAAGAAAGGGATTTTGCACCACCCCTATCCAAAACTTGTGGAATTCGAATTTTCCTCTTGATAATGCCTTTGTCAAGATATTTGCATCCTGCTCCTCAGCTGGAATGTATTGTAGCATCATAATTCTCATTTGCATATCAATGGTACTTGATATCAATGTGCTTGGACATGTCACTAAATATTGGATTCTCAAAGAGTTTAATACAACTTTGGTTATCACAATAAATCACTATCAGATCCATATCCTGACTGAAAAGACCCACAAGTATTTTCCCCATTTATATGGTCTCACATGTTGCTTGACTTGAAACCATGTATTTAGCCTCTATCTAGTTGAGTGACACATACCTTTGTTTCTTGCTATACCAAGAAATAGTTTCAGACCCAACACTAAAGATCTTGAAGTAATTTTCACCTCTAATGGACTCCCTGCCCAATCTACATCATTAAAGCCTTGGAGCTTCACTCCCTTTGTCCTCCTGTACCATAACCCATACTTGGTTTTTTCTCTGAGGTATATTAACACATGCTTTGTTGCCTTCTAATACAACTTGGTAGGATTCACCATGGCTTGAATCAATTGATTAACTACATAGCATATGTCCAGCCTTGTGTTCATTAGATACATCAAGGATCCCGTAAGCTGTCTGTAGATGTTGGTATCTACTTCCTCTCCAGAAGAAGCATTCTCCTTCCTCCAGTTTGTAGCTAGAGGTGTGTCCATAGGCTTGCAATTCTCCATATGAATTCTCTCAAGTATTTTAGAGGAATACTTCCCCTGAATCACCCTACCATACTTCCAGCCCAAGGAAGTAATGCATCAAGCTCATGTATTTCATCTCAAAGTCTCTTGCAAGGTCCTCTTTGCAAGCGTTTATCAAATTACCATTCCCTGTAAGTATCAAGTCATCAACATACAATACCAAGATAAGAAAATTTCCATCTACCACAATGTGATGGAGAGTGGAATCTACTTCACTTTTAGTGAAGTCCAATCTACTAATATATGTGTCAATCTGAGTGTACCATGCTTGGGGTGCCTACTTGAGACCATATATGGATCTCCTGAGTCTACACACGTGTATTCCTATCATAAGTCTCAAATCCCTCTAGCTTATCCATGTAAATTTATTCCTGAACAACACCATTAAGGAAGGCGGTCTTCATATCCATTTGATGGATCTTCCACCATTTATGCAACTAATGCTAGAATGGTTATGATCGAGGAATATCTTGGCACTAGGGGAAAATTTTCCTCATAGTCCACTCCATCTACTTGAGAGAAGCCTTTGGCCACAAATTTGGCCTTGTACTTCTCGATGCTCTCGTCAATTGCATGCTTCACTTTGTAGATCCATATGGAACCAGCCATTGACTTGTTCTCTGGTCTTAGCACTACCTCCCATACACATTTCTTCATAATGGAGTCATACTCTTCCACCATGGCATAAACCCACACTAGTTGATAAACTACTTCCTAAAATGAAGAAGGCTTTGTCTCAATGAGTTATGTCATGAGAGCCATATAACCAGTGTACCTATATGGTGACCTCCTTTTCCTACGCTGAGATGTAGGAGCTCCCACATGCTCCCGTGCATCCTGCACCAATCTGTCAGCTTCTCTGGTTCTCTTCCTCCCCTCTATGGAAGATTTTGGTTGAGTGGGTTCCTCCACTCGACCTCCTGTCTTCTCCTCCATTTGTGGTTTCTCCAAAACATCCTGAATTTTTGTCTGAGGCTCCTCCTTAGGAACTAGAAGCTCCTCCTCTAGTGGGATACTTAGCTCTCGCTCTAGAGAGCATCTCATAGCCTTATCCTCATCAAATTTGACATCTCTCCTCACTACTATCACCCTGAGTGAGGGAAAATACACCCTATAGTTATGTGGTGTCTCTGTGTATCCTACAAAGACTCCCATCTCAACTGTAGGCTCAAGTTTATTTTGTCTATCCTTGGAGACATGACAATACACAATAACTCCAAAAATTCAAAAATGAGATACATCTGCCTTTGTTAGGGTCCAACTCTAACCCCTTTATTTATGTAATAAACCTAATAGTGTCGAGTCATAGTCATAGTTAGTTAAAGAGTCAATAAAGCCCGTATTAATAATTGTAAGTGGCTGACCCGCATTTAAGAAAGGGACCACAATTAGTTGCAAACGAGCCATAATTAATAAATAAAGTGGTTAACCCATGTTATGCAAAGGACCACTAGTCGTTAAGTTGTTGAAGGTCATTTAGCTATAAATAGTCATAGTTAGAAGGGAAAGATCACCGAGTCTTATTTGTAATCGAGCTCTGCTCTATTGGAGGTTGCCCCCTCGAAGATACAAGTGAACATTTCTTTTATCTATGAATAATAAAATACTTTCCGTTTTTCTCATTTTATTCTATGTTATAGATTGTATTTCTTCGCATATTTAGTATTCTGGAATTTCTCACAGGTCAAGAGCATAACAAGTGGTGTCAAAGCACTTTCTAGGGCCAGTGGTACCTCCATTTTTGGCAAAAAAAAATTTAGGCTAGAGACGTGTTCCGACGTCTTTAAACCATGGGATCTGTCATTGAGCACATAAACTTGCAGATTTTGGGAGGCATGCACGCAGGAAATACAAGAGGTGGTCATGCTTATTGGATTCCCTCCTAACCCCTATGTGTACCTCTTCGAGTATTAGTACATTAGACAAAAATGCACATGGACTGCACTTCCATGTACCCTCTGGGTATATCAAAAGCCCCCTAGGCTCACCTGAAACCTCGTCTTAGATAAGCCGTTGTCCGTCTTGCTGCTATAGTACACTGAGAATAACACTCAGGGAGATAACTCGCGTTTATGATAGGGTATTCGGGTAGTACGACTAAGGGTATGGTTGATCCTCCTTAGTTAGTGCCCTGAAAGATTGGGTCGAGTACTATTGTTGGACCCTTATGTATATTGCGATTTGTAGCACCTGAAGCTCCTTTGTGACCATAGTTCCCTCGACTCTATGAAGATCACCCATTATCTTATCTTCCATATTAGATCCACTAGTTGGGGTTCTACCGCCGTAGTACAATTCAGATCTAGTAGTTAGGGTTTTGTCGTCGCTGCAACAATAAGATCCACCAGTTGCAGTTCAACCACCGCAGTACAATTCAGATCTAGAAATTGGGGTTCTATCACCGCCACACCAATCCATTCTACTTGTTGGGGTTCTGCCACTGCAGTCCAATTCACATTCAACCATTGGGGTTTCATAGGCAAATCTGATCCTATGCACAGTGATGCTTGTTGCTGCTATAGTCTGGGCCCGATTTTCATAGGACATTGCGCAGGATCAAGTTTTCTGGAATTTTTCCACTATAGTATTGATCAACGGGGAGTAAAAATAAATTCAGACGCTTACAAGAGACTTAGCCCATAAGATTCAGGATGACGAGTTGATTTTAGTGGTACCATTCACTCGTTAGCTTCAATTTTATGGTGGTCCCAAATTTTTTCGAAGTGACATCAAGTGACCGCGATCTGTGTATGGTAGAAACTAGAGCTCAAGTCATGGCCAATGAGAAGATCGAGTGCCTTGAAACAAGGTTGGATACTTTCCATGAAGAACTACAAAAAATTACACAACTCATTTAACACGTCACTGAGAGCACGCTTGGGTTGCATCAGGAAGCACATAGTATTGATGAACACCTTGAAGGAGAACCTAGCCATCACATTCACTTCCATGGAAATCATCAACATTCCCACCCTTGGCCACCCAAGCTGGACATGTATAAATTTGATGGCTCTAATCCAGCAGTTTGGGTGGCACAAATGGAACAATATTTCATTCTGAATGATATCCGCGATGATCCAACTAAACTACATGTAAGAGCCCTTTACTTGGACCAAGAGAGATGGCAATGGTGGCAGTGGCATGTGAAATGCTATCCTCGGAACATAACTTGGCAGGTGTTCTCAAAATCCCTTTGTGACCACTTTGACAAAGAATCTAATTTTTTGGGTCGTCTTACTAAGCTCCGATAGACATGCATAGTAAAAGACTACATTACAGCCTTTGAGACATTGGCCATCCGAATAGAAGGTCTAGGAGATGAATTCTACTTGGAATGTTTCATATGTGGTCTCAAAGAAGCCATCCAAGCACATGTCTGGATGCACCACCCACCTACATGGATAAACGGTTGCACAAAGGCTGTCAGAGTGGAACGTGTTTTAGCTGCCCAGTCTACTCGTCCAAATTTCATAGCCAAGGGGAGTTCCATATACGCTCAGGGTGCTACCCAAACACTTAAGGTTCAAAAGGTGTCTCCAACAAAAATGGATGAAAGAAGAAAAAAGGATTGTGCTACTACTATGATGACAAATACTTCCCGGGGCATAAATGCAAGGAACCAAAATTCTTTTAAATTGATCTTACTGATCACAGGTCATCGACGGAAGCCCCACCCCTTGGGGGGCCAGAGGACGAAGTTGAGGAAACCCATCAGGACAATGATCTCACAACTATGCCAGATGAACCAGTTATCTCACTACATGCTTTGGCATGCATTTCTGCACCCCAAACTCTAAAAAATCAGAGGATTTCTTAAACATCGCCCTATAGTAGTATTGATTGATAGTGGCAACACTCATAACTTTATCCATAAGTGAGTTGTCGAAGTTTTTCATTGTTTTGTAAGGGCAGTCTCTAATTTCCATGTCCTTATTGCTGATGGGGGGACAATGAAATGTGAAGGCCGTTGTGAAAATAGTAAACTTCAGATGGGAGACTACCACCTAAAGACCCACATGTTTGCGATTAACATGGGTGGTTGTGACATTGTCTTGGTTGTTGAATGGCTTCGCACACTAGGACCAATCACAATGGATTTCCAAGAGTTATATATGAAATTTAAGTAGAATGACCACATTCATACACTCCATGGACTCCAAGTAGGTGCTCCTTCTATCTCAACTCACATCGAATGGAAAAGTTGCTGAAAAAGGGCATCATGGAGTCATTACATAGTTTAATTCCATCCAGGCCATAGAATCCACTACTCTTCATATTCATCCTGAGATGCAATAGGTCTTAAACTGCCACTAGCAGGTATTTGAAAAACCTAAAGAGATTCCACCCTCTAGAGGGGAACATGATCATAACATCCCTTTGGTCCTAGGGGCACAACCGCCGAATGTGTGCCCATATAGTTATCCTTTCGCCCAAAAGAATGAAATTGAAAAAATCATCAAGGAACTCCTTGAAGCCAGCGTTATTCATCCTAGCATCAGTCCTTATTCATCACCAGTGGTCATGGTGCTCAAGAAATATGGGAATGGTGCATGTGTCTAGACTTTCGGGCCCTCAACAAGCTCACTGCCAAAGAAAAAAATCCTTATTCCAGTTGTTGATGATCTGCTTGATGAACTACATGGTGCTCAATTCTTTACTAAGCTAGATCTTTGCTCTGGCTATCACCAAATAGCATGAAAGAAGTATACATTCCCAAGACTTCTTTCCGAACTCATGAAGGTCATTGTGAATTCTTGGTCATGCCATTTGGTCTCTGTAATGCCCCAACTACTTTTCAAAGCCTAATGAATCACCTGCTAAAACCACATCTTCGAAAATTTGTCCTCATTTTCTTTGATGACATTCTCATCTACAACCTCACCTGGGAAAAACATCTTCAACATGTAGACCTGATCTTGCAATTTCTTTGGAATCACAAATTATTTGTCAAATTGTTCAAGTGCTCTTTCGGAGTGGAAGAATTCAAGTATTTGGGACACATTGTGGGTTGTGAAGGTGTCAGGGTTGATCCTAAAAAGACACAGGCAATGTAAGAATGTCCCCAACCAAAAACCTTGAAGAGTTTGAGGGGATTATTGGGTCTCACTGATTACTATCACAAATTTGTCTGCAATTATGGTCACATTGCTAGACCCTTCACTTACCTTATCAACAAAAATTCATTCCTATGGACTGATGCAACACAACATGCGTTTGTGTCTCTCATACATGCCATGTGTTCCACTTCAGTATTGGCACTACCCGTCTTCACAAAATATTTTGTGATTGAATGTGATGCTTCAAGTACTGGTATTGTTGTTGTCTTAATGCAGGAAGGTCGACTCTTAGCTTTCACCAGCCAATGACTGAGTGGGAAACATTTGGGACAATCTACCTATGAGAAAGAGATGATGGCCATATTACATGCAATAGATACCTGGCGAGCATACTTATTGGTGTGGCGTTTCCAAATTCATACAGACGATCAAAGCCTCAAATATTTTTTGGAGCAACGTCTATTCTCACCACAACAAAATAAATGGCTGGCCAAAATGTTGGGATATGATTATGAGATAATTTACAAGAAAGGGTGTGGCAATGTAGTAGTAGATGCTTTATCATGCCAATTTGAGGATGAAAGAACCCTGCTATCAATCTCTCCCCATACCAGATTGGATTGAAGAAGCCCGCAAGGAATGGTTTTCACACCCCTCACTCTCCCAACTCATTAATAACTTGATATCAAATCCTAATTACTTAGTTGGATACTCTTGGAAGGATGAGATTCTTCGCTACAAGGATTGAGTAGTTATATCACCGACAACCACCCTCAAAACTCACATTTTGGTAGAGTTGCACTCCTCTCCCACTGCAGGGCATGCAAGCTTTAAAAATACTTATGCTCGCACTCCTCGTTCTTTATTTTGGATGGGCATGAAAACTGACATTCTTACTCTTGTAGCTGAATGTGATGTGTGTCAACTCCACAAAGGGGAAACAATCAAGTTACTAGGAACCTTACAACCATTGCCAATCCATGCCTCTGTCTAGACAGATGTTTCTATGGATTTCATTACTGGTCTCCCAAATTCAGGCAACAAATCTGTCATCATGGTGGTTGTGGAAAAACTTTCTAAATATGCTCATTTTTGCACTCTAACCCACTCATTTACCACCGCTTTGCTGCCTCAAGCTTTCATGGACCAGATCTTCAAACTGCATGGCATGCCAACTTCCATTGTGTCTGATCGTGACCCAACTTTCACTAGAAACTTTTGGCAAGAACTTTTCAAGCTACAAGGCACCCAACTCCAACTAAGTACTTCATATCATCCCCAAACTAATGGTCAAACTGAAGTAGTCAACAAATGTTTGGAGACATACCTAAGGTGCTTCACTTCAAAAAAGCAACATCAATGGGCATAATGGCTACCTTTAGCTGAATGGTGGTATAATACTAACTATCATGAAGCCACCAAGATGAATCCATATGAAGCAGTGTATGGCCAACTCCCACCTTCACCTATTTCTTATATCCCTGGATGCTCTAAGGTGCAAGCAGTTGATCAACTCCTACAGAACTATGTCGCCATGCTAGCTTGTCTCAAAGATAATCTCCATTAAGCTCAGAATCGAATGCAAACCAACATCATTCAGAGCACACATTTTCAAGAAGGGGATCAGGTATTCCTACGACAGCAACCATATAACCAAAGATAGCTAAAAGAAAAGGGTTGCCAGAAATTAGCTGCAAAATTATACGGACCTTATCAAATAATTCAGTGCATTGGAGTAGTAGCCTACAAGCTGGCCTTGCCACCAAATTCAAAAATCCATCCAGTCTTCCATGTATCATGCCTCAAGAAAGTAGTGGGGAACAATTGCAGAATTCAAACCAGTCTACCCGAATTGGATGGATAAGGTTCACTCTGGCTCCAACTTGAACAGGTCCTCAATACTCATGAAAGACATCTGCATGGCCGCATGATCAAGGAAGTTCTCTTCAAGTGGAAAGACACCTCTTCAGAAGATGCAACTTGGGAACCATCCACTATTCTTCAGCAGTTTTCGTAGCTTCAGCCTTGAGGATAAGGTTGCTTTTGATGGGGGAGGGCATGTTAGGGTCCAACCCTAACCCCTTTATTTATGTAATAAACCCAATAGGGTCGAGTCATAGTCATAGTTAGCTAAAGAGTCAATAAAGTTCATATAATAATTTTATGTGGTTGACCCACATTTAAGAAAGGGACCACAGTTAGTTGCAAACGGGCCATAATTAATAAATAAAATGGTTAACCCATGTTATGCAAAGGACCACTAGTCATTAGGTTGTTGAAGGTCATTTAGCTATAAATAGTCGTAGTTAGAAGGGAAAGATCATCGAGTCTTATTTGTAATCGAGCTCTACTCTACTGGAGGTTTCCCCCTCGAAGAGGCATGTGAACATTGATTTTATCTTTGAATAATAAAACACTTTCTATTTTTCTCATTTTATTATGTGTTCTAGGTTGCATTTCTTTGCATATTTGGTATTCTAGAATTTCTCGCAGGTCAAAAGCATAACAGGCTTCCTCCTAGAGAAATCTTCTTTGGGTGTGAACATGGAAAGTTTTATATGAGAGCTCCTATTTTGCAAATAAACTGTGATCTTGCATGCTTCTGCCCATAGGTGTAATGACAACCCTTGATCATGCAAGATGGCTCTTGTTGTTCCCACTATGCTTCTACTCTTCCTTTTAGCCACCCCATTTTGTTGTGGGTTATGGAGTGCTATCAGTTCTCTTCTAATACCCTCTTTGGCACACAAGTCCTTGAAGGTGCTAGAAACAAATTATACTCCATTATCACTTCTCAGGGCTTTCAATTTATGGTTAGTCTTCTTCTCAACCAATGGTTTGAATTCTACAAATTTTGAGAAAACTTAATCCTTCTTCCGCATGAATAATATCCAATATTTTCTAGAAAATTCATCAAGAGAAATCACATAATACTTGTGTTTTTTTGTAGAGGCTATAGAAAATGACCCACATACATCGGAGTGGATTCACTCCAAGATTTCTCTAGCTCTGATATCTTGGCCCTAGAAGGTGGATTTGACTTATTTCCCAATGTGCATCCCTTATAGACATCATGCTAGTCAAGGGTGCATTTCGGGAGACCGGTGGTAATCTGTTGCATGATTTTTAAGGCCCCATGGTGTAATTATCCCTTGCACCTATGCCAGAGTTCTCCAACATCTCGAATCTGTACATTTTCTACTTCCTCCTCAAGTTTGTAGATATTTTTCCCTCTAACTCCAGTCTATTTCACTTTCCCTCTACTCTTCCTCACTTCCATGGCTTAACTTGAGAAGACCCTGATACCTTTTTGTTTGAGTTTCTTGTGATCTGCTGAACCTATGACTATACGTCTGATGACTAGAAGCTGAAATTGTTCCCATCCACCCTTAAGGATGCAACCCTGTGCTGGTTCATGGGTTTACCTGGGGACAACATCACTACCTGGGCTCAAATGCAACAATCCTTCAATGAAAAGTATAGGGACTACTATAGGTCCAAGGACACCAAAGAAGAAATCTTCAAAATGACCTTAGGACATGATGAATCCTTGGAAGATTATGAGGAAAGGTTCCAACTTAGCTCCAATGGGCTAGATGAATCCTTGATCCTGAATCACTCAAGTTAGTCCTTCTTAGAGGGATTAGGGAATATATCCTAGAAAACCTAAACATGTTGTCTGGATGGGACATCTATCGGTTAGCTTATGATGATATCAAGACAATTTTCAAAAATCATTCCAAGGTAGCCAAATACAAGGGTAGGGCTAGTCAAGCTTTGGCCAGTTCATCCTCCTCCAACACATCCATAAAAAGTGAAATTGGGAACATGTTGGAGTAATTTAAGAGTGAAATACTACATAACCTTTCTCTACAAATGGACACCATGTAGATCAAGAGGAAGCAGGAGGAAATAGAAAGAGCTTTATCTATCTTTTTCCCTACATGCACCAGGAGGCACCCTAGAAATAAATTTCTATTGAATTTTATAGACATATGCTCAGTCTATGAGGAAAACCACTCCACAGAGAAGTTACCTTCTCTACCTGGATTGAAAGTTGTGTATCAAGGAACTGAAGGTGTGACTGAACAACTTTGTTATATCAACCAGAGGAGGCCTCAAGGACCTTGACCATACCAACAAGGCATGTAAGGGGTGTCCTATTCATATTGCAACCCCAATCAGAATGCATCCATTCCCCCTTGGTGTCCTCCTGCTCATCCTTCATGGTCCACACCTTCTCCCTGGTACCTCAATACTATTCCCAACCCACCAATCGATCATTTCAACTATATGCTCCCTCACAACCTCAATGGAATACCCCATCATAGGGATGGATGCCCTCATTCAACCAATCTCCAACCTTATTGCCTCCACATCCATCTCAACCAAAACTCCTTCGCTCAACTCCACCTAAGAAACCTCAGATGTCTGCTCAACCAAATCTGAACCCAAACAACAAGCTGGCACAATAGGTCTGTAGTGGAGAGACATCCTATCTTGCCTATGCTGTGGAAATTCAGGAAACCAACCTCAAGTCTGGAAGAGTGCTTCCTTATAATCAACATCCATCTCCACTTGAGGAGCTTGAAGAGGAAAAGGAAGAGAGCATTCCTCAAGCCAATCCACCTCCTTTTCCTAAGAGACTAATCCATCCTAGCCAACACACCCCATAAGAGACTCAATTTTGGGTGAATTGAAAAAATTGCGTGTTAAAATCCCACTCCTCTAAGATATCAAGGATGTCCCCATCTACAACAATTTAATAAAGGATAAATGCTTCAAACATCTTGGGAGGAGAAATAAAGACACTCCTAGCATTAATTTCATTGGACAACTGTCTGACTTAATGTTGGGGAGAGTGATTTTCCTGAAGTATCTAGACCTTGGAAGTCCTATGGTGGATGTTGATGAGCCTCATCATTGGGTAATTATATGGGCCTTAATTCACCTCCTAGCTTAGTCAAACCAACTATTCTCACAACTTATTGCATACTTTTGATTATATTTTGTTTATGAGATGAGTTAGAGTTGGATATTTTTCTTTGTGGTCTAATGTGCATTTAAAGCAAGATTAAAGGATAAAAGCAAGGAATTTTGGCAAAGACCTTGGTCAAAAATTGAATGGGACAAGGGAGAGGAATTATAGGAGGTAAATCCTCCTCATTTACTACCCCTCCATTCGAATATTCCTCCATTAGCTTGGAGTGCAAACAACCAAATCATGAGGACTAGAAGGTAGCCGAGCAAGTGAAAGACAAAGCACCAGTTTATCTCGAGTTTGGGAGCTGAGCCTCCCTAATTTTAAGGAAGTCATTGGAGACTTCATATGTATAAGTAGAGAGGCCTAGGACCTCAGTAGGATTTGGATTTTTGATTGTAAAACTCTACTTTATTTTTGAGTTGCAAGACTTGTGACAGTTTTTGATGTAATCCATGGTTTTGATAATAAAAATGAATTTTGTTTTGAGCCAACACTGAGCTAACTCAGAGGGCTGAAGCTCTTGGGTTAGGGCCCAACCCTAGCAGCCAAGGCTCCTCTTTATTGTACATGTATTCTAACATAGATTCATGGTTTAATTGTTCATTTTCTTAAGTAGCTACATTTCCATTACAACAATGTAGAGTAGATTGGTTGTATTTTATTTTGCTTCCATTTGTGCCTTCTTTCAATTAGCAGGTTAGAAAGGAGAAAAATATCACCGTAAGGTTGTCAGTAGGTGTCTTGGCCTCACCTCCTCCCTCTGGGACCATGACTTGAGGAAGAGACCCTTCAGCAACCCCAAAAACACAGATTTCTAGTTCTTGCATGAGCTTTGCAGTTTGTTATCTCGATTCAGTACTTGTTTCATTTATGTTGGGTTTTGTTATATTCTTTCCACGACTAGCCCACGTAGTTAACCGGGGGGGTTAGAAGGGGGAAAACCCCCCCCTTCGTTGCACCACTTGCGTAACAGAGGGAGTCACAGGGGGTTTGAGGAGTGCAGGTAACCCCACTCTATGGGGTCCAGGGCAGTGCCCCGGAAAATTTTGGTTTTGGACCCTATGTTAGGTTGGGCGAACCTACCTATGGTTTTATGCATGTTTTTCGCACATGGTTTTGGACGTGATGGTTTTCGGTCCATGGTTTTGGATGTGATGGTTTTAGGTCCATGGTATTGGATGCTTCAGCATGTATAAATATGTATTGTAACATTGAAAGGAATATAATGAAAAAACAATCTGGTAGTCTCAGTTTTGGGATCCAGGGGAAAATCTCTGTGTATATGTGTTTTATGTGTTATGCTCTCGCATTGTTTATTTTCTGTGTTTTAGAATTTTATGCAGGTGATGAGCCCTAATTTTTGGTAACAATTTGGGCTCATTTGGCCTACTTACCTTGCTCAACCCTTCACCTTTTATCACTTATGCATTCATTTCTTGGTATATTCGTGTTATTTGTAGGAATAAGGGCATGCATTATATCTATGTGGCTAATACATGATGATTTCAGGTTTTTTGGCATTAAAGGGAGCAAAGACCACACGGAAGGAGACAAAGAGAAAACAAAGGTGGCATTGCAGGTTTATAGGGAGGTTGTCTACAACCTTAAATGACCTCCCTCGTGATCTCCACCCTAACTCCGAGCTCCAACAGCTCTCCCCACCGAGCTTAAAGGCAGCCAACGAGTTCTACAGGAACAACAGTTTACAGCAGTTTAACTTTCAGTTGGACAGCCAAGCTCCACGTATTGCAGAAGCCAGCTGGACCCTCATCATGTATAAATATTAACGCCGTAGCCTTTGATAGGAGATTTTTTGAACTTTTGAACTATTGTTGCAATTTCTAAGCATGAGCCACAGCTCGGTTTTTGCTTTTTGTAAGCCAGTTTTGGCATGATGTTAGATTCATGATTATTCAATAAAGGCAAGCAGCTTTGGATTCAATTCTGAGTTTTTAAGGGAGCTATAGCTCTCAGGTTAGGGCCCAACCTGAGAGCAATAGACCTCCTTTTCCTTGTATTGTTACTTGTCTTTCCTTTCAGCACTTTATTCCTCTGTTTTGACATGCATTTAGAAATTACAGTCTGCTGATTTGATTTCTTTCATGTGATTGAGTGGGATTAGTTTACAGTTCAAGTGCTTTTAGTTGCTTAGATTAGAGTAGGAGGATCAACATTCATTAGAGCTCCAAGAAAAGGTTGACAGTGCACTCACTGCCATTTCTGTGTAGAGATTGGGGGTGAAGACCGTACCAACCACCAAAAAAAACGCAGTCTTATACTTTCATTCAAGCTGCAACACAGTCATTTCAATTGTAGATCCATCCATGCATTCTGATCTTGAGCAGTACTTCTTCATTCCAACTCCATGCACAATTTTTCTCTGAAGTTTACATTACTGTTCGTTGATTTAATAACACGGTTAGGATAGGTTGATGAATTCTCGGTTTTGTGCAGATTTGTTTCCTTTACACTGCGTTGCATCACTCTGTTATCTGCTTCTTCTTCTCAACCACACCTAAAGCCACCTACCCAACCTCTGTTCAGCTCGTTTTCCTTCCAACACTTCTACTGTTCACGTAGCTCCATCTTTTTGGACTATTCATTGCTTCCACCCTTCTATCCACCAACCAACTGTACCCACTCTTTCCTCATCTCATATCTCTGTCCCTGAGCCATCATAAGCTCCCTTTCCATCCTACCTACGTACCCATACAAATCCTCCACTCCTCCATCACCCAAAACACCAACCACAGAACATCCTGTAGAAGTTAGCAGACTTCCTGTAGAAATCCCGAGCTTCCTGTAGGATCCCCTGCAGACATCTGTAGAAGCCTGCAAACTCGGTTGCCGAGCACCGGAACATTGTAGACTTATGTGGAACGACGTTAGGGATCCCCTGGAACCTCTCCTAGCCCTCCTGACCTCTCCCAAGCTTTCTTTCCCTTCGAACTACCCCTGCACAGTCAAACCCTAATAAGAAACAAAATCATAATAACTCCAACCACTTAAGCAAAAATACAAAAAACAATGTTCTTTTCAGCAGAAATAGATTAAATTCATGCATCTCATATCACTAGAAGTAATGGCATCATTTCTAGAAGTTTGCACTCCCACCATTGCATCATAGAGATTAGACTAGTCAGATTAGGGTTTACTAAGGTTTCCTGTTTTGTTGGCTTTCAGTTCATTATTGCAAAGTAGGTTAATTTCCTTTGAGATAGCCTTCGTCCATCATTTAGAAAGCTTCTTCTGAGAACATATAGAAGTTGGCTTGAGCCCTAGCGGACTTGTGCCAGCTGACCAAGTGACAGCTGCGACAAGAGCTAGTACTTGTGCATACAACACCGTCGCTTCCAAGTTTGTTACGAACTACCGGGTTGATAAAATTAGAGATAGGAAGCTCCAGGAGTTGTAGCATTATTGCTACAATACTGGATCCCACCATCTTTTTGACGCCATTTCCGGGGAAGCGTCAGAGTATTAGTAATTGTTGCTTTTCTTCTATTTTCTTACTCTTGCCTTCTGCTAAGTAGTTTATTTCATTTCCATTCTGCAAAATTAGCCTAGAAAATTCCTGCTTTCATAGATTAGCATTTCATGCTTTCATAGATTAGCATTTCCTACTTTCATAGATTAGCATTTCAATTCTGCAATTTCATTCCTGCAAGCGTAGATTAGCCTTTCAATTCTGCAAGCGTAGACTAGCATTTCCATTCCTGCAATTTCATTTGAGCAAAGTAGATTAGTTCTTTCCTGCTTTCAATTTGATTCTGCATCTTTATTTCAGTAAGATAGTTAGTTGTAGATCAATCTGTTTCAGTTTTTCAGGTACCAAAGAAAAAACAAAAGCAATCAAAAAAAGTCTTTCCATTTCATGCCTCGTAGGAATCGAGATAGAACAGGAAAATTCTTACCCAACACCGCCACCACATCACTGAGTCAACCTTCTCTCTTCTTCAGTGGCAGTGATCCAGAAGAACCTATAGGTGAACCTCCTGAGATGTACGAAGATCCTATAGCAGAAGAAGAATTAGATACCATCCCATCTGAAGCTATGGCTGAAAATAGAAGAGAAGATGAGAGAATAGAAGGTGCCTTCCCCATCCGAGAGACCAATGGAGAGATGAAAATGAAGAACATTAGCCCCTCTGCTTTACCTCACTTCCATGGAACGACTACTGAAGATCCTGATACCTTCCTGTTTGAGTTTGATGTCCTTTGTAGAACCTATGACTATACTGAAGATGAGCAGAAGCTGAAACTCTTCCCTTCAACTCTTAAGGATGTAGCATTACGCTGGTTCATGGGCTTACCTGGGAATAGTATCACTACTTGGGCTCAGATGCAGCAAGCTTTCAATACCAAGTACCGGGACTACTGTAGGTCCAAGGAAACCAAGGGAGAAATCTTTCGGATGACCATGGGAAATGATGAGTCCTTAGAGGATTATGAGGAGAGGTTCCAACTTAGCTATAAGCGGGCCAGGTGCACACTTGACCCTGAATCCCTCAAGTTGGTCCTGCTCCGAGGAGTCCCTGAAGACCTCTTAGATACCCTTCACATGTTAGCTGGGGGGGACATTTACCAACTGCCTTATGAGGACATCAAGACTGTGTTTAGAAACCACTCCAGGGCAGCTCAGAAACGAGGTAGAGGAAACCTCCTCTCAACTGGTGTCCTTTTCTCCAAACATGAGTTTGCAAATCAATTGGAAGATCTTAAGAGTGAGGTGAGGCAGACCATTGCCATGCAGCTGGACACATTCAGGATCCATCAGAAGAAGGAAGAAGCTGAGAGAGCCTTGGCTATCTTCTGCCCTAGATGTACCAGGAGACACCCTAAGAACGAATGTCCATTGCATTCGGTTGAAGTGTGTTTCGTTTGTGAGGAGGACCATCCCACAAACCAATGTCCAACCTTACCTGGATTTAAAGCCATGTACCAAGGGATAGAAGCTCCCACTGAACCTCTCTATTACCTCAACCAAAGGAGGCCACAAGGACCTAGACCTTACCAGCAGGGAATGCAAGGGGCACCTCAAGCTTATTACAGCGCCAACCAATCGACTCCTATGCCTTCCTGGGGTCCCCCTGCTCATCCTTCTTGGTCTATGCCTCCTCCATGGTCTTATGCACCTCAGTACCCTACTCAACTCACTACTCATTCTTATCATTCACATGCCCAGCCACAGCCTCAGTGGAATTCACCTCAGTCAGGGTGGAGGCCCCAGTACAACACTCCTCCTGCCATTTTGCCTCCACCACCAGTTCAACCTCAACCATTACCTCCTGCTCCTCCAAGGCAACCTCAAATACGTGCTCAACCAAACCCGAACCCCAACAATAGACAGGCCCAACAGGTATACACTGGGGAAACATCATGTCCTACCTATGCTGTGGAGATCCAGGAGATCAATCTTCGATCTGGAAAGACTCTTCCAGATCGCCAACCTCCTCCCCCAGAGGATGAGGAAGATAAACAGGAAAGTGAACCAAAGGCTATTCCACCCTTTCCTGAGAGACTAACTGCCACCACACAACCCAAACCAGAGGAGGATGAGCTCCTGGGTGAGCTCAAGCAGTTGTGTGTGAAAATACCACTTCTCCAAGCCATCAACGATGTGCCTATATACAACAAACTGGTTAAGGAAAAGTTTTTTAAACACCGAGGCAGGCGAAAGAGAGATGCTTCAACCATCAATGTCTTAGGACAACTATCTGACCTTATGTTAGGACAAGTCATCTGCCCAAAGTATCTAGATCCTGGGAGTCCTGTAGTAGATGTCCACATCAATGGCACCATCATACCTCACACCTTGATTGATCTAGGGGCTGCCATTAATGAGATGACCAGGGATACCATGCTCAAACTCAATCTTCAGGGTTCCTTGAGGAAGACCTCGACAGTTCTGCAACTTGCAGATCGCTCCACTGTGACTCCTGAAGGGATTGTGGAGGATGTCTTGGTCTCTGTCGACTCTTGGGAATACCCTACAGACTTCTTGGTTCTGCAACCTGTTGGATACCTATACCAATAGGTTTCATATTTCATGATTGGCAAGAGAAAGTCCAAATATGCTCTGCTTTGATTTCACAAAGATCCCATATTTCCTAGAAAGCAAGAAAGGTGTAAAGTGCTTCAATGATTGATGACCTTATTTTCAGTTTTGATGGATGATCCAACAGTCTAATCAGGATCATGCCATGTTTTCAATTTTCTGCTATAGACTAGAGAAAGAAGTCTGTCCAAACTGCTTAATCTTGGCAGACAACTAGTTTAGGTAGAGAAGAAAAGGATCCCAACAGCCTAATCTGGGACCTTGGAAGAGATAAGGGTAGAAGTAGATAGAGAAAGCAAAAGAAAAAGCCAAAGAAAAGAAAAGGCAAGAAAGGGTCTGCAAGTCCAAGTGCACCCTTCAAGAAGAAATAAAAATGTTAGGTAAGTAGCTGGGTAGGTAGTTGGGGTTGCAGAAAGGTTATCCCTACTATTGCAAGAATGGTGATGGTAGGTATCAAAGCAAAGTTGATTAAGTGACAAGGGTGTCCTTCTTCATCAATTTTCAGCAGGAAGCATGACTAATTTCCCTCATTCCCCTCCAATTTCATCTCTAACATTCCCCTATCAGCTAAGATTCATGGAAAAGACTAAGGTTTCATGGTGTTTCTTAAATCTTTAAGAAGCCACATTTCTTGTCTAAAGTTCTTTTCATTTTGATCTGCATTTAAAACCAAGTTTGTTTCATATAAACTCAATGGTTTCCACATCCACTTACCCTCTCCTCCATATTAACACTAACTCTATTATATAAATCCTTTACATCACCTTTTCCCCTAATATTACTAACACCAAGGTGTATAAATCCCAAAATCTTATAAATACCCACCCCCTTGGCATTATAGCCAATAAAGTCTCGAGTCAGGGATCAAATGACACCAGGTCATGTTGATGAACCTAGGCCAGCTACCCCTTCCCCTTCATGAGCTAATTCCCCTATTTTACCCCTTTGCACATAAAAAACCCATAAAAAGCCCTAAATCCCCACCCTTGCCCGCTTCAAGGGGCAAAAAGCATCAAAAACCCACTTTCCGCCATATAACCAAGGTTAAGCGCATATAATTGTTTTTTCAAAATACATTGGAATATCGTTCAAAACACCAATTTTTATGCCCCCACCTGCTTCCGTATATGCCGCCCATGTCACCTCCCCGACGACCGTTAGATCAGGCCCTCCAGATCTGACGGCCCTGATCGCGTCGGAGCCTTTCCAACGCCTAACAGTTAGGCGTACTATCCCCCTGTCATCTCAGTCATCCGACCACCGTCCGATTATCCGCTGCAGATCCAACGGTCACCCTGACGTCGGAGCTCATCCGCTGTACGAGGCTTATCTCCCGACGTCCGTATTTTGAGGACGTCACTCCGCTGCCACGCGCCCTCATCACAATGCGTCGGAGGTACAATTTCCATATACCGCCCCCGTACAAGAGGCGGTGCGATACGAAACCACTGTCGGTTTCCGGTTTCCCCATCCCGCCTGCTCACGTCATCACCGCGTCAGCAACATGTCAGCGCCCCGTCACCCAGGTACGCTGTCCCGTCAGTCCCTTGCCCTGCCATTGGTCCACCTGTCCTGCCATGTCACTGCCCCTGTGGACCAGCCAGACCCCGCCACGTCACCCGATGACGTCAGCATGACGTCATCCGACCTTGACCCCACCAATGACGTCATGCTGACGTCATCGTAAAAAGGCGCCAAAGTATTAAAAAATCTATATTATGGCCAAAATCGCGTTTTTACGTTCTTTTTTCACTCATTCATCGTTATTTCGGCCTCATGCGCTCGCGTCCAAATTTGCTGCCAACCTGCTAAATCGACCAGGAGGCCTCCAGCGCACGAGTT
This sequence comes from Pinus tabuliformis, assembly GCA_031772625.1. Classification (NCBI taxonomy): domain Eukaryota; kingdom Viridiplantae; phylum Streptophyta; class Pinopsida; order Pinales; family Pinaceae; genus Pinus; species Pinus tabuliformis. The sequence continues at coordinate 349,576,840 of CM062810.1, read as the reverse complement.
CAACCTGCATTCACGACCTTTGCTCACTATTTTACCAGGTATTCTTCATCGTTTGTCCTCTGTGCGCCTGCAATTCTCTGTTAAACACTCTGAAAGCTTAAAGAAAGTCAAAACTTAGAAATTCACCACTGAATTCCTCGGCAGAGCTTTAAACTTCCAACTATCACCTCGAAAAACACCAGCCGAGCCTTTTCCCAGCTACAATTTATTGAAAAACCAGGCCCTGTCTGCATAATCGCGGCAGGCGCATTTGAAACCAAATTTCACCATTAAAAGACGCCAGAGAAAGCTAAACTTTGGTCTTAATTGCTATCAAACAGTATTTGAACTGCTATAGACCCTGCATTCACCTTTTTCCCAGGCATTTTCATTCTGTGCAAAGAAATCTTGTTGGTGTTACTCTGCATAGTAACACAGTTCTTGAGCAAGTAGAAACAAGTAGAAATCCTAAAGAAGAGTCATGGATCCCCCTGTAGCTCCCATAGCCCTCAATGTGGCTCCCCTGAATGTCCCTAATAGAACATTGGACACCAGAGCATTAGCAGACTTGGACTACAAAATATCAGAGGAGATGTTGAGCAGAAGCAGGTTCCATTTGCAAATCCTAAATGAAATAAAGATCAAACATGAGAGGGGGACAGACATCCTGGGAATTTGGGATTCATTCCTCCCAATATTCAAGCTTCCTCAGGTTAATCAATTCCCTGAGCTTGTACACTTAGTTGCTGATCACTATGATGCATCCCAGAGGGCAGTGCTGGACCCTTCAGGCTCAATTCTGTTCCTCATTACCCCTGAAGCCATCAGGGAGATGTTGCAGTTCCAGACAGATCAAAAGTTGGTCCCTCTGTCATTAGCTGATTTAATAGTACAGGGAGCCAGAACCACAGAGGCCCAAATTACTAAGATCAACCAGCTGTTCATCAAGGCTGACACTCTACAAATTCCTCCTATCAACTGTGTTTACCTCAACCAATTGGGCCTAGACCTGGTTGACATGATCAGTCCCATCCTGGGATATGACTCAATAGAACATGTGGATGAAACAGTTATACAAATGATGCTTATGTTTTCCCCAGGAAAGAAGCCAATCCACTATGATTATGCCACCTACATATCAGACAAGATGCATGATCAGTTGATGAATTTGTCAAGAGAAAGGGTGTTTAGATACACCTCTTACCTATATCATCTGCTCCTATACTTCCAGCATGATAAGTTCTCCTTCCCAAAGAAGAGAGTAGATGCACAGGGCAATCTGAGATCAGTTGTGTATTGGACATCCGTTTTTCACATAGTAAGTTGCTCTCCATACACCTACTGCGAGTTTATTGATCTTTTCATCCATCCAGCCTTGACTCTACTGTTGGGTTCACCTCCTCCTAGACTGACAGATGAAATGCAAAGATGCCTACATTTATCAAAAGTATACAGTATTGGGGATTGGTATTTCTACCAACACCACACCGTCATTAGAATATATGGGTGTGAGTTGCCCCCATTCAGATTACCCAAATTTGTGCCAATGAGGCTATTTGCCTTAGAATACTTCAGGCAGTTTGGCTTTGTGGATATGTTCCACTTCTCAGGCAGAGGCAAAAAGGCACAGCTGAAGGTCAAGAGTCAACTTGGCCATTTCATTTACAATGAAAGGGATGAAGGGTGGAAGGAAGCAGATACAATACTGGGGGATTTGGTCTCAAGTACAGTTTCATATGGAAACCCTATGACCCCAACAACTTCATCACAATGAGGAGACTCAAATACAAACTGTCTGCTTATGGTCATTATAGCCTCCCTCACTTAGAAAAATATGCCAACCAAAGCAAGTGGAAAAGAGGAACTTTAGAAGAAAATGTCACTCAAGAAGAGCTTAATCAAAGAGCTCTAAACAACCAGAAGAAGATGGCTGACCTTGAGTTTTATGCACAGGTCCCCTCACTGCCAAGCACACAAATTGGAGTAGCAGCTTCCTCCTCAACCACCCCGCAGCAAACTACAAGAGTTGCTGGAAAAATATCAGAAAAGGGAAAAGAGAAGGAGATGGAGGCAGAGAAAGAGATGGAGCAGGAGCAACAGCAGGAACCGCAACAAAAACAACAGCAGCAAGCAGAAGGGACGCAACAAGGGCAGCAAGAAGAATCAGAACAGCAAGAGCAACAACAACAAGAAGAGCAAGGGCAGGAGCATCCTGCCCAACAAAAGAAAACAGTGGAGACTCCTCAGACCACTGAAAGAACATTGCCTACAAGACAAGACACCACATTTGATGCCTCGGTCCTCCAAACCCCGCAAAAGGAGGATACATTTGTCTTTAGGAAAAGGGAAAGAGAAACTCCCTTGACATCCTCTATAGACCAAGGAGAGAAAAGGCAAAGACTCAATGATTTTCCAGAGGATGATATAGCAATAAGAGAGGCATTGGGCATGGGCCCACCCAGCAGAGAAACTTCAGCAAGTTCCTTCCAGCAGGAACAAGACAGGACCATGGGAGGGGAGGTCAGCTCCTCTAGCCAGCAGAAAGAAGGACAAGTAAGTATCAAGCAGCAGTTTATAGACATTAAGAGGAGGAGTGACCCTATTAAAGTACAATTGTATAATCACTTACTGAACATGGCTCCTTCCAATCAGCAGAGACTTATGTCTGCTTTTGATGTAAGTGAAGGCAAATTGACAATGAGTCACTTTATGCCTACAACACTCCGGCCACAATCCACTGCTGACTATCTTAGGACCAACCTAGAGGTCCTTGCCAAAGACATACACCCCATGGACAAAATCGAGCTGCATAAACAAACTGGAGAAATGGTGTATGCTTCATTGGCCGACAAGACTTTAGACAATTACAAACTAACAAGCAGTCTGAATGCCACAGCTACCCAACTAGAGCTAGAGAGGGCCTCTTCTCAGGCCAAAGATAACAGGATAAGATCCCTGGAGGAAATTATTATAGAAATTAGTCACAATCCCAATGACATCAAAGGGATACAAGAGATCCTGAAAATTAGAGATGCTGACATGGCTGCACTAAGAAAGAAGATCAAAATTCCAGCCACTATCCATCCACAGACTGATGAGGTAGCAAAGCAAAGGTATGAGCAGGATTCTACTGCCCTGCTGGTTTCCATTTACAAAGAGCTTGTGAAGGCACAAGAAAAATTGGGGCAATATGAAGCCATACAAGCACCTCTACAAGCATCATCAAAACAAGCACAAGAAGGGCAGACATCTCAGCCCCCTCCACAGGTCATCAATCTTGAGGAGACTGTTCCTACTACTGTACCTCCACCTCAGCAGGCTGAACAACCAGCCACATCTACTTCAGCAGCACCCATCAGCACAGATCAGAGCCTAGATATGCAAAAGCTAAAGAATGAAATACAAGTGTTGGAAGCCCAGATGACAGAGCTGAATGAAACTAAGGAACAGCTGGCCAAGGTAAATGAAAGGCATGATAAAACAAAAAGAGAAGTGGGAGAGAAGGCCAGGGAAATCAAAGCCCTTAAAGACAAAATCAAGGAGCTTGAGAATGAGCTCAAGCTAGATAAAATCATAGCTGAGATCAGAGCAATGATATGGTCCAATATTGGTAAATCCATCAACAACCAATGGCCATACATCGAGACAATCCATGAGCAACTAGAGCTCATTCCAAAGGCACAGAGGGAAATCAGAACATCAAGGGCCTTATTGGGAAATATGCCTGAAATTGCTACAAGAATGATCAATGTGCTCAATCACAAAACAAGTTCTCAGCTGGCCACCATGGGGATTGCAAATAGAACTGAGACCATTCAAATGATCAAGAGGGTTCTTACTCTTAGAAATCTGGTGCAGACATTGGATAGAAGAACCCAGGATATGCAAACAGAGGTAAACAGGTTCATGGAGAGATTCCAGGTATTGCAGAATAGAGGACTCCCTAGCTTACTGAACAGCGGAGGGAAGTTATTCACCCATGAACAGTATGCCAAAAGAGTGAACGTTTTTGCCTCAGCACAAGTCAATGAGAAGGCCAGCACTTCAGAAGACACAGGGCCTATTATAGGACAGATTTTCTATAATAAGATAGAAAATCTACTTTTTGTAATGAATGAAATTAATCACTTGTTTGATGTAGCTCCAAATTTTTTCAAATATACAGAAGCTGAAGAGACAATGGAGGCCATCCTCAGGCATCAGCTCCCTACACAGGAATGGTGGACAGATGCAATCCAGAGAATCTTGTAAACAGTGACTCAGTCACCAACTTCTGTTTTTGCTACAAATTTTGATGAAAAGAACAGTCAATAAAGTCCGCAGGCATCATAAATTCAAAACTGAGCCAACTCAGCGCATGAAGCGGCCAACAAAGCAGAAAAAGAGAACCACAGCTGGCAAATCCGAGAACTCACTGCGCAGGCAAAAGTAAATGCGTACCTACAGGATTAATACAGAGTAATGCAACCGACTCAGTGACTCCTAAAAGTCAAAACAATCCTCTGACAGATATAAAGGGCATTTACGCTGCATTTAACATTGTAATAACTTCTTGCCTACTTTCTGAACGCTACTGAAGATATTTTCTCTCTCTCAGATGACTCAATACCTGAGATATTTTGTATACATATTACTATATAAACCCCTTCGCATGATATAGCAAGGGTTGTTGTGAATTTCTCCTGAAGAGTCTGAGATGCTGTAATTGTTTTCTGAAAGTTAATAAAGGAAGCAATGGAATTTCGTGGATGCTTGATGCGTTGAGGATGTTCTGTGCCTGTTCATGACTGCTGGATCCCTGCGTATCTTATCATGCAATAAGTCTCTGTAACTTTCTCCATGTTTAGTTTATTTTGTTATAGTTCCATATACACTATCTGATTTCCAATATTAATCAACAGAGAAAAAGAATAACTCACAGGATTTGCTCACTGAGCACCCTGAGTTCAGTCTATGTTGTTTATTAAGTGTTTTCTTCAGGTGTAATCTACATAAAGTGTGATTCTTAAACTGCTGCACTTTCAAAATACACCTTTCATATTGACCACTGTCACAGGAATTCATACTTTGCTCCTGTGCTCTGCGTCCTCTTTCATCTCACCAACATAACAGAAAATTCTTAACAGATTTCTGCTAGTTGACATACATCATCACTCAAATTTTAACTTGTCTGTTAAATACACAATAGGCCTTGCAGTTAGGACACTACTCAACATCTGAGATCATCTCACATTATCTAGACTCCATTGCCCAATGGAAACTCATCATCAAAGTATTACATCATAAGACCTGAAAGAGATCCTTCAACCAAAACATAAACAAAACCTAAGCATCATAGCTAGCCTAAAACACAATTATAACAGAGATAAATCATAAAGAGAGAGCCCTCTCTGGTTGCAGTTAGGCTAGGAACTGTAACCCAAAGATTGGTTAGTGGTTACCCCGGCCGTATTCCCTTGGGAGTCATAGGGAACAACCTGGGTGTTAACATAATTGGCGACTCCACTGGGGACTTCTTAAAATTTTTCAATTACTATCTATCTTCCAAAGCTACCATCAAGCCTGAAACTAGCCAAGAGGCCTTAGGACTGTTTCTGTAGCACAGGGACAGCTTTAGGGAAGAGCTAATTAGGGAATCTTCATCCTAGCTTTGAAACATATATAGTCTTTCCAAAATTCTCATCCAGTCCTTGCACATATAAAACCTCCTATATAAGCTCTAAAAGAATAATTAGAAGCTGGCTCCCAAAAGAAACCCAAGGCACACTAGGGCAAACCCTGACCCTAATCAACCCATCATTGTTGATAATCCAAATATCATTCCAAAGAACATAAGGAGACAGCAAAAGCAGGAGAAGCCTGCTGATTCAGATATAAGTTCAGATCAACCTATCCTCATTCCCACTCCTTGCAAAGTTCTTTTCCGGTCCACCCCTAGTTCCCCTAGTTCACCATCAACACCTCAAAGCCCTCCTCTCACATCTTCACCAACTGCACATACTCTTTCAACCAGTTCCCCGTTTGTTACCCACCCCACCAACCCCGTTACACCAGTAATCCCTGTTGTTCCATTTCTTCCTATTAACCCTCTAAACTTCATAAACATGGCTAACAGGTATGCACCTCTGCAGATACCAGCTAATGCTCCAGCTCTGCCCCAAGACTACCAAACCAAAATCTCATTTTTTGACTCCCATGGCCCTTTGACAGCTGTCCAGCATGCTAAGAAGATGCAAGACCACTTTGAGACCTATGAAATAGATGATGACAGTGTCAGGATGAGAATTTTTGTTCAAAGCTTAACTGGGGATGTTAGAACTTGGTTTAGATCCCTAAATGCAAACTCCATTACAACTCCTGAGGAGCTGTACCAAGAGTTTACCAATAGATGGGAGAAAAAGAAAGATCCACTCCACATACTTGGTGAATATGACACTATTAAGAGAGGTCCCCAAGAAACAGTTTTGGAATATTGTGCTAGGTTTAACAATGTATATAATGCTATCCCACAGAACTTAAGGCCCCCCCCTGACTTGGCCCTATATAAATTCCCTGACGGTTTTGATCCTGATATGGCCTATCAGTTGAAAGAAAGAGATCCTCCAACCCTTGCAGAAGCTCAAAGGGTTGCAGTCACTGTAGAGGCTAACCTAATTGCCAAAAGAAACAGGGCAAAGTTGGAAAAGAAGACTGTCTTCAAAGAAGAACCCTCGGGTTTTGATCAAAAGCTGGATGCAATACTAAACAGCATGAAGAGATTGGGTGAAAGAGTGGAATCAGTTGAAAGAAAATCTTCATGGGAAGCATCACAAAGCAACCCTCCTAGAAATCCGAATTTTAGGAGAACTCAGAACCCTAACATAGGAAAGACAAGTGTTGACCAAGACATTAGACCCCCTTTTCAAGAAAACTATGCAGAAACCTCCACATCCAATCAGCTCAATGAAGAGCCTGAAATTAACTTAATGGGTCTGGATGGTAAAAGCCATGTTTTCTTAACACAAGAAGACCATGAGGAGGATGAAATCAAAACATTCCAAACTAAATCAGGAGAATCCTTTGATTTTAAACAAGGATATGATACTGCTGTCTATGAAGTCCATAAACAGTACAAACTAAGGAGTAGGACTGTGAATGTAAATCAGCCAGACAAGATAAAGGATAAACAGAGGTCTAAAGAAACCATGGTCACAGAACCTAATGACAAAATAAACTTGCCTGCAGAAGAAATTGTAGTTGAGGAGGTTACTGAACTACTGTCCCCACTACAACAGCCCATGGCAACTTCGTCCTCTCACCCTAATTCAAACATTACCCCTCAAGACATGAGTACAAGGGGCAGGTTTCAAAGTCAAGATGAAATCCAACAAGAAGATTTAATGAACAGAGAAAGGACTGTTATCCGTGACTCCAAAACCCAAGTTGACAAACCTTTTGACCTAGGTACAGAGATTGGCAAGTTAAAGATAGCAATTCCCCTCTCAGAGCTAGCCAAACATGACATCTATAAGCAACAGATTAAGAAATCCCTTCAACTCACTAATAGCAAAGATGATGTAAATGTGCTAGATGACACTCCAGAATTACTGTTTGGCCCAGAGGTAGATGGAAAAACAATAGGCACAGGGATTTTACCTTTTTATGTCAGCTTGCATATACATGATAAAATACTGCATAATGCAATGTTCGACTCAGGCGCCTCTCACAACCTTATGCCAAAAGCAGTCATGGAAAGATTGAACTTGGATATAACAAGACCATACAAAGACCTGTTTTCCTTTGATTCTAGCCAAGTCAAATGTTTGGGCCTAATAAAGGATTTATGTGTGTCCCTGGTTCAATATCCCAACAAAACCATTCTAATGGATGTTGTAGTCGCTGATATCCCACCCAAATATGGGATGCTGTTATCAAGATCATGGGGAGCCAAGCTCCAAGGCTCCCTGCAATTAGATATGTCATATGCCACTATCTCTGTCTTTGGGCAACCAAAAAGACTTTACAGGGAAACACTTATGAAATACATGGTCAGCAGTGAAGAAAAGCCTCAAAATTTTCCAATATATGTTGTTCATTCAGACATAGACTCCTTCATCCTCTTCAATGACAGCGCAAGCTTCTCAAACAATGACATTAGGACTGAAACACTCATGCAAGAACAAAACATTGATCAAGCAAGTAGCACCTGCAAAACATCAATCAGCCCAACAATACACATTATCCCTCCTCTAGTTGTCAAAGAGTGTCAAACAAGGATGAAACTGTCCTAGAAAACAAATGGGAGAAGAAACCCCAACCCCTGCTCACATTGCCATCCCATGAACAGAATTTCAAATCTCCTTTCCAGCAAGATATCCTGTGGGTCCTAGAATTTGATGGCTCAGTTAACAAGTTAGGGGCAGGAGCCGGAGTTTGGATACATAACAAAGAGAAAGACTATGCAGAAGGCAGGGCTTATAGACTAAACTTTAGATGCACTGATAACATGGCAGAATATGAAGCTCTGTTACTAGGTCTCAAACTAGCAAAGTCATTACAAGCTCCTAAGCTCTCCATCATGGGAGACTCTGATCTAGTAATTCAACAAGTGAAAGGAAGTTTTGTCACCAATGACAAAAGATTGAGGTCCTACAGGTCTGCTGTAATTGAAATATTGGAGACCTTCTCTGAGTTTGTTATCACAAAAATTTCAAGGGGCCACAATCTCCATGCACACAGCTTGGCAACATTTGCCAGCACCTTCAAATTCCCATTAGAACCCAACAACTGTTTCACAGCCGAGGTCAAATACAGACCCTCTATTCCAAACAATGTCAAAGAATGGCAAGTATTTGAAGATGACATGCAAATAAATAATTTTTTAACCTTGCAACAAGAGTTCACAGGATTAAATATTGACATTGATGAAGCAAGTCAATCACAAATACTTGAGTCAGCAAGTCAATCACAAATATTAGATGGAGCAAGTCCATCACAAATACAATTCCAACGGTCTGCTCACCCAATGTCACCTAGAACAGCAAAACAATTACTGAGTCCAACCATTTTCAACAATGAAAACATTCAGCATATTCACCAAATTGACTGTGAAGAGGTGAGCAGCGCTGAAGCTGAAATCATACAACTCAAAGACAATTTCCTTCCAGTAGGCCTTACCCCACTAGAGGACATTTTTGATTCAAATGATGTCCCCAGGAAGCCTAAGATGCAGCCATTAGATGCAGCAGTTGAAGAATGCAACATTGGTACTATTGACAAGCCTAAAATAATAAAGCTATCTGCTTCTTTGCCCCCTGATCAAAAACCCAAATATATTGACCTCTTTAAAGAATTTCAAGATGTTTTTGCTTGGGGTTATGAGGATCTAAAGTCCTATGATACTTCTGTCATCCAGCACACCATTCCCCTCAAGCCTAATCAAAAACCATTCAAACAGAAATTGAGAAGGATCAATCCTGTGCTCCTTCCTTCCATTGAAAAAGAGTTGCATAAAATGTTCAAGGCTGGTATCATAGCACCAATCAGGTTCTCTGAATGGATTTCAAATTTAGTCCCTACTAGAAAGAAAACTGGTGAGATTAGACTTTGTGTAGACTTAAGAAATTTAAATCAAGTATCACTCAAAGACAACTACCCTTTACCCAAAATGGATCACATTCTTCAAAGAGTAGTAGGGGCTTCAAGGATGTCATTGCTTGATGGATTCTCAGGCTTCAATCAAATCCTAGTACACCCTGATGATCAAGACAAAACTGCATTTACAACCCCATGGGGAACTTTCAAGTATGTAAAAATGCCCTTTGGATTGAAAAACGCAGGGGCAACGTTTCAAAGAGCAATGGATATTGCTTTTGCAAAAGAGATTCATGACTTCCTGGTCATTTACTTAGATGATCTTACACCCTTTTCAAAATCTGATCAAGAACACATAAAACATTTGAGACAGATTTTCCTAACATGCAGAAAATATGGCATTTCCTTAAATCCCAAGAAGTCATTATTTGGTTTGGAAGAAGGGAAACTCTTAGGGCACATTATTTCAAAAGATGGCATAAGAATTGATCCTGATAGGATACAAGCTATCCTACAAATGCCTCACCCAAGGAATGTCAAGGAGTTGCAGGGATTCTTAGGAAAACTCAACTTTTTAAGAAGGTTTATCCCAAACTTAGCAGAACTAATCAGACTACTAAACAATATGCTAAAGAAAGATTCAAAGGTCAAATGGACTGTTGAAGCAAAACAAGCCTTTGAAAGTATAAAATTGGCCTTGACTCAAACCCCAGTGTTAACCAATCCTCAGTTTGACAGAGACTTTATCATTTTCTCTTTTGCTTCCCAGCATACTATTGCTGCTGTTTTATTACAGAAAGATGACCAAGGGAATGAGAAGCCCATTGCCTTCTTCAGCAGAGCTCTTAGAGATGCCCCTCTAAAGTATCAAATTATGGAGAAGCAAGCCTATGCTTTGATTAAAGCTATTAAAGACTTTAGGATTTATATCCTTTACTCCCATGTTGTGGCTTACGTACCAAGTCCTATTGTCAAAGACATTCTCACCCAAGAAAACTTAGAGGGCAGAAGAGGAAAATGGATTGCAAATATACTAGAATTTGACATTGAAATAAAACCCACAAAGCTAATAAAAGGGCAAGGTTTGGCCAAACTAATGACAGAAGCAAATTTCCAAGCCTTAGATATCAATCAACTGGACAGTGAAACAGAGCTGGCGACTCCAAAGATCAATGCAGCCTTTGAACAATCTCCTTGGTACTCAGATATCTGTTATGTGTTGCAAAACCTGTGTGCTCCCCCAGGACTGTCCAAAACTAAGTGTAGGTTCCTAAAAATGAAAACATTTAGATTTTGTGTGATGGATGGAAATTTACTTTGGAAAAACCATGAAGGTATATTGCTGCACTGTCTAATGGAGAATGAAACTAACAACATCATGCAAGAATTCCATGCTGGAGACTGTGGTGGACATTTGTACTGGAAGTCCACTGTGGACAAGATATTGAGGGCTGGTTATTACTGGCCCACCATGTTCACTGATGTTAAGAGATTCACAACCTCATGCCATAAATGCCAACTGTTTGAAGGCAAAAGACAGTTGCTGCCACTTCCTTTGAAGCCCATTGCAACAGAGAGACCTTTCCAACAATGGGGCTTGGATTTCATTGGGGAAATTCATCCCTCATCTTCAGGCCAACACAGATGGATTTTAACAGCAACAGACTACTACACCAAGTGGATTGAAGTTGCCCCATGCAGACAAGCAAATGATTCAGTAATCATTCAGTTTTTAGAAAACAATATACTGGCTAGATTTGGCTGTCCAGACAAGATAATAACAGACAATGCTGTTGCCTTCAGATCCAAGAAGATGGTGAACTTCTGCCATAAATTTCACATTACTTTGGGCCATTCTACTGCTTACTACCCTCAAGGAAACGGCCTTGCTGAATCATCAAACAAAAGTCTAATAAACATCATAAAGAAGGTGCTTGAAGAGAACAAAAAGAATTGGCATAAGAAACTGGTCAATGCTTTATGGGCAGATAGACTAACAACAAAAAGATCAATTGGGACCAGCCCATATGAGTTAGTCTATGGATTAGAAGCCAGATTTCCTTCATCACTAGGAGTGCCGGTTATGAAGCTTCTGCAAGAAAGTCAAGCAGATCCAAATGACATGCAAAGGAGGATTAACCAGATAATTTTCCTACAGCAAACCAGAGAACAAGTTTTTAGCAGAGTGCAGACATTACAAGAGAAACTGAAAAAGGCCTTTGATAGAAGAGCCAAAGCAGAAGATTTCAATGTGGGTGACAAAGTCTTAAAGTGGGATGCAAGAAGAGAAGAGAAAGGAAAACATGGGAAATTTGATTCTTTATGGAGAGGACCATTTGCTGTCCAAGCAGTACAAGGTAACAACACCTACTTCCTTAAAAGTCTGACTGAAACTGACTTGGATGAAGGTCCTGTCAATGGCAGGATGCTGAAGCACTACTTTGACTATTCCCCATGAGTGGAATCTAAGGATTCATTGTATATATACAGATGTACATATTATTTTCTGTTTTAGATTGTAAAATGCAGTTTTCCAAGTGATTCACCAAACAGCAAAAGGCAAATAGAATCAGAGGTCTTCCAAGAAAGAAACACACAATTTTGACACATCAATACAGCAAATTTCAAGATTGGTATGGGCAGCTAAAAAACAAGGCAATCTGACCTGCTGTTCTTGGTCTTTCAAAAGAAAAACCATCCCCATGTGGAGCCACTGTTGGATACCTATACCAATAGGTTTCATATTTCATGATTGGCAAGAGAAAGTCCAAATATGCTCTGCTTTGATTTCACAAAGATCCCATATTTCCTAGAAAGCAAGAAAGGTGTAAAGTGCTTCAATGATTGATGACCTTATTTTCAGTTTTGATGGATGATCCAACAGTCTAATCAGGATCATGCCATGTTTTCAATTTTCTGCTATAGACTAGAGAAAGAAGTCTGTCCAAACTGCTTAATCTTGGCAGACAACTAGTTTAGGTAGAGAAGAAAAGGATCCCAACAGCCTAATCTGGGACCTTGGAAGAGATAAGGGTAGAAGTAGATAGAGAAAGCAAAAGAAAAAGCCAAAGAAAAGAAAAGGCAAGAAAGGGTCTGCAAGTCCAAGTGCACCCTTCAAGAAGAAATAAAAATGTTAGGTAAGTAGCTGGGTAGGTAGTTGGGGTTGCAGAAAGGTTATCCCTACTATTGCAAGAATGGTGATGGTAGGTATCAAAGCAAAGTTGATTAAGTGACAAGGGTGTCCTTCTTCATCAATTTTCAGCAGGAAGCATGACTAATTTCCCTCATTCCCCTCCAATTTCATCTCTAACATTCCCCTATCAGCTAAGATTCATGGAAAAGACTAAGGTTTCATGGTGTTTCTTAAATCTTTAAGAAGCCACATTTCTTGTCTAAAGTTCTTTTCATTTTGATCTGCATTTAAAACCAAGTTTGTTTCATATAAACTCAATGGTTTCCACATCCACTTACCCTCTCCTCCATATTAACACTAACTCTATTATATAAATCCTTTACATCACCTTTTCCCCTAATATTACTAACACCAAGGTGTATAAATCCCAAAATCTTATAAATACCCACCCCCTTGGCATTATAGCCAATAAAGTCTCGAGTCAGGGATCAAATGACACAAGGTCATGTTGATGAACCTAGGCCAGCTACCCCTTCCCCTTCATGAGCTAATTCCCCTATTTTACCCCTTTGCACATAAAAAACCCATAAAAAGCCCTAAATCCCCACCCTTGCCTGCTTCAAGGGGCAAAAAGCATCAAAAACCCACTTTCCGCCATATAACCAAGGTTAAGCGCATATAATTGTTTTTTCAAAATACATTGGAAAATCGTTCAAAACACCAATTTTTATGCCCCCGCCCGCTTCCGTATATGCCGCCCATGTCACCTCCTCGACGACCGTTAGATCAGGCCCTCCAGATCTGACGGCCCTGATCGCGTCGGAGCCTTTCCGACGCCTGACAGTTAGGCGTACTATCCCCCTGTCATCTCAGTCATCCGACCACCGTCCGATTATCCGCTGCAGATCCAACGGTCACCCTGACGTCGGAGCTCATCCGCTGTACGAGGCTTATCTCCCGACGTCCGTATTTTGAGGACGTCACTCCGCTGCCACGCGCCCTCATCACAATGCGTCGGAGGTACAATTGCCATATACCGCCCCCGTACAAGAGGCGGTGCGATACGAAACCACTGTCGGTTTCCGGTTTCCCCATCCCGCCTGCTCACGTCATCACCGCGTCAACAACATGTCAGCGCCCCGTCACCCAGGTACGCTGTCCCGTCAGTCCCTTGCCCTGCCATTGGTCCACCTATCCTGCCATGTCACTGCCCCTGTGGACCAGCCAGACCCCGCCACGTCACCCGATGACGTCAGCATGACGTCATCCGACCTTGACCCCACCAATGACGTCATGCTGACGTCATCGTAAAAAGGCGCCAAAGTATTAAAAAATCTATATTATGGCCAAAATCACGTTTTTACATTATTTTTTCACTCATTCATCGTTATTTCGGCCTCATGCGCTCGCGTCCAAATTTGCTGCCAACCTGCTAAATCGACCAGGAGGCCTCCAGCGCACGAGTTCAACCTGCATTCACGACCTTTGCTCACTATTTTACCAGGTATTCTTCATCGTTTGTCCTCTGTGCGCCTGCAATTCTCTGTTAAACACTCTGAAAGCTTAAAGAAAGTCAAAACTTAGAAATTCACCACTGAATTCCTCGGCAGAGCTTTAAACTTCCAACTATCACCTCGAAAAACACCAGCCGAGCCTTTTTCCAGCTACAATTTATTGAAAAACCAGGCCCTGTTTGCATAATCGCGGCAGGTGCATTTGAAACCAAATTTCACCATTAAAAGACGCCAGAGAAAGCTAAACTTTGGTCTTAATTGCTATCAAACAGTATTTGAACTGCTATAGACCCTGCATTCACCTTTTTCCCAGGCATTTTCATTCTGTGCAAAGAAATCTTGTTGGTGTTACTCTGCATAGTAACACAGTTCTTGAGCAAGTAGAAACAAGTAGAAATCCTAAAGAAGAGTCATGGATCCCCCTGTAGCTCCCATAGCCCTCAATGTGGCTCCCCTGAATGTCCCTAATAGAACATTGGACAGCAGAGCATTAGCAGACTTGGACTACAAAATATCATAGGAGATGTTGAGCAAAAGCAGGTTCCATTTGCAAATCCTGAATGAAATAAAGATCAAACATGAGAGGGGGACAGACATCCTGGGAATTTGGGATTCATTCCTCCCAATATTCAAGCTTCCTCAGGTTAATCAATTCCCTGAGCTTGTACACTTAGTTGCTGATCACTATGATGCATCCCAGAGGGCAGTGCTGGACCCTTCAGGCTCAATTCTGTTCCTCATTACCCCTGAAGCCATCAGGGAGATGTTGCAGTTCCAGACAGATCAAAAGTTGGTCCCTCTGTCATTAGCTGATTTAATAGTACAGGGAGCCAGAACCACAGAGGCCCAAATTACAAAGATCAACCAGCTGTTCATCAAAGCTGACACTCTACAAATTCCTCCTATCAACTGTGTTTACCTCAACCAATTGGGCCTAGACCTGGTTGACATGATCAGTCCCATCCTGGGATATGACTCAATAGAACATGTGGATGAAACAGTTATACAAATGATGCTTATGTTTTCCCCAGGAAAGAAGCCAATCCACTATGATTATGCCACCTACATATCAGACAAGATGCATGATCAGTTGATGAATTTGTCAAGAGAAAGGGTGTTTAGATACACCTCTTACCTATATCATCTGCTCCTATACTTCCAGCATGATAAGTTCTCCTTCCCAAAGAAGAGAGTAGATGCACAGGGCAATCTGAGATCAGTTGTGTATTGGACATCCGTTTTTCACATAGTAAGTTGCTCTCCATACACCTACTGCGAGTTTATTGATCTTTTCATCCATCCAGCCTTGACTCTACTGTTGGGTTCACCTCCTCCTAGACTGACAGATGAAATGCAAAGATGCCTACATTTATCAAAAGTATACAGTATTGGGGATTGGTATTTCTACCAACACCACACCGTCATTAGAATATATGGGTGTGAGTTGCCCCCATTCAGATTACCCAAATTTGTGCCAATGAGGCTATTTGCCTTAGAATACTTCAGGCAGTTTGGCTTTGTGGATATGTTCCACTTCTCAGGCAGAGGCAAAAAGGCACAGCTGAAGGTCAAGAGTCAACTTGGCCATTTCATTTACAATGAAAGGGATGAAGGGTGGAAGGAAGCAGATACAATACTGGGGGGATTTGGTCTCAAGTACAGTTTCATATGGAAACCCTATGACCCCAACAACTTCATCACAATGAGGAGACTCAAATACAAACTGTCTGCTTATGGTCATTATAGCCTCCCTCACTTAGAAAAATATGCCAACCAAAGCAAGTGGAAAAGAGGAACTTTAGAAGAAAATGTCACTCAAGAAGAGCTTAATCAGAGAGCTCTAAACAACCAAAAGAAGATGGCTGACCTTGAGTTTTATGCACAGGTCCCCTCACTGCCAAGCACACAAATTGGAGCAGCAGCTTCCTCCTCAACCACCCCGCAGCAAATTACAAGAGTTGCTGGAAAAATATCAGAAAAGGGAAAAGAGAAGGAGATGGAGGCAGAGAAAGAGATGGAGCAGGAGCAACAGCAGGAACCGCAACAAAAACAACAGCAGCAAGCAGAAGGGCTGCAGCAAGGGCAGCAAGAAGAGCAAGGGCAGGAGCAGCCTGCCCAGCAAAAGAAAACAGTGGAGACTCCTCAGACCACTGAAAGAACATTGCCTACAAGACAAGACACCACATTTGATGCCTCGGTCCTCCAAACCCCGCAAAAGGAGGATACATTTGTCTTTAGGAAAAGGGAAAGAGAAACTCCCTTGACATCCTCTATAGACCAAGGAGAGAAAAGGCAAAGACTCAATGATTTTCCAGAGGATGATATAGCAATAAGAGAGGCATTGGGCATGGGCCCACCCAGCAGAGAAACTTCAGCAAGTTCCTTCCAGCAGGAACAGGACAGGACCATGGGAGGGGAGGTCAGCTCCTCTAGCCAGCAGAAAGAAGGACAAGTAAGTATCAAGCAGCAGTTTATAGACATTAAGAGGAGGAGTGACCCTATTAAAGTACAATTGTATAATCACTTACTAAACATGGCTCCTTCCAATCAGCAGAGACTTATGTCTGCTTTTGATGTAAGTGAAGGCAAATTGACAATGAGTCACTTTATGCCTACAACACTCCGGCCACAATCCACTGCTGACTATCTTAGGACCAACCTAGAGGTCCTTGCCAAAGACATACACCCCATGGACAAAATCGAGCTGCATAAACAAACTGGAGAAATGGTGTATGCTTCATTGGCCGACAAGACTTTAGACAATTAAAAACTAACAAGCAGTCTGAATGCCACAGCTGCCCAACTAGAGCTAGAGAGGGCCTCTTCTCAGGCCAAAGATAACAGGATAAGATCCCTGGAGGAAATTATTATAGAAATTGGTCACAATCCCAATGACATCAAAGGGATACAAGAGATCCTGAAAATTAGAGATGCTGACATGGCTGCACTAAGAAAGAAGATCAAAATTCCAGCCACTATCCATCCACAGACTGATGAGGTAGCAAAGCAAAGGTATGAGCAGGATTCTACTGCCCTGCTGGTTTCCATTTACAAAGAGCTTGTGAAGGCACAAGAAAAATTGGGGCAATATGAAGCCATACAAGCACCTCTACAAGCATCATCAAAAGAAGCACAAGAAGGGAAGACATTTCAGCCCCCTCCACAGGTCATCAATCTTGAGGAGACTGTTCCTACTACTGTACCTCCACCTCAGCAGGCTGAACAACCAGCCACATTTACTTCAGCAGCACCCATCAGCACAGATCAGAGCCTAGATATGCAAAAGCTAAAGAATGAAATACAAGTGTTGGAAGCCCAGATGACAGAGCTGAATGAAACTAAGGAGCAGCTGGCCAAGGTAAATGAAAGGCATGATAAAACAAAAAGAGAAGTGGGAGAGAAGGCCAGGGAAATCAAAGCCCTTAAAGACAAAATCAAGGAGCTTGAGAATGAGCTCAAGCTAGATAAAATCATAGCTGAGATCAGAGCAATGATATGGTCCAATATTGGTAAATCCATCAACAACCAATGGCCATACATCGAGACAATCCATGAGCAACTAGAGCTCATTCCAAAGGCACAGAGGGAAATCAGAACATCAAGGGCCTTATTGGGAAATATGCCTGAAATTGCTACAAGAATGATCAATGTGCTCAATCACAAAACAAGTTCTCAGCTGGCCACCATGGGGATTGCAAATAGAACTGAGACCATTCAAATGATCAAGAGGGTTCTTACTCTTAGAAATCTGGTGCAGACATTGGATAGAAGAACCCAGGATATGCAAACAGAGGTAAACAGGTTCATGGAGAGATTCCAGGTATTGCAGAATAGAGGACTCCCTAGCTTACTGAACAGCGGAGGGAAGTTATTCACCCATGAACAGTATGCCAAAAGAGTGAACGTTTTTGCCTCAGCACAAGTCAATGAGAAGGCCAGCACTTCAGAAGACACAGGGCCTATTACAGGACAGATTTTCTATAATAAGATAGAAAATCTACTTTTTGTAATGAATGAAATTAATCACTTGTTTGATGTAGCTCCAAATTTTTTCAAATATACAGAAGCTGAAGAGACAATGGAGGCCATCCTCAGGCATCAGCTCCCTACACAGGAATGGTGGACAGATGCAATCTAGAGAATCTTGTAAACAGTGACTCAGTCACCAACTTCTGTTTTTGCTACAAATTTTGATGAAAAGAACAGTCAATAAAGTCCACGGGCATTATAAATTCAAAACTGAGCCAACTCAGCGCATGAAGCGGCCAACAAAGCAGAAAAGGAGAACCACAGCTGGCAAATCCGAGAACTCACTGCGCAGGCAAAAGTAAATGCGTACCTACAGGATTAATACAGAGTAATGCAACCGACTCAGTGACTCCTAAAAGTCAAAACAATCCTCTGACAGATATAAAGGGCATTTACGCTGCATTTAACATTGTAATAACTTCTTGCCTACTTTCTAAACGCTACTGAAGATATTTTCTCTCTCTCAGATGACTCAATACCTGAGATATTTTGTATACATATTACTATATAAACCCCTTCGCATGATATAGCAAGGGTTGTTGTGAATTTCTCCTGAAGAGTCTGAGATGCTGTAATTGTTTTCTGAAAGTTAATAAAGGAAGCAATGGAATTTCGTGGATGCTTGATGCATTGAGGATGTTCTGTTCCTGTTCATGACTGCTGGATCCCTGCGTATCTTAACATGCAATAAGTCTCTGTAACTTTCTCCATGTTTAGATTATTTTGTTATAGTTCCATATACACTATCTGATTTCCAATATTAATCAACAGAGAAAAAGAATAACTCACAGGATTTGCTCACTGAGCACCCTGAGTTCAGTCTATGTTGTTTATTAAGTGTTTTCTTCAGGTGTAATCTACATAAAGTGTGATTCTTAAACTGCTGCACTTTCAAAATACACCTTTCATGTTGACCACTGTCACAGGAATTCATACTTTGCTCATGTGCTCTGCGTCCTCTTTCATCCCACCAACATAACAGAAAATTCTTAACAGATTTCTGCTAGTTGACATACATCATCACTCAAATTTTAACTTGTCTGTTAAATACACAATAGGCCTTGCAGTTAGGACACTACTCAACATCTGAGATCATCTCACAGCATCTAGACTCCATTGCCCAATGGAAACTCATCATCAAAGTATTACATCATAAGACCTGAAAGAGATCCTTCAACCAAAACATAAACAAAACCTAAGCATCATAGCTAGCCTAAAACACAATTATAACAGAGATAAATCATAAAGAGAGAGCCCTCTCTGGTTGCAGTTAGGCTAGGAACTGTAACCCAAAGATTGGTTAGTGGTTACCCCGGCCGTATTCCCTTGGGAGTCATAGGGAACAACCTGGGTGTTAACACAACCCAAGGCGAAGCTTACTGGATATCCTCTTATTTTGGGAAGGCCTTGGTTAGCCACTGCAGATGCTTACATAAGTTGTCGTGCAGGAAATATGACCATAAAAAATGGTCCTATGTCCAAGCAGCTAGTCCTATACCCTCCTGCCCAACCTTCCTTAGAGCATGACTTACCACTTTGGTTGGAGGAAGGAGAAGAGGATGAAGTGTACTCAGCACCTTTGTGCACCCTAGATACCACTAGAAGAGACCCCCCAACCGAGGATGACTTGATTGAGACCTTGATCTAGAATCCACCTTCCAGTGCACTATCCTTAGAGAAATTGGTGGAGGATGCCCAAGCCAGCACCTTAGTGGATCTTTGTACGACCAACCCTGTCACTCCTAGAGTCAAGAATGTGGAGTTTGGCCCTAAGAGAATGTTAAAGATCAGCTCCTCCCTATCTCCTTCCCAGGAAAAGGAGCTTTGTAGCCTGTTGGCCAGTTACCTAGATGCTTTTGCTTGGAGCTATAAGGAGATGAAAGGAGTCCATCCCTCGGTCTGTACCCATCACATATACATCAAAGAGGGTTGTAAACCGGTTAGGCAACCTCAAAGGAGAATGAATCCAGCCCTTAAGAACATTGTCAAGGAAGAATTGCAAAAACTGTTGGATGCCGGATTCATTTACCCCATCTCAGATAGTGAATGGGTGTCCCCTCTGGTGTTGGTTCCCAAGAAGAATGGGAAATGGAGAATCTGTGTGGACTACCGAGAACTGAACAAAGCTACCAAGAAAGACCATTTCCCTCTACCTTTCATAGATCAAGTGTTGGATGGACTGGCAGGAAAGAAGTTCTTCTCTTTCCTGGATGGGTTTAGCGGGTACAACCAAATCCAAATCAGCCCGGAAGACCAAGATAAGACCACCTTCACTTGTCCTTGGGGTACCTTTTCCTACCGATTTCTCCCCTTTGGGCTATGCAATGCTCCTGCTACCTTCCAGGAGCTGTCTTGAGCATCTTCTCGGAGCTGGTCCATGATGCAGTAGAAATCTATATGGATGACTTCACTCCTTATGGGGCCAATTTCCAGGAAGCATTGTCCAATCTGGGAAAAGTCCTAACCAAATGCATTGAGATGAACCTGTCCCTTAGTCCTGAAAAATGTGAATTCCTGATGACTGAAGGGACTGTGCTAGGCCATACCATTTCTTGCCAAGGGTTACAGGTGGATCCTAACAAAATTGCTCTCATCAAGAAGGTTCCACCTCCTCAAAAGGTAAGGGATGTTCGGAGTTTCTTAGGATTAGCAGGGTATTACAGGAGATTCATTAAGGACTTCAGCAAGCTAGCCTCGCCATTGTTTGGCCTGTTGGCAAAAGATGTGGAGTTTAAGTGGACTGATGATTGTCATAGGGCTTTGAATGAATTAAAGGACAAGTTGGTGTCAGCCCCAATCTTGAGAGGTCCAAACTGGGCCCTACCGTTCCACATCCACACTAATGCCTCAAACAAAGCCATAGGTGCAGCTTTAGGCCAAGTTGAACAAAAGCTTCCATATGCCATTTACTTTGTTAGCAAAAACTTGTCCAAAGCTGAGCTGAATTACACTGTAACTGAGAAAGAGTTTTTGGCTGTGGTCCATGCACTGAACAAGTTCCGACATTATATCACTGGCTATCAAACATTTGTACATACTGACCATGCTACAATTAGATATTTAATGAATAAACCAGATGTGAATGCTCGTATTATTAGATGGTTACTTTTGTTGCAGCAGTTTGATTTGACCATTGTTGACAAACCAGGTAAAGAAAATGTTGTTGCTGACTTTTTGTCTAGATTGGATTTGTCTGCAGATGAGGATGGAACAATGGATGACCAGATGCCCGATGAACATCTGTTTGCTATCTCAGCACTCTCTCCATGGTTTTCTGATATAGCAAACTACCTTATTTCCGCACAGTTCCCTCCGCACCTATCTTCAAGAGAGAAGAGCAGAATCATCAGAAAAAGTGCCTCATTTACTTGGATCGGGGACAATCTGTTCAAGCTTGGCCCCGATCAGATCTTAAGGCGTTGTGTAAGGGAGGAGGAAGTCTTTGATATCCTCCTCACCTGTCATGATGGGCCTTGTGGAGGAAATTTTGCAGCAAAGAGAACTGCCTTCAAGATCCTGCAGGCAGGCTACTATTGGCCCACACTTCATCAAGATGTCAGAAGATATATCAGCCAATGTGACCAATGCCAAAGAATGGGGAAACCGACTCAAAGGGATGAGATGCCTCTCCAACCTCAAGTGACTCTTGAGCCATTTGAGAAGTGGGGTATGGACTTTGTGGGTCCAATCAACCCTCCTTCGAAGCAAAGGTCCTACATCATTATGTGTACTGACTACCTAACAAAGTGGGCAGAGACTAAAGCAATCAAAGTAGCAACAGAAGAAAAGGTGGCTGAGTTCTTAAGAGAAAACATCTTCTACAAGTTTGGCTACCCAAGAGAGCTGGTCACCGATCAAGGGAGCCAGTTCACATCCAACCTGGTTGAAGACTTACTAGCTCACCACAAGATCAAGCATAGGACTTCCACCCCCTATCACCCTCAAGAAAATGGGCAGGTGGAAGTCACCAATAGAGCATTAGAAGGGATATTGACTAAGGTGGTGAGCAGTAGCAGAAAGGACTAGGAAGATCGCCTGGTTGAGGCCACATGGGCTTAAAACACAACCTGGAAGACCACCACCGGCTTCACACCTTATGAGCTGGTCTATGGGAAGAAAGTTTTGCTGTCCATTGAGTTCGAGTACAACACTTTGAGGATGGCAGCTCAGCTAGATCTAGATCTCATCCATGCACAACAAGAAAGGTTATTGCAGTTGAATGGACTGGACGAGCACCGGATGCATGCCCTCTTTCACTCGGAAGTGGTTCAACTTCAAAGAAAGGTGTGGCATGACCAACATCTCCATGACAAGCAAATTCAGCCAGGAGATTGGGCCTTGTTGTATGACTCCAGATACAAAGATTTCAAGGGGAAGCTGAGAACCAGACGGCTAGGACCATATGCAGTGGAAAAATGTCATGACAATGGATCCGTTCTTATTCGGACCATTGATGAGGAAGCCATCCCCATGCTTGTCAATGGGCATTGATTGAAGATCTACAGGAAGCCTCTCTCAAGACAAGAGTTCATCAAAACTATGGAGAAATCAGTGTTGGTCATAGAGAAGGGTTCTGCCTCTCCTTTGGGCATACCCTGAAAGATCTAAAAATAAAAAATAAATAAAAAATAAAAAATAAATAAAGATCCTTGGGTGAAAACCTTTCTGAGGCGCCCACGGCAGGTGGTAGGGGTGAAAACCTCATTGAGGTGCCCCTATTGTCTTTCAAAAATAAAAAGGAAAAGAGATTTGAAAAAAGATCCTTGAGTGAAAACCTCTCTGAGGCGCTTAAGGCAGATGGAAAGGGTGAAACCTCATTGAGGCGCCCCTGTTATCTTTCAAAAAAAAAAGAAAAAAGAAAAAAAAAACAATAAAAAAAAACAAGGTAAGCAAATTCATAATGTAAAGTTGCATGCAAGTTGCAGGTGTACTATGGAGGAGAGGAAGCCTCTCAACTCAAAGCTAAGGATCCTTATCATGCTGTCAGGAGACCTCACCAGCATCTCCTCCAAGAATACTCATTTTCTCCAAGGTATGTGCAACTTTATTACGGCTTGAGTCTTCTACAGGAAGACGCAGATTTTCTACAGGAAGATGCAGATTTTCTACAGGAAGGTGCAGACTCTCTACTGGAAACACAACCTTTCTACAGGAAGCTCTGTATTTCTATAGGAAACTTCTTGTAGAAGTTCAGGACGGCCCAGAATCCGTTTTATGAGGAGATCTAACGACTAAGGATCGGTTTGGACGCATGCAAGCTATTGTTATCTCCCTTGCACATTGTTGTCACCTCGTCCTGCCATCCTTGTCGACATGCAATGAAGTTACCTGCACCAGCAAAGCAGATCGATGAGTTATCAAGAAAAAGCAATTTTTAAATGAAAAAAACCGATGAGATCTCATACCATATCCATCCCAGTCATCTAGAACCCCTGGGAGCGTGATCGGGAGGCCAGATCTTTCGTCGTGAAGCATGCACCCAAGGAGGAAGAACTGTTACAAGACATCCCGCGGGAGTCCTGTAACAGTTAAGCCCGCTAGAGTGTATACTATTCACAGCGCTGGCCATATGGAATGGAAACGCGGACGCATGCAGCCAAGCATCAACTCCATCGTCGGCAGCCTGTAAACGTGAACCTCTCGGCCTGTGCAAATTCACTAGCAGCAGATAGATCCATTCATCATCGTCCAAAACCCGAAAAATCCTGTTGCAGCCGCGCAGGTAAGTGTCTCAACCCTTTCTTCCATCAGATTGCATGAATTTTACTTTGAATTGTTTGCAAAGTGTGAAGTGAATGGGTTGAGCGGCTGTATGGCCAGTTGACTGGCCACATCGACCGGTTAATGGTCCAGTCGGATGTTTGGGCGGCGGCCGTGACAAAAGGAATGGGCAGCACACACGTGAGAGCAATCCCCATCGGGAAAAACAGATTTAGCAGAAGAAACGGCGGCGGATCTGCTGGAGGGATGATGCGGTAGTAAGTGAACTCGCAGATAAATGATGGAACGACGTCATCCAACGGTCCGGCGGGGACAGCTCACCCCCACGCCACAGATTCTGCCGATTCAAATCTAATCGGCTAGATTGCCCGCATGCATTTATCATTCACCATTTGAAGCTCGAGTGAACATTCGGATCCCTTTGCAGTCCAAAACTCTGAGCCTTTGTCTATCAGAATGGCTGTGAAGCAACACCGAGAGCGCAAACCAACTGCAGTCTTCCCCAGGAATCACGCGCTGCTCCTACAGGAAAGCTGTTTCTACAGGAAGGCGGGTTCCTCACGTAAATGGTGGCAGATAAAAAGGTAACCCTGAACTCTCCATGCAATTGGTTTTTAAAGGTGGCAGAATCGTCGTCTACAGTCTGGTCGTAGAAAGTTGTTGCAAGTGTTGTCTGTTGTGCATAGACTGTCATTCTACAGGATGACACTGTAATTAAACTGTGTTAAGGTCCTCAGATATAAGTTTTGTGGATTATTTGCACGACGGAAGCGTAATTCTATGCTCTGTCCCAATAAGCTAAATTTCTCCCGCATTCGCCACCTCTAGCAACAGTTTTTATCATGCCGGGTGGGTTTATTAGACGGGAACCCACTGATTCATCAAAGTTAAGAGAAAACCAGGAGGTGGTGGAGCTCTTCACACGAGCGCAATGGATAACCTTTTGTGACAAGTTGCAGGGTTATGACGATGAAGTGGCAGAAGAATTTTTACAAGCTTTGAGGCCGAAATCCAAAACATTGGCCACCGTGAACTTCAGGGGCCTAAGCCTCAAGCTCACCCCGCAATATATCAGACGAATTACTGAACTTCCAATGGATTTGCCATGGGATAAGGAAGAAAGGAAGTTGAGCCAGCAGGCAAAGAAATAATTCTTTCCACCTGAGGAGGAATTCTCGGAGGACAAAAATGGGGTGCGTAGAACCAGCTTGCTGCCACCATGGAATGAAGTTAGCCTGCAAATCATGAAGTATATAACCTGTGAAGGCCGTTTTAGCATTGTGTACGGGTATCACTTTAGGTTTCTCACTGAATTGAGGCACCAGATTGATCTTCCTGTAGAAAATAAACTGAGCATCCCTTATTTCCTGCTACAGTCTCTAATTGAGTGTGCCACAAAGTTAAAAGAAGGCATACCAGATCAGGTAGCCCACCATGGGTTGATCAAACTTCTCGTGGAGGATGCGCTTCATTCATATAAGGTTCCCCTCTCATGGGAAGCATTCAGGAATTTGACAAGAGATGGAGACATAAGGATGTTGACTGAGGAAAGTGGTTCCTCCAGCAGTGAGGAGAAAGAAACAGTGGCCGCGGGAAAGAAAGAAACAGGCCAGAAGACCCTGACCATAGTGCAGAAGAAAAAGCAAGAGAAGAAACAAAAGAAAAAGGATGCTGAGGAAAAAGGTGACACACCCATCTTGTCAGCAAGAGAGGAAAGGTTGCAGAGCAGAACGGACAAAGCTGAGAAGGTCCACATCAGCACAAGTACCTCATCAGCACCCGCAACCAAACCAAAAAGCAAAACCCATGCAGCAAAGCAAGCCAAGGTGGTGAAACCTGTGTCTACAGGAAAGCAGAAACAGGCTTCTACAGGAAGCCCGAAATTGACTCAAACAGGGTCTTCTACAGGAAGCCCTGGAAAGGAGAAACCCAAGGAGAAGAAAGCTGATATCCGTGAAAGGGAGGCAGCAGCTGTGCTGGCTGGCCTCAACACGCCACCTAAGCCAAAATAAAAGAGAAAGAGGGAGACCCCTCTATACTTTGAAGTTCGAAGAAGTTCGAGAATAAAGACGGGCAAGCCACATCCCCCATCCAACAGCCAAATCACTACAGGGGATGCCCCTACTTCACCCAGTGAGAGGTCCCCCTCGAAGATATCGGTCACCTACGAGAGGGGGAGCCCAAAAACAACTACTTGGAAAAGAAGGATAGGCCAATCGGCTTCAGAAGCCCGGCTCAAGGTCAAGGAAACGGAGAAGAGTGAAGGAGTGGCACCCTCATCGCCACCAAGGGCAGAACAGGCAAAGCCACCAAAAGTAGGAAAGAAAGAACGTATTCCAGCGCCTAGTTCTCGGCCAAGGACAAGGAGCTGGGGCAAAATTGCTCAAGGATGAGCAAATATTTTAGCTGGGGGGTGATGATGAGACCCAAA
This sequence comes from Pinus tabuliformis, assembly GCA_031772625.1. Lineage (NCBI taxonomy): Eukaryota > Viridiplantae > Streptophyta > Pinopsida > Pinales > Pinaceae > Pinus > Pinus tabuliformis. The sequence continues at coordinate 349,550,460 of CM062810.1, read as the reverse complement.
TTTTGGTGGCCTACTTACCTTGCTCAACCCTTCACCTTTTATCACTTATGCATTCATTTCTTGGTATATTCGTGTTATTTGTAGGAATAAGGGCATGCATTATATCTATGTGGCTAATACATGATGATTTCAGGTTTTTTGGCATTAAAGGGAGCAAAGACCATGCAGAAGGAGACAAGGAGACAACAAAGGTGGCATTGCAGGTTTATAGGGAGGTTTTCTACAGCCTTAAATGACCTCCCTCGTGATCTCCACCCTAACTCCGAGCTCCAACAACTCTCCCCACCGAGCTTAAAGGCAGCCAACGGGTTCTACAAGACCAACAGTTTACAACAATTTAACTTTCGGTTGGACAGCCAAGCTCCACGTATTGAGGAAGCCAGCTGGACCCTCATCATGTATAAATATTAAGGCCATAGCCTTTGATAGGAGCTTTTTTGAACTTTTGAACTACTGTTGCAATTTCTAAGCATGAGCCACAACTCGATTTTTGCTTTTTGTAAGCCAATTTTGGCATGATGTTAGATTCATGATTATTCAATAAAGGCAAGCAGCTTTGGATTCAATTCTGAGTTTTTAAGGGAGCTATAGCTCTCAGGTTAGGGCCCAACCTGAGAGAAATAGACCTCCTTTTCCTTGTATTGTTACTTGTCTTTCCTTTCATCACTTTATTCCTCTATTTTGACATGCATTTAGAAATTATAGTTTGCTGATTTGATTTCTTTCATGTGATTGAGTGGGATTAGTTTACAGTTCAAGTGCTTTTAGTTGCTTAGATTAGAGTAGGAGGATCAGCATTCATTAGAGCTCCAAGAAAAGGTTGACAGTGCACTCACTGCCATCTCTGTGTAGAGATTGGGGGTGAAGACCGTACCAACCACCAAAAAAAACGCAGTCTTATACTTTCATTCAAGCTGCAACACAATCATTTCAATTGTAGATCCATCCATGCATTTTGATCTTGATCAGTACTTCTTCATTCCAACTCCATGCACGATTTTTCTCTGAAGTTTACATTACTGTTCGTTGATTTAATAACACGGTTAGGATAGGTTGATGAATTCTCGGTTTTGTGTAGATTTGTTTCCTTTACACTGGGTTGCATCACTCTGTTATCTGCTTCTTCTTCTCAACCGCACCTAAAGCCACCTACCCAACCTCTGTTCAGCTTGTTTGCTTTCCAACACTTCTACTGTTCACGTAGCTCCATCTTTTTGGACTATTCATTGCTTCCACCCTTCTATCCACCAACCAACTGTACCCACTCTTTCCTCATCTCATATCTCTGTCCCTGAGCCATCATAAGCTCCCTTTCCATCCTACCTACCTACCCATACAACTCCTCCACTCCTCCATCACCCAAAACACCAACCACAGAACATCCTGTAGAAGTTAGCAGACTTCCTGTAGAAATCCCGAGCTTCCTGTAGGATCCCCTATAGACATCCTGTAGGAGCCTACAAACTCGGTTGTCGAGCACCTGAACGTTGTAGACTTCTGTGGAACGACGTTAGGGATCCCCTGGAACCTCTCCTAGCCCTCCTGACCTCTCCCAAGCTTTCTTTCCCTTCGAACTACCCCTGCACAGTCAAACCCTAATAAGAAACAAAATGATAATAACTCCAACCACTTAAGCAAAAATACAAAAAACAATGTTATTTTCAGCAGAAGTAGCTTAAATTCATGCATCTCATATCACTAGAAGTAATGGCATCATTTCTAGAAGTTTGCACTCCCACCATTGCATCATAGAGATTAGACTAGTCAGATTAGGGTTTACTAGGGTTTCCCTGTTTTGTTGGCTTTCAGTTCATTATTGCAAAGTAGGTTAATTTCCTTTGAGATAGCCTTCGTCCATCATTTAGAAAGCTTCTTCTGAGAACATATAGAAGTTGGCTTGAGCCCTAGAGGACTTGTGCCAGCTGACCAAGTGACAGATGCGACAAGAGCCAGTACTTGTGCATACAACACCGTCGCTTCCAAGTTTGTTACGAACTACCGGGTTGATAAAATTAGAGATAGGAAGCTCCAGGAGTTGTAGCATTATTGCTACAATACTGGAGCCCACCAGCAGGTAATTTTCTGTACGGGGTTAAAACCTACATTTTGTATCAGAGTTGTTTTGGCTTCAAGGGGACGCCTTTGTTGTTGAGGGGTTTCACTCGGGCCTGTGATAGATCCTGTTCAGTGGGAGATCTGCGAGATCGATTCTGGTGGTGAAAGAAGATGATGAGCAGTGGAAAGATAGAGATTGAGAAATTTAATGGTCAGAGTTTTGAGTTATGGAAACTCAAGATGGAGGATCTGTTGGTGGATAAAAATCAGTGGATCGTGGTAGATCCAAGCACTAAACCAACGGGAGTGTCTGATGAAGAATGGAAGAAGTTGGATCGGAAGTCAAAGAGCACAATACGATTGTGTGTCTCAGATTCAATATTGCTAAATGTATCAGGGGAGCTACAACAAAGGCTTTGTGGGACAAGTTAGGGACTTTGTACCAATCTAAGTCTCTGGTGAATAAACTGTTCCTACGGAAAAAGTTGTATAACGTAAGGATGAAAGATAGAGACTTGGTGACAGAGAATTTGAATGCATTTAATACTATGGTAAGTCAATTATCGTCTGTTGATATCAAAATTTCAGATGAAGATAAGTGCATTAGTTTGTTGTGTTCCCTACCAGATTCGTGGAATAGTCTGGTTATTGCAATAGGTAGCAATGCAACTGCCTTGCAGTTTGATGAAGTAGTCTCATCCTTGCTAACGGAGGAGATGAGAAAGAAAAATAAGGAGATCTATAATGGTGATGCCTTGTCTGTACGAGGATGGTCCCAGAACAGAAACAAAAATAAGTCATCGAGTGGGAGATCTAAATCTAGAGGGAGATCTAAATCTCCAGGAAAACCTGTAAAGGTGGTGTGCTGGAAATGCGGAAAGGAAGGGCACTACAAAAGGGACTGTAAATCTAAAGCTCCTGACAAAGGAAAGGGATCTGATGATGCTCCTTCTACAAAGGTGAAAACCACCTCAGATGAAGGTGGGGATGTGTACTTGGCTTCTTCAAGTACACATGTAGATCATGAGGCATGGTTGATTGACTCAGGTGCATCCTTTCACTTCACTCCCCATAGAGAGTGGTTTTGTGAGTATGAGAAATACGATGGTGGTGATGTATTCTTAGGGGATGATAGGAAGGCTAGAATCATTGGTCGCGGGAAAGTAAAGTTGAAGTTGCAAGGTGGAAGGGTTAGAACACTTCCGGCTGTTCTACATATTCCTGCATTGGCCAGAAATCTGATTTCTGTAAGAAAGCTGGATGATGCAGGTGTAAAAACATTGTTCGAGAAGGATACCTGCAATATGGTTCATGGAGCATTGGTATTGATGTGAGGAGTTTGGATTGGAACTCTGTACAAGCTGCAAGGTAGCACTATTGTTGATGGGTGCAATAGCTCTGTGGTTCCTAAAAGTGGAGCAGAAAATCTAGCGGTCTTTGGAGAGAAGACCATGCTGTGGCATCAAAGGCTTGGACATATTGGAGAGAAAGGACTTCGAATACTTCATGGTAAAGGTATGGTAGAAGGTATGAGTAATAGCTCTCTGGATTTTGATTTCTGTGAAAAATTATGTATATGGGAAGCAGAATCGGGTGAGTTTCCTCTCTGGTGGTAATAGGGCGAAACATATATTAGAGCTTGTGCATAGTGATGTGTTTGGACCTGTGAAGGTTCCATCACTGGGTAAGTCTGTGTACTATGTATCATTTATAGATGAATTCTCAAGGAATACATGGATATATTTCCTTAAGAAGAAATCTGAAGTCTTTGACAGGTTTAAATAATTTAGGGCTTTGGTGGAAAACCAGACAGAGAAGAAGATAAAGGCGTTGAGGACAGATAACGGTGGAGAGGTTTTTAGTAAGGAATTTGAAGAATTCTATAAGAAGTGTGGTATAGCACGGTAGAAGACTACTCCATATACACCTCAGAAAAATGGAGTTGTAGAAAGAATGAACAAGACAATGATGGAAAGGGCAAGAAGCATGCTCAGTGGTGTCGGGTTAGGACAATAATTTTGGGCAGAGGCAGTGGAGACATCATGTTACCTGGTCAACAGATCACCTTCATCAGCATTGGAGGATAAGACTCCCCAAGAGGTATGGACTGGTAAGAAACCCTCTCTTTCACATCTGAGGGTATTTAGATGTGATGCATATGTACATGTTCCAAAGGAGAAATGAACCAAGTTGGATAGTAAACCTGAAAATTGCATCTTTATTGGGTATAAGGATAGTTTAAAGGGTTATAAGATTTGGAACCCAGTAACAAGGAAGGTTATGTACAGTCGAGATGTGGTTTTCAGAGAGGTGAAAGATGTTATTAAACATGAAGTCCAACCAAAGGAACCTGAGAAGATAGAGTTTGAGCTAAAGGAGGAAGAATCAAACTCTACAACAGAGGAGGAATCAGAAGATGAAGAGCCACAAACTTTGGGTGTGAGATGATCAGTTCGAGAAAGAAGGCAACTAGAAAGGTATAGTCCATATCATTTCTGTTCAAATTTTGATTTATCTATTACTGATGATGATCCCAGAACTGTGAAGGAAGCAGTAGATTCAGAGGATGGAAAACTCTGGAAAGAGGCCATGGTTGATGAAATGGCATCTTTGCACAAAAATGAGGCTTGGGATATGGTAGATTTGTCGGTTGGAAGGAAACTCATTGGCAGTAAATGGGTGTTCAAGAAGAAGAGAAATGAAGAAGGAAAGGTGGAGAAATACAAAGCTTGGTTGGTAGCAAAAGGTTATTCCCAGGTTCCGGGAATTGATTTTGGTGATATTTTTTCTCCTGTTGCCAAGGTAACTTCTATTAGATTACTTTTATCTATTGCTACTGCTTTTGATTTTGAGGTAGAAAAGATGGATGTGAAGATAACATTTCTTCACGGAGGTTTAGAAGAGGAGACCTACATGAAGCAACCTGAAGGTTTTTGCAGTGAAGGGTAAGAAATAACTGGTATGCAAGTTAAAGAAGTCTCTGTATGGGTTAAAACAGTCACCAAGGATGTGGTATAAAAAATTTGATACATTTATACAGGGACTTGGCTTCACCAGAAGCAAAGCAGATCACTGTGTGTATTTTAAATTAATTGGTGACTGTGTTATTTATCTGGTCTTATATGTGGATGATATGTTTATGGTTGGAAATGACAAAGAAATTATCTAGGAGTTGAAGACCCAATTGTCGTCCAAATTCGACATGAAAGATCTTGGTGCTGCAAACTATATTTTGGGCATGGAAATTAAAAGAGACCGAGCAAAGAGGAAGCTCTGGTTAAACCAGAGGAAGTATGTCGAGACAATACTGCAGAGATTTAATATGCAAGATAGTAAACTGGTGAAGGTTCCTATCCATGTAGGTGTAAAGTTATTTGCTGAACAGTGTCCCAAGACGCAAGAAGAGGGAGAGGACATGTCCCGTGTTCCATATGCAAGTGCAGTCAGTAGCCTGATGTATGCAATGGTTTGTACTAGACCAGACATTGCACATGCAGTGGGAGTATTGAGCAGGTTTGTGTCAAAACCAAGAAAGGAGCATTGGACAACAGTGAAGCGGGTTTTCAGGTATTTTCCTGGCACTAGTGATTATGGTTTGCGCTACAAAGGAAGACCATGATTGGACAGAGTGTTGGATATTCATGGCTTTGTTGATGCAGACTGGACTGGAGATCTGGATTATAGAATATCTACAAGTGGGTATGTGTTTAACCTATTTGGAGATGCAATCAGTTGGATGAGTAAGAAACAATCTGTAGTGGCACTATCAACTACAGAGGCAGAATACATGGTAGCCACTCATGCAAGCAAGGAAGCAGCTTGGTTGCAGAGTGTTGTGGGGAAAAGTACCCGATGCGGATGACACTATCCCTACTCTAAAGGTGACAGTCTTTAGCAACAACTGAAAGTAAAGTTTTACTGTTTCCCTTTATGCAAGTACAGAGAGAATGAAAGAAGGTCAACCAACCTGGTGTCTTTCGCTTAGTCGATCCTTGCTCTTCTCTCCTTGTATCTCGTTCCCAGCTCCTTGCTCTCTTAGCCGGTCCAGCTACATACAGATCCTGCACAAAACAAGAGAGCAAACTACAAGATACATGTACTCATAACTGAAGCATGGATTAGGGTGCATCAAATATACATGTAAACACAAAACATCTATGTAAAACAAGTATATAGGAGAACATGCAAACTTTATTGATAGAAAGTAACAGGGTTCCAGAGGAAGTTACAACCAATGATGATGGCTCCAATCCAGCAGCACCTCCTCGGCAGCAAGAACTCTCCTCTTCACCTCTAGTAAAACAATCACCCAATAGCTCTGACTGCAAACCAACAGCACCTCCTTGCTTATACCAAAATTCCAGCCTCCCTAGACCTCATAGAAGAGCTCTATATATAGGGTAGAAGAAGAAAGGATGAGTCAGCTTGAGACTGACATGAAGCTGCCTTGTGTCCTCTCCCTCTTCAGTTAATCTTCAGTTCCTGTGTCCACTTGGAGATCCTTGCTTACACATGGTGATCAAGTACCTCTTACTCATCACAGGGCGAATCTCATGACCCAAGTGTCAGTTTGGAAGCTTCCTGGGCAATTGACACCTTGCAGGATGACTGTGCCACTTGGCCAATCTCGCCCAGCGCAGGTAGCCTTCAATAATCTTGACTTCCAGCGCAGGTACAGAGTGGGACAGTTGCATTCCAGCGCAGAAGCTCAGTTAAGCAGCTGACATGATCCAAAATAAGCCTGTTTTGAAGTGTTTTCAGGTGGAGAACTGATTGGAAGTGCTGTTGATTGATGACCTTGTTCTTTTAGGGGTAAGAACAACATGTTTAGGGACTGAGGATCCCTGTAATTATTGACATTCCATGCTCCTTGACGCGAGGCACAAAAATGTCTATAACAGTTGCCCCCTAAAGTGTGAGGCCGTTTATCGGGTGAAATGCTTTAGCTAGAGGGTCCGAAGTTCGTTCCAGTGCTGAGGAGAGTGTCCTGTAATACAATACAATACAATACATTATCTTTCATTCAATTTTCATGGTCTAGCTCAGGCGGGCATTCCCATGCTCAGCTTTTATAAATACATTTTGATACATATGACAGACGATCGTCTGAAGACAGACTGATAATCTTCCGCTGAAATTATCATCCTTTGAGTAGGATGATCATCTGCTGCAATGATGTACACGGCAAATGCTTTTATATTTTCTGAATATATATCGCAGCCCGTATGGATGAAACTAGATCCGGGGTCTTCAAACTCGTTCGATCTTCACTCTAAGTACAAGTCGATCCATGTGAGAATTGCGCTGAAGTCGAACATGGAAAGACATCGCTTGATTACCGGTCAGTAATGAAAACCGTTAACAAGCGCGAGAGGAATCACCAATAATGACGATGACCCTCAAGGTACGGCAGTACAATTCACGTGGCGTGAATAAAGGACTTGGCGTCGAACGCCACGCAAAATCTTCTGGTCAAAGGTCATTGATGTATACCTGTCGCCGGAAGTGAGAAACTTGCCATTGAGGCATGCAAGCTTCAAAGTACTGATGGGGGTGTTCCTAGATCAACTTCTTGGATAATGAGCTGAAGTCGACAAGAAGCGATCCGTCAAAGGAGGGCCTTGATGAATCCCACATCAATGACACGGAACGGAGCTAATGATTTTAGTGGAGGTGAAAACAAACTGTGACATATGATTCAGGGTGGCGATCATGAATGGATGAAGGATAATGTATGGCAGTGGATGGGACACGGTTGACACTTTCAGAATGACCCCTCTTGAACATATAACGACACTGATGCGATGGATTGGTAGCATTACCCCAAATGTGGATGGTTTGGCGAGGACCATGGTGATGAGACCGGTGAATGAAACAACCCAACCCGATGTGGTACGGAGGAAAAGTGTCATGTTCAAGAGTGACTTGCTACCTCTAAACTTTGATGTTCTCCCAATTTTTCCCCAGTCATTTCTGACCAGTACCTCTTTATTTTTGTCAAGCTTGAGGAGGATAACATATGCTTGTTCTATAACCTGCCCTTCGGGCAAGCCTATCGCTATAATTTAACGAGCCTAGCGATAGGGAAACTCGTTCTCGTCTAAAGACAAGTTTGTCGCTATTTTAATCATTTTAACGAGTCTAACGACAAGGAAAACTCGGTCCTTTTCATTTTTAGAGAGTCTGAAAAGGTACAGAAAGTTCACTCCATAATTCCTTTTTCGTCAGCTAATCCCTTAAGTCCGAAAAAGTATAAAACAATACAGAAGGGATGGCTGTTCGGTACTTTTAACGAGCCGAACCAGGCAAGCGCTCGATCCTTTTGTGCAATAATCCCTCAAGTCCAAAAAGATTAAAATTTAGAGGAGGGATAGCGTTCCGGTCATTTATCGAGCTGGAAGGCCAAAACTCGGCAAACTTTTCATATTTTACGAGTCAGTGAAAAGAGCTGAAAGAAGACTCGTCTTTTGAGGAACGAGTGATAAACAGGGATAGCTACAGATTCCAGGTACAGGTTGGAATTTCCAATCACGGCAGTGTCACAAGGATGGCTAGGTGAAATCACTCTTCACAGCTGTTTCTCAAAAGAGGTAAACACACAAATGGAAGTGAATGATCGGCCAAATGAACGGTGGAGGTGATGGATGAAAACACGATCAAGGTTCTTATGGCTAATGAATTTACGATCTCAAAAGGTTATTTACCGGTTCATTTTTTCCATGAGCTTGAACTCTGGGGGAAACATTTGCTCACACTTTTCTATTTTTTAACGAGCATAAATTCAGGCCTAAAATTGCTCGAATTTCGCGTTTATTTTTTAACGAGCATGAACTATATGCTAAAACTGCTCGATATACCAGTCATAAGAACGCCTCCTATAAGGACCAATTTTTATAGAGCTTATGCCTTACTACAGCTATGCTCTTATTTTAGCAAATTTTACTTTTGCCCCACAGGCTTTCTTCATGCAAGTTCGGAAACGGCTAATCCTACGAGTTTAAAGGGTTAGACCTACAGGTTTAAAGGGAGGACCTAAAAATTTAAAAAAATCAATAGTCGTCCCTTGCTTGCATTCCAAAAGTTTGCATGCCCCTAGGTATAGGATAGAATTTCGAGGCTGCCCCTCCTCTCCCCTACTTCTGTTTTTCTTTGGGTGTTCACAGTTATTTGTCATCTTGCTAATCTAATGCTAACGATACTTGTCTTCTCGTTATTTTAAGGGGTCTTACGCAGTACTCAGACTTCCTGTCGGCCCACTTTTAACAAACAGCTATTTGTGACAATAGAAGAACACTACTCAAAGATAAAACATTGGTATTATTGAGGGAGGCTTGCCTCTTTCTTATTATCCGAAGAGTGGTTCTATTCGCTGCCGCAAATCAATCTCTTTCTTCGGCGGTGTCTATCATTGGGTTGTCCAAAGATGGTTACCCTCTGTCACAACAATACGGTCTCCTTCTTCGTAGACTGCCCCTGCTTATCCTTCAAAACATATGTTTCGATGGGCGAGGCTTGAATTTAAAGATGGTGACTACTTGTTGCAATAAGGGAATTCCTACTTGGGCATTGCCCACTTCTTTAGACAAAGGTGAATGACTCTTCGGTCAAACACATAACTTTAACAAAAGATCATTATTCCAGAACAACCCCACTTCCTACGGACGGGGTACGGACTAGTCATGTTCTTCTGCGGAAATTCTTTCTTATACCCGGAGTTTCTTCTGCCCGAAGCAGACCAGGGTGCATGCCCCCTGGGTCCTAGTCTTTCTTTCCGAATCACTCGCATTCATCGGGAAGGAGGACTGGGGGCGGAGGCGTATCTTGAGTGAACAGACCATTTAGGATTGGTATTTGACTATTTGCGATGCGAGATCCCGGAAATGAAAGTTGGTCTACGAGCTTGACCATCCTTCCTTCGTGTGGAAAACACATTACTCTAAAGAGTGAGGAGACTATCGCTCCCATGCAATAAATATAGTCGCGTCCAAGGAGTAGGTTATAATCCAAGGGTCCTTGAACTACCAACACGTTCATCCTGACGGTCTTCCCTTTCAATGTAACAGGTACATCGGGGAGGATTCCTAATGGTCGACTGGTTCCTTTATCAAAACCTGAGAGATTTCTCAACTCAGGTAAAAGCGCTGGGGAACCCAGTGCTTTCCAAGCAATAGAGGAAAGGATACTCACAGACGCCCCTTCATCAATGATAGTACCAGCCATAATCATTCTATAGATCTGGACAATGATTCTGAATGGTATACTGGCTGGTAACCGGGGTCTGCCTAGTTGATTCCAATCAAAGGATACAACCAGGTTGCTTGGTGGTGGGACCGAATATACGGCCGGATATGACTCTGATGATGTTCCTTCCTGCGATAAAGGAATGGGCGCATTGCCCGGATGCTCATCGGAGTCAGTGCTGATAAAGAGAACCTGGATGGTGTCATCCTTGTTCTCATCAGTGAGGGTGTCGCATGAAGATGACTCTTCGGCGACGGTGTCATTTGAAGACGGGTCTTCAATGACGGAGTCATTGGACGATAGAACCTCTGAAGGAGGAACCGGGCCAACTGCCGTTTCGACCTTTAGACTTTCGTCTGGTCTAGATTCAGTAGGTTCATTCTCAATGACCGACACATCAGCTGACCACTTGAGTGGTTCAACTGGATTTTCAACTATCGAGGGATTAGGCGCGAGTTTTCGGTATCCAGGCGGAAGTTGCACCGGTGACACCGGGCGATCTTCCAAAACTCTCTTTGCCTCATCTAAGAATGGACATTTGTGGATGGCATGGTGACCTTCACACAATAGACAGGGTGATCTTGGTCCCCTTCTTCGTCCTTCACTCTCGCTAGTTGAGGGTATGCAATCAACTTGACAACCAGAGGTTGATGCTACCGGATTGTGCAACCTTGGGGACCAGTCCCTTAGTATCCGGGGAATACAAGGACAATCTCGATGGAAATGGATCCCTTTGCAAATGACACATGGCGATTTAGGCCCGGTCGGTGCAGTGTGTGGGTTTTTGTCAGTTTTCTTCTGCTTGCCCCCAGTCGCCTTCGCCAGAGGCTCCTTCTGCTTCTTTCCTTTCTTCTTCTTTTCCTTCTTCTCCTTGGGAGGCTGACTTTTGCCGGCTCTACCTTGCGAAGATGAAGGATCAGATGAAGTATCACAAGAAGTGGAAGGCTGGTGGGTAGTTCTAGATTGTTCTGACAGTTGATTCGACTGCTCAGGATTAGTGGCGATTTGGACAACATTAGTTGAAAAGAGCCAAACAGGAAGGCCGATTGTCAATCCTGGAAGTGACAATGTAGCCATATGAGGCGCACCAACATCTCCCCAAGAGGAGAAGGGATTTGGTCTTCCGCCAAGGTTACTTCCTTGGTTGGTGGGCTCCATACTTTTCAACTGAAAGATCAACGTGGGAATAACAGGTGATTATGTTCCGCTTTAAAATAAATTTTATTTACGACGCTTTTGGACACAAACTTGCTTTTTCATGTTTTAAGAGTCGAGAAAAAGCTAAAGATGACTCTAGTCGCCTTCGATGTATTAACGAGCCCGAAGTGACAAATGCTCGGTTGGACTTTTTCAGTTATAGAGTTTGAAAAAGGCCAAAAGAAACTGCTCTGGAGATCTAGGCAGAGGGTGTGCCAAACCTTTCGCGAAACCACAGAATACGTTTTACGGTACGGGTGGTCGATCTTTGTGAATGTTGTGTTCACTGCATCGCGATCAGTAGGGCGGCCGACACGGTTTCCTAAGGATAAAGGATAAAAGCCTATAGGGGTCTCCCAATATACTCGACGGTACGCGGGAGCTCAAATCCGTGTTAGTGCCACCGACTCTCAGGAGGAATCACCCACCTTCGTAGAGATCGACAGTCACTATGTTTAACGACGCCGGAACACGTCTCTACCTAGACCTCTAGATGTTTGCGTTAAATTCCAAAGCGTTGTTATGTAAATTGAGTTTATTTTAATGTTGATCTTTCTTAACAGTTTGCCTTTCAGGTTCGCCACGAGATGTATATATACAACTTCCTATATGCAATCTAAGAATGAGAAGCAAATCTTTTCAGTCTTTCAACTTTGAAAACCTTAATCTACTTGAGGGAAAAGAAAGACACAACTTTTTCCACAGATCAAAGAACACACACTAAAATGCCCATTTTCCTAAATCATCAAGCATACAGTCAAATGCAAAATGCACAATGCATGTATTTCTTTTCGTTATCCTTAATGTTGATGCTAACAAAAAGGAAATTGTTGTATGATTTTTAAATCAACTTTCAAGTAGAAATAAACAAGCTTGTCCACAATCAAAAAGACACCTTATGAAAGACTTGTTTAAAATACAGGAAAAGTATAGATTCAAACCATAAAGTGAAAAGCAAACAAACTCAAACAGCCATGAACAGTAATAAAACTAACTCATAAGATCACAAAAATGCTTTTACAGTTCAGGATCTAAGAGGCCATAGCTACTAGGTTCGCTTTTCACAATGGGAAATTGTAACTGAAACAAGAAATACTGAAAGAACGTTTACAATTTCATCACACAACTGAGGCGGAATAATGTCAAGGAGAAGTGGTCTACAACAAGTACAATAACCAGCAAGCAATCAGCCAAAAACAAGTGCAAACAGGGCCAAGACACAAAGGAAGAGCTGAGCTAGACTAAAGCTAACTAGACCAGCGCAGGCACTGGTCTGTCAGTTTCACTCTCAGCGCAGTTCCCGAAGGGAGCACCTGCGCTGTAATGCAGACTGCCTGTGGACAGCCTGCACTGACTTACGAGAGTTACGTCTGCTAAGAATTCCGGGTCATAAAAAGCTCAAAAATGTACTGTTTTTGCTGAAATAAAAAGCTATGGGTTAGGTACAGGCTAAGGGATGATCAAGAGGATGAAGATCTATCACAAAGAGTAAAGATTCATCTGTAGATTAGCTCTTTAAATCTTGAATTTGCTCAGCAAAGGAGCAAGAGTAGCAAAACCCTCTACTTCGCTTTTGATATAGTCAAAAGCTTTTCGATTCGGTACTCTTTTCTTCAAGAAATGAATAGCAAAATACTACAAACAACAACAAGATACTAGTTTCCCCAGCGGAGTCGCCAGTTTGTTGTGGGGAAAAGTACCCGATGCGGATGACACTATCCCTACTCTAAAGGTGACAGTCTTTAGCAACAACTGAAAGTAAAGTTTACTGTTTCCCTTTATGCAAGTACGGAGAGAATGAAAGAAGGTCAACCAACCTGGTGTCTTTCGCTTAGTCGATCCTTGCTCTTCTCTCCTTGTATCTCGTTCCCAGCTCCTTGCTCTCTTAGCCGGTCCAGCTACATACAGATCCTGCACAAAACAAGAGAGCAAACTACAAGATACATGTACTCATAACTGAAGCATGGATTAGGGTGCATCAAATATACATGTAAACACAAAACATCTATGTAAAACAAGTATATAGGAGAACATGCAAACTTTATTGATAGAAAGTAACAGGGTTCCAGAGGAAGTTACAACCAATGATGATGGCTCCAATCCAGCAGCACCTCCTCGGCAGCAAGAACTCTCCTCTTCACCTCTAGTAAAACAATCACCCAATAGCTCTGACTGCAAACCAACAACACCTCCTTGCTTATACCAAAATTCCAGCCTCCCTAGACCTCATAGAAGAGCTCTATATATAGGGTAGAAGAAGAAAGGATGAGTCAGCTTGAGACTGACATGAAGCTGCCTTGTGTCCTCTCCCTCTTCAGTTAATCTTCAGTTCCTGTGTCCACTTGGAGATCCTTGCTTACACATGGTGATCAAGTACCTCTTACTCATCACAGGGCGAATCTCATGACCCAAGTGTCAGTTTGGAAGCTTCCTGGGCAATTGACACCTTGCAGGATGACTGTGCCACTTGGCCAATCTCGCCTAGCGCAGGTAGCCTTCAATAATCTTGACTTCCAGCACAGGTACAGAGTGGGACAGTTGCATTCCAGCGCAGAAGCTCAGTTAAGCAGCTGACATGATCCAAAATAAGCCTATTTTGAAGTGTTTTCAGGTGGAGAACTGATTGGAAGTGCTGTTGATTGATGACCTTGTTCTTTTAGGGGTAAGAACAACATGTTTAGGGACTGAGGATCCCTGTAATTATTGACATTCCATGCTCCTTGACGCGAGGCACAAAAATGTCTATAACACAGAGATTGTGTTCAAATATGGGGTTAGTACAGGGACCTATAAAGATATAATGTGACAGCCAAAGTGAAATTTTCTTGGCAAAGAACCCGGCATATCATTCAAAGACAAAGCACATTGATGTTCAGTATCACTTTGTGAGGGATATGATAGAAGACAAAAAGGTGTTGCTGGTAAAGATGGACACTTTGAAGAGTACTGCAGATGCATTAACAAAATTTGTGAGCTCTGAGAAGTTCTCTTGGTGTAGAGAAACAATGGGCATTGCAAGGCTGGATAAATGATTAAGCTCTCTTGTGGCCCCATGTGGAAATAAAACAACAAGTGGGAGAATGTTGGGTTGTGTTATATTCTTTCCACGACTAGCCCACGTAGTTAACCGGGGGGCAGAGGCCCCCATTCGTTGTGCCGATTGTGTAGCGGAGGGAGTCATAGGGGGTTTGAGGAGTGTAGGTAACCCCACTCTAGGGGTCTGGGGCAACGCCCCAGAAAATTTTGGTTTTGGACCCTATGTTAGGTTGGGTGGACCTACCTATGGTTTTGTGCATGTTTCTTGCACATGGTTTTGGACGCGATGGTTTTTGGTCCATCGTTTTGGATGTGATGGTTTTCGGTCCATGGTATTGGATGCTTCGGCATGTATAAATATGTATTGTAACATTGAAAGGAACATAATGAAAAATCAATTTGGTAGTCCCGGTTTTAGGATCCACGAGAAAATCTCTGTGTATATATGTTTTATGTGTTATGCTCTCTTATTGTTTATTTTCTATGTTTTAGAATTCGTATGATTTGGTCACTTTAATTGTCTATTAATAAAACAATCGAATGCCACATAAATTATCAACCCGGGAAAGTCTGATTATTCTAAAGGTGACTATGTACTGTATGTACTCAATCTTAATGGTATTAAAAGTTGTAGTATAAATAGTCTAATATCTATTAAATCCCTACTCTGTGTTACAGCAGTTACAGTAGTTACAACCTATTGCAGAAATGACGTAAGAACAAATAGCTTAAAGGAAACAAATCTGCAAAAGGAAGTGATGGCTGTCTTGCAACAAAGGATCAGGACCCTATCCTCAGAGTAAGGACTTTCAGCACCTGCCTCTATTGTCCAGTTCACCAATACACTCTGTAAATCCTAATCACCGGTGAGGTACTCATATACAACATCAATTAGTTAAAAAGGAAAACATAGTTTCAGCAAAAGTAAATATCATTAGAAGCAGAACTCGTGATATAAACAAAAATCACACACACACCACACAACAGAAAGAAGATGGGTGAATCTTGTGATGAAGGTGGGCCCTGTCCTTCTCACAAGATTCCCTAGAACACAAAAACTAAGATAAAATACTCAGAACATAATTGTATTCATCTGCCAATAAACCATATTACAAAAAAGAGATTCAGTCTCATCCCTTCACTACAGTTTCTATGTTGCAGCTTGTTCCCCTCCTTTGTGTCTATCCCTCTAATGTAGATGTCTCCTCTTTATAGAGGAGACATCTATTACAAAAGATTTTCATACATTCTGATTCAACCCTTTTGTACCAAAAATAGGAAAGTCAGTTCTCGATAACAAAATATTGTTACAGTCATGTGGATCATGATCATTACGACCAATATAGTAATCGGTCAGACTCCTTTGCTGATGCAGATTTGTTATGAAAATCTCAACTGTTCCTCAAAGTGTGCGTGCTATTTCAGCTTCGAGGTTCATGTTGTTCTTGTTGTTTCAGCTTCACGGTTTGCGATGTTTCCGCTGTTTCAGCAACTGCAAAATGTGATCCTGCCAATTAGGTAGTTTCAACAATTGGTCAGCACTTTAATCAACTTCAGGGAACAATTATAAAGATAGCATGATTACGTGTTGAATAATTAAACATATATCAATGAGGAGAGTTACTCTATACCTTTTGGAGTGATTAAGCCAAAACACTAGCAAAGGCTTTCAACTAAGGGTTGAAGAGGGTAATATAATGGCAAAATATACGGTCAAAAATAGACAATATGGGAACCTAACATCCCCCCCAACTGAAAATGTTGCATGTCCGCATGCAACGTCTACTCTGAATCAGAATCATAATATTGGGCTGAACAGTGTAGATTGCTTATGCAGTAAGTGTAGAAGGTGTTGTCAACCATGTCTCTGAACCCTTGGACATTCTGAAGTCTCTTCCATGCTGCCAACTCTTCCTTTTTAGTCAATGTAAATTGAGCCTTGTATTGTTCTCCAGGAAGCCATAAGAGAGGGAAATGAAAACGGTAACTAATCCACCGTTCAGCACATTGTCTCATGCATTTTACATAATTAGGTATCCGTGAGATTGCCGCCTGAAGATTGAGGGGATTGTAGGGATGATATTCCCGTCTTTCTTTGGGACAATGTTCCTAGAATAATTCATTTGCTTTTATGGTCAGAGGTCCTTTAGTTTTGACATAATGTTGGCAGTCTTCCAAGACTGCTGCTTGCAGGTTCCTAATGTGATCGGTCATCCCTGGTTCTCGTAGATTCTGTTGATGTTCCATAAGGAAGATGGCTGCATTCTGCGGTTCCGGTCGAATCCAGAGAAGACAGTTCTCCTCATTGTGTTTTGCAGACATAAAATCATTCTGCCAAGTAAGCTGGTTGGCGAAAAAGGAAATAAAAGCTCTTATTTGAATATCACCACAAATAGGAAGTAAATTAATCTTTCTATCTTCAGGCATAGCCTCATTGTGAAGATAGAGTTCACACAGCAAGTTCTGGTCATTGTTTGGTGCTTTTGCAAAAGTTTCAATGAATTGCTGTGGTGTAGAGACCTGGTGTGGTCTTCCATCCTTAATTGCTTTTAATTGGAGGAACACTAAGCGTTCTCTCAAGAATACAGAATAATTAAAAGAAGGCTTTCTTGTAGCAAGTAAGCGCTGGACCAAATCGAAGATAAGGGACAGTCTGGCTTTTAATTGCTTATTTTCCTTGTGTTGTGCACGAGACTGTTCCATTGCTTCCCAATTTCTATAGGCATAGTTAAGCCATAATGACTTCTGTTGTTGAAATTCCTTTCCTTGGGAGAGCTTGTATTCTGCCTTCCATGTGTTGCTTAGTTCTTGAAAACTGGAAGTCTCTGCATGAGCATTGCTGACACAGGGAAGTTCAGTTTGTATATGCACAGTTGTAAAAGATTTTGATTCTGGTTTCTGCTCATCAATAACATGGGTAGGCCGGGGTGGTTTTGTTTCTTCTTCTGAAATCCTTGAAGACCCTGCTGGTTCTTGTGTAACAGCAGGGTGTTCCGTTTTGAATATAACAGGGCTGGCTCTAGTCAATGGGACTAAAATTATCTTATATCTTGCTTGAGTATAGATATCCCCACATTCACTGCACATGTATTCACTGTATTGCTCTTTCTCTACACTCTTTTCAGCTTGAGATGCTACCTGAGCTAACATGTATAGATTGAGTTCTTTTTTATAGGCTTCCCTAGCCATTGCTAACTCTGTCTGATAAACCTTAATTTCTGATTTTAAGAACTCATTTTCTTCCTGTAGGGAGGCTAGAGTAACCGGGGCTTCTATAGTTACAGATTCCAAAGGAGAAGAGAATTGTTGTTCAGCATTAACTTCATCATATGCATCCCCAACAGGTGGTTCTTGTGTTTCACCTATTGGGTCAGTTTGTGTATCAATCTCACCTAGGGCATCTTCTTCTTGCTCCCCAACATGTGGTTCTTGTGTGGCACCTATTGGGTCAGTGGCTGGTTCTTGTGTAACAACCACATGCAGGTCGTCTTCTTTTTGCTCCCCAACAGGTGGTTCTTGTGTGGCACCTATTGGGTCAGTGGCTGGTTCTTGTGTAACAGCCACATGCAGGTCGTCTTCTTTTTGCTCCCCAACAGGTGGTTCTTGTGTGGCACCTATTGGGTCAGTGGCTGGTTCTTGTGTAACAGCCACATGTCCTATGTCGTCTTGGATGTCTAGTTTGAATGTGTCGGCAGCTGGTTCTTGTGGAGCAGCTGCCTCTATTGAGAAAAATGATGTCACAAAATCATGAACACTTTGTATTTCGGCATCTGAGGGTGAAGGAGGTAAAGGTTTAGGGCTATGCGGAATACGGGGATTTAAAATGATAGGAGGGATATTTGGGATAACGGCCTCAGTTGCTGCAAACAACCTTGTTCGTTAATAGAGTTTAGGATTCTGTGATCCATATCAAGTTAGAGAAAGATTCTTCGGCGAAAATCACATGGAATCTCATTTGTCGACGCGTTTCGAACCAACTAGTGTGGTTCATCGTCAGGACAAGTTGAAGAAACAGATCTAGCTCATCATGCTAAATAGTCTGAGCGGAGCCTCCAACAGCTATCTTCCCTAACAGCTAGTTTGACTCAAGGACAGGGGTCAAAATTATTATAATAGTTTAATTCGTAAAAATAAATAAATTATTATTAAGGTAAATGGTACGAGACCTAATAATTAAAAATTATAAGTTAATTAATAATTTAAAAGGAAAATTAGTCAAATAAATGACCTTGAAATGCCTAAAAAATATAAATAATTTTATTTAAAAGTATTAAAAAATAAAAGGTAATAAAGAAAATCAAAGTTAATAATTAAAAATTACAATTTAAAAGGAAAATTAGTTAATTAAATGACCTAATAATAAATGGATAAGTGAAATAAAATATTATTATTGAGGGTATTTGGCATGAGACCTAATAATTAAAAATTATAAGTTAATTAATAATTTAAAAAGGAAAATTGGTTAAATAAATGACCTTATAATAAGGGAATAAGTTAAATGCCTAAGAAATATATGAAGAATATATAAAAAATAATCTTATTTAAAAGTATTATTAAAACTGTATGTTAATTAAAAATAATAAAAGGTAATAAAGAGAATAAAAGTTAATAAAAATTATAAGTTAGTTAATAATTTAAAAGGAAAATTAGTAAATTAAATGACCTTATAATAAAGGATACGTTAAATGCCTAGAAATATAGAGTAATATATAAATTAATTTTATATAAAAGTATTATTAAAAATGTATGTTAATTAATAAAATGTAATTAAGCTATAAAAAGGACTTTAAATGGAAAATTAGTTAATTAAATGACCTTATAATAAAGGATAAGTTAAATGCCTAGATATATAGAGTAATATATAAATTAATTTTATTTAAAAATATTATAAAAATTGTATGTTAATTAATAAAATGTAATTAAGCTATAAAAAGGACCTTATAAGTTCAGAATATAATAAAGAAAATCAAAGGATGATATGATAGATCGGAAATTAGTTAAAATATAAGCTGTAAAGAATTAGAAAGGAAAATTAGTTATATGAAGGCCCTTAAATAAAAATAATCAATATATATAGGAATTAAAATGGAAAAATAGGCATAAAGGACCTTGAAATATCAGAAGAAATAGGTTGCTATACATAAATAAATAAATATCACGCGAATAAAAACTAATAAATAAATAACCAAAAAAAAAAACAAAAATTGAAAAATAAATAAATCAATAAAAAAAATAAAAATAATAATAATAATAATAATAATAAAATAAATTAATAAGTAAAAATAAAGACAAAAGACACAAAAAACCAAAGAGGACGGAAAAACGACTAGGAAGAGAGGGCTGGGACCCAACACCTACTGACTTTCCAACCATCCTCTCTATTGAGATTGCTTGGTCTCTTTTCGATCTCAAGCGCTTCCGTGAATTTTCGATGATGGAAATGCGAAACCTTAGCAATAACACTGGCTTCTTCAATGCAAACATGATGATTGGTTTTCTCAGCATGTTCAGCCAAACCGGAAGACTTAGATCTCCTATGCTTCAGATCCGCTGCGGATCTGAAGCATAGGAGATCTAAGTCTTCCGCTTTCGTTGAACATGCTGAGAAAACCAATCATCATGTTTGCATTGAAGAAGCGAGTGTTATTGCTAAGGTTTCGCATTTCCATCATCGAAAATTCAGGGAAGCGCTTGAGATCGAAAAGAGACCAAGCAATCTCAATAGAGAGGATGGTTGGAAAGTCAGTAGGTGTTGGGTCCCAGCCCTCTCTTCCTAGTCGTTTTTCCGTCCTCTTTGGTTTTTTGTGTCTTTTATCTTTATTTTTACTTATTAATTTATTTTATTATTATTATTATTATTTTTTTTTTAATTTTTTAAATTTTATTGATTTATTTATTTTTCGATTTTTATTTTTAATTTTTGGTTATTTATTTATTAGTTTTTATTCGCGTGAAATTTATTTATTTATGTATAGCAACCTATTTCTTCTGATATTTCAAGGTCCTTTATGCCTATTTTTCCATTTTAATTCCTATATATTGATTATTTTTATTTAAGGGCATTCATATAACTAATTTTCCTTTCTAATTCTTTACAGCTTATATTTTTAACTAATTTCCGATCTATCATATCATCCTTTGATTTTCTTTATTATATTCTGAACTTATAAGGTCCTTTTTATAGCTTAATTACCTTTTATTAATTAACATACAATTTTTATAATATTTTTAAATAAAATTAATTTATATATTACTCTATACATCTAGACATTTAACTTATCCTTTATTATAAGGTCATTTAATTAACTAATTTTCCATTTAAAGTCCTTTTTATAGCTTAATTACATTTTATTAATTAACATACATTTTTAATAATACTTTTATATAAAATTAATTTATATATTACTCTATATTTCTAGGCATTTAATGTATCCTTTATTATAAGGTCATTTAATTTACTAATTTCCCTTTTAAATTATTAACTAACTTATAATTTTTATTAACTTTGATTCTCTTTATTACCTTTTATTATTTTTAATTAACATACAATCTTAATAATACTTTTAAATAAGATTATTTTTTTATATATTCTTCATATATTTCTTAGGCATTTAACTTATTCCCTTATTATAAGGTCATTTATTTAACCAATTTTCGTTTTTAAATTATTAATTAACTTATAATTTTTAATTATTAGGTCTCATGCCAAATACCCTCAATAATAATATTTTATTTCACTTATCCATTTATTATTAGGTCATTTAATTAACTAATTTTCCTTTTAAATTATTAATTAAATTATAATTTTTAATTATTAACTTTGATTTTCTTTATTACCTTTTATTTTTTAATACTTTTAAATAAAATTATTTATATTTTTTAGGCATTTCAAGGTCATTTATTTGACTAATTTTCCTTTTAAATTATTAATTAACTTATAATTTTTAATTATTAGGTCTCGTACCATTTACCTTAATAATAATTTATTTATTTTTACGAATTAAACTATTACAATAATTTTGACCCCTGTCCTTGAGTCAAAGTAGCCGTTAGGGAAGATAGCTGTTGGAGGCTCCGCTCAGACTATTTAGCATGATGAGCTAGATCTGTTTCTTCAACTTGTCCTGACGATGAACCACACTAGTTGGTTCAAAACGCGTCGACAAATGAGATTCCATGTGATTTTCGTTGAAGAATCTTTCTCTAACCTTGTTCATTGCCGAGGTAGGGAACCAGGAGAGACAGTAGTTTTCCTCTTGCGAGGACTTTTACTCAAGGTAAGGGAATCATCAGAAATAGTAGCTGCCTTAATTGAGGCCTTGGTTCTTATTTTGAACGGGGTTGCATCTTTCTATTGCTTTTTCCTCTTAAGGAAAGTGATGAGGGTATCCTCGTCTGAATCATCGGTAGGGATATGAACTATGGGGGTGGATGGTTCGGCTTCATCAGGGGGTGAAGACTGCTGCAGATTTTCAGTGCTCAATTGGGGTGTTCCTGCTGCTGGTTGCTGAGTTTCAACGTCTTGCTGGGAATTTTCTTCATTTTTCTGAGGATTTTCCTCAGCTTGCTAGGGAGGGTTATTGAGGGGAGGTGGATTATGCAGCGCGAAGCCTCTATTTATCAGGAGTTGGACCAAACGATGGTGCATGAGGCAAAGGAGTTGGTGCCTTGCGTTCACAGTATAGTGTGCCATATTTTTTAGACATCTAAGGAGATAATAAGGCATATTTACTAGACGACCATGGTGCAAATGATTTAATAAAACAAATTCATGTTGGTAGACTACCTGAGAACGACCCTCACAAGTGAAGTAATGCTTGACGAATTCTACAACCTTTGGCCAAGGTGGTGGTAGTGATCGAAGCGCAATACCCGTGCCTTTGGCTTCCACCTGCTCCCCAGGTAACAGGAAATCTTGTTGTGCATTGAGGATAAGATGCTTCCTGATGAACCAGCGAATACCGTTGGTTGGAAGCCCCAAAACTTGCGCTATGTCTTCTTCTGTTACTGGGATTCTCACCCCTTGGACAGTAGAGTACCCCTCCCTCAAATTGCATGCAAATTCCAGAACTTGCTGCAAATCAAAATCCGGAAGTCTTCTGAAATAGTCTACCCATCCTGCTTGTAGGAAGATTTGGTATGCATTTGGGTAAAGTTCCAGTAATGCAGTTGAGCCCAGTTCTTGTCTAATAGCATCTCCTCCCATAGTTATTGTTTGAGGCAGAATACAAAGTGCAGAGCCGAGTTTTCGAGGTCGAAACAGAGCAAAACGTTGCAAAATGATATTATGACGTGATAAGGCATAAATGAGGTGGATTAGACACAACCGCGAGGAATAGGGATGGCGGTGATCGGCATGTTATGTAATGATTACAATATTTCGGTAATCCCCCCCAACTGCGGCTGAATGATATGGTTGGCAGTACGACGCTTTTAGCGATCATGTCAACTATCTCCTCATTAACTACAATTTAATATTCACACTTAACATGCATACCTTTACAATTACCTTTGGTTGTTGCGCCGAAAAGTGTTATCTCGTCCCTAATAGGTTAATGATCATTATAGAAAGGGTTTGTAAGGTGTGAGGATTTTTATACATGAGGTTTTTATTATTCACGAGAGGCAGTAGTGAAGGGGTATTATTAACAGGATAAATGGCTGATTCCTTTGAATAAAGAATGATATGTTTCTATTGAAGTAATAGTTCATTCTCGAGAGTAAAAATGGGGACATTTAGGAAATGGAAAAGATTGGTGTTTAAGCAGTGGGATTTGGTGTTTCGATACTGGATAGTGGTGTTTGAGCAACGAGAAATGGTGTATTGGCAACGGGAAATGGTGTATCGGCAACGGGAAATGGTGTATCAGCAACGGGAAATGGTCTTTCAACAACGGGAAATGGTGTTTCAGCAACGGGAAATGGTGTATCGGCAATGGGGAATGGTAGAGGGAATGAATTATGATCTGGAATGACATGGCAATGCTTTCCAATCTGTAGATTAATTCTTCCTATATTAGAATTTTTCTTTTCAGCCACCATTCAAAGCTAAGATCTGCAAAATAATTAATTGTAACATGGCAACCCTTGACAGGGATTATTAGTTAAGAAATCTAATCTAAAAATAAATACATAAACAGGAAATTAAGTGCATTGAGGGATAGTCGATTCCCCCAAAAGGGCATAGTGTATGTCTGTCATGCAAGTAGCTTTGAAATCCTCTTTAGAAATAGGTTGTTTATACAAACGAAGTCAATACCCATTTACTAATAATGGTGTTCTGAAATCATCAATCATTAGGAGTCTGACTGTTCCATTTGGAAAAACAGTATCCACTTCATAAGATCCTAGCTACCTTGTTCTTAATTTACCTTGAAAATTTCCAAAACGGGAGTCATACAGTAAGGCCCAATTACCTTTTTGGAACTGCTTGTGCTTAATAGTTTTTTCATGCCATCTGGTTCTTTGTTGTTGTATCATGGTTGTTTGATGGATGGCATCCAACCTCTTTTCATCTAATTCCTGAAGCTGTTGTAACCTAGCTGTCTGTGCATCAGTCAAGTCAAGGTCAACAGCTAAAACAGTCCTTAAAGTTTTGATTTCAAATTCCACAGGAAAAACAACACTTTTACCATAAACTAATTCATAAGGTGAAAAACTCGTAGTGTTCCTCCAAGTCGTTCTATAAGCCCATAATGCTTCAGGAAGCCTTTGAAACCAGTCCCTTCTATTCTACTTGACTGTCTTTGTTAAAATGGCTTCTATGACTTTATTTGTACTTTCCACTTGCCCATTTGCCTGGGGGTGATAAGGTGTAATCATTTTATGCTTAATGTGATATTTCTGGAGTGTATCTTTGAAGCCATGAGAATTAAAAGGAGGTCCTCCATCTGTAACTAGCTCTCTAGGCAAACCAAACCTAACAAATATTTCTTCAAATAGAAAAGTTAACACTGATTCTTCATTAGCTTTGATGAGTGCCTTAGCTTCTACCCACTTAGTCATATAATCTGTGCAAACCAGTATATAAACTCTTTGATTGGATGGAGGATTGATGGGACCTATAAAATCTAGTGCCCATCTTTCAAAAGGTTCAAGTATTACCTAGGGATTAAGTGGCATTTCATCCCTGTGATTAGGCCGGCCCATTCTCTGACAGCTATCGCAGGCCCTAACATATTTCTTTGTGTCGTTGAAAAGTGAGGGCCAATAGTAACCCATTCTAAGAACTTTGTGTGCTGTTCTTTTGTCCGCAAAATGCCCTCCACAAGGGCCATCGTGGCAAGCCTTCAATATATCATAAACTTCATCTTCTCTGATGCATCTTCGAATTTCCTGATCGAGTCCTGTGTGAAAGAGACACCCACTTATCCAGATGTACCTAGCACTTTGCTGAACGATCTTTCTTTTCTCTCCGCGTGATAGGTGTGATGGTAGTTTCCCTGCAACTGAGTAATTGGAAATGTCTGCATACCAAGGTGAGTGAGCAAATACTACAAATAAATATTCATCAGGAAAAGAATCATCCACTGGAATATTTTCATCAGTTTTTAATCGAGAAAGAAAATCAGCAACTACGTTTTCTTTACCTGGTCAATCGACAATTGTGATATCAAATTCTTGTAATAATAATAACCATCTGGTAACTCGAGCATTTGTAACTGATTTGTTCATTAAATATTTAATGGCCGAGTGATCAGTATGCACAAAAGTAGTGTAACAAGTAATATAATGGCGAAACTTATTAATACATAAATAACTACTAAGAATTCTTTCTCGGTGACTGTATAATTAAGTTCAGCAGGGGTCATATTTTTACTAATAAAATAGATAACATAGGGAAGATTTTTTTCTTCTTGACCCAAGACAGCTCCAATTGTAGTATCTGAAGCATCAGAGGATATATGAAAGGGGAGTGACCAGTCAAGTCCTCTTAAAATGGGAGCTATAGACAATTGATGTTTAAGTTCATTAAATGCTTTTTGACAACCATTAGTCCACTTAAATTCAACATTTTTCATAAGTAACACAAACAAAGGAGAAGCTATTTTAGAAAATCCTTGATAAATCTTCTATAATATCCAGCATGTCCTAAAAAACTTCTTACATCAGTTTGTGTTTTAGGGATAGGCAGAGTCTGAATTACTTGTACTTTAGCTGGATCAACTTGAATTCCTAGGAATGAGATGAAGTGTCCCAAAACAATACCTTGATTCATCATCATATGAAATTTTTCAGTACTTAAGGCAAGATGTGCTTCTATACACCGTTTAAGTACTTTTTCAAGGTTTTGTAAAGCATCTTCAAAAGTCACACCAGAAGGAGTAAAGTCATCCATAAATATTTCTAAGGAATCATTAAGCATATCAGAAAAAATTCCTATCACCGCTCTTTGAAATGTTGCTGGGACATTACATAGTCCAAATGGAAGAACTCTATAGGCAAAATTCCCCCATGGACTAGTAAAAGTGGTCTTGTCCTGATCTTGGGGTGCAATCTTGATCTGATTATATCCACTAAATCCATCCAAAAAGGAAAAGAATCTCTTACCTGCCAAATTATCTAGTACCTGATCAATAAATGGTAAGGGAAAATGATCTTTCTGAGTAGCCTTATTTAGAGCTTTGTAATCCACACACACTCTCCATTTCCCATTTTTCTTAGGTACTATTACTAATGGTGAAACCCATTCACTATCAGATATAGGATATATAAATCCTGCATTCAACAGTTTTTGAAGTTCTTCCTTCACAATTTCCCTTAAATTGGGATTCATTCGTCGTTGGGGTTGACAGACTGGGCGGGATCCTTTTTTAATATAAATACGATGAGTACATAATTCATAAGAAATTCCCTTCATATCTGTGTAATCCCATGCGAATGCTTGTTTATTCTCATGGAGTAACTTCATTAACTGTTGTGTTTCAGCATCTGTTAGGTTAAGGTTTATATTTAATGTTTTGCCAGGATCGATTTCGACTGTTATACTTTTGGAGGAGGTGTCAGCTGATGTCTGAGATAAGTCTTCAGTTCTAAGATTTTGCTGTGATTCAGATTCCAAGAGTGTAGTCAAGTGATCATGTATTTCAGAGTTAACCGAAGAAGGTTCAGAAATAAAGCTACTAATTAATTCATCATCAGTTGAATCTTTAAAAGTTAGGGCTTGTCCGACAGTCAAGATGGGTTGCGTCTCATCATCCTCATAATCTAACCACATAGAGTTATCATTATTGATCATAAGTGTAGCATGAGGGTACAGAGTAAGCTGTTTGGTTTCACATCCATTAGAAATTGTCATTCAAACTGACCTACAGCTGATGAAGGCATCTGCTGTAGCCAGCCAAGGTCTCCCTAAAATCAATGGATGACCCCGCAACTTTGTTTTGGTCTGTAACACCACAAAATCAGCTGGGTAGTTCCAAGATTCGACTGAAATTATCAGGTCTTCAATGACTCCTTTAGGTTTGATTATGGAGCGGTCAACTAGCACTAGAATGGTTGGGGTTTCCCTAATTACATCCTTTAACTGTAATAACTGTGCATTTTCAAGTGTCATGATGTTTATTACAGCACCCAGATCTACTAGAACTCTAGAAACAAAAGTTTTTTCCACCTCTACTGTGACCGTAGGATGACCAGGGTCACCGTATTTCACAAAAGGGTTTTTTTCTGACATTAGAGCAGCTAGATCACCCATCACATGAACTCTGAGGGGGTCCTTAGCTTTTCTTCCAGGTTTCTTAATACAAATATCTCTAACAGTTCTAGCATAAATCGGTACATTTATCAGTGCTTGTAAGAGTGGAATTTTAACATATAAATTTTGCAGCTCTCCTAACAGATTAAAAGCAGGTGGCTCAAGTGTTTTGGTAAGAGCCAAACGTTCAGGAAATGGTGGCTCTGCTGCTTCAGCAGTCTTATTAGAGGATGTTTCAACTGTTTCAACATTGTTATTATAGGATGATCCAACTGTTTTAGCATTGTTATTAGAGGATGATCCAACTGTTTTAGCATTAGATGACTTTTCTTTTCCAATTTCTTCTTTATCAGAATCGGAAGTAATGTCATCAATAATGGGTTCAAGTATTCTTCCAGAGCGTAAATGAATGTCATTACATTGCATAGGGGAAACCAGTTGGTTTTGAACATCAATTACCTGCAGAGCTTTATTATTATTCGGGTTGGGGTTAGGTTGTACAGGCAGCTGGGGTCTCATTATATGATTATTTGGTGGAGCATTTGATGGTAAGGAGAGAGATTGCTGATACTGAGGTAATTGGTTTGGAAATGGGATCTGTGGAGCTGTCCAATTTGGGTTCCATTGATTAAAATAGGTTTGTTGTAGAGCCCAGGGATTCCACATCGTAGGATCAACAAAAGGAGGGTTCGGTTGCTGCATGGGTGGGAAATTCATTTGATTAAAGTGTGGGTACTGCATTTGATTGAAGGGTGGGTAATTTGTTTGAAAAGGAGGATGATTATTCCAATGATTAAATGACATGTTAGAATTTGTACCTTGTCCTCGTGGTTTCCATTGCCTTCTCTGTGTGAGGAGGTACACTGCTTCAACTTCTTCTTCACTTGGCTGCAGTGCTGATTTTATTCCTAGCAAAGAAGGGCATTGTTGAGTCTCATGGTCCTTTTCACAGATAGTGCAGATTGGTACCTTGTCCAGGGGGCATTCCCTTAGTGGGTGTTTTTCCCTGCATTTAGAGCAGAAAATAGCCAGAGCAGCTTCTGCTTCTGCCTGCTTCTTTTTAACCTGCAAGGTATCAATTTGTGAAGCAAAAGAGCTTAACATTTCAGTTTTAAATTCTTCAAGTAAGTTACCTATTTCAGCCCATGTTGCTCCTCCACTTGCTGATTTCTGGACTCTTGAGTATGTACTATCTTTGCTCTTTGGTCTTCTTGCTACTCCTCTCGAACATCTTTTACAGAGATTGACAATCTCATCATATGATTCCTTAGATATGTCTCCTTTTCCAAGCATATTCAACATATCTAAACAATCATCTCGTACCCCTTTTAGCAATATTGACTTGAGAATATCCTTACTCATATCAGGATGATCAGATCGCTGTAAGTTATACTGTAGCCTTTCCACGAAGTCCTCCAGACTTTCGTCCTCCTTCTGAGTCATCTTGAATAATTCCTCCTTCCTTTCTCTTGTTCGACAATAATCTTGGTATTTAGCCAAAAATTTCTCCTTCATCTGGTCCCATGTTGTAATCACATGAGCTCCCAAGCTCATGAACCATTTTAATGCGTTCCCTTTTAAAGTAGCTGGAAACAACTTCAATTTCTGAGCAGCATTAACATAGTCATAGCTTCTACACAATATATCAAATTCAAAAAGAAATTCATCAGGATCTTCTGTGGATAACCCATGGAAATTGGGTAATGCTGAAAGTGGGATATTCTTCATAGGAGTTGCTCCTCTGGGGAGATCTCCAATAGGGAATTCCAGGGTGGAGAGAGAATTTTCTCCCCTTCCTTCTATTCTGCGACCTCCACCGAAAAGTCCTTCATTGTTATCCTCCATTGATTGTTTTCCTGATGCGCTTGCCCGGTCTTCGGAGTTTTCTGTTGGAATTTCAATGTCTTGCACTAGTTCCTCCACCTTAATTTCCTCTATTGGTTCTTCTACTGGTCGTTCGTCTTCTTCCACCGGTTCCTCAGTATATTCTGATGGTTCTATAACCCTCTCTGGTCCCACTACTTCCTCTGTCTGATAGTCTGTCTGGGAAGAGTGTTGGGTCTGTGGCCGTCAAGAGCTTAACCTCTGGGATGTCTCAGCTTTTGAAATAATATCATCAATAAAAGTTTTTCTTCCTCCTCCTTTGCCTTTGCCACCTGAATGGTTAACCTTCTTGCATCCTCTCATGCATCCTACATTTCTAAAGAAATTTTTTTAATATCCTTAAAATCTTTAGTCGCCTTCCCCGGCGATGGCGCCAAAATGTTGGTCACTTTAATTGTCTATTAATAAAACAATCGAGTGCCACATAAATTATCAACCCGGGAAGTCTAATTATTCCAAAGGTGACTACGTACTGTATGTACTCAATATTAATGGTATTAAAAGCTGTAGTATAAACAGTCTACTATCTATTAAATCCCTACTCTGTGTTACAGCAATTACAGTAGTTACAGCCTATTGCAGAAATGAAGTAAGAACAAATAACTGAAAGGAAACAAATCTGCAAAAGGAAGTGATGGCTCTCCTGCAACGAAGGATCGGGACCCTATCCTCAGAGTAAGGACTTTCAGAACCTGCCTCTGTTGTCCAGTTCACCAATACACTCTGTAAATCCTAATCACCGGTGAGGCACTCATATACAACATCAATCAGTTAAAAAGGAAAACAGAGTTTCAACAAAAGTAAATATCATTAGAAGCAATACTCGTGATATAAACAGAAATCACACACACACCACACAACATAAAGAAGATGGGTGAATCCTTTGATGAAGGTGGGCCCTGTCCTTCTCACAAGATTCCCCAGAACACAAAAACTAAGATAAAATACTCAGAACAGAATTGTATTCATCTGCCAATAAACCATATTACAAAAAGAGATTCAGTCTCATCCCTTCACTACAGTTTCTGTGTTACAGCTTGTTCCCCTCCTTTCTGTCTATCCCTCTAATGTAGATGTCTCCTCTTTATAGAGGAGACATCTATTACAAAAGATTTTCATACATTCTAATTCAACCCTTTTGTACCAAAAATAGGAAAGTCAGTTCTCGATAACAAAATATTGTTACAGTCATGTGGATCATGATCATTACGACCAATATAGTAATCGGTCAGACTCCTTTGCTGATGCAGATTTGTTACGCAAATCTCAATTGTTCCTCAAAGTGCGCGTGTTGTTCGTGCTGTTTCAGCTTCGACGTTTATGTTGTTCTTGTTGTTTTAGCTTCACGGTTTGCACTGTTTCCGCAACTGCAAAATGTGATCCTGCTAGTTAGGCAGTTTCAACAATTGGTCAGCACTTTAATCAACTTTAGGGAACAATTATAAAGATAGCATGATTACGTGTTGAATAATTAAACATATAGCAATGAGGAGAGTTACTCTATACCTTTTGGAGTGATTAAGCCAAAACACTAGCAAAAGCTTTCAACTGAGGGTTGAAGAGGGTAATATGATGGCAAAATATACGGTCAAAAATAGAAAATATGGGAACCTAACAATATGCAGGTAATTTTCTGTATGGGGTTAAAACCTACAATTTCATTGTCATATTTTTCCATTACTCTATTTCTGTAATAAGATCTCACTCATGTTCCCATTTCCTTCAGTACTTTCTTCGTGCATAATGTGGGCAATTGATTCATGCTTTTCTAGTTTATGAAAATGTATCTTGTTGCATAGTTCTTGGAAGACACACGTGTTTTAAGCATTGTAGGTACTTCAGGAGGAGGTCTAGACTTCATCATCAGCATCCATATTCCACCTCATCCACCTAGACCATCTCTTGTTCCACCATCACCCTCACTAGTTTTTTTTCCTTTTTATTGAAATTCCCCTAGACACATTGAGTGAATCTAGCCATCTCTTCTCTTGGATATTGACTCATGAGTGTTCTTAGACCTTCTAACACCCTATCCAACTCATGACACACCCTTTCCAAGCTTCCCAACACCTCCAAAACCTCACAATTAGCTCTCGGCTGTATCCTGTAGGTTCCTTGTAATTCCTACAGGATCATCTTGTAGGTTTCTAGTACATCCTGTAGGTTTCCTGAAACGGCCTGTTTTGAGGCCGAATTGATGGAGAACCTCTTGGAAGTCGCAAAAAACCTCCTAGGACCCTTCCACACCATCCAACCACTCCCTAAACCTTCTAGCCATCCTCAACCACCTTCCATCCACCTGTCACATCCACAAGAACAATTAAATTGCATACTTGATTTTTCCAAAGAAAACCAAAAAAGTGAAAACAGATTTAGCTTAATTTTCTTACTTACACATTAGTATGGTTTGATTCTCTTTACTTCTATAATGTAGATAGTATCATTAGGCTAGTATTGATTTAGCAATTCTGCTTAGCATAGCTTTTTAAATGGTTAATCAGGATATGGTGTGATTTAGCATTACATGTTGTTTTCCTCATTACTATAGTAGAGTAGCTCTCTTAGAATAAAATTTCTCTTCTTCCATCAAAGAATCAAGCTTCTTCTGACTCTATAGAAGTCTGGCTTGGAACCCCTGGGGTCTCTTGCCAGATGAACAGTGATAATAGGCAGGACCTTCACTTTTACTTGTGCATATAGCACTGTCACCTCCAAGTTTGTACGAACCCTGGGTTGATAAGTAAAGTTGGTAGCCCAGGAGTTGAAACATCCTTGTTGCAATACTGGCACTCATCACTTTTTGGTGTCATTTTCAGGGAGGTGTCTGAGTACAATGTGATTACTGCTTTCTTTTCTTTTATTTCTAGTCTCCAATTTTATGCCATTAGTTTATTTCTGCAAAAGTAATATAGTAGCTTCCTTTCTTTCAGTTGTCATTATCTGCTTTCCTTTCCATTATACAGGTATAATTTTAATTCAGTAAGTAACTTTTCTTTTTGTCAGTAGTTTTCATTCAATCAACAATTTTATTTCTGCAAAGTACTTTCCAGTTAAAAAAAATCTTACAAAAACCAACCCAAAAACATTTCCTTTCATGCCTCGTAGGAATAGGGATAATTTAGGGAAATTCTTGCCAAATACCCCCACTGCATCCAATAACCAACCTTCTCTCTTCTTCGGTGGCTGTGAACTGGAGGAACCTTTAGGTGAGCAACCTGACATATTTGAAGAACCTATAGGGGAAGAAGAAGAAAAGGAACCCATTCCTACTGATGTTGGGTTGTGTTATATTCTTTCCATGACTAACCTATGTAGTTAATCAGGGGGCTAGAGGGTGGGCTGTTATAGAAATTTTTGTGCCTTACAGCTCTAAGCATGAAATGTCCATAAACCAAGGGCTCCTAAGTCCCTAAAAGTGTTGTTCCAACCCCTAAAGGAACAAGGTCAACAAATTACAGCTTCTCCCAGAAGTTCTCCACCAGAAACTGCTCAGAATAAGTCAAATCAAGATCATTTCAGCTGCTCCACTAGCCAAGTGCGTTGCATAGCACCTAAGTCCACTAGCTAGGTGCGTTGCAATGCACCTAAATGCACTACCAGGGTGCATTGAGCGGGAAATGACAAATGGCAGTGTCATTCCGCGAGGTGGAGAGACAATGGAAGCTTCCAGAATCTTTCCCAATGACACTTGCCTCACTGAATTCGACCAAGGATGAGTAAGAGGCTTTCAGTCTCCAAGTGGAAGCAAGAACTGACAGAGAGAAGCCACTAATCAAATCATGAGCTGACTCATCCTCCTTGCATACATCTATATATGGATCCCTCATCCTAGAGATCCAGAGGCTGGAATTTTGCACATTGTAAGGAATTGCTGTTGGTTTTGAGAATACATATCAGAGAATTGGGTGATCTATGCTTTGTTGGCGTTAAAGAAGGGACTTCTTTGCTGGGAGGTTGATGCTGGGTCAGGAATCATCGGTTGTAACTCCTCCTGGATCTTCTTGTATATCAATAAAACTATTTGAGTTTCTTCTCCATGCTTGTGTTTCATTGATGCTTGTTACATTTGTATGGTTAACTTAAATCTGATCCTAAGTTATTTATGAGTATAAACCCATGTCTTTGTATATTTTCCTTCTTCTGTGATCTTACAGGTACTTGGTGAAGCTGGGCAAGTAAGGGAGCAGGTAGCTGGAAGCTGTCAAAGAGGAGAGAGATTGGATCAAAGGACTAGCGCAAGACACAGGTTGGTTCATCCTATTCCTCTTTGTTTATAGTTCATAAAGAAGAATACAAAAGTAGTTTTCTCTGTTTGTTTCTAAGGTAGCTGTCACACCTTAGTGGGATAGAGCAGTTCTAAATAAACACTTTTCCCGATAACAAAATGGCGACTCCGCTGGGGACCGTGTCTAATTAGTTTGTTTGTGTTTCTCTTGTTGTTTATTTCATAAACTTATAAGTAGCAATCGAACTGCGTTTGCCATTAACAAATGCAAAGTAGACATCTACTGCTTCAATCCATTCACTGGATCTATTTATGATTTGAACAGCTGATTCATAGACTAACTGATTTCCCTTGTGATAGCTCTTAGACCCCCCTTAGATCTACCTCTGATTCTGCATTACTGATTACTTTTACTCGGCCAAAAACCAAAGATTAAACTGCAAACCGTGACCCAGAACCCGGATAGAATTCTCGTTTCTGCCCCAGCGCAGGCTCTATGAAGAGGTTCTGCATTTCAATGCACTTCCCAAGAGGGCTACCTGCGTTGCAATGCAGTTTCTCTGTGTAACAGGTGCGCTGATCAGCCTAGCACTGTGCAGCTGAGGTTCTTTGCTTCATTCTTCCAGTTTTATCTCTGATTTTTGCGGCCTATGATCAGTATATGACTATTTCAGACCCCTTTTCCTTACTAATATTCTGCCTCAGTTGTACAAAATAACTGTAGATGTTTTTATGTGTTTGTTGAGTCGTTTACAGTTTTCCATTGCAAAAGTAGAATAGTCGTACTGTCATCCTTTGGTTTAGATCTGTCGCAAGTGTCGACTTTGATCATAGGAAAAATTGTATTTGCTGTTGATAGTCGATTATGCTTTTACTTTTGCCTTTGGTTTGAATTTGTGACTTTCTAGTGTCGAAACGAGTATTTATTTCAAAATCATAAAGTTTCGTAATCATCTCTACCTTTTGATTTCGAAAAGAAGCTTATTTGTGTTTGTCGCTTGAAAGCAAGTACATCAACTTTCTTTTTAGGCATCAATATTAAGAAAGTGAAAAACAAATACATGCTTGTGCATTTGCATATTGACATTCTGTTTGGCTTGATTTAGGAAAGTGCATTTACAGTGTGCTCTTTGCGAAAAGATTGTGTCTTTCTTTTCCCCTAGTAGCTAGGATTTTCATTGCTGAAAAGAGATAAAAGTTTGTTTATCATCTTTAGATTGCATTTTAGGAATTACATCTACATCTCGTGGTGATCCCAAAAGGCAAACTTCATAAGAAAGATCAACTTAAAATAAATTCAATGAACCTAGCAACGCTTTGGAACTTAACGCACAACATTTAGAGGTCTAGGCTAGAGACGTATTCCGGCGTCGTAAAGCCTGCTAACTGTTGTCATCACTGATGGTTGGGTGATTCCTCCACTTTGAGACGATAAGTGCCAGTACGGACTTGTGCTCCCACGTACCGTCGAGTATATATTGAGAGACCCCTATAGGCTTAAAACCTTTATCCATAGGAAGCCGTGTCGGCCGCCCTACTGATCGCAATGCACCGAACACATCATTTGGGAATATTGACTGTCGTACCGTAAAAAGTATTCTGCAGTTTTCTGATTGGTTTGGTACTCCCTCTACCTAGACCTCCAGAGCAGTCCCTTTCGTTCCTTTTCAGACTCCTTAATGGAAAAGGTCCATCTGAGCACTAGTCACTTCAGGCTCATTAAAAATCGAAGGAGACTAGAGTCATCTTTTGTTTTTTCTCAACTCTTAAAAACTAAAAAAACAAGTTGTGTCAAAGCGTGTTAAAATTTATTTTAAATGGAATATTCATACCCATTTCCTACGTTGATCTTGGGTTGAGAAAATGGAGTCTACCAACCAAGGAATTCCCCTTGGTGGAAATCCTAGTCCCTTCTCCTCTTGGGGAGATGTTGGTGCACCCCATATGGCCACATTGTCGCTTCCAAGGCTGACAATTGGTTTGCCGGTATGGCTCTTCTCAACCTCTATCATTCGGAACACCACTATTCCTGAACAATCGAATCAGAAATTAGACGAGTCTAGAGTTACCCACCAACCTTCTACTTCCTCTAATTCTTCCTCTCCTCCTTCCTCTTCGCTTAATGGGGCTGGTAAAGCCAAAAGTCAAGTTCCTAAGGAGAAGAAGGAAAAGAAGAAGAAAGAGAAGAAGAAGAAGGAGCCAAAGGAGAATGTGGGAAAACGAGTGTCGTCTAATGAAAATCCACACACTGCACGGAATAGGCCTAAATCGCCATGTGTCATTTGCAAAGGAGACCACTTTCACAGAGATTGTCCTTGCATCCCCTAGATACTAAGGGACTGGTCTCCTCGTTTGCACAACCCGGTGTCATCAACCTCTGATGATCATGTTGAAAGCACACCGTCAACTAGTGAAAGTGAAGCCCCAGGACGAAAAGGGAAAGCTAGATTTCCTTGTAAACTGTGCGATGGAAATCATGCCGTCCATCGTTGTCCCTTCTTAGACGAGGCTAAAAGAGTTTTGGATGATCGTCCGGTTTCACCGTTACGACTTCCTCCTGGATATAAAAAACTCTTGGCGAGTCCGTCACTAGTTGAGAATCCGGCTGGCCCGCTCAGGTGGTCGACTGAAGCACCTATCATTGAAGATAAACCAACTGAATCCATACCAGACGAAAGTCAAAAGGTCGAGGCGGCAGTTGATCTGGTCTTGCCTTCAGAGGTTTCATCTTCAGATGATACAATCACTGAAGAGAACAAGGATGACACCGTCCAAATTCTCTTCATAAACACAGACTCCAACGAACATGGGGGCAATCTACCCGTTCCTTTACCGCATGAAGGAAGTTCATCAGATCCATACCCGGCTGTCTATTCGGTCCCACCTCCAAGCAACCTAGTTGTCTCCTTCGACTAGAATCAACTAGGCAGACCCCGTTTACCAGCTAGCGTACCATTCCGAATTATCGTTCAAATATATAGAATGGTTATGGATGGTACCATCATAGATGAGGGGGCTTCTGTGAGTATCCTTTCCTCTACTGCTTGGAAAGCGCTTGGTTACCCATCGCTTTTGCCTGAGATGAGAAATCTGACAGGCTTCGATAAAGGAACCAGTCGACCTTTAGGGATCCTTCCCGATGTGCCTATAACATTGAGAAGGAAGACAATTCACATGAACCTAATGGTAGTTCAAGGACCCTTGGATTATAACCTACTCCTTGGACGAGACTATATTTATTGCATGGGAGCGATTGTTCCTCACTCTTTAGAGTAATGTGTTTTCCACACGAAGGAAGAGTGGTCAAGCTCGTGGACCAGCTTTCATTTCCCGGATCACGCATAGCAAATAGTCATATACCGTCCCTAAATGGTCTTTTCACGCAAGAAATGTCTCAATCCCCAGTCCGTCCTCCCGATGAGCGCAAGTAATTCGGAGGGATATGACTGAAACCCAGGGGGTATGCATCCTGGTCTGCTTCGGCAGGAAAACTTCGGGTATAGGGTAGGTTTTCGCGGGAGAATATGACTAGTCTGTGCCCCATCCGTGATTGGAAGAGGGGTTATTCTGGAATAAGATTCGCTTGTCAAAGTTATGTGAGTTGGCGGGCATCGTCACTCACCTTTGTTTATCTCGGTAGACATCGCCGAAGAAGTGTTTTGTTTGCGCCGTGAATAGAACAATCTTTGGGTAGCCTGTAAGAGGTAGTACCCTTCCTGATAAAACGAATGTTTTGTCAGCTCGAATAGAGGGTGACCTTGAAACTCTGTTTTATACCTGGGGGCATGCAAACCTTTTGGAGTGCAAGCAAAGAGCGATTATTTATTTGTTTTTTGGATTAGTCGTTACCTAACTTGAATAAAGAAAGGATGTGGGGAAAAACTCTAAAAATTGTCGTTTTTATATGAGACATTCTTATCATATGACTGGATTAATCGAGCAGTGTTACCGCAAGGTTCAATCTTGTTAAAAAATAAACCCGCACCGAGCAAATGTTTCCACCCGCGTTTAAGCTCGTTAAAAAATGAACTATCCCCTGGTAAATAACCACCGTGAATGTAGTACTTTAGCCATTAAAGCCTTGGTCGTGTTTGCACCGTCACCTCCACTTTTCCATTGGCTGATCATTAACCTCCATTTGATTGTTTACCCATTTTGAGGAATAGCTGCGAAGAGTGATTTCACTAGCCATCCTTGTGACACTGCCGTGATTGGAAAATTCCAAACCTTACCTGGAATCAGCTGCTACCCATTTTATCACTCGTTCCTCAAAAGACGAGTCTTCTTTAAGCTCTTTTCTGACTCGTAAAATATGAAAAGATTGACGAGTTCTGGCCTTCCAACTCGTTAAAGCGACGTGAAGTGCTATCCCTCCTCTAAATTTTAATCTTTTTGGACCTGAGGGATTATTGCACAAAAAGATCGAGCGCTTGTTTTGTTCGGCTCGTTAAAGCGATTGAAAATTCATCCCTTCTGTATTGTTTTATACTTTTTCGGACTTAAGGGATTAGATGATGAAAAAGGAATTTTGGAGTTACCTTTACGTACCTTTTCAGACTCTCTAAAAATGAAAAGGACCGAGTTATCTTTTTCGTTAGACTCGTTAAAACGATTAATAGCGACAAACTTGTCTTTATACGAGAACGAGTTTCACTATCGCTAGGCTCGTTAAAACATAGCGATGGGTTTTCTCGAAGGGAAAATTTTAGAACAAGCATATGTTATCCTCCTCAAGCTTGACAAAAATAAAGAGGTACTGGTCAGCAATGACTGGGGAAAAATTGGGAAGAAAACTCAAAGAATCTTTATTGGTAGCAAGTCGCTCTTGAACATGACACTTCCGCTCTGTGCCCGAGTCGGGTGGGTTGTTTCATTCACCGGTCACATCGCCATGGTCTCGCCATACCATCCAAATTTGGGATTAATGCTACCAATCCATCACATAAGTGTCGCCGAAATGTTAAAGAGAAGTCATCCAGAAAGGCCACTACCATACATTATACTCCATTCTTTCATAACCGCCACCCTCAACCATATATCATCAGATCGTTTTCACCTCCATCAAAATCATTTGCTCCATTCCGTGTCATTGATGTGGGATTCATTAAGGCCCTCCTATGACGGATCACTTTTTGTCGACATCAGCTCATTATCCAAGAAGTTGATCTAGGAACACCCCATTCAGTAATTTGAAGCTTGCATGCATCAATGGCAAGTTTCTCACTTCCGGCGACAGGTTTACATCAATGACCTTCGACCGAAAGATTTTGCGTGGTGTTCGACGCCAAGTCCTTTATTCACACCACGTGAATTGTACTGCAGTACCTTGAGGATCATTATCATTATCGGTGATTCCTCTCGTGCTTGTTAACAGTTTACATCATTGACTGGTAATCAAGCGATGTCTTTCCATGTTCGACTTCAAAACATTTCTCACATGGATCGACTTGTACTTCAAGTGAAGATCAGACAAGATTGAAGACCCCAGATCTAGTTTCATCCATCCGGGCTGCAATATATATTCAGGAAAATAAAGACATTGAAATGTACAGCATTGCAGCACATATAATCATCCTACCAAAAGGATGATGGCTCTATCAGAATCATTGGTCTACCATCAGACGATTGTCTGTCCTGTGTACATGAAAATGAATTTATAAAGCTGAGCATGGGAATGCCCGCCTCAGCTAGATCATGAAAACAATATGAAGATAATGTATTGTATTGTATCTTATTACAGGTCTCCTCCCAGCATTGAAAGAACTTCAGATCCTCCTAATAAAGCATTTCACCCGATAAATGACCTCATACTTTAGGGGGCAACTGTTATAGACATTTTTGTGCCTTACAGATCTAAGCATGAAATGTCCATAAACCAAGGGCTCCTAAGTCCCTAAAAGTGTTGTTCCAACCCCTAAAGGAACAAGGTCAACAAATTACAGCTTCTCCCAGAAGTTCTCCACCAGAAACTGCTCAGAATAAGTCAAATCAGGATCATTTCAGCTGCTCCACTAGCCAAGTGCGTTGCATAGCACCTAAGTCCACTAGCTAGGTGCATTGCAACGCACCTAAATGCACTACCAGGGTGCATTGAGCGGGAAATGACAAATGGCAGTGTCATTCCGCGAGGTGGAGAGACAATGGAAGCTTCCAGAATCTTTCCCAATGACACTTGCCTCACTGAATTCGACCAAGGATGAGTAAGAGGCTTTCAGTCTCCAAGTGGAAGCAAGAACTGATAGAGAGAAGCCACTAATCAAATCATGAGCTGACTCATCCTCCTTGCATACATCTATATATGGAACCCTCATCCCAGAGATCCAAAGGCTAGAATTTTGCACATTGTAAGGAATTGCTGTTGGTTTTGAGAATACATATCAGAGAATTGGGTGATCTATGCTTTTTTGGGGTTAAAGAAGGGACTTCTTTGCTGGGAGGTTGATGCTGGGTGAGGAATCATCGGTTGTAACTCCTCCTGGATCTTCTTGTATATCAATAAAACTATTTGAGTTTCTTCTCCATGCTTGTGTTTCATTGATGCTTGTTACATTTGTATGGTTAACTTAAATTTGATCCTAAGTTATTTATGAGTATAAACCCATGTCTTTGTATAGTTTCCTTCTTCTGTGATCTTACAGGTACTTGGTGAAGCTGGGCAAGTAAGGGAGCAGGTAGCTGGAAATTATCAAAGAGGAGAGAGATTGGATCAAAGGACTATCGCAAGACACAGGTTGGTTCATCCTATTCCTCTTTGTTTATAGTTCATAAAGAAGAATACAAAAGTAGTTTTCTCTGTTTGTTTCTAAGGTAGCTGTCACACCTTAGTGGGATAGAGCAGTTCTAAATAGACACTTTTCCCGATAACATGGGCGGAGCCCCCGCTTTGTTGCGCTGATTGCGCAGTGGGGGGGGGTAGTAGCCCCCCCAGTCTAGGGGGTTTGACAAGGGAGGGTAGCCCCTCTCTACGGGGATTAGGGTAGTGCCCTGGGAATTTATTTTTTTTGACCCTATATTAGGTTGGGCGAACCTACCTATGGTTTTCAGTCCATGGTTTTGGACGCGATGTTTTTCGGTCCATGGTATTGGATGCTTCGACATGTATAAATATGTATTGTAACATTGAAAGGAACATAATGAAAAATCAAGCTGGTAGTCCTGTTTTTGGGATCCAGGGGAAAATCTCTATGTATGTGTTTTATGTGTTATGCTCTCGCATTGTTTATTTTCTGTGTTTTAGAATTTGTAGTAGGTAATTTATGTACAGGTTTAAAACCTACATTTGGTATCAGAGCTGTTTTGGCTTCAAGGGGACGCCTTTGTAGCTGAGGGGTTTCGCTCGGGCTTGTGGTAGACCCTATTTAGTGGGAGATCTGCAAGATTGATTCTGGTGGTGAAAGAAAATGGGGAGCGGTGGAAAGATAGAGATCGAGAAATTTAATGGTCAGAGTTTTGAGTTGTGGAAACTTAAGATGGAGGATCTGTTGGTGGATAAAGATCAGTAGATCGTGGTAGATCTGGGTACTAAACCAACGAGAGTGTCTGATGAAGAATGGAAGAAGTTGGATCGGAAGGAAAAGAGAACAATACGATTGTGTGTCTCAGATTTAGCATTGCTGAATGTATCAGGGGAAGCTACGTCGAAGGCTTTGTGGGACAAGTTAGGGACTTTGTACCAATCTAAGTCTCTTGTGAATAAATTGTTCCTACGGGAAAAGTTGTAGAACCTGAGGATGAAAGATGGACACTTGGTGACATAGCATCTGAATGCATTTAATACTATGGTAAGTCAGTTATCATCTATTGATATCAAAATTTCAGATGAAGGTAAGTGCATTAGTTTGTTGTGTTCTCTACCAGATTTGTGGGATAGTCTGTTTATTGCAATAGGTATCAATGAAACTGCCTTACAGTTTGATGAAGTAGTCTCATCCTTGCTGATGGAGGAGATGAGACGGAAAAATATGGAGAGCCAGAATGGTGATGCCTTGTCTGTAGGAGGACGGTCCCAGAACAGAAACAAAAATAAGTCATCAAGTGGGAGATCTAAATCTAGAGGGAGATCTAAATCTCTAGGAAAATCGGTAAAGGTGGTGTACTGGAAATGCGGAAAGGAAGGGCACTACAAAAGGGACTGTAAATCTAAGGCTCCTGACAAAGGAAAGGGATCTTATGATGCTCCTTCTGCAGAGGTGAAAACCACCTCAGATGAAGGTGGGGATGTGTACTTGGCTTCTTCAAGTACAAACGTAGATCATGAGGCATGGTTGATTGACTCAGGTGCATCCTTTCACTTCACTCCCCATAGAGAGTGGTTCTGCGAGTATGAGAAATATGATGGTGGTGATGTCTTCTTAGGGGATAATAGGAAGGCTAGAATTATTGGTCGCAGAAAATTAAAGTTGAAGTTACAAGGTTGAAGGGTTAGAACACTTCCGGGTGTTCTACATATTCCTGCATTGGCCAGAAATCTGATTTTTGTAAGCAAGTTGGATGATGCAGGTGTAAAAACAGTGATCGAGAAGGATACCTGCAAGATGGTTCGAGAGCATTGGTATTGATGCCGGGAGTTCAGATTGGAACTCTGTACAAGCTGCAAGGTAGCACTATTGTTGATGGGTGCAACAACTCTGTGGTTCCTGAAAGTGGAGCAGAATATCTAGTGGTCTCTGGAGAGAAGACCATGCTTTTTATAGACATATTTGGGCACTGCAACCCCAATCACATGTGTCCATAAACCAAGGGCTTCTAAGTCCCTAAAAGTGTTGTTTCATACCCTAAAGGAGCAAGGTCAGCTAATTACATCACCTCCCAGAAGTTTTCCATGAAAATCTACTTAGAACTGGTCAAAGTAGGACCATGCAGACTGCCCAGTGCTAAAGGTACGATGCATCTCACCTTCCACATGAAAAAAGTGCGATGCATACTGGAAAGCCCTTTCATAGGGTGCAATGAGAGAGAGCAGACAAATGGCACAAGCAGTTTTCTAGGTGGAAACCCAAAGAATCTTCTAGAAAATGCTCATTTGACACTTGCCTCTCTGAGTTCACCCAGGGATGAGTAAGAGATCTAAAATCTCCATGTGGAACCAGGAACTATCAGAGAGATGACACTAATCAAAATCCCAGAAGCTGACTCACCCCCCTGCAAATATCTATAAATGGATCCCTCATCCAAGAGATCCAAAGGTTGGAATTGGGTAATTTGCAAAGAGGTGTTGCTGGTTTCTCTTTGAAGACATTGTTGGGTGATCTTGCTTTGTGTGAGGTGAAGAGGGCTTTCAAGCTGGGAGGATGGCGCTGGGTCAGACCAAGTGGTTGTAATCCTCTCTTCTATGACTTTTACTAATAAAGCTATTTGAGTTTTCCTCCATATTCTTGTGTATCTCTGAATATTATGTTTGTTATATGCATTTGTATGGCCAATATATATCTGATCCTATATTGTTTATAGTGAAAGATCTCTATGCTTTGATGGTATTATGTTGTTGTGAATCTACAGGTGCTCTTTGAAGCTAGACAAGTAAGGAAGCAGTGGCGATATTCTATCAAAGGGGAAAGGAAACAAGCAAGGAGCCAAGTGGAACACTGAGGTTGGTACTCTCTGCTTCTTTCCCATCTCTCTCTCGTAAAGGAAAAACAAGTGACTTTAATCTGTTTGTTTCTAAGATAGCTACCTGTCTTAGTGGGACTAGCAGCTCTGCATAGACACTAGATTTCCCAATAACAAAATGGCAACTCTGCTGGGGAGCGATTAGTTTGATAGCTTGTCTCTATTTGTTTGATTCATAAACCACAGATGGAGCCTGAAGTCAAGCCAGCTAGCCTTCGAACTGCATTTTCTATGCAAGTGAAAAGTAGATCAACGCTGCTTCAGTCAATCTTCGGGTTTGTTTATGAAATGAACAATTGACTTGCAAACATCCTAAGTGCCATAGAGGTAGCTTGATTAACATCATTAGATCAGCCCTATACTTTGTAGTTACTGACTATCATTTGCTCGGCCTAAATCCTTGGACTAAACTGCAAACTGTGACCAAAAACCAAGTTAAAGTCTCGTTCCTTGACCATTGCACCCTCTCCTTTAGGAAATCTGGATGCATCACACCTCCTATGTGCAGTAGGTGGGATGCATCCCTGTTTCCCTGTGTTGCAGGTGCGATGATCAGACAAGACTAGATCTGCCTCCAGATTTTGGTTTTTTCTTCACTGTCTTCAGTTTTATTCAGGAGTTTTGTTGTCTGTGATCAGTAGACCACTGTTGAAACCCCCTTCTTTGCATCATCCAACCTCTATTGTACAAAGAATTGTGAATGTTTTTATGTATTGTGCGCCATTTACAGTTCTCTTTTACAAAGAAGTAGCTTAATCGAACTGTCATCTCTTGATTTGGAAGTGTCGCAAGTGTCGTTTTCAGTCAAGGAAAAGAATACTTCTCTTGTTGATAGTCGATTACACTATTACTCTTGTATTTGATCTGAATTAGTAGTATTTCAAGTGTCGAAAGCAGTTTTCAATTCAAAATCGCAAAGTGTCGTCTTGCCTTCTTGTCGTTTTTTGAAAAGAAAATCGTTAGTATTGTTGCCTTGAAAGAAGAAATAATTCAAATTTGTATTTAGCATTATTTTTGTCATTCACACATTAAGAAGGCGGAAAACAAATACATGCACATGCATTTGCATTTAGACTGCTTGTTGATTTTGATTTAGGAAAGTGCATCTAGTGTGTGCTCTCTGCTCTATGTTGAAAGGATTTCATTTCTCTTTCCTTAGTAGCTAGGATTTTCATTGAAAAAAGAAGATTAAACTACTGTT
This sequence comes from Pinus tabuliformis, assembly GCA_031772625.1. Lineage (NCBI taxonomy): Eukaryota > Viridiplantae > Streptophyta > Pinopsida > Pinales > Pinaceae > Pinus > Pinus tabuliformis. Next base: position 349,506,315 of record CM062810.1, on the reverse strand, counting down.
TATCATCTTAGATTGAATTTTAGGAATTGTATATCTACATCACGTGGTGAACCTGAAAGGAAAATTTCTTAAGAAAGATCAATTGTAAAATAAATTTAATGAATATAAAAATGCTTTGGAACCTAACGCACAACATCTAGAAGTCTAGGCTAGAGACGTATTCCAACGTCGTAAAGCCTGGTAACTGTCGCTTTCATCATAGGTTGGGTGATTCCTCCTCTTTGAGACGATAAGTGCCAGTATAGACTTGTGCTCCCATGTACTGTCGAGTATATATTGGGAGACCACAATAGGCTATATCATTTATCCTTAGGAAGCCATGTCTGCCGCCCTATAGATCGCAATGCACTGAAAAAAGTATTCGGGAAGATTGACTGCCGTACCATAAAAAGTATTCCGTAGTTTTGAGATTGGTTTGGTAATCCCTCTGTCTAGATTTCTAGAGCAGTCTCCTTCATTCCTTTTCAGACTCCTTAAAGGAACATGTCCATTTGAGCACTTGTCACTTTAGGCTCATTAAAAATCGAAGGCGACTAGAGTCATCTTTAGCTTTTTCTCGACTCTTAAAAAGTGAAAAAGCAAGTTGTGTCAAAGCATCTAAAATTTATTTTAAACGGAATAACATCATTGTTCCCCTCGTTGGTCTTAGATTGAGAAAATGGAGTCCACCAACCAAGGATTTCCCCTTGGGGGAAGTCCTAGTCCTTTCTCCTCTTGGGGAGATGTTGGTGCACCTCATATGGCCACATTGTCCCTTCCAGGACTGACAATTGGCTTGCTGGTATGGCTTTTCTCGACCTCTGTCATTCAAAGCACTGTAATTCCTGAACAATTGAATTAGAAACTATATGATACCAGAGTTCCCCCCCAACCTTCTACATCGTTTGTCTCTCCCTCTCCTTCTTCCTCTTCGCTTGGTAAAGATAGTAAAACTATAAACCAAGTAACTGAGAAGAAGAAGAAGGGGAAGGAGAAGAAGAAGAAGGAGCCAATGGAAAAAAGGGGCAACCGTGCATCGTCTAGCAAAAATCCACACACTGCACCGTCCAAACCTAAATCTCCATGCGTCATCTACAAAGGAGACCATTATCACCGAGATTGTCCTTGCATCCCACGGATCCTAAGGGAATGGCCTCCCTGCTTGCACAATCCAGTGTCGTCAACCTCTGACGATCATGTTGAAAGTACACCGTCAACTAGTGAAAGCGAAGTCACCGGACAAAAAAGAAAATCTAAATTTCCCTGCAGACTGTGTGAAGGTGACCATGCCCTCCACCGTTGTCCCTTCCTGGAAAAAGCTAAAAGAGTCTTGGATAATCATCCTGTATCACCACAACGACTCCCTCCTGGGTACAGGAAACTCTTGCCTTATCCATTGCTGGTTGAAAATCTGACTGACCCACCTTTGGAGTCAGTCGAAGCACCTATCATTGAATATAAACCCTCTGAGTCCACATCGGACCAAAGTCAACAGGTCAAGACGGCAGTCAACCCCATCTTGACTTCAGAAGATTTACCTTCAGATGATATAGTCACTGAAGAGAATGAGAATGACACCATTCAAATTATTTTCGTAAACACAGACTCTGATGAACATGGGGGCAATCTACCCATTCCTTTATCACAAGAAGGAAATTCGTTGGAGTTGTATCCGGCCGTTTACTTTGTCCCACCTCCAAGCAACCTAGTCATTTCCTTCGATTGGAATCTACTAGGCAGACCTCATTTACCATCTAATGTACCATTTCAAATCATAGTGCAAACTTACAAAATGGTCATGGTTGGTACCATCATAGATGAAGGGGCTTCTGTGAGTATCCTTTCCTCAACTGCTTGGAAAGCACTTGGTTCGCCATCGCTTTTGCCTGAGATGCGATATCTGACAGGCTTCGATAAAGGAACCAGTCGACCGTTAGGGATCCTTCCAAATTTGCCTATAACTTTGAGAAGGAAAACCGTTTATCTAAATGTAATGGTAGTCCAAGGACCTTTAGATTACAATCTACTCCTTGGGCGCGACTACATTTATAGCATGGGAGCCATTGTCTCCTCACTCTTTCGAGTAATGTGTTTTCTGCATGAAGGCAGAGTGGTCCAACTCGTAGACCAGCTTTCATTCCTCGGTTCTCACATAGCTAATAGTCAAATGCCATCCCTAACATGTCTTTTTGCACAAGGAATGTCTTGTCAATCTCCAGTTCATCCACCTGATGAGCGCAAGTGATTCAGTGGTCAAGACTGAAACCCAGGGGGCATGCACCCCGGCCTGCTTCGGCAGGAGAACTTTAGGTATAGGGTAGGTTTCCACACAGGATATATGACTGGTCTAACACACCCATCCGTTTAGGAAAATGGGATTATACCGGAATAAGATACCTCTATTAGAAGGTAGGCCTTTCGCGATAGAACAAATGTTTTGTCTGTAAATTGAAGGGTAACCTGGAAAGGTAGACCTTTCCTGATAAAACAAATGTTTTGTCTGCAAATTGAAGGGTAACCTGGAAAGGTAGGCCTCTCCCGATAAAACAAGTGTTTTGTCTACAAATTGAGGGGTAACCTGGGGAAACTCTACTTCGCTATACTTGGGGGCATGCAAACTTTTTGCGTGAAAGTGAAAAGCGACCATTTATTTTCTTAGTTTGTAGGTTCTTAACCCTTTAAACTCATAGGATTGGTCGTTCCTAGCTTACATAATGAAAGGAGTCGGAGCATAATTTCGAATGGTGCAAGCTCCCTAAAAAATGAACCTATCGATGAGACATCCTTATTATACGACTGGCACGAGCAGTTTTACGCGAAGTTCAAGCTCGTTAAAAATTAAACCTAGCAATGAGCATATGTTCCACCAGAGTTTAAGCTCATTAAAAAATGAACCCATCTCCAGTAAATAACCATTGTGAATGCATTGTCATCAGCTTTTGAGCCTTGGTCATGTTCTTACCATCACCTCCACTCTGTTGTTGCCAATCATCCACCTCCATTTGATTGCTTACCCATTTTGAGGAATAGCCACGCTGAGTGATCCTATTATCCACCTTTTTACACTTCCGTGAATTGAAAGTTCCAAACCTTACTTAGAACCAGTTGCTATCTAAAAACATCACTTGTTCCTCAAAAAATGAGTCTCCTTTAAGCTCTTTTCATCTGACTCGTAAAATATGAAAAGATTGCCGAGCGATTGGCCTCTCCAGCTCATTAAAGTGATTGGAAGTGCTATCCCTCCTCTAGATTTTAATCTTTTTGGACCTAAGGGATTATTACACAAAAAGATCGAGTGTTTGTCTTGTTCGCTCATTAAAATTATCGAAAAGACATCCCTTTCGCATTGTTTTATACTTTTCGGACTTAATGGATTATGTTACGAAAAAGGAATATTGGAGCCTTCTTTCCGTCTCTTTTCAGACTATCTAAAATTGAAAAGGACCGAGTTATCCTTGCCATTAAACTCATTAAAACAATAATGACAAACTTGTCCATTCAGACAAGAGCAAGTTTCATTGTCGCTAGGCTCGTTAAAACAGAGCGACGGGTTTGCCCGAAGGGAAAATTATAGAACAATCATATGTTATCCTCCTCAAGCTTGACAAAAATAAAGAGGTACTGGTCAGAAATGACTAGGGAAAAATTGGGAAGAAAACTTGAAGAAACTTTATTGGTAGCAGGTCGCTCTTGAACATGACACTTTCACTCCATCACCATGATTGAGTCGGGTTGGGTTATTCCGCTCACCAGTGTTATAGACATTTTTGTGCCTTACAGCATGAAGCATGAAATGTCAATAATCTAAGGGATCCAAAGTCCCTAAACATGTTGTTCCTACCCCTAGAGGAACAAGGTCAGCAAACCACAACACTAAATATCAGTTCTCCACCTGAAAACACTCAAAAACAAGCTAATTCTGGATCATGTCAACTGCTCCACTGAGCATCTGCGCTGAATGTCAACTGCTCCACTCTGTACCTGTGCTGAATGTCAACTATAATGAAGGCTACCTGCGCTGGGCGAGTTTGGCCAAGTGGCACAGTCATTCCTCAAGGTGTCAATGCCCAGGAAGCTTCCAAAATGACACTTGGATCAGGGAATTCGCCTAGTGATGAGTAAGAGGGTCTAGATCTCCAAATGGATGCAAGAACCTCCAAGTGGACTCAATAACTGAAGAATAACTGAAGTGGGAGAGGACACTAGTCAGCTCCATGCCAAGCTCAAGATGACTCATCCTTTCTCCAAAACTCCTATATATGGAGCTCTCTCATGAGGTCTATGGAGGCTGGAATCTTGTGAATGTAAGGAAGTGCTGTTGGTTTGAGTATAGAACTATTGGGTGATTTGCTTGAAGGAGGTGAAGAGGAGATTTATTTTTGCTGGGAGGTGATGCTGGATTGGGCCCTTTGTGGTTGTATCACTTCCTGAACTTTACTTCTTCCATTAATAAAGCATTTGAAGTTCTTCTATATGCATGTGTCTCAATGGCGTATTGATACTTGTATATTTGATTTATTCTAATCCTTGAATCAATTATGAATGTATGCTTCTTGTAGTTTCCCTCTCTTGTTATTTTGCAGGATCTTGGTGTAGCTGGGCCAGTGAAAGAACAAGGAGCTGGGAGCAAGCAGCAAAGAGAGAAGATTGGATCAATCATTAGCGGAAGACAACGGTTAGTGGATCTCTTTCTCCCCTCTCTTACATCTCATAAAGAAGTAATCTCGAATAGCTTTGCTTTGATTGTTGCTGAGGTACTATCACCCTTAGAGTGGGATAGGGTCATTCCGTATTGGATACTTTTCCCAACAACAAATTGGCGACTCCACTGGGGATCGTATCTTGTTGGTTGTTTGTGTTTTTTCTATTCATTTCATAAACACAGGGAGTACCGAATCAAACTGCATTTGGATCTTTCAAATGAAAAGTAGAGGGCAGCTACTCTAGCTCAGTTTCTGGGCAAGTTTATGATTTGAAGAGCTGATTCACAAGGACTCTAAATAGCTCTTAGTGATAGCTTTTCATCCTCCTTTTCATCCCTTAGTGTGTACTTGACTGATAGCTTCTGATTTGGCCAAAAACTGTGAATTTTTGAGCAATCTGTGACCCGGAAACTGAGAAAAACGAAAGTTTGTCTCTTCAGTGCAGGTGCTGTGAAGGCAGTCTGCATTTCAGCGCAGTTCCCGAAGGGGCTACCTGCTCTGAAGGTCAAACTGCCAGTGTACTACCTGCGCTGAACCAGTTTTGCCTAGTGCTACTGGGGTTCCCTCCTGTTTATTGCCTTGTTCTCACTCTTGTTTTTGCAGCCTGTTACCAGTCAATGCACCTATCTGAAACCAACTTTCCTTGCCACTATTCCGCCTCGGTTGTATAAAGAAACTGTGTTTGTTCTTTGTGTATTTCTTGTATCATTTGCAGTTTCCCATAACGAAAGTGAACTAGTCTTGCTGTGACCTCTTAGATCTAGACCTCTGATAAGTGTCGTTCTGATCTTAAGAGTTAGTTTATTTGCTGTTCATAGCTGATTGAGCTTTTTCTTTCGTCATATGGTTTGAATTTATATATTTCTAGTGTCGAAACAAGTAAATCTTAAGGTGTCTTTTGATTTTGGACAAGCTTGTTTGCTTTCACTTGAAATTGAATTCAAAGTTATACAACAGCTTTCTTTTTGTATCGCACCAACATTAAGAAAGAGAAAAGAAATACTTGCATTGTGCATGTGCATTATGACAGCTTGCATGTTGATTTAGGAAAAAGTGCATTAGTGTGTGCTCTATGATCTGTGTGAAAAGATGTTGTCTTTCTTTTCCCTCAGTAGTTAAGATTTTCAAAGTTGAAAGATTGAAAAGCTTGCTTATCATCTTAGACTGCATTTAGGAGTGTTACTATACATCTCGTGGTGATCCATAAAGGCAAACTGCTAAACAAGATCAACCTTAAAATAAATTGAATTTACATAACAACGAATTGAAACATAACGCAAACACATAGAGGTCTAAGCTAGAGACGTGTTCTGGCGTCGTTAAATGTGATATCTTAGCGTTGAGTGGTTGGGTGATTCCTCCACGGTGAAGCGATAAGTATCAATACGGATTTGTGCTCCCACGTACCGTCGCGTATATATTGGGAGACCCCTATAGGAACAAAGCCTTTATCCATAGGAAACCGTGTCGGCCGCCCTACTGATCGCAATGCAGTGAACACAACATTCACGAAGATCGACCACCCGTACCGTAAAACGTATTCTGTGGTTTTGCGAAAAGTTTGGCACACCCTCCGCCTAGAACTCCAGAGTAGTTTCTTTTGGCCCTTTTCAAACTCTATAACTGAAAAAGTCCATCCGAGCATTTGTCACTTCGGGCTCGTTAAAACATCGAAGGAGACTAGAGTCATCTTTAGCTTTTTCTCGACTCTTAAAAAGTGAAAAAGCAAGTTGTGTCTAAAGCGTCGTTATAAAATTTATTTTAAACGGAACATAATCACCTCCTATTCCCGCGTTGATCTGTAGGTTGAGAACATGGAACGCCCCAACCAAGGAATTCCACATGATGGGAATCCTAGTCCTTTCTCCTCTTGGGGAGAAGTTGGTGCGCCCCACATGGCCACATTGTCGCTTCCAGGACTGACAATTGGCCTGCCTATTTGGCTATTCTCAACCAATGTAGTTCAGAACACCATGGTTCCTGAAAAGTCGAGTCAACAGTTAGATGAGTCTAGAGTTGCCCACCAGCCTTCTACTTCCTATAATTCTTCCTCCAATCCTTCATCTTCGAAAGGTAGAGCCGGCAAAAGCCAAGCTCCCATGGAGAAGAAGGAGAAGAAGAAGAAAGAAAAGAAGAAGAAGGAGCCTAAGGCGACTGGGGGCAAGCAAAAGACATCTGACGAAAATCCACACACAGCACAGACCGGGCCTAAATCGCCATGTGTCATATGTAGAGGAGACCACTTCCATAGAGATTTTCCCTGTATTCCCCGGATACTAAGGGACTGGTCCCCTCAGTTGCACAAGTCTGGAGCATCAACCTCTGATAGCCATGTTGAATGCTTACCGTCAACCAGCGAAAGTGAAGGTTCAAGACAAAGGGGGGGAGTAAGATCCCCCTGCAAACTGTGTAAAGGCGATCACGCCATCCACCGTTGTCCCTTCTTAGACGAAGCGAAGAGAGTTTTGGAAGATCACTCGGTTTCACCGTTGAGACTTCCTCCTGGATACAAAAAAATCGTGCCAAGTCCTTCGTTGGTTGAAAATACAGCTGGCCCGCTCAAGTGGTCAGCTGAAGCGTCAGTCATTGAAAATGAACCTACTGAATCCAGACCAAACGAAAGTCTAAAGGTCAATATGACAGTTGACCCGGTTCTTCCTTCAGAGGTTTCATCCTCAAATGACACCGTCACTAAAGATTCATCTTCAAATGACACCCACACTGAAGAGAATAAGGATGACACCATCCAGATTCTTTTCATCAACACCGACTCTGATGAGCATCAGGGCAATGCGCCCATTCCTTTGTCGCGGGAAGGAACATCGTCAGGGTCCTATCCGGCCGTGTATTCGGTCCCACCACCAAACAACCTAGTTGTATCCTTTGATTGGAACCAACTAGGCAGACCCCGGTTACCAGCCAGTATACCATTCAGAATCATAGTCCAAATCTACAGAATGGTAATGGATGGAACTATCATTGATGAAGGGGCATCTGTGAGTATCCTTTCCTCTATTGCTTGGAAAGCACTGGGTTCCCCGGTGCTTTTGCCTGAGATAAGAAATCTCTCGGGTTTTGATAAAGGAACCAGTCGACCATTAGGGATCCTCCCCAATGTACCTGTTACATTGAAAGGGAAGACCGTTCAAATGAACGTGATGGTCGTTCAAGGACCCTTGGATTATAACCTACTCCTTGGACGATACTATATATATTGCATGGGAGCTATAGTCTCCTCACTCTTTAGAGTAATGTGTTTTCCACACGAAGGAAGAATGGTCAAGCTCGTAGACCAACTTTCATTTCCGGGATCACGCATCGCAAATAGTCATATACCAACCCTCAATGGTCTATTCACCCAAGAAATGTCTCCACCCCCAGTCCTCCTTCCCGATGAGTGCGAGTGATTCGGAAAGATGGGACTGGAACCCAGGGGGCATGCATCCTGGTCTGCTTCGGGCAGAGGAAACCTTGGGTATAAAGTAGAATTTCCGCGAAAGAATATGACTACTCCGTACCCCGTCCGTGGATGGAAGAGGGGTTGTTCTAGAACAGGATTCTTTTGTTAAGGTTACTTGTTTCACAAAGGTCATTCACCATTGTCTACTTCGGTAGACAGTGCCGAGGAAATGTTTTCGTTTGATGGTGTTAACAAAACAATATTTGGGTAACCAGAAAGAGGCAAGCCTCCCTCAATAACACCAATGTTTTATCTTTGAGTAGTGTTCTTCTCTTGTCACAAGTAGCTGCTCTCTTGTCGCAAGTAGATGTTCTCTTGCGATCTTGCAAAAGAGCTGTCAAAAGTTGGGCCGACGGGAAGACAAGTATCGCATAAGACCCGTTAAAAATAACGAGAAGACAAGTATCATTAACATTAGACTAGAAAGACGACAAGTAGCTGTGAACACCCAAAGAAAAGCAGAAGTGGGGGAGAGGAGGGGCAGCCTTGAAATTGTATTTTATACCTGGGGGCATGCAAACCTTTTGGAGTGCAAGCTAGGAGCGGTTATTTATCTGTTGTTGGGATTAGCCGTTTCCGAACTTGCATAAAGAAAGGATATGAGGAGCATAGCTTCGTGAGATAAAGCTCCATAAAAAATAGCTATCTCACAGGAGACATTTCTTATCTTATGACTGGTATATCGAGCAGTTTTACCGCGGAATTTATGCTCGTTAAAAAATAGAAAAGCGAGATCTGAGCAGTTTTAATACATAGCTCATGCTCGTTAAAAAATAAACATAAGATTGAGCAAGAGTTTCCTCCAGAGTTTAAGCTCATTAAAAAATGAACCTATTCCAGTAAATAACCATTGTGATCGTAAATTTATTAGCCATAAAAAGCCTTGGTCGTGTTTGCACCTGCCACCTCCATTCCATTTGGCCAATCGTTCACCTCCATATGATTGTTTACCTATTTTGAGGAACAGTTGCGAAGAGTGATTTCACCTAGCCATCCTTGTGACACTGCCGTGATTGGAAAATTCCAACCTGTACCTGGAATCTGCTGCTATCCATGTTTATCACTCGTTCCTCAAAAGAAGAGTCTTCTTTGAGCTCTTTTCTCCTGACTCGTAAAATATGAAAAGTTTGCCGAGTTTTGGCCTTCCAGCTCATTAAAGTGACCGGAAGAGCTATCCCTCCTCTAGATTTTAATCTTTTTGGACCTGAGGGATTATTACACAAAAAGGTCGAGCGCTTGTTTTATTCGGCTCGTTAAAATTATCGAAAACTCATCCCTTCTATATTGTTTTATACTTTTTCAGACTTAAGAGATTAGATGACGAAAAAGGAATTTTGGAGTTGACTTTCTGTACCTTTTCAGACTCTCTAAAAATGAAAAGGACCGAGTTTTCCTTGTCGTTAGACTCGTTAAAATGATTAAATAGCGACAAACTTGTCTTTAGACGAGAACGAGTTTCCCTATCGCTAGGCTCGTTAAAACATAGCGATGGGCTTGCCCGAAGGGCAGGTTATAGAAAGAGAATATGTTATCCTCCTCAAGCTTGACAAAAATAAAGAGGTACTGGTCAGAAATGACTGGGGAAAAATTGGGAGAACCTCAAAGCTTTAATGGTAGCAAGTCGCTCTTGAACATGACACTTTTCCTCCGTATCACATCGGGTTGGGTTGTTTCATTCACCGGTCTCATCACCATGGTCTTCGCCAAACCATCCACATTTAGGGTAATGCTACCGATCCATCACATCAATGTCGTTATATGTTCAAGAGATGTTGTTCAGAAAGAGTCAACCGTGTCCCATCCACTACCATACATTATCCTTCATCCACCCATGATCGCCACCCTGAATCATATTTCACAGATTGTTTTCACCTCCACTAAAATCATTAGCTCCGTTACGCGTCAATGATGTGGGATTCATTAAGGCCCTCCTTTGACGGATCGCTTCTTGTCGACTTCAGCTCATTATCCAAGAAGTTGATCTAGGAACACCCCCCTCAGTACTTTGAAGCTTGCATGCCTCAATGGCAAGTTTCTCACTTCCGGCGACAGGTGTACATCAATGACCTTCGACCAGAAGATTTTGCGTGGTGTTCGACGCCAAGTCCTTTATTCACACCATGTGAATTGTACTGCAGTACCTTGAGGGTCATTATCATTATCGGTGATTCCTCTCGCGCTTGTTAACGGTTTACATTATTGACCGGTAATCAAGCGATGTCTTTCCATGTTCGACTTCAGCACAATTCTCACATGGATCGACTTGTACTTAGAGTGAAGATCGAACGAGTTTGAAGACCCCGGATCTAGTTTCATGCATCCGAGCTACGATATATATTCAGGAAATATAAAGACATTTGACATGTACATCATTGCAGTAGATGATCATCCTACTCAAAGGATGATAATTTCAGCAGAGAATTATCAGTCTACCAACAGACGATCGTCTGTTCTATGTACTAAAATAAATTTATAAAGCTGAGCATGGGAATGCCCGCCTCAGCTAGATCATGAAAGCAGAATGAAAAATAATGTATTGTATTGTATTTTATTACAGGTCACCTCTCAGCGATTGAATGAACTTCGGATCCTCCTGATAAAGCATTTCACCCGATAAACGAACTCATACTTTAGGGGGCAACTGTTATAGACATTTTTGTGCCTTACAGCATGAAGCATGAAATGTCAATAATCTAAGGGATCCAAAGTCCCTAAACATGTTGTTCCTACCCCTAGAGGAACAAGGTCAGCAAACCACAGCACTAAATATCAGTTCTCCACCTGAAAACACTCAAAAACAAGCTAATTCTGGATCATGTCAACTGCTCCACTGAGCATCTGCGTTGAATGTCAACTGCTCCACTCTGTACCTACGTTGAATGTCAACTGTAATGAAGGCTACCTGCGCTGGGCGAGTTTGGCCAAGTGGCACAGTCATTCCTCAAGGTGTCAATGCCCAGGAAGCTTCCAAAATGACACTTGGATCAGGGAATTCTCCTAGTGATGAGTAAGAGGGTCTAGATCCCCAAGTGGAAGCAAGAACCTCCAAGTGGACTCAAGAACTGAAGAATAACTGAAGTGGGAGAGGACACTAGTCAGCTCCATGCCAAGCTCAAGCTGACTCATCCTTTCTCCAAAACTCCTATATATAGAGCTCTCTCATGAGGTCTATGGAGGCTGGAATCTTGTGAATGTAAGGAAGTGCTGTTGGTTTGAGTATAGAACTATTGGGTGATTTGCTTGAAGGAGGTGAAGAGGAGATTTCTTTCTGCTAGGAGGTGATGCTGGATTGGGCCCTTTGTGGTTGTATCACTTCCTGAACTTTACTTCTTCCATTAATAAAGCATTTGAATTTCTTCTATATGCATGTGTCTCAATGGCGTATTGATACTTGTATATTTGATTTATTCTAATCCTTGAATCAATTATGAATGTATGCTTCTTGTAGTTTCCCTCTCTTGTTATTTTGCAGGATCTTGGTGTAGCTGGGCCAGTGAAAGAACAAGGAGCTGGGAGCAAGCAGCAAAGAGAGAAGATTGGATCAATCATTAGCGGAAGACAACGGTTAGTGGATCTCTTTCTCCCCTCTCTTACATCTCATAAAGAAGTAATCTCGAATAGCTTTGCTTTGATTGTTGCTGAGGTACTATCACCCTTAGAGTGGGATAGGGTCATTCCGTATTGGATACTTTTCCCAACAACAACCATTCATATCGCCATTGGTCCACCGTACCATCCAATTTTGGGGTTAACGCTATCAATCCATTTTAGTGTCGTCGATATGTTCAAGAGAAGTCGCTCAAAGAATTCACCTACCCAGCTTATGTCTCATCTGCTACAATACCTTCACGCTTCATTCTTTCATGACCGTGACCCTAAAGCTTGTATCATCAGATATTTTTCACCTTTACAAAATCATTTGCTCCGTTCCGTGTCGTAGATGTGGGATCCATTAATGCCCTCCTACGATGGGTCACTTCTTGTTGACATCAACTTGTTATCCAAGAAGCCGACCTAGGGACAACCCTTCCAGTACTTTGAAGCCCGCATGCCTCAATGGCAAGTTTCTCACTTCCGGCGACAGGTTTACACTAATGGCCTTCGACCGAAAGATTTGGTGTGGTGTTCGACATCAACTCATGTATTCACACCACGTGAATTTTACTACAGTACCTTGAGGGTCATCGTCATTATTAGTGATTCCTCTCGCATCTGTTAACAGCTTACATCATTGGTTGATAATCAGGCAATGTCTTTCCATGTTCAACATTAGGACACTTATTCACATGGATCGACTTGTACTTCGGGCGAAGATTGGACGAGTTTCGAAGACCCAGGATCTAGTTTCATCCATCCGGGCTGCGATATATTCAGGAAAATAAAGACATCAAATGTACATCATTGCTGCACAGATAATCATCCAAACTAAGGGATGATGGCTCTACCAGAATCATCAGTCTGCACACAGACGATTGTCTGTCCTATGTACATGAAAATGAATTTATCAAGTTGAGCATGGGAATGCCCGCCTCAGCCAGATCATGAAAATATTATGAAGATAATGTATTGTATTGTATCTTATTACAGGTCACCTTCCAGTGTGAAAAACCTCGGATCCTCACTATAAAGAATTTCACCCGACATCAAAGGATTTACGACCTCATGCTTTAGGGGGCAACTGTTATAGACATATTTGGGCACTGCAACCCCAATCACATATGTCCATAAACCAAGGGCTTCTAAGTCCCTAAAAGTGTTGTTTCATACCCTAAAGGAGCAAGGTCAGCTGATTACATTACCTCCCAAAAGTTTTCCACGAAAATCTACTCAGAACTGGTCAAAGCAGGACCATAAAGACTGCCCAGTGCTAAAGGTGTGATGCATCTCACCTGCCACATGCAAAAAGTGTGATGCATACTGGAAATCCCTTTCATAGGGTGTGATGAGCGAGAGCAGACAAATGGCACAAGCAGTTTGCTAGGTGGAAACCCAGAGAATCTTCTAGAAACTGCTCATTTGACACTTGCCTCTTTGAGTTCGCCCAAGGATGAGTAAGAGATCTAAAATATTCATGTGGAACCAAGAACTATCAGAGAGATGACACTAATAAAAATCCTAGAAGCTGACTCACCCCCCTGCAAATATCTATAAATGGATCATGTTGGGCCTTAGTTTTGGTCTTATTTTTTCTCAAAGAAACTTACTTATCCATCTATTTTCCATCCATTTTCCCTTAATTTATCCCATTTTGATGTATATTTGATATCCATTCAGGTATTTAATTTTAATTTTTCAATTTCTAAAGTTTTTATGAAAATTTGGTTTTTAGTGCAAAATTGGCAGATTCAGAAATTCCCGTAATAGCTCTATGGTTGATATGGTTGCAGGACACTTGGGCACAAATGGAATGCATGGATGCACAACTTGGGAACTAGGACTAAGCCAACAATGCTTAGTTCGAACATAACAAGCTTTATTAGGCCCATTTGGTGCTAGTCAACCATGACTAGTCATTTAGGAATCCCATAGAAATAGGGCAGTTTTGAGATTTTATAGGAATGGTCATCTTTCTTGGGATGGGAGTAATGAATTTGACTTACATAGGTGGATGAGAGTAGATGGGTTTGTTTGAGTGAATATAGATCAGTTTGTTCATGAGACTTCTTATTTAAAGCCAAAACTTTGATGGCTTATGTATTGATTTATGATATACTTTTATGCTGTGACATCTTTGGATTGAGGAGTTAATTTGAAGACTTGTGTTATTATTATTTTGCTGTTCAATGCTATGGATGTGTGACTGAATTTAAGCTTCTGATATCACCTCTCAAGTGTGCAAGGCAAGGGTGGAGGGCCCCCATTCCAAGCTAAGTACACTTCCTTGTTAACTAGTTTCATTTCCTTGTAATCTGGTTGATTGTAGCACTAGTTTTTCAAAGCTTTATTTCAGTTTGCTTTATGGTTTATGCATAGTGATTGATTTCATTAGTTAATAGCTTATTCATCACTTTATTGAGTTGGAAAAACAGGTGTTTAAAGTTGGGCATCCCTTCTGCTAAAATGATGAATCAAAACTAGTTTCTTTTGTTTGCATGCAAGTAGTTTCTCATTGAGATTTTGATATTGAGATGAATGAATTATGATGGAATACCTTATGTGTCTCTTAAGTTAAGAGCTTCTTTCATTAATAATTTATCCATCTTAAGCTTTTGGTTTCAATCTCTGATTCATTAAGTGATAATTGAGGTGAAGGTGGACTTCTTGAGTCAAGAACCATTTCAATGTTTTTCCTCTTTTTAAGCTGATTGAATTAGAGTTATAGAATGTATTACTTTTAGCTTTTGAATAAATTATCTTTCAAGGTTTGATTACATCTGATCTTCACATATAGTGAACTTGCCTCAAAGCATAAACAACCCGGATCGATAAGAAATAATTGTGTTAATTTAGGTCCACAAATTAGCTCAACAGATCCCTCATCCAAGAGATCCAAAGGTTGGAATTGGGTAATTTGCAAAGAGGTGCTGTTGGTTTCTCTTTGAAGACATTTTTGGGTGATATTTCTTTGTGTGAGGTAAAGAGGGCTTTCAAGCTAGGAGGATGGCGCTGGGTTAGACCAAGTGGTTGTAATCCTCTCTTCTATGACTTTTACTAATAAAGCTATTTTAGTTTTCCTCCATATTCTTCTGTATCTCTGAATATTATGTTTGTTATATGCATTTTTATGGCCAATATATATCTGATCCTATATTGTTTATAGTGAAAGATCTCTATGCTTTGATGGTATTATGCTGTCGTGAATCTATAGGTGCTCTTTGAAGCTGGACAAGTAAGGAAGCAGTGGCGATATTTTGTCAAAGGGGAAAGGAAACAAGCAAGGAGCCAAGCGGAAGACTGAGGTTGGTACTCTCTACTTCTTTCCCATCTCTCTCTTGTAAAGGAAAAGCAAATGAATTTAATCTATTTGTTTCTAAGATAGCTACCCGTCTTACTGGGACTAGCATCTCTACATAGACACTAGATTTCCTGATAACAAAGTTGTGGCATCAAAGGCTTGGACATATTGGAGAGAAGGGCCTTCAAATACTTCATGGTAAAGGTATGAGTAATAGCTCTCTGGATTTTGATTTCTATGAAAATTGTGTATATTGGAAGCAGAATCAGGTGAGTTTCCCCTTTGGTGGTAAGAGGGCGAAACATATATTAGAGCTTGTGCATAGTGATGTGTTTGGACATGTGAAGTTTCCATGACTGGGTAAGTTTGTGTACTATGTATAATTTATAGATGACTTCTCAAGGAATACATGGATATATTTCCCTAAGAAGAAATCTGAAGTCTTTGACAGGTTTAACGAATTTAAGGCTCTCGTGGAAAATTAGAAATAGAAGAAGATAAATGTGCTGAGGACAGATAACGGTGGAGAGTTTTGCACTAAGGAATTTGAAGAATTATGTAAGAAGTGTGGTGTAGCACGGTAGAAGACTACTCCATATACACCTCAACAAAATGGAGTTGCAGAAAGAATGAACAAGATGTTGATGGAAAGGGCAAGAAGCATGCTCAGTGGTGTCGGGTTAGGACAAGAATTCTGGGCAGAGGCGGCAGAGACAACATGTTTCCTGGTCAGCAGATCACCTTCATCAGTGTTGGAGGATAAGACTCCACAAGAGGTATGGACTGGTAAGAAACACTCTCTTTCACATTTGAGGGTATTTGGATGTGATGCATATGTACATGTTCCAAAGGAGAAACAAACCAAGTTAGATAGTAAATCTGAAAAGTGCATCTTTATTGGGTATAAGGATGGTTTAAAGGGTTATAAGCTTTGGAACCCAGTAATAAGGAAGGTTGTGTATAGCCGAGATGTGGTGTTCAGAGAGGTGAAAGATGTTATTAAACATGAAGTCCAACCAAAGGATCATGAGAAGATAGAGTTTGAGCTAAAGGAGGAAGAATCAGACTCTACATCAGAGGAGGAATTAGAAGATGAAGAGCCACAAACTCTGGGTGTGAGAATATCAGTTCGAGAAAGAAGGCAGCCAAAAAGGTATAGTTCATCTTCTTTCTGTTCAAATTTTTCTTTATCTATTACTGATGACGATCCAAGAACTGTGAAGGAAGCAGTAGATTCAGAGGATGGAAAACTCTGGAAAGAGGGCATGGTTGATGAAATGGCATCTTTGCACAAAAATGAGGCTTGGGATCTGGTGGAGTTGCCAATTCGAAGGAAACCCATTGGCCGCAAATGGGTGTTCAAGAAGAAGACAAATGCAGAAGGAAAGGTGGAGAAATACAAAGCTCGGTTGGTAGCAAAAGGTTATTCCCAGGTGTCAGGAATTGATTTTGGTGATATTTTTTCTCCTGTTGTTAAGGTAACTTCTATGATATTACTTTTATTTGTTGCTACTGCTTTTGATTTTGAGGTAGAATAGATGGATGTGAAGACAACATTTCTTCATGGGGATCTGGAAGAGGAAATCTACATGAAGCAACCTAAAGGCTTTGCGGTGAAGGGTAGGAAAGAACTGGTATGCAAGTTAAAGAAGTCTCTTTATGGGTTAAAATAGTCACCAAGGATGTGGTATTAGAAATTTGATACCTTTATACGGGGACTTGGCTTCACCAGAAGCAAAGCAGATCACTATGTGTATTTTAAATTAATTGGTGACCGTGTTATTTATTTGGTCTTGTATGTGGATGATATGTTGCTGGTTGGAAATGACAAAGAAATTATCCAGGATTTGAAGACCCAATTGAAGTCCAAATTCGACATGAAAGATCTTGGTGCTGCAAAGTATATTTTGGGTATGAAAATTAAAAGAGACCGGGCAAAGAGGAAGATCTGGTTAAACAAGAGGAAGTATGTCGAGAAAATACTGTAGAGATTTAATACGCAGGATAGTAAACCGGTGAAGGTTCCTATTCCTGTAGGTGTAAAGTTATCTGCTGAACAATGTCCCAAGACACAAGAAGAGGAAGATGGCATGTCCCGTGTTCCATATGCAAGTGCAGTTGGTAGCTTGATGTATGCAATGGTCTGTACTAGACCAGACATTTCACATGCAATGGGAGTATTGAGTAGGTTTATGTCAAAACCAAGAAAGGAGCATCGAACAATAATGAAGTGGGTTTTCAGGTATTTGCGTGGCACTAGTGATTATGGTTTGTGCTACCAAGGAAGACCAGGATTGGATAGAGTGTTGGATATTCATGGCTTTGTTGATGCACATTGGGTTGGAGATTTGGATCAAAGAAGATCTACAAGTGGGTATGTGTTTAACCTATTTGGAGGTGTAGTCAATTGGATGAGTAAGAAACAATCTGTAGTGGCAGCATCAACTACAGAGGTAGAATACATGGCAACCACTCATGCAAGCAAGCAATTAGTTTGGTTGCAGAGGTTGTGTTCAAGTAGGGGGTTAGTACAGGGAGATATAAGGGTAGACTGTGACAGCCAAAGTGTAATGTTCTTGGCAAAGAACCCTGCTTATCATTCAAAGACAAATAAAATTGATGTTCAATATCACTTTGTGAGGGATATGATAGAAGACAAAAATGTGGACACTTTGAAGAATATTGTAGATGCATTGACAAAATTTGTGAGCTCCGAGAAGTTCTCTTGGTGTAGAGAAACAATGGGCATTTCAGGGCTAGAAAAATGACTAAGCTCTCCTGTGGCCCCCTGTGGAAAGAAAATAACAAGTGGGAGAATTTTGGGTTGTGTTATATTCTTTCCATGACTAACCTACATAGTTAACTAGGGTACTAGAGGGGGGGTGGAGCCCCCGCTTTGTTGCACTGATTGCATAGCGGGTAGCCCCTCTCTATTGGGTCTGGGGCAGTGCCCCGGGAAATTTTTTTCTGGACCCTATATTAGGTTGGGCGAACTTACCTATGGTTTTTGGTCCATGGTTTTGGACGCGATGGCTTTCAGTCCATGGTATTGGATGATTCGACATGTATAAATATGTATTGTAACTTGAAAGGAACATGATGAAAAATCAAGCTGGTAGTCCCGGTTATCCAGGGGAAAATCTCTGTGTATATGTGTATATGTGTTTTGTGTTATGCTCTCACATTGTTTATTTTTTGTGTTTTAGAATTCGTATGCAGGTAATTTCTGTACGGGGTTAAAACCTACAACTGAACCAATGGATGAAAACCAAAATGACAGAGGGAATAGAGAGAGAGTTGAGGGTTCCTTCCCCATCAGGGAAACCAACGGGGACACTAAGATGAAGAATATAAGCCGCTTTTCCCTACCTCATTTCCATGGCCTGACCACAGAGGACCTCGACTCTTTCCTATTTGAGTTTGTTGTTTTATGCTGAACCTATGACTATATAGATGATGAGCAAAAGTTAAAATTATTTCCATCTTCCCTCAAGGATGCAACATTGCGCTGGTTCATGGGTTTACCTGGAGATAGTAGCACAAGTTGGGCTTAGATGCAATAGGCTTTTAACAACAAATATCGGGACTACCGTAGGTCAAAGAATACTAAAGAAGAAATTTTCAGGATGACCATGGGCCAGGATGAATCCTTAGAAGACTACAAAGAAAGATTCCAACTCAGTTACAAAAGGGTCAGGTGCACACTTGAGCCCGAGTCACTAAAGTTGGTCCTGTTCAGAGGAGTAAGGAAAGATCTTTTGGATACCTTACATTTGTTAGCAGGAGGAGATATCTACCAATTAACCTATGAGGATATCAAGTCTGTCTTTAGAAACCATTCTAGGGCAGCCAGGGAAAAGGTAGGAGTAGTCAACTTATGGCCATTACATCATCTTCCAACTCATCAAGGGTGAAATTGGAAATATGCTGGAAGATTTCAAAAATGAGATATGCAAACCCTTGCTTTGCAATTGGACACCATGAAAATCAAAAGGAAGCATGAGGAAGCAGAGAGAGCCTTGGCCATATTTTGTCCTAGATGCACAAGGAGGCATCCTAGGAATGAATGTCCATTGAACTGTATTGAAATTTGCTTGGTTTGTGAAGGAAACCACTCCACATACAAGTGCCCTTCTTTACCCAGACTCAAAGCTATATATCAAGGAGCTGAAGGGGTCACTGACCAACTTTTCTACATAAACCAAAGGAGACCTCCTGAGCCTAGACCATACCAATAGGGTATGCAAGGGTCATCCCATGCATATTACAACACCAACCAAACCACAGCTATACCTTCATGGGGACCCCCTTCTCATTCCTCCTGGTCTACACCTCATCCTTGGTCCTATGCATCTCAGTGTCATTATTAGCCATCCAGCTAGTCATTTCAACCTTATGCTCTGCCACAACCTTAGCGGAATCCACCACTCCAGGGGTGGAGGCCCCAATACAACAATGCTCCAGCTCTATTGCCTCCACCACCTACCCAACCACAACTCCTACACTCTGCTCCACCCAAGAAACCCTAGATGCCTACCCAACCAAATCTGAACTCGAACAATAGGTAGGCTCAACAAGTATACAATGGAGAGACATCATATCCAACTTATGCTGTAGAAATCCAGGAGATCAACCTAAGATCTGGGAGAGTCCTCTCGGATAACCAACCTCCCCCTCCACATAGGGATGTGGAACAAGAAAGAGAGGAAAGAAACCTTAAAGTAAATCCACCCTTTTCTAAGAGATTAGCCCAACCACTCTAGCCTATCCTAGTAGAAATTGAACTTATGGGAGAATTGAAAAATCTATGTGTAAATATCCCCCTTCTCCAGGCAATAAAATATGTTCCCATTTACAATAAGTTGATTAAGGAGAAATGATTCAAGCATCTAGGAAGAATAAAAATGAATTCCCCTACCATTAATGTCATTGGAAAGTTGTCTGACTTAATGCTGGGGTAGGGAATATGTTTGAAATATTTGGACCCTGGAAGCCCTGTAGTAGATGTGGACATCAATGGCATCATCGTCCAACGCACTCTGATCGATATTGGGGCTGCCATTAATGTGATGACCAAGGACACCATGCTTAAGCTCAACCTCCAAGGGTGATTGAGGAAGACCACAATAGTTCTACAACTTGTAGACCGTTCCACAGTCACCCCTAAGGGAATTTTGGAGTATGTGATGGTCTCCATTGACTCTTGGGAGTACCCTACAGATTTTCTAGTTCTCCAGCCTAAGGCTAAACTTACTGGTTATCCTCTCATCCTTGGAAGGACATGGTTGGCCACAACCGATGCTTACATTAGCTGTAGAGATGGGAATATGACCATCAAGAACAGGCATATGCCCAAACAGTTAGTCCTATACCCTCCTACTCAACCTTCTATAGAGCATGATTTACCTTTATGGTTGGAGGAAGAGGAAGAATATGAGGTTTATTCCACCCAACTTTACGCTTTGGAAGCAACCATAGGAGGAGGACAACAAGATGAGGATGACTTAATTGAACACCTCCTCCAAAGTCCAACTCCTAGATCGTTGCTATTAGTAGAAGAAGTAAGGGAAACCTAGAACAATCATCCAATTGACTTATGCTTGGCTGATTCCAACCCACTTCGTGTCAAAACCATAGAATTTGGCCCAGAGAAAACCTTGAAAATTAATCCATCTCTTTCTGCTCTTGAAGAGGAAAAGCTATGTAACATGCTGAGAGAAAACCTAGAAGCCTTTGCTTGGAGTTACAAGGAAATGAAAGGAGTACACCCCTCAGTGTGTACTCACCACATATACATCAAAGAAGGTTGCAAGCCGGTATGATAACCACAAAGGAGGATGAATCCAGCTCTTAAAGATATAGTCAAAGAAGAACTCCAAAAACTACTAGATGCAGGATTCATTTACTTTATCTTCGACGGTGAGTGGGTCTCTCCTTTAGTGTTAGTTCCAAATAAAAATGGAAAGTGGAGAATTTGTGTTGATTACAGGGAGTTGAACAAAGCCACAAAGAAGGGTCATTTTCCCCTACCCTTCATCGACCAAGTGCTAGAGGGCCTGGCAGGGAATTTTCTTTTCTTTCCTAGATGGATTCAGTGGGTACAACCAAATCCAAATCTACCCAGAAGACAAGGATAAGACCACATTAACCTGTACTTGGGGTACTTTTTCCTATAGGGTCCTTCCTTTTGGCCTATGCAATGCTCCTGCCACTTTCCAAAGAGAAGTCTTGAGTATTTTCACCGAATTAGTACATGATGTGGTGGAAATTTATATGGATGATTTTACACCTTATGGCTATGATTTTCAAGAAGCCCTGACAAACCTAGGCAAAGTATTGCACAAATGCATTGAAATGAACCTATCTCTCAGTCTGGAAAAATGTGAATTCTTAATGATTGAAGGGACCATGCTAGGTCATTCAATATCTCAGCAAGGATTGCAGGTGGACTCGAAAAAAATAGAAATCATCCAAAAGGTCCCACCTCCACAAAAGTAGAGAGATGTCAGGAGTTTCTTAGGGTTAGTGGGATACCACCGAAGGTTCATAAAGGACTTTAGCAAGTTGGCCTCTCCTTTATTTGGGTTGTTGGCCAAGGATTCTGAGTTTATATGGTCAAAAAACTGTCAAGAGGCCTTATCCATTCTAAAGGATAAGTTAGCAACTACACCAATTCTTCGAGGCCCGAACTGGACCCTCCCTTTTCATATTCATGCTGAAGCCTCACACAAAGCCATAGGAGCAGCCTTAGGTCAGGTAGAGGAGAAACTGCCCTATGCCATCTATTTTATCAGTAAGAACTTGTCAAAGGCTGAGCTAAATTATACAGTGACCGAAAAGGAACTCTTGGCTGTTGTGCATTCATTAAACAAATTTAGGCATTACATTACAGGCTATCAAACATTTGTGCATACTGACCATGCTGCAATCAAATATTTAATGAAAAAACCAGATGTGAATGCTCGAATTATAAGGTGGTTGCTTTTATTACAGTAATTTGATCTAACCATTGTTGATAAGCCTAGTAAAGAAAATGTTGTTGCATACTTTTTATCTAGGGTGAATCTGCCTGCAGGTGAAGAAGGAATGGTGGATGACCAGTTACTAGATGAGCACTTGTTTGCTATTTTGGTTCTCTCTCCATGGTTTGTTGATATAGCAAACTATTTGGTATCAGCACAGTTCCCACCAAACTTGCCCTCCAAAGAAAAGAGAAAGATAGTTAGGAAAAGCACCCCCTTCCCCTGGAATGGGGGCAATCTTTTCAAACTTGGCCTAGATCAAATCTTGAGAAGGTGTGTAAGGGAAGAGGAAGTTTTTGAAATCCTTCTGACCTATCATGATGGGCCTTGTGGAGGTCAATTTGCAGCAAAGAGGACATTATTCAAAGTGTTACAAGCAGGCTATTATTGGCCCACTCTTCATTAGGGTGTGAAAAATTACATTAGTCAGTGTGATTGGTGCCAGAGGATGGGAAAGCCTACTCCAAGAGATGAAATGCCCCTATAGCCTCAAGTGACTTTCGAGCCATTTGACAAGGGGGCATGGACTTCATTGGTCCTATCAACCCTCCTTCAAAGCAAAAACAATACATTGTTGTGTGCACTGATTATTTGACTAAGTGGGCTGAAACCAAGGAATTAAAGCAAAAATAGAAGAGAAGGTGTTTGAGTTCCTAAGGGAGAATGTATCTACAAATTTGAGTACCCAAGAGAGCTAATCACAGACCAAGGCAACCAATTTACCTCCAACATGATTGAAGAAGTGCTCAGCCATCAAAAAATCAAGCATATGACCTCCACTCCCTATCATCCACAACCTAATGGGCAAGTGGACGTGACCAACAGGGCACTGGAGAGCATCTTAACCAAGGTAGTGAGTAGTAGGAAGAAGGATTGGGCAAAGAGACTAGTTGAGGCCACCTGGGCCTATAATACAACATGGAAGACCACCACTGGATTTACACCCTATGAGCTAGTCTATGGGAAAAAGGCTTTACTATCCATTGAGTTTGAATATAAAACATTAAGGATGGCAACCCAACTAGATTTGGATCTCAGTCATGCATAGAAAGAAAGATTGTTCCAATTGAATGGCTTGGATGAATTCAGAATGCAGGCCCTCTTACATACAGAGATAGTTTAACTTTAGAGGAAGATCTGGCATGATAACATATTAAGGAGAAGCAATTTCAAGAGGGTGATTGGGCATTGTTATATGATTCTGGGTATAAAGACTTCAAGGGAAAGATAAGGACAAGATGGCTCAGACCTTATGTGGTGGAGAGATGCCATGACAATGGTTTAGTACAAATCAGAATTATAGATGAAGAATCCATTCCATTGCTTGTTAATGGACACTGATTGAAAATGTACAAGATGCCTTTATCAAAGCAAGAGTTCATTGAAAATATCAATAAAATAGTGATGATGGTGGAGCAAGTTCCAACTTCTCCCTCATTTGGTCACTAAAAATAGAAAAAGAAAAAAAAGAATAAGGACTCAGGTGAAAACCTCCATGAGGCGCCTGAGTTCCATCTTTGGGTTGAAAACCTCGTGAGGCGGCCCAATGATGAAAAAAAGTAGAAAGAAGAATAATAAGATCCCTGGGTGAAAACATTCTTTGAGGCGTCCAAGGCAAACCTCTAGGGTGAAAACCTCTTTGAGGCAGCCTAAGTGTTTTTCAAAAAAAAAAAGAGGGAGAGAAAAAGATATAATTGTTATTTGCGGGTGGGCAAGAAAGACAGTCAAGAAGCAAAAAGAGGATCCAAAGGGAACCTTGCCTCACACCTATCCATCTCCTCCACTCCTTACCATGCATCCCTCCATCATTTCTATCATTTTCCACTCCATTGCTTCAATTTATGCGTAGATTTTGTTTTCTATAGGATCCCCTGTATTCCTACAGGATCCCCTGAAAACCTACAGGATGATCCTATAGGAATTATAGTAGCCCGGAAAACCTACAGGAAGCAATCCGAGGGCACATGGTTGGCTTTTTAGGTCCCTAAAATTCATTCTAAACATGATCTAACCCCTCACCTCGTCCATTATCATCATCCCTACACTCACCATTCAAATCAAAAAGAGATCAGTTTCTACCAGTTATGAAAAAAAAAAGAGAAAAATGTTGAAATGTGGCAACAAGAATATTCCAATTTTAATTTGTCCTTGAATTAAAATTCGAATTTAGTCTCACCAGCTGTTTGAAAAATAATTAATTAATTCATCTTGAGTTAATTAGTTGGAGAAATTCAAACATGAAGTCTTTGTGAAGTCATGCAACAGTTATCCCTTTGATTGAGGAAGTTATCCCTTAATTAAGGAGACAAGGATGAGTTGTAATTAGTTAACTCAGTGAACTGAGTTAAGTCCAATTAAATTAGTTCCAAATAGTTTGTGGAACTAATTGTGAGTTCAGTCAGTTAATGTATGCATTCATGAAACTAGTGTACTCCAGATAACTGAATATTCTCTCATAAATAACTCAAGCATGTCAGTTCAGATAAAGACCTAGTTGAGATTAAAGGCAAGGATTGTGTACTATCAGTTGCAAGAATTTTCCTATAAGAAAATATCTTGCATGCAGAAGAAATTCATTCCTTGAGATTTGTGCAGTTTTATAGTGTGTTGGAGTAGTGTGTGAGATCAGTGTCACACAAGGTTATAGTAGGAACACCTAGGGAAAACAACACAAGGAAATAGGAGGCTTGGAGGATAGAGGGAAAGGCATATGAGTTGTCTAGTCTGTCTATGAGCAGTGAGAGGGATTGTACTGAGAGATGGATAACTGTGAGAACTAAAGCTTTGTGTAATCCTGAGATATTTCCACTTGTATGATAATACAAATAGTGAGGTTTTTAGCTGAGGCTTTCCCTAGAGTATTCTTCTATGTTTCATGTGTGATTGATTCTTCTTCTCTGTTATATGTGTTCTGTTTGATCTTGCTCAAAATCGATTAAGCTTCCGCAAGTTTGATTGTAGAAGTAGATTAAGTATTTTGCTTTAGTACATTGCATAATCAGATTAATCTACAGTGAGAATTTCTACATGGTATCAGAGAAAATGTGATCAGAGTTGTGAACAATATACTGAGAAGGGAAAAGTCGAAGTTTGAAGTTCTTTTTTTTTTTTTAGAGGAATCGACAACTGGAGCAGCCTTGCAACTCACGTAACATGGGGTCGATTCTGATTGCTACCACTATAACCCCTGGGAACTGCGCCCGCCCCTCTCCACATCTCCAGGCTAGTCCGGGGGATTTGAACTCATGACCTTCAGTACGGAGCCTGCCTTTCTAACGAACTTCACCGCATTGTGATTAGCAACTCACTTACCCTCGTGGGGCTGAAGTTTGAAGTTCTTGATTGCAGGTACAAAATCGAATTCTTATCACACCTCAAAGTTCACCAATGGTGTTTAATGGCTCGAGACTCGAGTATGCACTGGATGGCAGCTCAAATTACATAGCATGGAAGGATCACATGGAAGTGGTATTAGAAGACAATGGTTTGAATGATTTCATTGATCAAGAAATCCCCAAGCCAGCTACAACTAATGTACAAGAATTAGCAGAATGGAAGAAGTGTCTAGCGAAGGCGAGGAGGATTCTTCTAGAGGGAGTTTGAGACCATATTGTCTTGAGTCTCCATGGGAAGGAGACTATGTTTCAATGTGGAAGAAATTGAAGGACCTATATCAGAATAGTAGTGACCAGAGGAAACTGGCGCTCAAGGACAAGCTTCAAAAAATCAAGTGCGAAAAGGGTGACACTATTTCTACATATCTGAACAAGCTCACCACCTACAGAGATGAGCTTGGTAGTGTGGGAATAATGACAACCGATGATGATATGGTGAGTCTTTCTCTCCTCGGTCTTCCTAAGAGCTGGCATAGCTACCAAGACTCAATGAATGGAAGAGAGAAATTACCGAATTGGGAACGACTGTGGTCGGATCTGATGTAGGAGGAGATCAGGAGGAGCACTAGAGATGGTTCTTCATCTAAGCATGATGATGAAGAAAATCTAGCATTAGAAAGTAAGGCAAGGAAAGGGAAGGGGAAGGCTTCCCATTCCAAATCAATTTCTTCCCATGGTGGGAAGAAGATTGACAATCTAAAGTGAGATGATTTAATTGTCATGAGGTGGGCCATTATGCAACTAATTGTCCATTGAATAAATCCAAGAAGGGATCCTCCAAAGGATCAGAAGGTGAGGCACTGGCCTCTCAATTCGAATTGGATTTTATGCTCATCGCATGTATGGTTTCATCAATGGTGGGTTGTGTTTGGTATCTGGACAGTGGAGCCTCATTCCACATGACCGGCGATAAGAGTTTATTTAGTACCTTGGAGGATAAAGACCTCAAGATGTGCATAGAGATGGGCGATGATGGAAAGTACCATGTTTCAGGTGAAGGCACAATTGTGTTTCAGAGGGAGCATGTAGCTCCTCTCACCCTGACTGATGTAAAGCATGTGCTTGGACTAAAGAAGAACTTGGTATCGGTCACAATGTTGGAAGACAAAGGCTATGATGTAGTCTTCAGTAAAGGAAAGGAGTTCCTAAGACACATAGCCATGGGTCAGACCAAGAGGATTGGGATTCGAGTGAAGAATCTCTACAAGATGGAGGCAGAGGACTATGTTGCATTGAGTTCGAAAGTAGAATTGGTACAAAGCCAAGACATTGGCGAGTTATGGCATAGGTTTTTGGGCCAATTGCATCATGGGGCCTTGAAGATAATGCGACAGATTTATACTAGAATTCCCAAAGGTAAACTTGAGCAAGTGGACACGTGCAAAGGTTGTACCTTGGGAAAGTACGCCAAGTCTTCCTTTCATGATCGAGAAAGTCGAGCTAAAACAATCTTGGAACGAGTTCATACAGATGTGTGTGGACCATTCTCAATAGCCTCCACCGCTAAACAAAGGTATTATGTGATTTTGATTGATGATTTTTCTCGTAAATGATGGATCTATTTCATGCAGAAGCAGGATCAAACCTTCTCAAAGTTTTGTGAGTTCAAAGCTTTGGTTGAGAAAGAATCAGGAAAGAAAATCAGGGCCTTAAGAAGTGAAAATGGTGGAGAGTATGTCTCTTAAGAGTTTAAGGGCTTCTGTGTAGTGGAAGGAATTAAACGAGAGTTGACAGTACCTCATAACCCACAACAGAATGGGGTGGCCAAGAGGAAGAACAGAACAATTATGGGGGCAACTCGGGTGATGCTGCATGACCAAGGCCTACCACTTCATTTGTGGGTTGAGACATGCAACACAACAGTCTATTTGCAGAATAGAACCTCGTATCACATACTTGGGATTAAGACACCAGAGGAAGCTTTCTCTGGGAATAGACTAGTTGTGGGTCACTTTAGGATCTTTGGCTCATCGGTATATTACCATGTGACCAAGTGTTACATAGTAATTTGTCATCGACCCTGCATTCCCTGATCCCAGATACTTTTGGTCCATATTACTGACATCTATTCTATGTCATGTTGTCAATTATGTGTCAATACATTCCTTGTCATCTCGGGAAGAATGTTTCAGTTCATTATCCCTGAAGTAGACCCCTTTTTACCTAAGTTTCTGGGTCTTCTCGGGTCATCAGTTGTCCCACCCATGAAGATGGTCAAGTTTGCACTAGCCCTAGCGAAGTCATCACTCTGTCCCTGTATTTCACCCATGAAGATCTACTTTTGGCAAAATTTTAACAAATCGTCGAAGCTTTGATATGAAACTGCTTCATGGGCGGTCCTAGGGCTGGTGGTTGGGTCAGATGAGCTCCCTTCTCTCCTTTGGGATAATTTTTCCACCTTTTGTTCAACCTCCCTAAGAGATAAGCTCTTCCTCCCATCTCTTATGGAACCTATCCCTCCTATAAATTTCTCCTCCATGAATGAGATCAGCTAGCTTGGATGTAACTTGATGATAGCTAGATCTAATTTGGTAACTTCAGGTTTCTAAGAGAGGAGTAGAGGTAGAGAGTGTTATTGGAGTGTGAAAGTAGCCTCACATGTATTTTTGCTTGAGAGATGTTTGAGTAGAGTTGGTTTGAGAACTTTCTATCATCAACCTTTTGGACGAAAGAGAGAGCCATTTGTTCCTTTGGGAGACGGTTCACAAGTAAATGCTTACGGAGACATGCTGATGGGACCCTTTGAGGAGACTTACGACATTAAGGCTCGGTTGTGATTTTTACTATAATTTATATTAATACAAATCAATAGCTTGTTTCCTATATCGTATGTTGAATTGTATGTCGATAGCTTGAGGTTCCTTGACTCTTTAAGTAGATTGTTTGGTCGTTTTCTATTGCGTTTGTGGTGTTTCTCTACATGTTGTTTTCAGGTATAACTAACTAGAAGAACACGAGATAGAGCAACACAATGAGGAATTCATTGAACGATGACCTAAAGGTAGGCCTTCATAACACCAACTTTATAAGGAAATTTGCTTTGGTATTGTCTTTGCGGTGACCATACTGGGGATCTTGTCTTTTTTCTTTTGTGTTGATTGGTTTTGTTTTTTTATTGTCTCCCTTATTGTTTGGGTAGCATGCTATATTATGGAAGTTGTTAGAATACTCTTGTAGTCTTCCCAATCTCATGAGTGATAGATATGGCCTTTCCTCAGCCAAAATTTCATTTTTTGCCTTTGATCTGAGGTCGTTGCTATTTATTTTTTGACAGTCGCGGAGTAGTCACGCATGTGCTGTTTTCTGGGTTGGACCTTTTACTATCTGGCGTGATTAAATTGCCTAATAGTCGCGACGAGTCCTGAAATTGGCTCGGCGCAGCTAACTAGTGTACTTTCACGACGACGTCACAAAGTGCTTAGTTAGAGGGGTGCGATGATTTATTGTCGGTGCAGGTTGTTATTTTTATACTCGCGACAATTCTTGTAAGTTTCAAATATTGAAGTTTGTTGGTTGATTGGCCAGTGTGTTCTATCCTCTGAGCTTGTTTTTTGCCTCTTTATTGTATCAGAAGTGTTGGTTGTTAGGATTTTTGATTCTGGGTTTCAAGTCTTTTGAAATCCTTCCTCTTGAACCATGTGACCTAAATACCTTAGGGTTTCTTGAATGATTGGTTTTCTTAGGTCGCTCATTCGTTGGGATCTTTAGACTCTGCTTGGAATATTCTATGACTTTGTTTGAGGCTTCTCCCTATTTACTGTTTGTCATCTTCCTGATTGGTATGTGACATTCAGTTACCAAACTTTCATGTCTTGTTTGTGTAGTTTCCTTCCTTCACTTGGCATAGATCACATTGGTTCCTAGTTAGTGAGACAACTTTCCAGTTTTGCAAAAAGAAATATCTCCTTAGTTTTGAGTCTTTGATTCATTTTGCATTTAGTTTCTTATCATTTATTTGAAAATATAAAAAATTTCATTCATCTCGTATTAAGATTTGAAAGACGATCTTTTGCATTAGTAGATTCTTGAGATTAAGACATTGAAAAACAAAAAGTTTGTTTTCCATTTTCTTGTTTAGATTGCTTGCAAGTTTGAGTAAAAGATAGAAGCATAGCTCTCTCCTCTTGATTGGTTTGCTTGAGAAATGATGAAAAGTACCATTCTTGCATTTTCTTGCTTGTTTCTTTGCTTTGCTTTGAAATGAGCCTCTCACTTTTCTTTAGTTAGTTGTTCATTGAAAAGAAATGGTTTCTTTTCTCATATAGTTGCATTCTAGGAGTTTTTGAAGATACATTCGACAGGGCCTTGAAACTGAGATATAATTCAAGATAAACTGTTAAAATCTTGAATTAACCTAAGGAAGCATTGAAACTTAATGCTTATATCTAGAGGTCTAGGCTAGAGATGTGTTCCGGCGTCATTAAGCCTAGTGGTTGTCGTTTTCACTAAGGTTGGGTGATTCCTCCTTTTGTGATTCGATAAGTGCTAGTACGGACTTGTGTTTCCTGTACCATCGCGTATATGATGGGAGACCCCACTAGGTTGCAATCCTGTTATCCATAGGAAACTGAGTCAGCCACCTTGCAAATGTGATACACCGAACACAACATTCAGGGAGATTGCTTGCTTGTACTTCTTGGTTCGCCGGGAGGTATTCTATAGTTCACGATTGTCTGGTAAACCTTTTGCCTAGAGTTCCAGAGCAGTCACTTTCATTCCTTTTTGACTCTTTAAAAGTAAGAGGATAATTTGGGTGCTTGTCCTTTCGAGCTCATTTCCAACTGAAAGCAATAGAGTCACCTTTCGTCCTTTTCTAGACTCTTAAAACATGAAAAGACAAAGTTTTGTTTCAGTGTTCTAAAATTAACTTCCCATGAAATATTCCTGGTAAAAGTTGACTTCCTTAGTAATTCTTTAGAGTCGATTCCAATGGCAACATTTCTGGAGTCTAACAGTTAAGGGTTCCCCTCGGAAGGGAATCCTGGTCCTTTTCCTTCCTTTGTAAATGCTGGTACTCCTTATATGGCAACTTTGTCCCTCCCTGGGTTAACCGTTGGTTTACCTATCTGGTTATTTTCAACCTCAGTGATCTCGAGTGTCTCAACTCCTACCCCGCCATCTCCTTCATTCAAATCATGGCATGATGATTCTGAGGTTGACCCCTCAGCTTCTTCCCTTGTTTCTTCACCTTCCTCTTCTACTTCGCCTAGTGAAAGTTTCAAATCTAGTAACCAGGAGGTTAAGAAGAAGAAGAAGAAGACAAAGAAGAAGAAGTTAGCTAAGAAAGGGGCCGACTGTGTGGTTGTTACTTCAAATGCACCTCCTATCGGAAAACCCTCTAATCCTCCATGGAAGGTCAAGTTCCCTTGCAGGTTGTGTAAGGGTGACCATCTCCTCCGAGACTGTCCTGGCATTCCCAGAGTCTTAGAGGTATGGTCTCAAAATCCGGATCGACCCTCCCCATCGACCTCTGGAGATCATGTTGATGCTGCACCCTTGGCTAGCAATGGTAAGAAAAAGGGGAGATTCGATTCCCTTGTGGGCTATGTGAAGGAGAGAATCTTCTTCACCTTTGTCCTCTTATGGATAAAGCTTCCAAAGTTTTGGAAGACCTTACAGCTCCTCAACCCCAACTCCCTGTTGGTTATCAGAGGCTTTCTTCTGACCCTCCCCTGATTGGTAAAGAGATTGACTTGGATTCATCTCTTGCCCATCCTGCTCTTCTTGAGCCTGACCCTCTTGTGTCTGTTCCCGACCAACCATTGGTCGAAGAGAGTGTTGACTTGGCTTCACCACTAGTTGCTCACTCTGTCCTGGGAGACTGTGGTGATCATACTACTCATGTTCTTCTCATCTCCTCAGATTCTCATGAATCAAAGAGTGACCCTCCTATCCTGGCTGTTCAGGAGATTCCTTCTTCTATTCCTGCTAAGCATGGGGGGAATCATATGATAGCCCCACCAAGTAGTTTTGTTGTTTCTTTCGATTGGAGTCACTTGACTTCTTTCTGACTCCCATCTTATGTGCCTTTCCAAATCACAGTACAAGCCTATAATATGGTCGAACTTGGCACTCTCTTGGATGAAGGTGCGTTTGTTAGCATAATTTATTCCACTACTTGGCAAGATTTGGGCTACCCACAGCTAGTGCCTGTCGCCCAGAATCTATTGGCTTTCAACAGAGGAACCAATCAACCCTTAGGGATCCTTCTGAAGTTCCCTGTTACTTTGGGAGGAAGGACCGTCTATATATACGTGATGGTAGTCCAAGGTCCATTAGATTTCAATCTTCTCCTTGGATGCGACTATGTTTATGTCATGGGAGCCCTTGTTTCTTCACTTTCCTGTGTGGTTTGTTTTTCACACGAAGGAAGAATTGTGACTATTGATCAATTGTCGTTCATTGGTCACCAAGCATCTCCTTTGCACCCATCGTCCCCTATCGGATCTTGTTTGCAAGAAGTACCTTCCCCGTCTCTGTATCTACTGATGATCGCACATATGGTATAGTACATTATGTACTGGGGGCATTGGAACCTGATCTGTCTTTGGTACCAAACGACATGTATTCCTCCCAGAGCATGGTCCTTCCGTCTAGTGAAGACCTCTTGGGAGCCATGTTCTCATATGGTTAATGAATCAAGATGTCTGAGAATAGTTCCTGGTCTTATTTCAACCTCATTAAACAATGGATCAAGATGTTCGGAGAATAGTTCCTTGTCTTGTGTCAAGCTCGTTAAAAAGTGAAACATGGGTTTGGAGCATAGTTCCTTGTCTTGTTTCAATCTTGTTAAAAATGAAACAATGGTTATGAGGATAGTTCTTTTACTGTGTCAACCTCATTAAAAAATGAAACAAATCCCTTTTCCAAATCGAGTCTTTGATTAAGATCTCGTAAAATCCTAGTCGAGTCTTTCCAAGATATCAAAAGTGAACCTTCATTCCTGTTATGGGAATAAGTACCCTAGGGTTTATGGTTGGAACCCCAAGAGAGAAAGAGCAATCTACATTAAGAAACACGCATACAACTCAGGCAACATGCTTATATAAACAAAGTATGCAATAACGATCATACTCGGATGTCCTTCGTTTGGGTAGTTCCAGCAGGGTTCAGACCCTCTGCAACTCCTGATGATCTTCGAATATGCAAATCAACCAATTCGAACATACATAGCAGCATATAGATAAATCATTTTAATGAAATCAACTTTATATCATATAAGAAAATGGTTAGTTATACATCAAAATAACATTCATACTTGAATTACAACAACATCTGATGCATAAACAAAGTCAATCTCAGGAACAAGACAATGTTTCTTTTTATTGTAGAAAGCTATAATAAATATGGAAAGAGTTCACTTGAGTCTTCTTCCAACTCCAGGTAGAACTGTCCTCTAGATCCGTCTAGTCCTAGTGTTCAACAACCTCCTTCCATAACCAATAGCATGATATCTCAAGCAAGTGGGAGACTATCAACACTCAAGGAAACAAGGGTTTCCTGAAACTTGGGGAAGTGCTTGAAGCGCAAGGATACTTCAGACTCAGTCAGGGATAATCTTAGTATAGTAATCCTATCTCTTCTTCCTTCCTTTAGGCCTTCCCATAGAAGTCTATTTATACTTCTCCCAATTAGTTTTTTAGTTGGGAAATAGTTGGGCCATGGGCATTAGGAGGTAAACAACAGGTAAAACCTGTGAACTCCGCCCATAATTAAGGAAATTTATTTATTTTAAGTGTTTTAACACATATACACGGGTTGGGTTTTGACTAACCTATGTGTACACACTTTTATCTCAGGGAAAAGTAGCATACAGGGAATAAAACACTGTTTTTAAAATATTTGGACCAAATCTAGAAGGAGGGGTTGCCCTAGGTCATAAAACAAGCATCACAAATACCAATGGTGATATTTGGAGCTATAACAGATGCCCCATAATATATGAGGTCAGAAGGGGTACATGATGGCTGAAATGTATTAAGTATATGGAAATGAAACCTATCGAAACTGAGGACTTCACTAGATTTCAGCCTACCAAGCCATCAAAAGAAGATCAGAAAGAAACAATTGTCTAAGGCAGGCATACCCATGCTCATCAAAAGTAAAGCATGTCCGCATATCAAGTACAAGCGGATCCACTAAGTAAACACGTATAAAGGACTGAATTACATAATAGATCATTTGATCGTGATCAAAAAAGTACATGTCTGAATATCACATATAAGAAGATGATCAATGAAGCTGATCACTGATATCAAAAACTGATCCTAATAGTACCAAATGAACATGATGGAATAAAATGATACTACATCACAACTCGGATGCCAACATATAAGATGTCGCTGTGAAGGACTGCAACATATAAGGTGGATGGTGTCGACTAACAGTAACAGGAGCAACTAACAAGTGAACCAAGACATGCTGATGCAACCCGAGGTCTTCACCGACTGTCGTGGTACATTTCTACACAATGGGAATAAATGATCTAAAGTTGACCACGTGAGAAATTGTTTGATTACCTGTCATTTATGTATACCGTTAAAAAATGTGAGACTACTCACCAATAATGATAATGAGAGTCAAGGTACCCAGTACAATCTAACAAGTGCGAATGAATGAGCTGAAATCGAACACTTGGAAGAATCTATCAATCAGGGGACAATGATGGTCTCCCACTGTCGATAGCGAAGGAATCTACCACTGGTGACTGCAAACCCCAAGGTACTACCAAATGGACTCTAGATCTTTGTCCCAGAGTAATGAGTCGTAGTCAATAGGAAAAGATCTGCTAGAAGGAAGGCATTAAGGCATCCTTCATCAATCTAGCGCGAGTGTAACCCGTAGACCAAGAATGTGGAAGGAATCAGATGAAAAAGATGTAGTAACCTGACCAAAGCACATTTCTGGCATACACTAGATGTAGCTAGTGCATGATAGAAACCCTCTGAAACAACCAATAATGAATGCTGACACAAGGGAGAGGAATCCACCAATAGGGTCAAATAGAAACCAAGGCACTGCATGAATCCCGATGTGTGATAATGAATTCTGATGTCGAACATAAGGGAAACCACTCAGTCAAAGACCCATGATACTGATTGATGTTGAGCACAAGGTGACCTATCAATAATGAAAATAGGGCTAGGGTGTGGCTCTAGGCCTGCCCTTAGAGCAATATGTCATCGTCGATAAGGACAAGACCTGCCAGCAAGAAGTCAATGGAGACCTTCTCAAACTGGCACAAGCAAAGGATCAATATAACTAATGTGATGACAAACATGATACTAACAACCAGGGATGGCCAACTGAAAAATAGGTCAAGAGACACCGCAGAGAGGCCGACTCAGGCTTACTTCCCTTGAACAAAAGCATGACTCAATGATGACTATATGGCAGCATATGATAACTCTGTATAAGTTTGTCATGCAGGAGGCATGAGCGAACTCTCCATATGATTGGAAGAGGTAACCAATTGGAGGAGAAATCAATCAATAACAAGGTTAAGGCATACCTAAGTCAAACTAAATCCTGCCCAAAATGGAGGAGAGACTTTATTTTGAGTGTTTTGTTCAAGGGCGACACAACTGACTCTAGCTGCCAACAATATATGGAAGTGTTGTCCCGTTCCTGCTCTTTTTGGAATATATATTTTTTTGTCTTTTTCTTTAAGCTGGAAAAATAATAAAATAATGCTATAATACAATGGAAAGAATGAGTGCCAGAGAAACAGATGATCTAGTTCCTGGGATGGGAACAATCCTATGCTCAATGCAGGGAGGCGAAACTGGTCAAGGACACTAAAAGGGATGTTCCTTCCATGGGTCAAAGGGTGTGTCAAGTTGCAGAAGCTGAATGATTGCATATTTTGAAGAAGACATAGTCAAACAAGTGGCTTAAACATGAGTCCAAGTGAATATGGCGCAAGGCCAAAAGGAAAATAGTAAAAATGCAATGCAGCAGTACAACTCAACACAAAGGAGCCTCCAGGGTATTGATCTGAAAATGAAGATCTTAGATTACCTTTAAGGTATTACAAACTCATGTGCATGGATTTTCCTATGTTAATTTGTGCAATGGATTGATAAGATTATGAAATACATAGACAATGAAACAGTTAAAGAGCGTACTAGACAAACAAACATAAACACAACAAGTTTAATAAGGAGTTCACCCAACACTCCTGGGCTACATCTCCTGTCCAACCTTCAGTGGTGACCTCTCTATTATGTCTTCAGAAGCAGAGTTTTTACAAAAGTGAGCTCATTTTGAGTCTCACACAACAAATACAAAACAACAAGGCTTTACTTGGATCCCCCAAGTTTTTATGAGTACACAGACTCTCCTCA
Organism: Pinus tabuliformis; assembly: GCA_031772625.1. Taxonomy (NCBI): domain Eukaryota; kingdom Viridiplantae; phylum Streptophyta; class Pinopsida; order Pinales; family Pinaceae; genus Pinus; species Pinus tabuliformis. The sequence goes on along the minus strand of CM062810.1, from coordinate 349,470,515 downwards.
CTGACTCTCTATCTTTGTTTGCTCTCTGTATTAGCACTGCTTGCCTTTGTCTTCTGTCTTTTGTGGCTTTAAAGCCAATCGACGTTGTTTGTTCGTTTCTCCTTCTCGGGCTCTCTGGCTCCCAGCCTCTGTCTACTTGAATCCCCCTTCTGAGCGTTAAATAATCATTGCTAATGCCTTTATGGGAGGTGGCCACTTGTTCTGCAATGGAAGAGTCCATCGGGCCTTTGAAATCCCTGGAATGGCCATTCTCTGTTTACACATAGAAATACATTCAAACACAGGAAAAATTTGCCAAACACTATTCATTAGACTTCAAATATTCTTCAATCTGCTCTATACCCCTATTGGGTCCTCCTGAAATCGCTTATCGCATGTTGCAAATGCTCGTTCCATGGTTTCCCTTTGTATTTATAAAATACATTAAAACACTGAAAATCCCATAAAATGGCTTTAGACAGATTTGAAATATTATATATTTTCATCCTCACACCCTTTTGGGTCTAGTTTTCATCGCAGCAGTGCTTCCCTTCGTATTTCGTTTAATAAATGAATACGCAAAAATACATAGACACTGCCATTTGACGGATCTCAAATTTTATGAAATATCACCTATATCTCCATTGGTTCCAGCTATCGCATCGCAAATATATATATGGCCCCGCTCCTTGTGTAGCTCTGATGCAATATTGCGATGTGATTGATCGTAATTGTAGATTTCACATACCCTCGGCCGTTTGGTAAGCACTCCGCTGTGGTTTTTTGACGCGATATTGCAATGCAACTTGGGTCATCGATCTGCGCACTTTATTGACGGTCCTCATTGACCCCACTGAACGTTGTCACATATACCATGTGGTCTCCACTGATAGCCTTCACTTGTCACTTCTGATTGTGATTTTCTAATCGGATCTGGACTGTTGATCAGCCAGATCCGATGGCTCCTGTGCGTTGCTCCTTTGACCGCCGATAAGCCTATTTTTCCACTATTTCTTCATATTTTTTCTTCCTGATAGTGTAATATGAGATTTCTAAAACTTATTCTTGTGAGATGGTTTTGAAGATTTAAATGATTTTGAACACTTAGAGGGTATTTGGATCCATTTTGGATCATGCCTTCCCACTAAAAAATATTTTGGACCACCAAAAGTTGGTTTTCAAGCATCGATCAAGTGAGGATACAACTCCCTCACTTGTCCAATTTCCATCCATCGTGCACTGCTTGGTTTTGAACCTTTGAGTCTGATTTTGAGGTACTCAACATCCCCTCTACATGTAGTTCTCACCTTCCTGTCCAGAACTGTATCTTCCTGCAACTCATTGAGATATTCAATTAATCAAGGTTCAAACCGTCTCAAATTTTCAGCATTAACCACTGAATAGATGTGCATGTAAGCTAGCAAATCAAGGCGAAAAGCGTTCTCACTAATTTTCTCAAGTATCTTGAAAGGCCCATACCTTATTGGCTTCAACTTCTTCCCTTCACCTTGCATTCTGTCTTTGCTGATATACAGCCAGACTTGATCACCAACTTGGAAGCTATGTTCCATCTGATGCTTATCATGCCTTGCCTTGTACTTGGCCTGGCTCTTTTCCGTCTGTTCCTACACTGCTTGGTGAATTTCTTGGATCTGTTCAATGAACTTGGTTTCCTTGTCCACATCATTGTGTCCATCAACTACTATGTATTTTTCAAAGACAAAATCCAAGGGAGACCTTGGTGTAAAACCAAAACAAGTCTTAAAAGGTCTCTGTGTAGAAGAGTGTTTAGCACGGTTGTAAGCATGTTGCACATAACATAAATTTTCACCCCAAAGCTTGGGATGCTTGCTGCAATAACCCCTGAGCAACTGGATCACTATCATGTTGACCACCTCTTTTTGGCCATCTATTTGTGGATGAAAGGTTGTGCTCTTCTTTAGTCTGGTGTCCATCAATTGCCACAGACTTGACCAAAACTTCCCAACAAATCGGGAATCTCGATCAGATACAAAGGAAGTGGGTAACCCAAAATGAACCCAGATATGTTGAAAGAAAAACTTTGTTGTTTGTTCAACTGTAGTCTGCTTGTTACAAGGTATTAAAATACACATTTTGCTGAACCTGTCCACAATAACATATAAATAGTCATGACCTTTTCTAGATTTTGGCAATCCCCCAAAAAAGTCCATGGAAACACTTTCCCAAGGACGAGAAGGAACTGGAAGTGGAGTGTACAAGCCTAATTTTCTATTGCTGGGCTTGCTTTTAGCACACATGGTACACCCTTTAATATATCTAGAAATTGTTTCATGCATTCTTGGCTAATAACAAAATCTTTGCAGCTGTGCAACTATTTTACTTACCCCAAAATGACCTGATATAAGAGAAGTATGTGCTTCCCGAATTATGTTAACTCTTTCAGTTTGTGGAATGCATAACTTTCCTAAATGATACAAGAGTTGGTCCTTAACATAGTAATCCAATTCTTCTACTTGTTTTCCATGACTTAAAGTTGCATATACATCTTTAAAATCTATATCTTGAGCTTATTGTTCAATGTAGCTTTCATGCATTACTGAGTTATGCTTAAGCATAGCAGATGCATTTAGGATTGGTTTGGACAACATATCTACAACTTTATTGTGTATGCCTTTCTTATATCTGATGACAAGATGAAATTGCTATAGAAAACCCATCCACCTATAGTGTCTTGATTACTGCAATTTAGTTTGTGAGTGAAAATACTGAAGTGGTCGATGATCAGTATGTATAATTGTTTCTTTGCCCATTAATTAATATTTCCACTTTTTTACGCTCTGTACTAATGCATACAATTCTTTATCATATGTGTGATAATTAACTACTACAGAATTAAATGTCTCAGAATGATAACATATGGGTTTACCATGTTGCATCAACATTGCTCCCATGGCATAGTCACTGGCATCTGTTTCAATCTTGAATGGTCTTTGAAGATCTGGCAATGCTGGTATTGGCGTTGTACTAATTTTTTCTTTCAAGGTGTCAAAGCATTTTGCTATTTTCCTCCCCACTAAAACACCTTGTTCAATCTTGTTAAAGCATGTAAGGGAGCTGCAATCAAGGAAAAATTAGCAATAAACTTTTTCCAATATTGTGCTACTCCTAGGAAGCTGCTAACTTCTATAGTAGATTTGGGTTTAGGCCAATTTACAATGGCTTCAACCTTAGAGGGATCTATCTTCAATTCACCACTACCTACAATATGACCCAAATAATTTAAATATGTTTTACCAAATTCACATTTTGATAACTTAACATAGAGATTTTCTCTTTTCAAAACATCTAGAGTCTACTTTACATGCTTCAAATGTTCTTCCCATGTTCTACTGAAACAAGAATGTCATCTAAATATACAATTACAAAATCATCAATAAAAGGCCTGAGTACATCATTCATAACTCTCATGAAAGTGGCAGGAGCATTAGTTAATCCAAAAGGCATAACCAGCCATTCATACAGCCCTTGCTTTGTTTTGAAAGCAGTCTTCCATGCATCTTGCTCTGCTACTCTGACCTAGTGATAGCCACTACACAAGTCCAACTTGGAAAAGTAGACTGCTTCTTTCAGCTGATCCAATAGATCATCAATGCGAGGAAGGGGATAATGATTCTTGATCGTTATTTTATTCAGTGCTTTGTAATCAATGCACATCCTCCACAAACCATGTTTCTTTCTCACGAACATGATTGGAGATCCACATGGTGATGTTCTTGGTCTTATGAACCCTTTTTCGAGCAGCTCCTGTACCTGGTTCTTGATCTCTGCATTCTCTAAAGTAGATAACCTATACATTCCGATGTTAGGCAATGGAGCATCTTGTTGAAAATTAATATCATGTACAATTTCCCTTTTGGGTGGCAGACCTTTAGGTTCTTGAAATAGGATATCATATTTTGAAACAACCTTTTCTAAATCAACTTTATGTTTAGCATCACAACCCTCAAATATATTGGTTTTATCAGGGTTCTTTTCCTTTACAACCATTAATAAAAATTGCTTGCATGAATTTACAATTATTTCATCTGCCCTGAGTTTATGAGAGTGTAATTATTTTTGAGTTTCTGAGCTCTTACAATATATTCTATTCCATCTTTGGTGAGTTGATACATATTTTCAGCTCTATATAAAATGGTTTTTCTATCATACAAGTAAGGACTTCCTAAAACAATACCACATATATCCAAGGGAGTTATATCTAACTCAACCTCATCTACAAATGTTGGCCCAATAGCAAACCTAAGTTTACATTGTCTAGTCACTTGTAGTTTTGCTTTATCACATACCCAACCTAACGGATATGGCTTCTTGTGAGGTGTGGTTAGTAATCCCAACTTCTTTACAATTGCTTTAGAAATCAAGTTTACTTGTGATCCACTATAAAACAAAGTATCAATCTTTTGATGCTTGGAAATAACTCTAATATGAAAACGATCATGTCTTTTCCTCTCATTTTCTCCATTATCAATAGTTTGTTTAGAATTACTAGTAGATGCTTCAGAATTTTTACCTTTTATGCCTGTGGCTATGACTGTTGTTTCATCACTTTAGTCTGACCCCAAATCCTTCTGAATGGAAGCAACAATCTTCTTCTTCTTGCCCTCGAACTTCTTGGGTTTCAGCTTCGGATGCAAAGACCAACAATGTTCATCGTCATGTCCATCCTTCTTACAGTGAGTGCATGAAGGTTTGTTTTTTTGTACAGTGTTTGCCTTCCTCTCTTTCCATTTCTGCTTCTTCTTTTCCTTTTTCTTGCTTGCAGTGGGTTTTGATGATCCCCCAATCTCTTGGTTCACATTCTTGCCTCTAGCCTCTAGATGTGTAGCCTGAACAGATACTTCATCTATGCTAGTGGTGTTAAACATGAGAATGGTGTGCCTCAAATAGCTATGCAGACCACCTATATACTTCAACAAAATTTCAGGTGAGTCTAGAGAAATGCCTAGAATTAAAGCTCTTTTTCTAAATTCATGGGTATAGCTTTGTACACTTTTCCCCTTCAATTGGCAGAGTTTTCCAACTCATCATTGCTTGCTGCATATAAGCTAGTGGATAGAATTGTTTTTTAATGGCATAAATAAATTCACTCCAGGTAGAAAGGATTTTACCATGCTTCTTCAAATTAGCTTGTGTCCTGCCTTCCCACCACACTAGGTCAGTTCCTCCAAGGCGAAGTCTGGCCAGCTATATCTTTCTCCTTTTTGAATTGATGTTCTACACCCTGCAATAGATATCAATCTGTCTAATCTAGTTATCTAGCTTTTATACATTTAATTCTCCATCATATATTAGTAAATCAAATTTTACATCTAATTTAATCACAAGAGTCTTCTTCTTTTTCTTCCCATCAGGACTAGGAGATGAGGATGATGGAGGAGATGGGGGAGGAGATGATGGAGGAGATGATGGAGGAGGCTTTTCCCCTTTTCCTTTTCCCTCTGGGGCATCCAGACAAGGTTATTTTGCTCCTTTGTCTTGCTTGGAGGTTGAAGTACTTTCAACTCGACCTTTCTTGAATTCTTGATACATCTCTTCTACCATGGCTTTCATGGCCAAGAAACTGTCCATGAACTGAGATTCTGATTCCATGTGAGTTTCTTCTGCCATTTTCCTTCTAGGATGGACTCTCCCAATTTCTGGGTTGGCCTCAACAAGTTCTCCTTTTCCCAGTTTGAGCTTTGACCTAGTTAGCATTCAAAAACAGTCCAGAACAAGCTTTTCTAACCTTAACAAATCAAAAACCAAAAGCTTTGATACCACTTGATCTGAAAATGAAGATATTTGATTACCTTTAAGGTATTATAGACTCAAGTGAGTGGATTTGCCTATGTTACTTTGTGCAATGGATCAATAAGATTGTGAAATACATAGACAATGAAGCAGTTAAAGAACATAATAGACTAACACACATAAACACAACAATTTTAATAAGGAGTTAACCCAACACTCCTGGGCTACATCTCCTGGTCCAGCCTTCAGTGATGACCTCTCTATTATGTCTTCAGAAGTAGAGTTTTTACAAAAGTAAGCTCATTTTGAGTCTCACACAACAAATATAAAACAACAAGGCTTTACTTGGATCCCCCAAGTCTTTATGAGTACACAGACTCTCCTCACTGACTCTCTGTCTCAGTACTGCTTGCCTCTGTCTTCTGTCTTCTGTGGCTTTAAAGCCAATCAACACTATTTGTTCATTTCTCCTTCTTAGGCTCTCTATCTCCCAGCCTCTCTCTGCTCGAATCCCCCTTCTGAGCATTAAATAATCATTGCTAATGCCTTTAGGGGAGGTGACCACCTGTTCTGTAACAGAAGATTCCATCGGGCCTTTGAAATCCCCGGAATGGCCATTCTCTGTTTACACAGAGAAATACATTCAAACACAGGAAAATCTGCCAAACACTATTCATCGGACTTCAAATATTCTTCAATCCACTCTATACCCCTATCGGATCCACCTGAAATTGCTTATCGCATGTCGCAAATGCCCGTTCCATGTTTCCCTTTGTATTTATAAAATATATTAAAACACTGAAATCCCCATAAAAATGGCTTTATACAGATTTGAAATATTATATATTTTCATTCTTAAACCCTTTCAGGTCCAGTTTTCATCGCATTGGCGCTTCCCTTTGTATTTTGTTTAATAAACGAAATACGCAAAAATACATAGAAACTACCATTTGACAGATCTCAAATTTTATGAAATATCACCTATATCTCCATTGGGTCTGGCTATCGCATCACACACAGATATATATATATATATATATATATATATATATATATATATAGATATATATATATATATATATATATATGGCCCCACTCCTTGTGTAGCTCCGATGTGATATTGCGATGCGATTGATTGCAATCGCATATCGCAAATACCCCCGGCCATTTGGTAAGCGCTCCACTGTGGTTTGTTGATGCAATATTGCAATGCAACTTGGGCCATCGACCTGCACGCTTTATCGATGTTCCTCATTGACCCTGTTGATCATTGTCGCATATACCATGTGGTCTCCGCCAATAGCCTTCGCTTACCATAGTCGATTGTAATTTTCCGATCGGATCTGGACCATTGACCAGCTAGATCTGATGGCTCCTGTGCGTTGCTCCTTTGACTGCCGATAAGCCTGTTTTTCCACTATTTCTTCGTATTTTTGCTTCCTGATAGTGTAATACGAGATTTCTAAAACTTCTTCTTGTGTGATGGTTTTGAAGATTTAAATGATTTTGAAGACTTAGAGGGTATTTGGATCCATTTTGATCAGGTATAAAGCCAAAAATAAGCATAGAAGCAAGGGGAATGTGTCTTCAACGCACAAGTCATGGTGGGACTAAAGAGGACTCCTGAGCCTACTCAATATAACGGCATGGGCAACCAATGTCAGTGAGGTGCTAACTACGATGCCCATGTAAAGGATGGCTCTACCATCACATCATGATTTTAAAAATCAGTGAGTGAACATGGTTTTCTAACCAAGGCGTGATGGGGTCGACCCTATGGCTAATGTATCACTGAATGGAGGCTAGTATGAAAGATGCAACGAAAAAAATGGTTTCCCTAACCTATATGCTAGTGAGTGAATGATACCTGCCATGATGGGTCAGCGGTCATGGAACCGAAATAAGATCTCGAAGAAGTGTCCAAAATATCCTGAAACAATAACCCATTCTCGACAATCCAAGCCCACAAGTCAAAAAATTCATGAGACGAAAAATCAAGTTTTGAGATTTTTTTTTGAAATTTCAAAGCTATATATTGACTTTTAGACTCACAAATTTTTCATTTGTATTTGGAAAAAAGTTGTGGATCAAAAAAGGAGAAAACTTGCCTCTAAAGAATTCAACCGTTCAAATCGCACCAAAGTTACCAGGTAACCCTCAAACCATACTTGCAATGTTTTGTGAATCTTTTTAGAAGTTTTAATTAACATTTGACTTTGGGAATTATTGTCAAAAAATCCAACTCCTGTGACCAACCCGCGTATACGATGGCCCTAAACGCGACTGTATGGAAAGGGAACCCGCGTGTACGCAAGTTGAAATTCAAACTCAAATTCTAACGGTTGAAACTCATTTCTTTTCAGAATGACCATCACATGGAGAGAGAGAGAGAGAGAGAGAGAGAGAGCATACCACAATTGATAATGAGGTAATGAATGACCAAACTGCACTAGATGCATTAAGAGGGTGCGGCTTGTTTAAATTCTTCAAAATGCTGAACGTGAAGGCCAACACATGCCTGCTCGAGTTAATGATCCACTACTAGAGTGTGGAGGATGATGCCTTCATGATAGATCAGATGGCTCTTAGGATTGAGGTGGAAGACATTTACTTTATCACAGGTCTCTCTCAAAGAGGGGATGTTGTGCATTCGACCGACAGGACATAGAGTAGCCTTTCAGTAGAAGACTATGTACACATATATTGTCCTGGGCATTCGGAAAAGATTGGAAGTCAGATTCCAATCAAACGCATGGATAGTTTATCTCTCAAGATTTTGATGTTTACCATTGCCAGGGTAAATGGATCAGCTTCACCATATCAGGCTTCACGGGTGTCCATGAGCCTAGCAGTGGAATGCCTAACCACTATGTTCGATTGGTGCACACCTCTTCTAACCAACATGAAGAGCCGACTGATCTCCATTAAGAAGGGTCAGACAAAAAACTTTGGATATGGGACCATTTTATGCTCCTTCTCATTCAAAAAAGTACTTGGGCTACGTGCCAAGGTATCTGTCTCTATCAATAGCCCTCGTGATCCACAAATGGGTAGGTGGGTTGAGTTGATGAAACGCCATGGAGGCGGAGACATGCCGAGGATGACTTTCGATGATGAGTTTTTTTATTGGTGGGAACAACAAATCATCGCAGTCGACGAATACCCTTATGCTGGCATGGATTTCCGAGGAAATCTAGACTTGGTGTTGCCACCAAATGCAACATGGGGAGACATAGGTAACAAATTTTTAAGTTTTGTCAATTTTTAAGATTTTTTGTTTTTTAATATGAAAATGAAATCAGAAATATTTTTGATGGGACAAAGTATTGATAAAATGATCATGTTCCAGATGTGGGTCCAGTGAGACCAAATGGATTCCCAAGGCACAGGTGTCGCGGAAGAGGCACCGAAGAGGCAACTGTTGAGACAGAGAGGGTCTTGTATGTAGTCCAAAGAAACCTGGTGAGATTGAATCAATAGGTACTAATGATAGCCATAGAGGACCTACCTGAGGATATGCAGCATCGCATGGTAGGAGTACCACGGGACTAGGTCCGCATACTTCGTTGTGTGGCCAATGCAGTAGTGAACTTCTTAGCCGCTCATCCTCAGCCGAGTCAATAGATAGACAGTACATGATTATGGGCATTTAGTCCTGATTTTGTATATTATTTTTTGAACACTTTATGTACACACAGGTAGTTTTATAATATATATATACAGTTCCAAATTTTTGATGTTTGTTTAATTTGATGAATGATTGATATGCCAATCTAATGCTTGATTAGCGATAGAATCTGCTAATGAATTTTCAGATTGTGGAATGTGCACATATGTAATATAAACAAATGATCGTTGCAACACCCTCACTCTAAAAAATTGGCGATATAAATAAGGATCCCGAACTTGATAAATGTTATTTAATTGTGACACTACCAGCTGTGAGTCAAGATACACTACCAACGAATAAATTTCATAAGAAATCATTTCGGATAGTAAATTAATAATGGAAGTATATTCGGCAATGTTATTTGAAGCAGGACCAATACATACTCCCCTTGACACCATCAACTAACCAGATGGATAATAAATCACCCAAGCTGTGGAAGCAAGATTCCGAGTGTGCCGACTAGCACCATCGACGAATCCAAAATATACCAAGTCATCCATCAACACTTGCCAAAGCAGATAAAAAAAATGTCGATATCACAAAATACCTGAAAAAATATGTACAAAAATACAAAATATACAAAGAAGCAATTTCTTAGCTGTAATCTAAGTGAAATACTTCTTGAGGTAGAGCCCATTTCGGGGCTCTGCCAACTTGTTCCCTTCAAAATCGACTAATTCATAAGCCCCTTTTCCTAAAACTCATTTTACTACAAAGGGACCATACCACATAGACTTGAATTTTCTTGCCCCCCACGTGTATTTATCCTAGTCATAGACCAAGACAAGGTCACCTTCAGAAAATACCCGAGGACAGACAGCTTTGTCATATTGAGTTTTAATATTTTTCTTATGGGCCTTGTTTATTATGGCGGCATATCAACACTACTGATCGAGATGTTCCAAATGAATAAGGTGCTCTTCGAGACTAGAGGTCCCTGGAAGAAGCTCAACAGCTAACTTAAGGGATGGAATTTTGCATTAAATAGGAAAAATAGATTCCAACCCATAAACTAATTGAAAAGGTGTAAAACTAGTGGCAGTCTTCAGCGAGTTTCATTACGCCCAGAGAGCCGGGTACAACATGATGTGCCAATTGGAACGATTTCTGTCAATTGTCCTTTGTAAGATCATCTTAAGGGACTTATTCACGACTTCGACTTGCCCATTGGCCTGAGGATAATACGGAGACGAATGCTCCTTCCAGAAGCCGAACTTAAGAGCCAATTCGATCATCAGTTGGTTCTGGAAGTGACTACCATGGTCAGTAACAATCTCTCTCGTGATACCAAAATGTGAAATAATCTGATTGAAGAGAAACAATGTTGTCGTTTCACTATTATTTTTGTAAGTAGGCATGGCCTCAGCCCACTTCGTAAAGTAGTCTACGACCATTATGATATACCTGTGATTCGCCACTGAAGGCAGATTACAAGTGGTAAAGTCAATGCCCCACTTTGTAAAAGGAGCGATAATGATAACAAGAAATAGAGGAGCTGGATGCACGCGCATATTCTGAGTATAGACTTGACAAGGGTGGCAACATTTGACCACTTCAATACAATATTTGAAAATTGAAGGCCAAAAGTAGCTAGTAAGAAAAATTTTATGGGTTGTTTCAAGCCCTGGTAGATGACCACCACAAGCTCCACTGTGGCAATCATTGAGTACAGACTCTGTTTCCTCCAAAGTTAAGCACCGCATAAGAATTCAATCAACCCCTCGACGATATAATGTATCACCAACGATAACATAGTTTTTTGCAAGGTGATGTAACTTTTGACGCTCATCCTTGGAAGAAGAAGGTGGGAACTTCGAAGTCTGGAGATATATGATGATATCTCCATACCAGGGATCTTGTGAAGAAATGAGGAATAAATTCTCGTCGGGGAAATTTTCCTCATAAATAATGTCTTCTTCATAAGGTAGCTTGGAAATTAATTCCGCAAAAACCAATGACTTCTTAGACTTGGCTGGCAAGAACTCGAGATGGAATTCCTGTAAAATAAAAATCCATTGATTATATTTGCCCCCAATCACTCGCCTACTGAGGACAAACTGAAAAGCATTGACAACCGCTAAGACGAACATTTTGCGTAGCAGAATATAATGATGAAATCGCTGGACAAAATGGACAGCTGCCAAGGCCAATTTCTTAATAGGAGAATAGTGTAGTTCAGGACCTACCAGGCCTCGACTCAAGTAGTAAATCACATTCTCTGTGAGAGCATCATCCTCCTGAACCAGAACCATACCTATGGTTGATTCTGCTGCTGCAAGATACAAAAGGAAATCTCTACCATAATCCGGTGGACTCAACAATGGGGCAGAGATTAATGCCTGCTTCAAGGCATCAAAATATCATTGCACAAAGTCATCCCATAAAAATGGAACTCCTTTCTTCAGCAAATGCATAAATCCTTTAGTTATCTCAGCATAGTTTTCTATAAACCATCTCAAGAAATTTGCCTTTCCTTGGAGACTTTGAAGTTTTCAGATGGAAGACGGGGGAGGAAACTGAATTATTGCCTCAACCTTGAAGGGATCAACTCGAATCCCTTTAGTTGATATGATGAACCCTAACAACCGACCAGATGTAACTGCAAAAATGCACTTATTCAGATTCAACCGGATCTTGTAAAATCGACATCTCTCAAAAACTAACCGAAGGTGGCTGGGATGATCGATTCTCTTTCGAGAACGAGCAGCTAAATCATCCAAGTATGCTTCGATGACATGCTTGATATCATGGAAAGAGTAAGACATGGCCCGCTGAAACGTAGCTCTAGCATTTTTAAGACCGAAAGGCATCTTTTTGTATGCAAAGGAAAAATAAAAGTTGTCTTATGCTGGTCCTCTGGATGGATAGATATTTGATTATAACTAGAGAATCTGTCCATGAACGAGAAAATTTCATTACCCACACATTCATCAACTATCTGATCAATAAACGGTGTGGGGTAATTGTCTTTCAGACAAGCTTTGTTAAAATCCCTAAATTCGATGAACACTCGGATCATTCCTTGTTTTTTATCAACCGAGATTGAATTACAAACCCACTCCATTAAGGGAATGGGGTATATGAAACTCACCTTTAGCAGCTTTTCTACTTTTGCTTCAATATTTGATGCTTTCCTAGGATTGACCAGTCGAAGCTTCTGACGAATTGACTTGGCGTTTTCATACTTCTTGATCTCATGTTGAACTATGGATGGATCAATACTAGGAATTTCCTCATAAGACCAAGTGAATACATCTTGAAACTCCTTAAATAGGTCAGCGTAAATTTGAATCTCTTCAGGGGAACAATCGTCTCCGATGAAGACATTTTCTATAACATTAGGATTCCTAGAGATGTTTATTGCTACAATTTTTTAGATAATTTACATATTACCTTCAGCAAATAAATGTGCTGGAGCCAAAGGGTTTGAAACCGTACAAACATCACTAGTAAGAAGATTGGAGAACCCAGATTCGACTTCCTGCAATGGTGGAAGAAAATATGATTGATGATGTAAATCTTCCCAAGGTCGATTTACACCCGTCATTGCTTCTAAAATGGCTTTGTCAGATGGTAAACATATCTAAGCAATCCAGAGTAGAAGTAGAGTCAAGGGTCCAATCTGGGGCCACATCACCATCTAACTCCTCCTTTGAAAAAGGAGTGGGATGGTTGTCTGTAGAGTTAATGATAGATTGATAGCTAAGTTCTATTGCAGACATGGGGAATGCCATTCCACCAACCTACCCTCGATCTAATGTGGTCGTAGATGAAGGTAGTGTCCAAGGGTCTGAAAAATAATGAGTTTTAAAGAACTCCTTCTGTGAAGGCCCTTTCGAGGATGAAATTGCATTGATTCTAGCTGTAGGAGGGGGAAGGTCAAATATACCCATCAAGGAAGAGTACATCCCAACTCCTAGATTCTCTATAGGTTGACGAGGATTATCCACCAATGGAAAGGCAAAATCTGAAGTTGCTCAAGAGTCACCCGGAGAATAATCTAACTGATCAATTTTAATAATCCTCCCCTCATGAGGGAAACAAAGGATGCGGAATAGAGATGAAACTATGGCATCCATCTCATAAATCCAATTCCTTCCTAAGAGGAGGTTGTAATCCAGGTTGGCATCAACGATTTCTACTTCAATATTAATGACTTTTCCTCCAACACATATAGGAAAAGCTGAGATAATCCCGTGTGGCCTATGAGAATGACCATCAAATGCCATTAAGAGAGTAGGTGAAGGAACAGCTGAAGGTGATCCAATGGCCTTCCAACATGACATAGAAATTACGCATGTGGAAGCTCCCTCATCTATAACTATCTGAAAAATATTGGTTTTTTGGTAAGTAGACTTTATCTGGAAAGCCATATGGTGAGGAAGTCTCTTTTTGACATTGAGCATATCAAAAGTGAGCACTAAAGAATTTTTTGGATCCACTGCCTCGATTGTCGAAAGAAAAGCACTTCTTTGAGCAGGACACGACTAGAGTACCTCCAATGCAGACATAGCACAAGGACTTTGAGCTAGATCTTTGACAATTGAGTAGTTCTGGGCTGCCCTAGCATTAGGGTTAATAGTCACGCACTTAGCAGAACCTTCCGGTATCCGAGGTATAGGCTCAGCAGAGGGTCGCTCAATATGAAGTGGGTCCGTGGTATCAGGAGTAGATTTACCCTTAGATGTTTCTGTTTCACCATAATCGCGTGCCCATGTAGCAACATCGACATGAGAACCCATCATATAGACATTTGAGGAATTTTCCCCTTCCTGGTTGCCCCCTGCGGAGGTACCAGGGTTTGAGCTTGCACCAACAAGTAATTGTTGCCCTTGGGGAAAAGGGTTAGTCAGGATAGCTTGGGAGCTAGAGGACCCTTGCTGCACTAACAAGCACTAAGCATCTTGAACCTTGAGGCAAAGGTGAGTCAAATGATCTCCATTGCATAAATTGCATGGAAATTTAACCTTATTTTTGGACTCTTTTCTACCCTCACCGGCACCATTGTCAGGCTCGTTCGCATTACCCTTCCCTCCCAGATTCTTCTTTTTACCTCATCCCTTCTTCTTCCCATCAGATCGTTGATTTCCTTTGGGGTAGAGGCTTGGCCGGTGTTTATGGAAGAATGTTGGGAAGACGAAGGAGTATATGGTGCAGCCTGGTTAGAAGAAGCAGTTTGTAGAGATAATTCCTGCAATTGGTTCAAAAGGTTCATTGTATTTGCGTCAATTGATCCAAATATACCATCAGCATGAGGGCTTGGCTTCAGTTTGGCTACATCAACCTTGGATCTAGGAGCATCAGGTATGATTTTCTAGAGAGTCCCAGACTGAGAATATATCAGTTCTAATTGCTGGGCTCGAAAAATAACCTGCTCTTCTGAATAAACATCAGAAAGAGAAACATCCTTGGAGATCTCGGGTTGTAATGATTTTAGAAACCACTCGAGACAGAATTCTGGTGGAATTTTGGCTTTGATAAGCCTCTTTCTCTGTCTCCATTCCTGAATATGGTCAGAAATGTGAGTTGTCGTGTCTTGATGAAAATTGGCCAGAAGCTCCATTTTGGCTTCATAACGGACAGGCAACTGAAAATGGTTCAAGAAAATATTAGCCAAATCGGTGAAAGAAGTAAAGGTGCCCCCTGGCAACTCTATATACCATTTGGCCACATTGCTGGTTAAGGTGTGCTAAAATAACCTCAACCTGATTGAATCATCAATCAGGGAGTTGGATGAGCACCATAAATGGAACGTGGTTACATGGTCGCCCGGGTCTTCACCATTCTTCCCTTCGAATTTTTGAATATTTGATGGAAGTTTGTTTGGGACCGGAAGCAAAGCTAGATTGTACCTAATTGGATCATTTGTCAATTTAGTCAGGTCTGGCAGATTAAACGTGGCCAAAAAAGGAAGTTGTGGAGGACCTTGGGAATTCCATCTAGACTGGGCGAGGTTCCCATAGGTCCGAAAAGAATGACCTAGATTTGGAAAGGCACCAGGTTGCCCGAAGTAACTTGTAGAACCTACTGAACTAAAGGATGATCCTTGGGGTCCAAAAAAACTCGGAGTTTGACCAACTCCTGTCGCAAATCCTCTGTAACCGGTGAATTTACCCCCTAACGAAGTATTGAAAGGAGATGACAACCCTTGATAAGGGTTCCAAGCATTAGAAAAGGGTGAAAAACTTTGAAATGAAGTAACTGAGGAATACGACACATTCCCTTGTTGGCTGAAAAACTAATTCCCAACTCCTATATAACTAACCGCGGGGTTAGTCCAACTCTGAAAGGGGTTACCACCTTGACTTGTGAAAGGAAAAAGCATAGACCCTACTATCAGATTGGAATGTGGTATATGACCACTCCCAAATGGGAAACCCTGAAAAGAAGTTGATCCACTCATCATGGATGTGGAGGCGGTTGATGGTATATTCAATGGAATTGAAGGAATACCTTGAGAGGGCATTCTAAAAGGGAAAAATCCAAAACTGGATGCATTAGCTTGAGAACTTCCACTCATCGATGGAATGGAAGTAGACCCAAATAAGGAAGTGCTGGGAGTGTTAGAAGGGATGGAAGTAGTTCCTCCCCCTTGCACAGATATGGAATTCTGCATGCTCGCAACACTCATGGTGGATGCCATGCTTCCAACAGTGGTCATTGAAGGGATTGATGTGTGTGGACCTGGGATCGAAGGCCTATGAGTCGGAGTTCCAACGTATAACAATACATCTGTATGATCAGGAGGGAGAGGAGAATTCAGAGCCGCAACTGACTATGAAATCTCTTCTACTTCAATACTATCTTCTAACAGGAAGAGTACTCAAGAAAGAAGTGGTGTGTTCCTCTCTAACTCTATGCTAGGACCAGGTCTATCTTGTAAACTAATGCCCCCAAGCAGAGGATCAATCTCTGATGCGCCCGCTGCCACTGGTCGAAAACCACTGGTAGAATCGTTCCTACGCCTTCTAGGAGAAGGCTTTGGACTCGTAGGTGAAAGCCCACGAAGTCTCCGGGACCATTGAGATGGTCGATCAACCACTTTGAATTATTTTTATAAGATCTACTCAAAGACTCAAGAAAATTAAAAGCTAGGTCGACTAGGAGCACAGAACACACACTAAAAATGTCCCTAAAGAGATCAACAATTAAGCAACTTCCAATTATTTCCGCTCTGGGTGATTAGGACCAAATACCAAAATACAAGAAAGTTAATAATAAGGGCCTTCGGAAAATAGATTGGGGTAATTATGCCCCAGGTCTGTTAGCGAAGGTATCAGAGGTAGCTACGCTGACCTCCAGGCAATAGCATTTTCCGGTGCAAGCCCCCAAGCTTCAAAAGGGTGCCCTCCAGAAGCACTGCTGAATGTGATGCAACGTCAACCTTAGATGCCACGGGATTCCCCTCTGCAGCCACCTATGTGGATCCCTAGGATAGGCAACTAAAGATACCAACTCGTATCAGAAGCTGGGCGGAACAGTCGCGAGGTAGGATCCAACAAGTAAGAGAGGGGGTGTTTCTCGTCCTTATCTTCACGAACCCTTGTGCTTAACTCCCAATCACGGAGCTTTCCCGATCTCCCTAACGCTATTGGATTTCACTCTTTAATCAGACTTCTATGTTTTACAATTTAGAGTGGCCTTGGAGAGTTTACTCTCCTCTTGCCTAATCCAAGGCCTTAAATAAACCTAAAACTTGTTGGTGTATTCTGACGACAATACAAAAAGTTATAGTTTATTTTATTAAGCGCTTGATTTTAAGTGGCTGTTCTTATAAGTCACAGGGACAATATGGAAATGAAACTGATGGTGTTTGTATGATGCAAAAGAAATTAATGAAAAACTAACTTATATGAAATGCAATCGTTTGTTCTTCGATGAAAAGAAATTTCTACTTGGGTTCTAAGAAACTTCTATAAAGCAAAAACTTTTTCTTTTCTTTTCTTATAGCACACTTCTCACTCACAAAAACTAAAAATACTATTGATGCTTTAATAATGCAAAACTACCCTAATGCAAGGTGTACATGATAATGCAAGATCCTAGATTACTCTAAAAAGAAATGAAAGCAATTGTTTATAACTTTAATAAGCCAACTTAAGTGTTTGAAAAGAATACAAATTTCGAATACAAAATATTCTCCAAACAAGAAGGACTAATAAAAAAAGATCACAAATCACTTTCAAGAAATCAAAAGAAACCAAAATCAAACTTGGAAAAAGAAGACAAAAACAATGTTTTTTAAGGACTTTTCTTTTTCAAGAAACAATGAAAACAACCTTTCGAAAGCACTCTATATGCCACCAAAGACTCAAAGACTGAAAGAAGAGCACAAGGAAACTTTGCAAGTTACCAATTCGACAACGAATGAAAACTTGAACAAAAAGGGCTTCAACTTGCACTAATCGACCCAAACAGTAGCAAAGAGTTTTGAGAAACTGACCAAGAAGTTAGGAAAGAAACACTTTCAAATTCATCAAAAAGAAACTTTTGAAAAGCAAGGATAGGTGTAAGGCTACAAAATGATGGAAAGCAAAGCAAGTAGATCAATAATCAAGCTTGACACAAAGATCGAAAACAATCTGTTGTTCTAAATGACCAGAACAACCAAGAACCTCTATAAGAAGTCTTGTGTGTCAAAACAACAATCATAAACACACTCAAAAGCAAGCCTAGGCCAAAAACTTTTCAAAGCGGAAGATAATTGAAAACAGTAAGCTCACTGAATAATTCAATTCTAAAGACAAAGTTGACCACTTAGAAACCAAACAAACCAAGAAACAAATCTTTCTGGGCAGAAAGATTTGAAAAAAGCATGCAAAAAATGGTATACGTGATTGCGTTCAAGCACAGAGGTGTGTACACACGCTTCTGACAAATGAAACTTGCGTATACACGAGTTTTCTTCACAGAAACAAACGTACAAATGCTATTGTAAACAAACAAAATTGTGTATACTGAGTTTTGCAAGAAAAATAAAAACAAGGCCAGATAAAAAAGATCAAAGTTGAGGTGTGAGTTCCTACAGGACCAAACAATACCATCACAGCAAGCAAACTAAGAACTGATCCCTGATTGACACTGAACAACCCAAACTAGGAATAACAAGATTTTTATCCCCAGTGTAGTCGCCAATTCTGTTACGGGAATAAGTACCCTAGGGTTTTGGGTTGGAACCCCAACAGAGCAAGAGCAATCTATAGTAAGAAACACACATACAACTCAGGCAACATGCTTATATAAACAAACTATGCGATAACGATCATACCCGGATGTCCTTCGTTTGGGTAGTTCTAGCAAGGCTCAGACCCTTTGCAACTCCTGATGATATTCAAATCTGCAAATCAACCAATTTGAACATACATAGTAGCCTATAGATAAAGAATTTTAATGAAATCAAATTTATATCATATAAGAAAATGGTTAGTTATACATCAAAGTAACATTCATACTTGAATTACAACAATATCTGATGCATAAACGATCCAGGGATCTTTTGGTTATAGATGTATCAAAAGAACCACATGTAGAAATTGCAGCTTAACACAGAAATTTAATGTGCACATGAGAGAAGAATAAGAAACACATAAAGCATGAAAAGAAGACAACAAGACTTGATAATGGAGTTCGTCCAACTTGGACTACGTCTCCGGGCCCTGCTCGATCAATGGGGAGGCCTTCATTCATTAAATGGCATGAAAAGAAGAGAATATAATCATCAGTTACATAGAAGGAGTCTTATACCTCCATTGTAAAAAATGGCTGAGAAATGGAGAACTCAGATGGAAAAACAGATAGCGCTATTATGTTTGTGGTGTCGAGAAGGGTAGAAACCATATAAAATTTGTCCAATTCAGACAAAATGAACAATCAGCCCTCCTGCAAGTTGCTGCCTTGAACTGCATGCCAAAAATCCTCTCCCCCTACACTTTCTATGTGCATCGGGTTTTATAATGTTCTTTTGTTACAAAGGCCGCTTAAATCGAGGACCTTGTTTGTTTAGAATAGAAACAGTTTGAGTGGAAGGATCAGCGAGTGCAACAAAACCCCAAAAATGGTCTTTTTCTGTTTAACACAACAATACACGGAAAACAATAAAAATCCGACACGAAGCCTTTAAACCGGATTTCAAATTATATAAAATCGAACCTATAAATCCATCGGGTCCAGACCCTATATCACAATCACATATCACTAGTTCACTGGCCCTTATCACAGGGATCGGTGATCGTCGATCGCTGATATCGCCGATCGCCAATATCACCAATCACTGGTTTTAGATATCATCAATCCGTCGATCGCCGATACGTCGATCCACCGATCGCCGATACATTGATCTACATATCGCCGATATCGCACCTTGCGTATCACATCGGTGGAATCCATGCCTTCTACTCCTCCGATTGCCGATGGCGATCGTCGATTGCCTTAAGTCGCCGATATCATGTGTCGCTGATCGGGGGTTCCTTCCACCCGGCCTTAGGTCCTCACTTTGACTTCTCTGATTGCAATTTTCCTTTTAAAGGCTTTAAGTCCATTTTTTAGAGAAAATGCCTCATTTTCATAAGGAACAAAGGAAAAGTCTTTTGGTGATAACTTCATCATCCGAAGTCTATTTTAGCCCATTCGAGTTGCAGTAGATTCAGAATGAAAAGATCTATGCAATGAGACTATTTCCAGGAGCATCCTTGGACTTTCATTTTCCCCTGTTTCTTGCAAGTCAACCCAGAACTTTGATTGCTTCTATCTCTTTCATTCTGACTCTGATTGGAGTGTCGTCGCACCATTGGAATTAGGGCGACAAGCACATTGATTTGATGTCAAGATACTTACCTTTATGCCACTTTGAATTTTGAGCCTTTCCATGCCACTGTTGTTGAAAAGTGTGCAACAAGAAATGCTTGTTGAGAGTGCAACAAGATGATGGAGCTTAGTGAAAAGAGTCGCCTTCACTAAGTGGGCCCGCAGGCTATTTTTGGCGCAAGTCTATTTTTAGACTATGTCTATTTTTAGACATATGGATCATGTCTATGGATGATTGATCAAGTTGGGAAAAATAGATGGACTTCTATTTTTGATGAAAGTGTGAGTGATCAAAGTGTGAGTGATTACAGTGTGAGTGATCACAGTGTGAGTGATCAAAGTCAAAAATAGAAAAGTCAAATATTATTATCTCACAATAATATTTGGACTATAAACTTAATCTTATTCTCTTGGAGCACTTCAGTTTGAGCTACGGAAGTGGCACATGCAGCTGTCAGAAGGAAATTCGTTTTTCTTATGAGTCAGTTGAGTTGTTGCATGCATGACTTCAGTTAGAACTCAAGTGAGTTGAGTTTAGTGGACTGGAGGTACAGTTGATGGAGTTGTGTTCAGTTTAGCTTTGTTAAACTGGTTGTATTTAGTCTAACTGATCAATAGACTAAAGATGAGTTGGGTGAATTAGTTATTAATTAATTCACAAGTTATTAACTCATAATGCAACTATAGAATACATCAGTTAACTCAGTTGCATGTCAGTGCATGTTCAGTTCAGCAGGGACAGGTGTTAGAGGATCAGATTGCTATCAGTTGTGACTATAGCTGTGCATGATGATTTGCACAATCAAAGGATTGAGTATGCCAATGAGTTTGCTCACATATCTTCATGATATTATAGCTTGTGCTCACGTCCAACATAGTGTGGGTGACTATTTTGCAGTGTAAAATCGAGTTTGGGAAGCTATTCTCATCAGTTCTCGAGCAGGTTTGAGCAGTGGAGGCAGGCAAGCAGCGGGAGAGATTTGGAGATCAAATCTGAGCTGTATTGTGTGTAACAGGTGGAGATACTTGTGAGAAGTATTATGCTTTGTATTGTTACATGATTCAATCAATATAATATACAGATAGTGTGGGGTTTTTAGCGAGATGCTTTCCCCGGGATACATACTGTGTTTATGAGTTTGATTGATGCTTCTATGTGTGCCTGTGGATGTTTCTGCTTCTGTAATTTGATGATCAACGTAGAGGAGATTATGTATTATACATGTTCCGCTTAAATTGTATGATCAGGATAATCTCTGTTGAATATGTGTCATATTATTCAAAATTTCTACATGGTATCGGAGGTAGATAATTGTAGAAAAAGTTTTTACATGGTATCGGAGCCAAGTTGATTTGTAGGAAAAGTTCTACAGGATATCAAAGCGAGGATTGATCATCAGATCTACTATTCAGTCACGAATTCTAGATCGGAAGCAGTTGAGTTGGTTGCTGGTGGAATTCGAATTTGCAGCAGTGTTTTCTTGGTGACAACGCAGCAATGCCTTTCAACGGATTGCGATTGGAGTATGCTCTTGAGGGCAGCTCAAACTATATTGCATGGAAGGACAGGATGGAGGCAGTATTGGATGATAACGGGCTGAAGGAGTTCATAGATATGGATATCCCAAGGCCTACTGATGCTACTCAAGCTGATGCTTGGCAAAAGAAGATCGCAAAATGTCGAAGAATTCTGTTGGAGGGCGTGAAGGATCACATTGTGTCCAGCCTCCATGGAAAGGCTACTCCATATTTGATGTGGAAATCACTAACAGAATTATTCCAAAGCAAGAGCGATCAGAGGAAGCTGGCGCTCAAAGATAAACTCAGAAACATCAAATGCGAGAAGGGAGACAGTATTCCCAAGTATCTCACGAAGTTCACTCAGTGTCGAGATGAGCTGGGAAGTGTGGGGGTTACTGTCGATGGTGAGGACTTGGTGAGCTTGGCTCTCCTTGGTCTTCCGAAGAGTTGGCATTCCTATCAGGACTCTGTCAATGGTCGGGAGAAATTGCCAGGATGGGAGAGACTTTGGTCGGATGTTGTGCAGGAGGAGATCAAGCGGAGCACCAGAGACGGTTCTTCATCCATGCAGGATGAGGAGAACTGTGCCTTAGCGAGTAAGGCGAGGAAGGGGAAGGGGAAGGTTTCTCTTTCCGAATCTAGTTCTTCCAATGATGGGAAGAAGGTTGACAAGGCGAAGGTGAGATGCTTTCGTTGTCATGAGTTGGGTCATTATGCTACTAATTGCCCAAAGAAGAAGTCCAAGAAGGGATCCGAGGAAGGATCTGAAGGTGAGGCAGCCTCACTTGCTTCACAGTTTGAGTTGGACTTCACACTCTTCGCATGCATGGTTTCATCCATGATGGGAAGTGGTTGGTTTCTTGACAGTGGAGCTTCTTTCCACATGACCGGTGACAAAAGTTTATTCAGTACTTTGGAGGAGAAAGATCTCCAGATACTCATAGTGATGGGTAATGATGAGAAGTATAGTGTCTCAGGTGTAGGCACGGTTATTTTTCAGAGGGAGCATGGAGCTCGCCTTACCTTGACCGATGTCAAGTATGTACCAGGACTGAAGAGAAACTTGGTGTCGATCGCGATGTTGGAAGACAGAGGATATGATGTGGTCTTTACTAAGGGAAAGGTTTTCCTTAGACACATCATCACTAGACAGGTGAAGCAGATTGGTTCACGGGTCAAGAACCTGTATGCTCTTGAGGTTCAAGATGCATGCAAAGCCTTGAGCAGCAAGGCAACTAATGGAGACTTGGTGGTTGAGAGGGAGCGTATATTACCTCTCAACATGCAGAGCCAGAAGAAGTCTCAGACGATTGTGGAGGAGCTACGATTGGTGCAGCAGCTTCAGGAGGTTGTGGAGTAGCCACAACAGGAGAAGCTGAGAGGAGATCGAGTAGAGACATCTACTCATCCAGAGACCTCCAGTAGGGGGAAACTTCAAGCCAGGTGGGCTGAGGGATCGCATGCATCCATACCTCCAAGTAGGAGGTGGGGTGATGTGGATTGATTGTCCCAAGGAGGAGGGGCAGGATCCTTGAGGTACCCAACCTCTTGGATGAGACCTTGCTACGAGAGCCCCGATGTGTAGTAGCAGGAACTGACTGATTGGGTAGAGACAGATGCGGATGGAGCGGCAGAGAGAGCGACAGTGCAGGGAATCCCAGGACAGCGCATAGCTAGCAGGCTGTAGCAATGCGAGAGGCACAAGTGTTTTGCACAGTGTTAGGTGGCACAGAGAGGTGTGCAATGGTGCGAGATGCATGGAGATGTTGCAGTAGCGCAGATGTCAGAGAGGGAGCACTTGTCAGTAGCAGGTAGAGCTTCAGCATCAGAGGATGTTTCTATCCCAACAGGGAGGTCAGTTGGGAGGTGCAGTGCGGATGCAATGCTGGGAGATAGAACCAGCAGCAGCACGGATGCAGTCAGAGATCAAAGTGACAGAGGCTAGAGCAGTCAGATACTGAAGAGCACAGAGATGCAGAGTTTCAGTTGACAGAGGCAATAGCAGTCAGAGACTTTGATGACAGAGCAAGTGGACCGGCCAAATGTGTTGCATGGAGAACATTCCAGAGTTACAGGATCGGGTTTGAGAGGAAGCCTTTCTTGTTGAGAGGGAGTGTTGAAAAGTGTGCAACAAGAAATGCTTGTTGAGAGTGCAACAAGATGATGGAGCTTAGTGAAAAGAGTCGCCTTCACTAAGTGGGCCCGCAGGCTATTTTTGGCGCAAGTCTATTTTTAGACTATGTCTATTTTTAGACATATGGATCATGTCTATGGATGATTGATCAAGTTGGGAAAAATAGATGGACTTCTATTTTTGATGAAAGTGTGAGTGATCAAAGTGTGAGTGATTACAGTGTGAGTGATCACAGTGTGAGTGATCAAAGTCAAAAATAGAAAAGTCAAATATTATTATCTCACAATAATATTTGGACTATAAACTTAATCTTATTCTCTTGGAGCACTTCAGTTTGAGCTACGGAAGTGGCACATGCAGCTGTCAGAAGGAAATTCGTTTTTCTTATGAGTCAGTTGAGTTGTTGCATGCATGACTTCAGTTAGAACTCAAGTGAGTTGAGTTTAGTGGACTGGAGGTACAGTTGATGGAGTTGTGTTCAGTTTAGCTTTGTTAAACTGGTTGTATTTAGTCTAACTGATCAATAGACTAAAGATGAGTTGGGTGAATTAGTTATTAATTAATTCACAAGTTATTAACTCATAATGCAACTATAGAATACATCAGTTAACTCAGTTGCATGTCAGTGCATGTTCAGTTCAGCAGGGACAGGTGTTAGAGGATCAGATTGCTATCAGTTGTGACTATAGCTGTGCATGATGATTTGCACAATCAAAGGATTGAGTATGCCAATGAGTTTGCTCACTTATCTTCATGATATTATAGCTTGTGCTCACGTCCAACATAGTGTGGGTGACTATTTTGCAGTGTAAAATCGAATTTGGGAAGCTATTCTCATCAGTTCTCGAGCAGGTTTGAGCAGTGGAGGCAGGCAAGCAGCGGGAGAGATTTGGAGATCAAATCTGAGTTGTATTGTGTGTAACAGGTGGAGATACTTGTGAGAAGTATTATGCTTTGTATTGTTACATGATTCAATCAATATAATATACAGATAGTGTGGGGTTTTTAGCGAGATGCTTTCCCCGGGATACATACTGTGTTTATGAGTTTGATTGATGCTTCTATGTGTGCCTGTGGATGTTTCTGCTTCTGTAATTTGATGATCAACGTAGAGGAGATTATGTATTATACATGTTCCGCTTAAATTGTATGATCAGGATAATCTCTGTTGAATATGTGTCATATTATTCAAAATTTCTACAACTGTGTCTGAAGATCCACCTGGATCAATCCTCCCCATTGAGGAGCTTTTGGACTGCCAAAAGATTTATCATTTAGTTGGCAAGTGAGGGAATTGTTCCCTCACTCGTTCTTTCTCTAGCCATTTTTCCTTGCTGGGGTGCATCCTCTTGAAACCAATTTGAAGGTATTCCACATCTCCTCATCGTGAAGTCCTGGTTCTTCTGTCAAGGATGATGTCTTCAGGTAACTCATCGAGATACTCTGGTGCAAAATCATTAACGATAGGAACTGTGCCCACCTCATCGGTGTCCATAATCAATGGTGGTTCATACAGCTTTAAGTTCTCTACATTCACTACTGAGTACATCTACATATATATCAACAAGTTGAGATGAAAGGCATTGTTTCCAATCTTCTCCAAAATGGTGAATGGACCATACCAGATTGGTTGCAACTTCTTCCCTTCTCCCTTCATCTTGTCCTTACTGATATGGAACCACACTTTGTCGCCCACTTGAAATTGATGGTCGACTCGGTGTTTTTCATGTCGAGCCTTGTAACAGGCTCGACTTTTCTCCAACTGCTCTTGTACTACTTGGTGAATTAGCTGGATCCGCTGAATGAAATACTGAGCTTTGTCCTTGTCATTACGTCCACTGGAGTCCTCTTCCCTTCCAAAGACCATATCAAAAGGGTCCTTTGGTAGGTAACCAAAACATGTCTCAAATGGTGAATGTTGTGTAGATGAGTGCACTACTTGGTTGTAGGAATGCTGCACATATGGGAGATGCTCATCCCATAACTTAGGATGTTTCCCACAATAGCCTCGTAACAAGTGTACCATGGTGCAGTTGACAACCTCTGTCTGTCCATCAGTCTATGGATGAAATACCATGGTTCTTTTCAACTTGGTGTCCATCATCTTCCACAAGCTGGTCCAAAACTCTTTGAGAAAGCGAGAGTCCCAATCTGACACAATCGACGTGGGCAGCCCGAAATGGACCCAAAAATGCTGAAAGAAAAGATAAGCAATCTACTCTATAGTGATTTGCTTTTTACAAGGCATTAAAATACACATCTTACTAAAACGGTCAACGACGACATACAAATAGTCGTGACTCTTTCTAGACAAAGGAAAACCTCCTACAAAGTCCATTGACACACTTTCCCATGGACGACTCGGAATAGGGAGTGGTGTGTAGAGCCCAAGTTTTCTATTAGAGGGCTTTGAAACAGAACACATCACACAACCCTTTACATAGCAAGTCACAATGTTCTTCATATGAGGCCAAAAACAAAATCTTTGTACATGACATAAAGTCTTTTTGACACCAAAGTTTCCAGACATAAGAGAGGTGTGGGCCTTTCAAATTACATGTACTCTTTCCCCTGTGGGAATACACAAGTTGCCAAGGTGATACAACAATTCCCCTTGCAAGTGATAGTTTTCCACCTGTGAACCATGGATTAGTTTTGCATAAATTTCCTTAAAGTCATCATTGTTAGCATATTGTTTAGCATAACCCTCAAAAGATAATGAAGCATTATGCAAAATAACAAAAGCAGAAAAAGGAGGGTGAGATAGAATATCAACCACTTTATTGCTAGTGCCCTTCTTATACTTTATTACCAGATGAAACTGTTGAAGAAAATCCATCCACCTAAAATGACGAGATTGCTGCAACTTGGTTTGTGACTAAAGGTACTGCAAGCGTTGGTGATCTGTATGGATGATGGTCTCCTTTCCGATCAGGTAGTGTTTCCACTTTTTCGCACTCTGCACCAAGGCATAAAGCTCCTTGTCGTAAGTGGGATAGTTTATCACACACTTCTCAGAATGGTAAAAAATCAGCTTCTTTTTTTGCATCAGTACAACTCTCATGGCATATCTGTTGTCATTTGTTTCAATCTCGAATGGCTGTTGGAGATCTGGTAAGGCTCAGACTGGCGCGGTGTTGATATTTTCCTTCAATATTTCGAAGGATTTCTGTTGTCTTCCTCCCCATTGGAAGACCTGTTTCACACTTGTCAATGTGTGCAGAAGTGCTGCAATAAGAGAGAAATTGGCAATAGATCTCCCCAAATACTGGACTGCACCTAAAATGCTATGGACCTCAGTTACACTGGTAGGCTTAGGCCAATTTACAATTGCTTCAACTTGAGAAGGATCAATCTTTAACTGACAATGACCAACAATATGACCTAGGTAACCCAAAGAGGTTTTCCTGAACTCAGACTTTGACAACTTTACATAGAGTTTTTCCTTTTTCAATACATCAAGCACTTTCTTCACATGACACACATGTTCATTCCAACTTTTACTAAAGACAAGTATATCATCTAAATATACAAGAACAAATTCATCAATGAAAGGCCGAAAGAGATCATTCATGACCCTCATGAAAGTGGCTAGAGCATTGCAAAGTCCGAATGGCATCACCATCCATTTGAAAAACCCCTGTTTGGTCTTGAAGGCGGTTTTCCACACGTCTTGCTCTACAATTCGGACCTAGTGATAACCACTACGCAAATCCAATTTGGTGAAATAAACAACATTCTTTAACTGATCTAATAAATCATCTATGCGTGGAAGAGGGTAATGATTTTTCACCGTGATTTTGTTTAGTGCTCGGTAATCCACACACATCCTCCATGTGTCATCTTTCTTTGGCACTAAGACAATCGGTGAGCCACATGGAGAAGTGCTCGGCCTGATGACCCCTTGGTCTAGCAATTCCTGCACCTGCTTCTTGATTTCCTCCATCTCAATGGTCGACATCCTGTACATGCCAATATTTGGTAAAGGAGTGTCATGCTGCAAATGGATTTCATGTTGGATTTCCCTCTTCAGAGGTAATCCCTTCGGTTCCTGAAACATCTCATCATAATTAGAAATTAATTCACATAATTCATGTTTATGTTCCTGATCACAACCCTGGAAAGCATCAACTAATTTGCATTTTTTTCCCTTACAACCATAAGCATGCAACCGTTACTGGAATTCACCAGCCTTTTCATTTGTCCTGCACTTACGAGGTTGGCATTAATTTTAGTTTGATGAGCCCTTACTATACATTCTACCCCATCTTTTGTGATTTGGTATTTGTTTTCATGACGGAAAGATACTGCCTTTCTATCATATAGATATGGACTCCCTAACACCATGCCACAAATATCCAATGGGATTACATCAAGTTCTACTTCATCCACTAGCTTAGAAGCGATCACAAATTTTACTTTACATTGCCGAGTTACATTCAATTTTTCTTTATCATGTATCCATCCCAGTGGGTAAGGTTTCGGATGTGGTTTGGTTTCTAAGCCGAGTTTCTTTACCAAGGATTTTGTGATTAAGTTTTCTTGGGATCCAGTATCAAACAGAGTTTCTACTTTAGTATGATTTACAACAACTCTGATATGAAATAACTCAATTCTCTTTCGATCATTAGGAAGGGATTCATTTACAGAACTAGTGCCTTCATGCGATTCAGAATTAACATGAGGTGTAAGAGTACCTTTTGTTCCTGTGGCTGTGATTAATGCTTCATCTCCCGAATTAGATCCAAGATCTTACTGCGCAGTTGCCATTGTCTTTTGCTTCCCTTTTCCTCCATACTTCTTTGGACGCTTTTCTGGGTGTTGTTTCCAACAGTGATTGTCATCGTGGCCTTCCTTTTTGAAGTGATTGCAATATGGCCTTTCTCCTTCCTTGGCTACTGCCATCTTCTTCTCCTTTCCTTTCCATTTTGCTTTAGACTTGCCATTGGGAGGTTTGAACGGTGGTTTTCTAGAATGATCATCTCTTTCATTTTTGCCCCTGTTCTCAATATGAATTGCCTTCACACTGGCTGACTCAATAGTAGTTGGTTCAAACAACAATAATGAATGGCTAATGTAACTATGTAGCAATCCAATGTACTTAGTTACTAGTTTAGGTGTATCAAGTGCAATACCCAAATTAAGTGCTTGCTTTCTAAACTCCTCTGTAAAACTCTAAACATCCTGACCTTTGCCTTGCCTTGAATATTGCCAATTCATTTATTCTTTCTGCTTGTAACCCAAGGGATAAAATTGTTCCTCTAATGTAGAAATAAAATCAGGCCATGAGGAAAAGAGGTTACCCACATTCCTACTGCTTTGCAATTTTCTCTCCCACCAAACAAGAGCGGTGTTGCTCAGCCATAGAGAGGCCAACTGAATCTTTGCCTCATCCTCCACGATCTATTGAATCTTGCAGTAAATCTCAATATGCCTAATCCAATTACTAAGCTTCTCTACATTACTTTCACCATCAAACATGGGGAGATCAAATTTAACATCTAATTTAAAGAAAGGTTTCTTAGATGCATCCCTGGGATTTCTATGATTATGGTGGTGAGAGGAAGAAGAACTTTCACTTGTGGAAGGAGAAGGAGGGGGGTCGTCTTCACCATTTCCATGCGTTGAACCTTGTTTTATTGGATTTCTCCCTTCCGCTCTCTCTAGCCTTAAAACCAACTGACCGACATTCTCTACCATTGAATAGAAGGTCTTGCGGAAATTGCGCTCCTCCTCAATACGAGCCTCATCTTCCACGTTTCTCCTTCGATGTGGACACCCCGCTTCAGGATCGAAAGGTTCTAGCTCCCCTTCACCTCTTTGGAGCCTGTTTCTTGTTAGCATACAAACATGCAATTCACATCTAAAAAGACCTGCTTTGATACCACTTGATCCAGGGATCTTTTGCTTATAGATGTATCAAAAGAACCACATGTAGAAATTGCAACTTAACACAAAAATTTAATGTGCACATGAGAGAAGAAGAAGAAACACATAAAGCATGAAAAGAAGACAACAATACTTGATAACGGAGTTCGTCCAACTTGGAATACGTCTCTGAGCCCTGCTCGATCAATGGGGAGGCCTTCATTCATTAAATGGCATGAAAAGAAGAGAATACAAACATAGAAGGAGTCTTATACCTCCATTTTGAAAAATGGCTGAGAAATAGAGAACTAAGACGGAGAAATAGATAGCACTACTGCGTTCGTGGCATCAAGAAGGGCAGAAACCATATAAAATTTGTCCAATTCAGACAAAATGAACAATCGCCCCTCTTGCGAGCTTCTGCCTCGAACTGTGTGCCAAAAATCCTCTCCCCCTGCACTTTCTATGTGCATCGGGTTTTATAATGTTCTTTTGTTACAAAGGCCGCTTAAATCGAGGACCTTGTTTGTTTAGAATAGAAACAGTTTGAGTGGAAGGATGGTGGGTGCAACAAAACCCCAAAAATGGTATTTTTCCATTTAACACAACAATACACAGAAAACACTAAAAATATGACCCGAAGCCTTTAAACCAGACTTCAAATTATATAAAATTGGACCTATAAATCCACCGGTTCTGGTCCCTATATCGCAATCACATATCGCTAGTTCACTGACCCTTGTCGCGGGGATTTCCGATATTGTCGATTTACCGATCGTTGATATTGCCGATATCGTTGATCCGCTGATCGCCGATACGTTGATCCGTCGATCGCCGATACGCTGATCTGTCGATCACCGATATCACACCTTGCGTATTGCATCGGCGGAATCCATGCCTTCTACTACTCCGATCACTGATGCCGTTCGTCGATGCCGATCACCGATTGCCTTAAGTTGCCGATATCGCATGTCGCTAATCGAGGGTTCCTTTCGCATGGCCTTAGGTCTGCCCTTTGACTTCTCCGATTGCGATTTTCCTTTTAAAGGCTTTAAGTCCATTTTTTAGAGAAAATGCCTCATTTTCCAAAGGAACAAAGGCAGAGTCTTTTGGTGATAACTTCATCATCTGAAGTCTGTTTTAGCCCATTCAAGTTGCAGTAGATTTAGAATGAAAAGATCTATGCAATAGGACTATTTCCAGGAGCACCCTTGGACTTTCATTTTCTCCTGTTTCCTGCAAGTCAACCCAAAACTTTGACTGCTTCTATCTCCTTCATTTAGACTCGTATTGGAGTGTCATTCGCACCATTGGAATTAGGACGATGAGCACTTCAATATAATGTCAAGATACTTGCCTTTCTGCGACTTTGAATTTTGAGCTTTTCCATGCCACTGTGTCTAAAGATCCACCTGGATCAATAAGCAAATTTAATCTTAGGAATAAGACAATGTTTTTTTTTTATTGTAGAAAGCTATAACAAATACGGAAAGAGTTCACCCGAGTCTTCTTCTTCTGGCTCTAAGCGTAACTGTCCTCCAGATCCATTCAGTCCCAGTCTTTAACAGCTTCCTTCCATAACCAATACCATGATATCTCAAGCAAGTGGGAGAATATCAACACTCAAGGAAACAAGGGTTTCCTGAAACTTGGGGAAGTTCTTGAAGCACATGGATACTTCAGACTCAGTCAGGGATAATCTCAGTATAGTAATCCTATCTCTTCTTCCTTCCTTTAGGCCTTCCCATAGAAGTCTATTTATACTTCTCCCAATTAGTTTTTTAGTTGGGAAATAGTTGGGCCATGGGCACTAGGAGGTAAACAATAGGTAAAACCTGTGAACTCCACCCATAATTAAGGAAATTTATTTTTTTTAAGTGTTTTAACACATATACGCGGGTTGGGTATTGACTAACCCGCATGTACACGCTTTTATCTCAGGGCAAAGTAGCGTACAGGGAATAAAACACTGTTTTTAAAATATTTGGACCAAGTCTGGAAGGAGGGGTTGCCCTAGGCCATAAACCAAGCATCACAAATACCAAGGGTGATATTTGGAGCTATAACAATTCCATCCACCTAGTTGAATGAAATGAAGCTTGGGGAGCATGTACCTCGATTTGAGTCATTATTCTGGGGGCATGCGAACTTATAGCAAGCATAGTTTTTCATTTCAAGCTTGTGTAAAGATGAAATCGAATCCAAGCAGAGTTCTCCATGATTCAAGCTTGTGTAAAAATGAACCCACACCTAATTTACATCTTGTGATTGTCGTTTTTATCAACTGATTTCTGCTAGATGAGCCTTGTTGGTTCATTCCATTGCCACCATCCTTTTGGTCAATCATATGCTTTCACTTGGTTGTTTTTCCTTTCCTAAGGAACCTCAACAACGAGTGGTTTTGTTAGCCAACCTCTTGACCATTATGTGTTTTGAGCAGTTCCTCCATTGCCAAAACCAATTGCTACCCTTTATACCACTTGTTCCTCTAGGATGAGTCACCTTTAAGCTCTTTTCTGACTCATAAAAAATGAAAAGATTGACGATTATTTTTCCCTTTTGACTCGTAAAAGAAATAAAATGGGGGGTCTGCTTTCAAGCTCTTTTTCAACCCTTTTAAAAATTAAAAGATCGTCGAGCTCTTGTTGCTTTGAACTCGTTAAAGTCTATGAAGCGTCATCTATGAAGTATAATTTTACCCCTTTTACGGGCTGGGATAGATTACTTATGAAAATGGTATACGTTGATCTATCATGGTCAATAGGTTCCCTTGGATATTGTTTTCTACCTTTTCAGATTTGAGGGAAAAATTTACGAAAAGGGACCTTTGGAGTTTTCTTTTCCGTGTCTTTTTCAAACTCTCTAAACATGAAAAAGTCTCGGAGTTTTACCTATGTCAGACTCGTTAAGCCCTGATGACATTGGACTTGTCATCATGACAAGATCGAGCTTCTCCTTCCTAGGGCTCGTTAAAATTTACTAGGTCAGATTTGTCCGAAGGACAAACTTATATTACAAGCATATGCTATTCCCTTCAAGCTTTTGTTTCAAAAATAATTGGGGTACTTGCCAGAAATGGTGGGGAAAAATTTGGAAACATTCTATTGGTTATTACAGTAGCTTGTCACTCTTGAACATTGACACTCTTTCTTCTTCGTGTCGGGTTTGGATATCCTCATTCTATCGTTGGCCTTCCAGGTTTTGAGTCATTCATTTTGACTCATTCTATCGTTGGCCTTCCGGGTTTTGAGTTATTCATTTTGACTCATTCTATCTAATCCTTGTTGCATCATCATGACCTTTGATCCCTTGGTACCAAAATGCTGCCAAATTCCGGAGTCGTGTCGTCGATATGTTCAAGAGCTTAATCCTTCTGCAATTTTTATCCTTACACACCTTCCTATGATTCTTTGTATCATCCACCTCATCTTATTCCTTTGTCTCGCGTCGATGATGTGGGAAACATTATGGCCCTCCTTTGACCGATCGCTTTCTGTTGACTTCAACTCATTATCCGGGAAGTTGATCTAGAGACTCTTTTCTGGTACCTTAGAGCTTGCATGCCTCAATGGCAAGTTCTTCGCATTCAATGATAGGCTTGCATCATTGGTCTTCGATCGAGTGATTTCACAAGTGTTCAACTTCAGATCATTCTTCACACTTTGTGGATTGTACTAGTAGTACCTTGAGAACCATTGACATTACTGGTGGTCTCTCTCGCGCTTGTTAATGGTTTACATCATTGGCCGGTAATCAAGTGATTTTCTAGTATGCTCGACTTCAGCACATTTATTCGCATATTAGAATTTGTACCATGATCAGGTTGGGATTCAAGACCCTGGGCTCAGATTACACAAGTCCAGGTTGCGTGGATTGATTCATACATGACTCTTTTGATTGGATGGCTGCGACCATACCTGAGTCTTTTTTGTGGTCTTTCTGATTGGATGGTTGCATCCATACCATAGACCATTTATGTTTATCTTCTGGATGGCTACGCCCATGCCTTATAAACATGTATTTCCTTTCACTATGTACTCATGTATCAGAGATATCAGTTGTACTTGCATTGCAGGTTCTCCGTGAGGATGTTCTGTTTCGGTTATGGATTCGTAAATCATTTCACCCCTCCCACTCTCTCAACCTTCATGCTTTAGGGGGCATCTGTTACACAATAATTTGTCACCAACCTCGCATTCCCTGATCCCGGATACTACCGGTCCATATTACTGACATCTATTCTGTGTCATGTTGCCAATTATGTGTCAATACCTTCCTTGTAATCTCAGGAAGAATGTTTCAGTTCATTATCCCTGAAGTAGACCCCTTTTTACCTAAGTTTCTGGGTCATCGTGGGTCATCAGTTGTCCCACCCATGAAGATGGTCAAGTTTGCACTAGCCCTAGCGAAGTCATCACTCTGTCCCTATGTTTCACCCGCAAAGATCTACTTTTGGCAAGTTTTTTAACAAATCATCGAAGCTTCGAGATGAAACTGCTTCATGGGCGGTCCTAGGGCTGGTTGTTGGGTCAGATGAGCTCACTTCTCTCCTTTGGGATAGTTGTTCCACCTTTTGTGCAACCTCCCTAAGAGATAAGCTCTTCCTCCCATCTCTTATGGAACCTCTCCCTCCTATAAATGTCTCCTCCATGAATGAGATCAACTAGCTTGGATGTAACTTGATGATAGCTAGATGTAATTTGGTAGCTTCAGGTTTCTAAGAGAGGAGTAGAGGTAGAGAGTGTTATTGGAGTGTGGAAGTAGCCTCACATGTATTTTACTTGAGATATGTTTGAGTAGAGTTGGTTTGAGAACTTTCTAGCATCAACCTTTTGGATGAGAGAGAGAACCATTTGTTCCCTTGGGATATGGTTCACAAGTAAATTCTTACGGAGACATGCCGACGGGACCCTTCGAGGAGACTTATGACGTCAAGGTTCAGTTGTGAGTTTTACGCTGATTTATATTAATAAAAATCAATAGCTTGTTTCCTATATCATATGTTGAACTGTATGCCGATAGCTTGAGGTTCCTTGACGCTTCAAGTAGATTGTTTGGTCATTTTCTCTTGCATTTGTGGTGTTTCTCTACATGTTTTTTTTAGGAATAAGTGACTAGAAGAACAAGAGTTGGAGCAACATGACGAGGACTTCATCGAATGATGACCTGAAGGTAGGCCTTCATGACACCAACTTTCTAAGGAAATTTTCTTTGGTATTGTCTTTGCGATGACTAGACCCACTCTAGGGCTAGAGGGGTTGCCTCTGCCCATAGAGGGAACTTGCCTGTGTCACACAAAGGATGCCCAAAGGAAACTTGAGCTGGAAACTGACTTGGGGATGCTTGTGGGGTACACTGATACACCCCACAACTATCAGGTGTACTTGCCTACCAGTTGGAGGACAATGGTTCGTAGACATCTCAAGTTTGATGAGCAGAAGGCCATGTGAGTTTCCCTTGAGAGGGAACTCCAACTATAGGTTGTGGAGGAACTTTTGGTTCCTAAGGATGAGGAGCCTCAGACTGATGCGGAGCAGCTGCATGCAGAGGTTACAGGAGTGGAGACATCCACTCAAGTAGAGTCTTCCAGAGATGGGTTAAAGCACATGAGAGAAGCTAACAGATTGTTGTCGGATGCGAGAGAAAATGTGGGAGAACCATCTTCTCAATGCAAATAGAGGATATCACCTAATAGGTACACTAGATAGATGGCCCTTGTTGGGGAATGTGTTGAGACCTAACCATCTTCCTTTGAGGAAGCAGTGCAGCAGTCGATTTGGGTTGATGCTATGGTGGAGGAGTATGACTCCATATTTCAGAAAAATGTTTGGGATGTTGTTCCAAGACTGAAGAACAAGCCAGTTGTGTGTTCTCGTTGGCTTTGCAAGGTAAAGCAAGCTGTTGATGGTAGTGTGGAGAAACATAAGACAATATTTGTTGCCCGTGGTTTCTCACAAGTCGAGGGGATCGATTATGATGAGACATTTGCTCTTGTATCAAGGTACTCATCTATCATATTGATGGTACTATTAGCACAGATGGGTTGGAATATCCATTAGATGGATGTGAAGGCTGCATTCTCAATGGCAAGATTGAGGAAGAGGTGTACATAGTGCAGCCAGAAGGTTTTGAGACCTTTGATCGTGTGTTGGGTAGCGCAAGGCTTATGGAACGAGTATGGGGTGTGAAGCCCAGAATTTTGGGTAATATTAGGGTAAAAGACTCCGTGGAAAGTGTGGAGCGCGAATTATAGTAGGTTGAGTCAAAGGGTAGTCCGCCTAAAAATAATGTAAAGAAATAGTAATAGAGTCGGCTCGTGGAGGGATCGTGGGCCAAGGGAAAGTATAAATAGAGCGGGGCTCTATGAGGGAAAGTAGTTATTTTGGAAGATGGAATGTAATGGGTTCTAAAAGGAAATAGCTTGAAAGCGTCTATAAGTCTGAGTCAAGGGAGTAGGGTAGAAGGTAGAGGCTCTGCAACTATGTGTGCAGAGGCCTGGAAATTTCGTCGCTGTGTGCGCAGGGTGGATCTGGATGTATTGTTGAAGATTGATAATAAAGATAAGTTTCTTCTGAATTCTGTGTTGATTGCGACTTTACTCTTTTATGATAAATGAACTATTATGATTTCTGCAATTGCTACGATTGAATACATGTGAACTGGGTTAATCTTGATGCGTGAAGTAACCAAAAGTAATAAATGTTTGCTTAAAGACCGTTTTAACTATATCAAACTAGTAATAAGTGATTCCATCTCTAATAAGCGTGATAAGGGTATTCTGATCTACGCGGATCTAGCGTAGCGCGACGCTGCACAACTTTGCGCGAGACCCAAACCACATCAAAGACATCCCCAGGGTGCGTAAACCTAGTTCCAACACCCTCCCCTGCTACCTCGAGTGAGACCTCAGTCTGCGCTTTGCGGGCTATTGCCAAAAGGGCTGGTAGCTGCGGGATTTGTTTGGCTAAATAATTCTTCCAAACCTAGGTCAAGCCCCTATAAGCCAACAAATGGTTCCGTTGCTGGGACCGAGATCTGCCTAAGGGGTTTCTAATGTGGGAACACTGGAATCCTACAGAGAAAGAGTTCGAAGATTGGTGGGATCTGAAGCTCCATGAGTTCATGGTTCAGGAAAACAGGAACCCATAAATATCAGAGGAACAGTGGTTGGATCGCTATATCCTCATGGACATAGATGAGATCTTCTTCGTAACATTCCCGATAGAACTATATGAGTGGATCGCAAAGTTAGTTGATAGTGTGGGAAGGTGCAGATTAGACCAGTCGATCACTGGGTAGATCGAATCATTGGAGTCTTTATCATTGAATTCGCAATAGATACCACTGTAAGCTACAACGAAGCGGAAAGACAATTTTTCCAAGGATCACGGGGTCGGTACATCAAGTCATTAAACACTTGGATTAAGATGCTGTTGTGCGAAAAAAATATTATGCGCATACATTAATGTCTGGGGTAACACGAAGTGGAAGAGGTTACCAAGGAACGGGAGGAGCAGGGAACAGTCCTCTGATTTCTATCTTGCAGGAAAGCAAGGAAGATCTCGCTAGGTTCTCACCCAGAAGTGCAGTCCGGTTGATTACAGAACACCTTCCGCTGATACCACCTCCATCTATGCCATCACCCCCATCACCCACGTCACATCCGCCCACACCACCTCAACCCTCACCACCTCTTCCACCACCTCCTAGAATAGGGATGGCGGCCGCAGTCAAGTTACCGACCTTTCAAGGTATAGGGAATGAAGATCCAAGCCAGTTTTGGTTTGTGATAAACTCTGTATGGGACGCGCAAGGTATAACGGATGAAAACATCAAAAAGGCTACGCTGGTCAGTGCACTCCAGGACTGCGTGTTGACATGGTACATAAAACACTCAACCGACCACCCGAATGAAGGACTAGTAGCTATACAGGATACACTTAATAAGGAGTTCGACCGACCAAAGTCTAAGAACTGATCGATCATTGGGTTCAAGGAAATAGCAATGCTGCCTGGTGAAACCCTGTGGGATCTGGACCAAATATTAAAGAGTACTATTCACGAAGCTAATATGACGTTGACCGACGGATAGCATTGCACACGATTTGTGGCGTCATTAACACCCCATCTAAGGATGGCTCTGTCACGACAGAATATCTCAACCTAGGCCAAGGCACTAAAGACACCTATGAGGTTATATGCGACCCCGATTCTCGACCCAGGGTTGGGAGTTCAGCAACTTCACCTGCAACTTCAGAACTTAAGTTTGGAAGTACAAAGCTTGAAGCAAGGAAGAATGCCTCGATCAGGGGTATAGTTGGAGGCACGATGTATTAAATGTAAAAGCTACGCACACGACAAAGACCATTTCCCGGTCTTCACGAACTATCTGGCCGGAGGAGGCCCGATGCCATTAAAAGTGGAAGTTGAGACAAGACAAAATGCCACGCCTGCACTCTGGTGCACGATTTTCTAGGTGGGAGGGAAATATGCAACAGATAACTTCCATCTATTATAGAAGTATACCCAGACCTCACAACAGTTATATTGCATTTTTTGTCGATCAGTAGGACACGATGAATGAATGTGTCAAAGTTACGACTTAATGATGGAACGAACCCCAGCCTACAGGGCACATGCTGAAAAATGAGGAGGATTTCAAGGATGAGGTGGGGGAAGAGTATGGGGACCTAGCCGAGGTTGCGGACAGATAACTTGTTATAATTGTGATGAACAAGGACACTCTGCTCGCGAGTGCACTAACCCAACTAGGATCTCATGTCCCTATTGCGAACAGTTTGATCACAAATTGGTATATTGTCCAACCTTGCTTGCCCAATTAAATGAGAAAGGGGTGCTTCAACCTTCACCAACCCAAAATTTCCAGATGATGCGTGAGGCAACTTCGTGAAGAGGACACTAGTATAAATATGGTGCGAAGGAATGGCGCAACGGAAGGAGGGAACATAGGAGGGGAGCAAGGCGACCTGCCTATGAGGAACCATACCGTTGAAATACAACAAGGAAGGGCGGGGCCAAACAAAGATTAGCTGAGCTTCACGAAAGTTGCTACCTCAGGAGAGAAGGACCAAATGGAAGCCAAAATGGACCCCTACATGATCACCTCCTTTCTTGATGTATGCATGAAATTGCTGCAGAATTAGAAGGTTGTCCAAGGGCTACAGGGGTTGATTACCAGGAGCGTCGAATTCACCGAACCCCAGGTGGTCTGAAGGATAGGATGACATTCTCTACGCACTGGACGAGAAATGAGAATGACGACGCAAATATGAGATTATGAGATGGATCAAGTCATCCTGGATTTAGGGTCGGATGCAAATATACTACCTAAGCAAACTCGGGAGCGTATAGGCAAGCCCATACTGCAATGGTCCCCAATTCAACTACGAATGGCTAACCAACAAAAAATCTTACCAATGGGCCGATTGCAAGGAGTGACGGTGGATATCGATGGTGTAACGACCCAAACTGACTTTGAAGTCATAGAGCTTATCAATGATAGCAATCAGGATTGATTGGGCCATTGACATGAAAGGAATCATCAAGTTGAAAAGGCACATGATGAATTTCGAAAAGAAGTCACTTCGCGTAGTAGTTCCGCTGGACCCAGCGGAAGGGGAGCGCTACACAGAACCCGTCTGCGACGAGGAAAATAATGATGAACTGGATTGCATTTATCAGATAACGACGTAGAACCCCGATCAAA
Source organism: Pinus tabuliformis (assembly GCA_031772625.1). Classification (NCBI taxonomy): domain Eukaryota; kingdom Viridiplantae; phylum Streptophyta; class Pinopsida; order Pinales; family Pinaceae; genus Pinus; species Pinus tabuliformis. The sequence continues at coordinate 349,431,041 of CM062810.1, read as the reverse complement.
TGCATTACAATGACAATAGAAGAACCTCATGGGAACGTGAGAGTATCTGCACTATCGATTCTGAGGAGGAGACAGAGCGTTGGCGGAATTGATTACAGGGAGTTACAACACTCAAATATAATAGGGTGACTCAATCGATACGATGTGAAGAAAGACACCACCTGAAAGAGCAAGACGTGACCATTGAAGACCAGCTCACATGTGTAGTACAGGAACCACCCAGTGCATCGGCAGACAGGGTGCACGCACCAACAAAAGTATCGAGGAAGCTCAGATACACGAGAAAGTTTCGACTTTGAATTGGAAGATATGCGTGGCAGTTAAGTTGGCACAAAATGATAGCACGAAGAATATGGGTGTATGGCAGACGACCGACACCTCAAACAGACCAGAGTGGACCACAGGATCATCAAGCTAGAGGGAACCTCCCCCATACAGCCCAATCAGCCACTATAGGCATAGCTTCTCCCACCAGAGACGGCATCCGCGACACAGTTCAGCAATTGTGGGCTGCCATTCGGCATGCAAAATGACGACTTGATGAGTTGGAACAAACTGAGGCCCGAATCCGTGACCACAGTATGAAGTTGGACAAAGCCATCGAGAAACTTCAATTAGAAGTAGCCGCTCTAGATGACGAAAAGGAATGGCCCAAGGAAACCAACATGGTTGGATTTCCTACCTTAATATGGCTGCACCAGAAGCCACAATGGCGCGCACACCATAATTTCGTGACAGAAGCAGGAGGACAACTAGGATGCTCGCGACCCGAGTTAGTGAGGAACTTAGAGACCCGCGGGAAGGGTTCGCCCTTCTGACTATCTGTCGAGTGTCCAGTCCCAGCACCCCAAGCAATTGGAAGAGGGTGTGTGACTATAAAATAGGTTGTTGTACAATGGTGCGATATGACTACTGGCCCCTTGCAGAAACTGCATCTACAACCTTGGGGATTCGCGGCTACAAAGGAAAGATGGAAGTGACCGTTAAAGATACTTCTCATAGTATGATGGCGCATTTAAAGCATCGTGAAGCAAGCAGCGAGCCATTATGGAAAAAGCATAATCGTCCAAAACGCATTTATGAGCTACCAGAAGAACAAGCCACCGATTTTCGGGTTCAATCGATATATAAATAGACCAAAGGTCACACCACCACGTCGTATTGTCCAGCAAGAAATTCGACCCATATTACCTACATCATGAGCAACGGGGAAGTTGAAAACAGTTCGTGATTTCTGGCATTTCCATAACAATAAAAAGATGTCATCTTGAAAGCTCAAAGGCCTACCACCGATAGTCCATAGCCAGAGTTGCCACAGGAAGTAGAACACTCTAAATCCCCATGTATGCCAAAGACCAAGAAGAAACCTCCACTCCTAGAATCAGTGCGGTGGTCGCCACGACACCTGCAGGTTGGCAAGTCCACAATGAAGGAAAAAGGTAAAACTGTTATCATCGATAGCGAGGAAGAAACATAAGAGTCTCCCATGAGGATCGAAGAAGACATCCTTGACGAAGACCCTATACAGCCAGTGCGACGGCCCAAGTATATGCCTCCAAGTAAGAGGATGAACAAGGTACCCATAAACCTAGATGAATTCAACAGTATAATCACACCCCCTCTCTCCTGAAAGACGCCCTAGTAGAAAACTTGGTGGTTGGCCATGTCGCGACAATGAAATTCGACGATTACGACCTTGTTGATCGAACAAAATTTCCCCATCTAGTGACGGATGCCTTAATGGACCACACGATCGAAGGCATGGTGACCACTCTACAACCAAAGGAGTGGCTACGAAAGGTGGACAAAGCTGGATTACTTTGTCTCCTGGCAATTCCGCACTTTCTCCAGCCCCCTATTACTATGTTAGTCATTAAACAATTGCTCTGTCTAGTGCACGAAGATACATTATGGGTCAGTAAACACGTCTGTATCACTGCAAAACTTGTTCACCGAGTCTCGCATCTACCCTGTGCCGGACGGAACCCTCGGGAAATTACGGCGAAAAGTTATGATGTAGGAATGACAGAATAACTAAAGAAGACATATAAGCTCACTAAGGGAACGCGAGGGTATGTCATTGAAAGTATCTCCGACAACACAGTCTGGGTGGCCACTCAGTTGTTGGCAGGAAAAACAATGAGGAAACATCGGAGCTCTGAGGTCTTTTCCATAGTTATCGCACTGGTTGAAGAATGTGTTGCTAGTGTATGATTCAATTGGTCACAGTTTCTTTGTGAAGAATTTTTAGCCAATTGTCGCGAAGTCCAGGAAGAAGGCAAGTTGTTCTATTATGCGTGGCTACTATTGTCCCTCATGCTGGTCACTACTGAGTTGCCTGAAGACAACCAGTTTCCTGTTTTAACACCATAATGGCCGGAAGCCGTGCAGTATGCATCCCTATGGGCGACCAAGGACGCAAGCAAAATTCAAGGGATTAAGATCTTTTGGGTATTGATGGACACGACTGTGCGTCAGTGGATCAATGCATTACCACGCTTAACAAATGAAGTTTATGAGAGTATGAAGCACATTGCGGAATTCAAAGCAGATATGCATCACGTCTACATCGAGGAGCGGAAGGACCCCGCCCAGACATGGATCCCTCTCCAATTCATTGTGACTAATGTCATTGTTCACAAGATTGTCAAAGCTTGGCCCTCAGCTTGGCGAGGACCCGTGGCAGCGGAACGAGATGAGGCTGCTATTCAAAAACAAAAAGAGGCAGCCAAGCACGTCGCACAACAAAAGAGGAATGAACAATATGCTACAGAGGTTAAGGCAGTGCGAGAGGCGAAACTCACAGCAACGGGAAAACCAGTACCAAGCACGCAGACATCAACAATGGACAAAGGCACTCAGAAGGAAACCGCTTAGCCAGTCATAACGGATATGTCGTCCACTACTATGGGTACCCCACTAAAGCACTCAGACACACCTGAGTGACCAAAGGCACGAAATAAAGCAAAATAATCTAAGACCGGTAGTGAAGTTACCACCCTAATGGAGGGAAATCTAAATGACATCAAAAAAATTGTTTGCGAAGCTACTCGGGAGGTAGTCGATGAGGCTATGTCGGAACAACACATTGTGTTGGGGGAGCTCTGGACACAGTTACACGAATTGGGATCAAGAATTGCGCAGGTAGGGCCTAGCATTTCTACAGAAGCCTCCAGTATGACAGCTACAGAACCATTGCTTAGAGCCCAGGTTGCTCAGTCTACTCCGATCCTGGTAGGCGCGTTGGTCACCAACCAACCGGAAGAACGAGCAATACTAGAATGCCTTACTGGATTGGGACTAAACATGGCTGCACTCCCATGCGATAGTTTGCAACAACTCCACAACAACATCACAATCGTACTCCGCGCAAGGGCCGTCCGTGTCGACCAGATACTCCAAGAAAAAAAAATTAATATTGAACAACTACAGCTCCAACGTGATGAAGCAGTCACACAAAAACAACAGATGGAAAAGGTAGTAGTCGAAGCCTGTTTGAGTGCTCAGGCGTTAGATATTACAGGGGACTTTCCTGTTGAAGCACAGATTTGTATGTTGGCTACGGAGTTCCGAAGGAAAAAAGAGGAGGTCGCACGGCTGTAGCTCAAACTCACCGTGCAGATCGCTGAGTTGAAATTGCAAGTCCCACCCTCAATGCCCCCAGAGGTCGTAGTACAACACAAGAACATTATTGACATGGGGTGCGCAATGCTTACACGGTCACTCAAAGAATGTACCAAGCTGCTAACTCAGTCGATTAATATGCACACTGTCCTTCAGGAAGATCCCACACTCCATAGGTTGGAAGCATAGGCCCAGGAACTTCAGCATGCCTACGATCAGCTCCGGGGAACCATGTAGATCATTTCTATCTCACAACGATTGGATAAGACGAGGGAGGTGCAGGACATGAAAATCCAAGCAGAAGCCATGAGACAGAAGGAAGTCGTGGTGAAAGCTTGTATCCAGTCATGGTTGGACGAGGCATTTGCAATTTCAACCACCATAGAGCATAAGGTAGCACAGATGGAGGCCGAATGTGCTAGGATGGAGACAACCGAGATAGGGTCAGAAATATCGGTACCACAGGTGGAACAAATGCAGCACATGATGGAAGAATTTGCTGCTAGTACCAGCAACGCACGAAAGTTGTTGATTGATCTCCGCACAAAGATGGACGCACTAGCTTCGTGACTCGGGATGAGTCACGATGATTGTGTTGGGGGACTATTAGGTAGTGCAAGCCTCGCGGAACGAGTATGGGGTGTGAAGCCCAAAATTTTGGGTAATATTAGGGTAAAAGACTCTGCAAAAAGTGCAGAGTGCGAACTATAGTAGGTTGAGTCAAAGGGTAGTCCGCCCAAAAATAATGTAAAGAAATAGTAATAGAGGTGGCCCGTGGAGGGATCGCGGGCCAAGGGAAAGTATAAATAGAGCGCGGATCTATGAGGGAAAGTAGTTATTTTGGAAGATGGAATGTAATGGGTTCTAAAAGGAAATAGCTTGAAAGCGTCTGTAAGTCCGAGTCAAGGGAGTAGGGTAGACGGTAGAGGCTCTGCAGATGTGTGCACAGAGGCCTAGAAATTCCGCAACTATGTGTGTAGACCCCTGCAGCTGAGTGCGCAGGGTGGATCTGGATGTATTGTTGAAGATTGATAATAAAGATAAGTTTCTTCTGGATTCTGTGTTGATTGCGATTTTACTCTTTTATGATAAATGAACTATTATGATTTTTAAAATTTCTGCGGTTGAATACATGTGAATTGGGTTAATCTTGATGCGTGAAGTAACCAAAAGTAATAAATGTTTTCTTAAAGACCGTTTTAACTAGATCAAACGAGTAATAAGTGATTCCATCTCTAATAAGCACAATAATGGTATTCTGATCTGCGCCTATCTGGCGTAGCGCGAGGCTACAGAACTACACGTGAGCCCCAAACCACATCCAAGACATCCCCAGTGTGTGGAAACCTGGTTCCAGCACCCTGCCTTGCTACCTTGGGTGAGACCTCATTTCGTGCTTCGTGGGCTATTGCTGAAAGGGCCAGTAGCTGCGGGATTTGTTTGGCTAAATAATTTTTCCGAACCTGGGTCAAGCCCCTATAAGCCAACATCATGAGTCACATGTGTGTTGACTCAAGAGAGCTTTGTACCGACTGAAGTAAGTGCCTCGTGCTTGGTACACCAGGATCGACAACTACTTCATCGGGTTGGGCTTCACAAAGAGTGAAGCGGATGCAAACTTGTACCACATCATGGTAAAAGGTAAGCATTTGATCATTGTTAGTTATGTTGATGATCTCATATGACATGTGATGATCAGTTGATCATGTCTTACAAGGAGGACCTTGCAAGATAATTCGAGATGAAAGACATGGTTATCATGCACCACTTCCTTGGCATGGAAGTGTGGCAGAAGGATGGGGAGTTGTTTGTGTCTCAAGGAAAGTATGCCAATGAGATACTCAGGAGATTCCACATGGAGAAGTGCAAGCCCATGCAAACTCCTTTAGCACGTAACTAGAGGAAGGAGGATGCTACTTCAGTAGAAGTAGTAGAGGCTATTATGTATCAACATCTTGTGGGTTCACTGATGTACTTAGTGAACACACAACCAAATTTGTGTTATGCGGTGAACCAACTGAGTCAAGCTATGGTTCAGCCTACCAAGCTGTTTTGGAAGGCAACTAAGCATGTTTTGAGATACATTAGAGGCACATCTCAATATGGATTATGGTACAGATGGACAGAGGGAGTGAAGCTACAGGGCTTCACAGATGCAGATTGGGTAGGGAGTCCATCAGATCAGAAGAGCACATCAGGAGGAATTTTCAACCTTGGACCAGTTGCAGTTTCTTGGTACATCAGGAAATAGAGGTTAGTTGCACTCAACTCAGCAGAGGCTGAATACATGGCTGCAATTCAGGTAGCATGTGAGGCCATTTGGATGTGGAAAATTCTAGTTGGTTTGTTTGATCAGAGGATAGATCCAACTGTGATCTATTGTGATAATTAGATTTGTATCAAACTCTCTAAGAATCCAGTATTTCATGACAGGTCCAAACAGATCAACATTTGGTATCATCATCTTAGAGATTGTGTGGCAAGGAGGATCATGTTGTTGCATTATAGTTCGACCGAGGAGCAAGATGCTGACATTTTGACTAAGGCATTGTCAAAGTCTAAATTTGAGTTCCATAGAGATAGGATTGGGGTGGCAGATAATCCCTTTCTTGTTGAGAGGGAGTGTTGAAATGTGGCAACAAGAATATTCCAATTTTAATTTGTCCTTGAATTAAAATTGGGAATTAAAATGAGAATTTATTCTCACTAGCTATTTGAAAAATAATTAATTAATTCATCTTGAGTTAATTAGTTGGAGAAATTCAAATATTAAGTATTTGTGAAGTCATGCAACAATTATCCCTTTGATTGAGGAAGTTGCCCCTTAATTAAGGAGATAAGGATGAGTTGTATTTGAGTTGTAATTAGATAATTTAGTTAACTGAGTTAAGTCCAGTTAAATTAGTTCCAAACAATTTGTGGAACTAATTGTGAGTTTAGTTAGTTAATGCATGCATGCATGAAACTAGTGTACTCTAGATAATTGAATATTCTCTCATAAATAACTTGTGCATGTCAGTTTAGACAAAGACCCAGTTGAGATTAAAGGTAGGGACATTGTACTATCAGTTGCAAGAATTTTCCTATAAGAAAATCTCTTGCATCCAGAAGGAATTCATTCCTTGATATTTGCACAGTTTTACAGTGTGTTGGAGCAGTGCGTGAGATCAATGTCACACAAGGTTATAGCAGGAACACCCTGCGAAAACAACGCAAGGAAATAGCAGGCTTGGAGGATAGAGGGAAAGGCACATGAGTTGTCTAGTCTATCTATGAGAAGTGAGAGGGATTGTACTGAGAGATGGATAGCTGTGAGAGCTAAAGCTTTGTGTAATCCTGAGATATTTCCACTTGTATGATAATACATATAGCGAGGTTTTTAGCTGAGGCTTTCCCCAGATTATTCTTATGTGTTTCATGCGTGATTGATTCTTCTTCTCTATTATATGTGTTTTGTTTGATTTTTCTCAAAATCGATTAAGCTTCGCAAGTTTGATTGTAGAAGTAGATTAAGTATTTTTCTTTAGTACATTGCATAATCAGATTAATCTACAGTGATAATTTCTACAAAAAAAATGAAAAATATAGGAGAGTAAGAGCATTACCCGAATGTCCCTTGCTCCACACACACTCCTACTCCCTCTGTCCATTCATTGCACCATCCTCACAGCCCAACCAACAACATTAAGGAATTCTGAGGGAGAAGCAGCTACAAGACATCCTGTAGGAAATCCTATAGCAGCCTATCCCACAGGATGTCAATCATCAGCTATAGGTCTTCACTAGGATGATCCAAGAGCTCCACAACAGTAGTAGCACCAGATCTTCAGTCACAGACACCTAAAAAAGCCAAGAAAACATCAGTAGAGAACAATAGGAGGAAGAAGAATGACCATGCAGCAAATAAACAATGCAACACCTCTGATCTTCGACAACTGTGGCATGGCATTGAAACCACAAGTATCCCGTTCACTCACTCATATGCATCATTGGATCAAAAGTTGTAAGGGTTACCAGATAGTTGTTTTATAAGTGAAAATGTGTCCAGTTAACTTGGCCACCTTCATTCAGTCATCACATGCAAGAACGAGTGTCCTCTCACACGTGCCTACAGTCAACTCAAAGATAGAAGAGCAGTAGGATAAGAAGTGGTTAACTATGGATCTACAAGGTGGGAGTTGATTACGAGGAGTAGAAATGATGAGGTGGTAGTGGGGACCAACGGTCCAAAAATGGCAACGTACCTCTACTGCCAGCACACCACCTCACCCCGAAACACCATAAAGGGAAATAAAACATCGTTTGCATGCACTCATGCATTCCACCTCCTCAAAACTCCCTCACTCAAGTCACTCTCATAACTCTGGCCACCCACCGGAAGCAAGGATCCATTGTTATGCAAGAGAATTTCTACAGGAGCATGCACAAGAATTCCTACAGGAACAGTCTATAGGATACAGTCTACAGGAGCAGTCTACAGGATACACAGAGGCAGTCTATAGGATAGGCAAAGAAGAGATCAAGAGGGGATATCATGGGAATTGTCCACTGCCACCATTCTAAAGAGGTAGGCTATAAAAATCCATCCCCATTTACAAGCAAATGAACTAGAAATGCTCTAAAATCTAGTGAATTTAGCAACTGTGGGAGGTGAATTACATACACAGTAAACTTTGTTTTCCTCCTGAATTTAAATTATTTTGTGTCAACCCTCTCATTTTCTCCTCAAGCCTCACAAGCAAGATGACAGGAGGGTTTAATAGGAGAGAACCCACAAACATTGTGAGGATACAACAACACCCCCAAGTGCTTGAAATCTTTACAAGACACAACTGGATGGGGTTTTTCGAGAAATTGACAGGGTGTGATGATGAGGTGGCTCAAGAATTTTCTCATTCCCTCACTCCATACAGTAGGATCCATGCCACTATTTTAGTTAGAGGCCTCACTATAGATCTCACCCCAGAGTTCATCAGTAGGGTCACCACACTTTCCCTAGGAATTCCATGGAGAAAAGAATACAAAGCAAACAGTCAAGTGGCAAAAAGGAAATTATTTTTAGAAGGTGAATAACCCACAAAGGATAAAAATGGAGTAAGGAGGGACAGTCTGCCATACCCATGGAGTGAGGTAGGCTACCAACTCATAAAATATATCTCATGTGAGGGTAGATACAGTGTTGTTTATGGCTACCATTTTAGGATCCTTGAAGAATTAAGATTTTGGGTAGAAACACCAATTCACCAAAGACTCAACATACTCTATTTCTTGATGCAATCACTCATAGACTCCATCAACAAAGTAAAGGAAGGGAATTCCCAACAATTGGCTCACCATGGGTTGATCAGGATCCTCATTGAGGACGCCCTCCAAAAACTCAGGATCCCTATAGTATGGTCAGTCTTCAGAGACTTGCCAGCAGAGGATGACATCAAAACCCTCACTTATGATGTTAGTCCTTCTGTCAGTGAGAAGGAGGCAAAACAAGAAGAAGAAGATACAGAGTTAGATAAGGATGAGATGGATGAAGAAGAAGAAGCTAACGCCGAGGAACATGATGAAGCAAAAGAAGAAGAGGGAGAAGAGAAGGAGGATGATGATGAAACATAGGAGCAAACTAAGGAAGAAACTAATGGGGATGAGGAAGAAAAACAAGTTGAAGGAGGCAAGAAAAACAGAGAGGAGGAAGGCATTGAAATAGAAAAGGAAGAACACAAAGAGGAGTCACCTAGGGTGTCTCCAGAGGCTACTGAGAGGGAGGCAGCAGGTGCCCTCACTGCTCTCAGCACCCTAGTCAAGCAAAAAGGAAAAAGGAGGAGGCAAGCCCCACTATATTTTAGAACAAGAAAGAGCAAAAGAATCAAACAAGGGAAGCCAAAAATATCCACAAAAATTCCTATTGAGATTTAATATTCCCCTACACCAAGAGACAAAATGCCTTCCCCTAAGTCACCAATTACCTATGTAAGGAGGCCTAGTACCAGATCAACTTCCTTAAAGGGTAAGGCCATCCTACAGGATCCACAACAAAACCTACAAGAAGCAAAAACAATCCTATAGGATACTTTGCAAAAAATATAGGAAGCACAAAAGTTGGAAGGCAAGGTATGGGAGTAGCAAGAAACAAAAGAAGGAGACCCTGAAACAAAGGAACCAAGCCCCCAACCTAACCTAGACTCCTACTACCAGTTTACTAAAGAAGGTAGGGTGATACCTCAAAAATTTTCCATCCCATTGTTTTTCGAACTTGAGAAGGAGAGGGCCAGAACCCATCGATGGATGCAAATCGCCAAGTCAAAAGGTGTCGAAGACATTGGGCACATGGAAGAGAAGCTCAAAGAAATGGGAAAAGAGCTAAGTGGCTTAAGGGACAAAGAATCACTAATGAGAGATCAACTTGAGAGGGAAAATGCATGGCTAAGGGGACAACTGTAGGAAAGGGAGAAACAACTAGCATGTATGGCCAACTTCTCCTTGGAGGCCATCCAGTGTAGGATGCCAGCTAAATCCTATGCTCTGTACCTCAAATAACAATGGTTGTAGTTTCAAATTAAAACACTAGCACAAAGGGGCACCATGTCATTCCAGGAATACAAGAAGTTTATTGATCTTTGTGATCAAAGTACACTAGAGGATAGGGCCAAGATGGTTGATTTTTACTTGCACAACATGGCCCTCACAGATATGAATGTTTGGGACCCTAATGGCAAGCTAGGAGATCTAAAATTTGCCTTTGGCATCATGGATGAACCATGAGGAGTCAAGGGCTGCAGAGATGAAAAGAATATTGGCCAAAGAGGAAAATGAACCTCTTGTCATCAGAGCTGAACAATCAAATCCCACGGCCTTAATCAACACCCATAATCTGATTGCAAATGATCCTCAGCTGCCACCTAGATATCTTGCTGCCCAAGAGCAAGCAATTTCACATTTTGAAGATATGTTTAGGCTACTAGGAGATGATAATATACATGCCTTCCTAAGGATATGGAACACACTACCACACAACTTGAAGATTAGATAATATCACTCCCCTCAAAGGTTGAGAGAGGCACTCAACAGGACACCTATGTATAAGCAATCAATGCAAAGGTTGAAGGTCAAATGGATAGGCCTAAAACTTAGTCCACCACTACTCCTAGGGATACTATAAGGGAGAAAAGAAGAAGAGGAAAAGAGGCAGTGGGAAGAAGTATAAAAGAACCAGGCTTCTATGAACAAGAACAAGAGACCATAGCAGAGGCATGGGATGTCAGAGAGGCTACCAGAGCCATGAAGGACATGGACATTGACTAAATTGCTTAGAGGATGAGAAACACTTTCAGTAGGGTGGTGATGATGAGCCTCATCATTGGGTAATTATATGGGCCTTAATTCACCTCCTAGCTTAGTCAAACCAACTATTCTCACAACTTATTGCATACTTTTGATTATATTTTGTTTATGAGATTAGTTAGAGTTGGATATTTTTCTTTGTGGTTTAATTTGCATTTAATGCAGTATCAAAGGATAAAAGAAAGGAATTTTGGCAAATACCTTGGTCAAAACTCGAATGGGACAAGGGAGAGGAATTATAGGAGGTAAATCCTCCTCATTTACTAGCCCTCGATTCGAATATTCCTCCATCAGCTCGGAGTGCAAACAACCAAATCATGAGGACTAGAAGGCAACCAAGCAAGTGAAAGAAAAAACATCAGTTTATCTCGAGTTTGGGTGTCGAGCATCCCTAATTTTAAGGAAGTCGTTGGAGACTTTCGATGTATAAGTAGAGAGGCCTAAGACCTCAGTAGGATTCAGATTTTTTATTTTAAAACTCTACTATATTTTCGAGCTGCAAGACTTGTGACAATTTTTTTTATGTAATCCATGGTTTTGATAATAAAAATGAGTTTTGTTTTGAGCCAACATTGAGCTAACTTAGAGGGCTGAATCTCTTGGATTAGGGCTCATCCCTAACATCCAAGGCTCCTCTTTATTGTACATGTATGCTAGCATAGATTCATGGTTTACTTGTTCATTTTCTTAAGTAGCTACATTTCCATTACAACAATGTAGAGTAGATTGGTTGTATTTTAGTTTGCTTCCATTTGCGCCTTCTTTCAATTAGCAGGTTAGAAAGGAGAAAAATATCACCGTGAGGTTGTCAGTAGGTGTCTCGGCCTCACCTACTCTCCCTGGGACCATGACTTGAGGAAGAGACCCTTCAGCAACCCCAAAAACACAGATTTCTAGTTCTTTCATGAGCTTTGGAGTTTGTTATCTCAATTCAGTACTTGGTTCATTTCATTTTCATATTTTTCCATTACTCTATTTCTACAATAAGATCTCACTCATGTTGCCATTTCCTTCAACACTTTCTTCATGCATAACGTGGGCAATTGATTCATGCTTTTCTAGTTTATGAAAATGTATCTTGTTGCATGGTTCTTGGAAGACACGTGTGTTTTAAGCATTGCAAGTACTTCAGGAGGAGGTCTAGACATCATCACCAACATCCATCTTCCATCTCATCCAGCTCATCCACCTCAACCATATCTTGTTCCACCATCACCCTCATTAGTTTTTTGTCCTTTTTAATTGAAATTCCCCTAGATACATTGAGTGAATCTAGCCATCTCTTCTCTTGGATATTGACTCATGAGTGTTCCTATACCTTCTAACACCATATCCCACTCATCACACACCCTTTCCAAGCTTCCCAACACCTCCAAAACCTCACAATTATCTCTCAGCTGTATCCTGTAGGTTTCCTGTAATTCCTATAGGATCATCTTGTAGGTTTCTAGTACATCCTGTAGGTTTTCCTGAAATGGTTTGTTTTGAGGCTGAATTGATGGGGAACCTCTAGGAAGTCACACAAAGCCTCCTAGGACTGTTACACACCATCCAACCACTCCCTAAAGCTTCTATCCATCCTCAACCACCTTCCATCCACCTGTCACATCCACGAGAACAACTAAATTGCATGCTTGATTTTACCAAAGAAAACCAAAAAAGTGAAAACAGATTTAGTTTAGTTTTCTTACTTACACATTATTATGGTTTGATGCTCTTTACTTCTGTAACTTAGATAGTAGAATTAGGTTAGTGTTGATTTAGCAATTCTTCTTATCATAGTTATTTAAATGGTTAATCAGAATATGGTGTGATTTAGCATTCCATGTTGTTTTCCTCATTACTGTAGTAGAGTAGAATAAATTTTCTCTTCTTCCATCAAAGAATCAAGCTTCTTATGACTCTATAGAAGTCTGGATTGGAACCCTTGGGGTCTCTCACCGGATGAATAGTGATAGCAAGCAGGACCTTCTCTTTTACTTGTGCATATAGCACTGCCACCTCCAAGTTTGTATAAACCCCAGGTTGATAAGTAAAGCTGGAATCCTAGGAGTTGCAGCATCCTTGCTGCAATACTAGTGCTCATTGGATGTGCACATTGATGGCATCATTTCCCCCCATACCTTGATTGATATTGGGGCTATCATCAATGTGATGACTAAGGATACCATGCTTAAACTGAATCTCCAAGGATCATTAAGGAAGACCACAACATTCTTGCAGCTTGCAGACATATCGATAGTAGCTCCTGAGGGAGTTGTTGAGGATGTGGTGGTCTCCATTGGTTCCTTGGAATACCTTGTTGACTTCTTAGTTCTCCAACCTAAGACCATATTCAATTGTTATCCTCTGATCCATGGAAGGAAATGGATAGCCACTATTGATGCTTGCATAAGTTATAGGGATGTGAATATGACTATTAAAAATGAGCATTTGTCCAAACAATTGGTATTGTACCCTCCTGCTCAACCATTTCTAGAGCACGAATTACCCTTATGGTTGGAAGAGGAAGAAGAAGAAGAAGTGTACCATACAACATCCTACCCAATCTGTACCCTAGATACTATTATAGGAGGGGGGCAACCTAATGAAGATGACGTAATTGATCAAATCCTCCCGAACCAGCCCCCCAACACCATACCTCTTAATGAGTTTTTGAATAAATCCGAAGATAACCCTTGGAATGATTTGTGCCTAGTTAACTCAAGTCCTGCTCATATAAAAATGGTAGAATTTGGTCCATCTAAAACATTGAAAATCAACCACTCGCTCTCAGCCCATCAAGAAGAGAAGTTGTGCAACATGCCGAGAGAGCACTTGGATTCTTTTTCCTGGAGCTATAAGGAAATGAAAGGAGTGCACCCTTTGGTGTGTACTCACCAAATCTACATCAAGGAAGGATGCAAACCACTACACCAACCTCAGAGGAGAATGAACCTAACCCTCAAAGACATAGTCAAAGAAGAACTGCAGAAGTTGTTGGATTCAAGGTTCATTTACCCCATCTCAGATGGTGATTGGGTGTATCATCTAGTTCTTGACCCAAATAAGAATGGAAAATGGAGGATCTGTGTGGATTACAGAGAGTTAAACAAAGCCACTAAAATAGACCATTTTCATGTACCTTTCATTGATCAAGTCTTGGATGGCCTTGTAGGGAAGAATTTCTTCTCTTTCCTGGATGGATTAAGTGGTTACAATCAGATCTAGATCAGCCTAGAGGACCATGATAAAACCAAATTCACTTGTCCTTGGGGTACCTTTTCTTATAGGGTCCTTCCTTTTGGATTATGTAATGCCTTTGCCACTTTTCAAAGGGCAGTATTGAGCATCTTTGCTGAGCTAGTCCATGACTTTGTACAAATCTATATGGATGATTTCACTCCCTAGGGGTGTGATTTCCTGGAGGCTCTCTCTAACTTCGGGAAAGTACTAAATAAGTGCATTGAAATGAACCTATCCCTTAGTATTTAGAAGTGCGAGTTCTTGATGAATGCAGGGACTATTCTAGGTCACTCAATATCCCAAGAAGGACTACAAGTGGACACAAATAAAATTGCTATCATAAAGAGGGTCCCTGCTCCTCAAAAGCAGAGGGATATTAGAAGTTTCTTAGGCTTATTTGGATACTATATGAGATTCATAAAGGACTTCAGAAAAGTAGCCTCGACATTGTTTGGACTACTCACCAAGGACTCTAAATTTTGCTGGTCAGAAAGCTGCCAAGAGGCCCTATACCCCTTAAAGGAAACGTTGACTACTGTACCCATACTCCGAGGCCCAAATTGGGCTCTTCCTTTCCACATCCATGTTGATGCCTCTAGAAAATCTCTAGGAGAAACTATAGGCTAGATAGATGAAAATTTTTCTTATGCCATTTACTTCATTAGAAAAAATTTGTCCAAGGATGAATTGAACTATATTGTGATTGAAAAAGAGCTCCTAGTTGTTGTCCATTCCTTGAAGAAATTTATACACTACATCACTAGTTACCAAACCTTTGTACATACTAACCATGCTGCTACCAAATATTTGATGATCAAGCTTGATGTGAATGCGAGAATTATTAGATGGTTGCTTATATTACAACAGTTTGATCTAACTATAATCGATAGGCATGGTAGAGAAAATGTAATTGCAATTTTTTTGTCTAGATTTGCTTTGCCTGCAGGTGAGGAAGGAATGGTTGATGATCAAATACCATATGAACATTTATTTTCTATTTTATTTCTCTCTCGATGGTTTATTGACATATCCAACTACCTAGTGGCTGCATAGTTCCCTCCAAATCTTTCCTCCATGGGAAAAAGAAGAATTGTAAGAAAGAGTGCCCCATTCACTTGGATTGGGGGAAATCTCTTCAAGATAGGCCCAGATCAAATTTTGAGGAGATGTGTTAGGGAGGAGGAAGTCTTTGACATCCTTCTGGCTTGTCATGATGGGCCTTGTGGAGGTCACTTTGTAGCCAAGAGGACAAACTTCAAGGTACTGCAAGATAGATACTATTGGCCCACTCTCCACCAAGATGCAAGAAGATACACCAGTCGATGTGATAATTCCTAGAGAATGGGGAAAACTACTCCCAAGGATTTAATTCCTTTGCAACCTCAGGTGACTCTAGAGCCATTTGACAAGTGGGGCATGGATTTCATTAGGCCCATTGATCCACCATTAGGGCAGAAAAAGTACATAATTGTATGCACTGATT
Source organism: Pinus tabuliformis (assembly GCA_031772625.1). Taxonomy (NCBI): domain Eukaryota; kingdom Viridiplantae; phylum Streptophyta; class Pinopsida; order Pinales; family Pinaceae; genus Pinus; species Pinus tabuliformis. Next base: position 349,415,374 of record CM062810.1, on the reverse strand, counting down.
ATTTGACAAAGTGGGCTGAGACCAAGGCTGTCAAGGTAGCAACAGAAGAGAAAGTGGTTGATTTCTTAAGGGAGAATGTATTTTACAAGTTTGGGTACCCTAGAGAACTAGTCACTGATTAGGGAGCTCAATTCACATCACACCTGCTTGAGAAAATGTGGAGGCAACATAAGATCAAACACATGAAGTCAACTTCTTATCATCCTCAGGCCAATGGACAAGTAGAGGTTACTAACAGAGAATTGGAAAGAATCCTCACTAAGGTTGTGAGAAACAACATAAAATATTGGGCTGATAGACTAGTGGAGGCCACTTGGGCCTATAATACAACCTAGAAGACAACCACTAGCTTCACCCCTTATGACTTGGTTTATGGAAAGAAGGATCTGCTCTCCATTGAGTTTGAGTAAAACACTTTGAGAATGGAAGCACAATTGGATTTGGATGTTACAAAGGCACAGTAGGAGAGGCTGCTCTAACTCAATGGTTTGGATGAATTCAGGATGCAGGCCCTCCTACACATTAAAGTTATTCAAGTACAAAGAAAGGTTTGGCATGACAAAAACATCAAGGACAAAGTTTTTCAAGGAGATTGGGCTCTGCTATATGACTCCAGGTTCAAGGACTTCAAAGGAAAATTGATGACGAGGTGGCTGGGCCCATATCTGATAGAAAAGTTCCATGACAATGGGGTTGTAAAAATCAGGACCATTAATGAAGAAGGTATCCCCTTGCTTGTCAATGGGTACATATTGAAAGCCTATAAAAGACCTCTGTCAAGGGAGGAGTTCATCAGTACCATTAGTAAGGAAGTGAATGTGATTGGAAGTGTCTCAACTTCCAGCTCACCCAATTCTTGAAGACTATTTTTATTTTTTTTAAAAAGAAAAAAAATAAAAAACAATAAGGGACCTAGGTGAAAACCTCTATGAGGCACCTGAGGCCAACTCTTGGGTTGAAAACCTCCTTGAGGCAGCCCAAGAGTGAAAAAAGGAAAATAAAAAGATCCCTAGGTGAAAACCTCCCTTGAGGTGCCTAGGGTAGGAATACAAGCTGAAAACCTCCTTTGGGGCAACTTGTGTGTCTTTCAAAAAAAAGAATGAAAAAAAGAAAAAGAAAGAAAACAAAATTGCCATGGCAGGGACCTCAAACTTGCCCACTAATAAAATTATGTGATTTTGCAAGTTTTTAAAGACAACAAAGGACTCAGAGTTCTAGGGACAACAAGCCAAGCATCACCTCAATTATTCCTCCATCCACTTCATCTCATGCATGCCTACCATGTCCCCATCATCCATTTCCACTTTCAGGCATCAAAAACCAATTTTTGAGTTTTCTAGCTTTCTACAGGATGTCCTGTAGTTGCTATAGGAAGATCCTATAGTACTACAGGATGTCCTGAAATACTACAGGAAAGGGGTCCTGATTGGAAAAAAATGATGTAGGCCTATTCTAGGTTAAATAAAAAGGACCCTACACCTCACCATCTCTCACCCAACATCCACTCATATCCATCCATAAAAAAAGAAAGTAAAAAAAACACAGGAAAATGAAAAAATATACACAGGAGAATCCAGAGGACATGTCATCATTGGCCTCATCCACCCATCACTCCATCTCCTTCATCACCATTTCTCAACTCCTACACCACCACCCAACCTCCCTCTAAGTGGAAAAAACAAAAAATGATGAAGAAAAGGCAGCTACAGGGTTTCCTGTAGTAGCTACAAGATCTCCTGTAGCAGCCTGTGTTACAACTACAACAGGCCATTGCTGCATTCTCCTTCACCACCAATGAAAATAGGGAGCTCTAAAATCTCTACAAGCCTTGTTCCTCCTATCCAGAGCTCAGCAACAGCAACAAGGATACCAAGCACCTGCACACAAGAAACAACCAGAAGACAACTACATCAACAAGAAGAAATCAACAAAAAAATGACCAAAGGAGAGCACTCACTTGAACAAGAAGCATAGAAAGGTCATCCTCCAATATGCATCAAACATAAAAGGTAGGCACAAATATGGCACCTTATAAAAACTCTTCCCTGAGTATAATATGCTAAAAGTGTAAGGAATGTGAAAAAGTTTTTTTATAAGCTGGAGGTGGCCAGTTAACTTGGCCACCCTCAGCTCGAAGACAAAAAGTAAACTCCTAGTCAACATGCCACATTGGAATGTCACATCAAGGAGCATTAGTAAAAAAGGTGGTCGATTTAGTTATGTGAGAGTGGGTGATAATTACGAGGGGAGGCTGCATGATCACCAATGGTGGGCCAATGGTCCCAATGAGGAAATCTTGTACTACTTCCAGCCAACACAACGCTCCAAGGAATCAACCATAAATAGAAAAAATTCCAAACTTTCATGCACCCATTGTTCATTTCGAGATCAGAGAGACTAGGACCACCTTGGAGAGCCATTGAGGAAGCAAACCCTGTTTTGGCCACCCTATAAGAAACAGAGCTATAGGAAACTACAGGAAACTCAGGGAGCTACAGGAAGCACTAGAAATTCACAAGAAATCTGTAAGGGGGTGCCTAGGGTCTAGTTGGTCAACAATTCTCATCATCCATAGCATCACAGTAAAAGGTAGGTGGCCCATCTCTCCTATGTTTTTGACTTGATAACTAGGGAAGAAAGAAAGGGACAAGTCTGAAATTTTCTAGTAATTACAGTGGGCCTGCGGTTTAGACAGAGTTTTGTGAAGTTTAAAGAAAATTGTGTGGAGATAGGAAAGGGTAAAACTTATGGTCATCGACCAAAAATTATAAACTCTCTATCACCCTGAGCTCGCACTAAGGCTAGCCTACAGAACCTCCTACAATCAGCTAACCAGAGAAGAGAATTGGGAGCAGGATTCAACAAAAGGGAACCCGCTGAGACATCCATGATCCACCTTCATCCCCCTGTGGTAGATATATTTAGAAACATCACTGGTAGGGATTCTTTGAGTTTCTTAGAGGGTATGATGATGATATAGCTCAGGAATTTTCCATGGCACTCAACCCTCAGGCTAGAACCAATGCTACTACTATGGTGAGGGGCTTCCAATTACAATCAACCCTGAGGTGATCAGCAGAGTCACCACACTTCCTCAAGGGGTACAATGGAGAAAGGAGGATAATTCTAGCAACACTTTTTCTAAGAAAACCTTTTTCCTAGATGATGAAGAGCCAATTGAGGACAAAAATGGGGTCAGAAGGGAGAGCCTTCCCTATCCTTGGAATGAGGTGAGCTATCACATTCTCAAATACATTTCTTGTGAAGGGAGGCTCAATGTAGTCTATGGCTACCAATTTAGACTCCTCCATGAGTTGAGATTTGGAGAGGAGCTACCCATAAACCAAAGGCTCAGTGTGCCTTATTTCCTATTGCAGTCAATGATAGACATGAGCCAAAAGGTACAAGAAGGGAAACATCAACAATTGGCACATCATGGACTCATTAAGATAATACTAGAGGATGCCTTAAGCCAATTAAGAATTCCTATTCTATGGTCCACATTTAGAGACATGGACAGAGAGGCTATAATTGAAATCCAAGCCCTTGAATATGATAGGGACCCAACCTCTAGTGGTGAAGAGGAGGCAGGAGAAGAAGAAGAAGAAGAAGAGGCAGAAGAAGAAGAGGAGGTAGAAACAGATAAAACAGAGGAGGAAGAAGGAAAATAAGGAGAAGAAGAGAAAGGTGAAGAGGAAGAGTAGAAGGAATAGAAAAGCCCTGAGGAACATGCCAAAGAAGGGGAGAAATCCCCAAGGTTTACCCTTGAGCACAATGAGAAGGAAGCAACTGCTTCGTTGACTACCCTAAGCACACTCATCAAGTCAAAAGGGAAAAGAAAGAGGCAGAATCCCCTCTATTTCAGAACAAGAAGAAGAACCCGGATCAAGCAGCGGAGGCCAAAAACACCCACAAGGAATCCCATCATAATTGAGGAGTCGCCAAAAAAGCAGGAAGAGCTAGTTTCCTCGGGAATTAATGTTGAAGAGGGCACATCAAAACAAGCTACCCCAAAAGCTCCCATCACCTATGTTAGGAAGCCTGTGACTAGGTCTACATAAAAAAAGCAAGAGAAGGCACCCATGAAACCATTATAAAGAGGAAAAACGCTTCTACAAGATCCTCAAGCAGTCCTACAGGAAAGTCTGTCAGTCCTATAGGAAACACAGAAAAAAACTATAGTAAGTACAACAGGGGAAAATGGAAGGCAAGGAAGCAACACCACAAGTGTGAGAGGGGGAAACTTCTCCAAAAACATTAAGGGGGAATTCCAAGAGCTGCAGGAGCCTAGCCCATAACCAAATCTGAGCTCTTACTACAAGTTCATTGAGGGAGAAAAAGAAATGCCATAGAAATTTGAAATCCCTCTCTTCTTTGAGCTTGAGAAAGAGAGAGGAAGGACACATCACTGGATGAAAATTGGCAAGTCAAAAAAGGTAGAAGATGTGGGCCATATAGAAGAGAAACTCCTAGAGATGGGCAGGGAGTTGAGTGAGATGAGAGATAGACAACAAATTATGAGATCTCAACTACAAGCAGAAAACACATGGCTAAGGAGGTAGTTGCAGGAAAAAGAGAGCCAATTGGCCACCATGGCAAGCCTCTCCATGGAGGTACTTCAGTGCAGGATGCCATCAAGATCATATGCACTATACCTCAAGGATCAATACCTGCAATTTCAGATCAAGCCACTAGAACTATAGGGGACTATGCCTCTCCGAGAATATAGACAGTTCAATGAACTATGTGACAAGAGCACCTTGGAGGATAAGGCCAAGATATCTGAATTTTACCTACACAACTTGGCCTTAACATATTTGAATGTGTGGGACCCTAATGCAAAGTTGGGGGATTTACAACTAATGGCCCTTGCATCATGGATGAGTCATGAGGAGGCCATGCTAAGGAGGTGAAGAGAATATTGGAAAAAGAGGAAGGGGAGCCCCTTTACATCAAAGAAGAATAGATAAATTCCATGGCTTTCATTAGCAACCACAACATCATCTCCAATGATGCCCAACTTGCACCAAGATACCTAGCTACACAAGAATAGGCCATCACCCACTTTGAAAACACCTTGAGGTTGCTGGGAAATGAAAGCCAACAAGAATGCCAGAGGAGATGGAGAAACCTACCACATAGTCTAAGGATCAGAGAGTACCATTCCCCTGAGAGGTTGAGGAATGCACTGGAAAGGACCCCATTGTATAAGAATGCCATGCAAAGACTAAAAATCAATTGGATTGGTTTGAAACTCAGTCCACCCTTGTTGTTGGGTCTATTAGAAGGTAGGAAGGAAGAGGAGGAAAGAAAACAATGGGAAGAAATAGAGAAACATCAAGGTTCTATCCTCAAGAGGAAACTCCATCAACAGAGACTTGGGATGCCAGAGAGGCCACAAGAGCTATGAAAGATATGGACATAGAATAAGTTGCTCAGAGGATGAGAAACACCTTTAGCAGGGGGGTGATGATGAAGCTCATCAACAGGTAAACTATATAGGTCTTAATGCCACTCTCCAGCTTATTAAAATCATTTTTTCTCACATTTACTTACATATTTTATTATATTTATCTTAGTGAGAAGGGTAAAGGTGAGATGTTGACTTTGATCCAGATTTAGACAGGAACGCAACAAAATACAGAGATAACCATATACATAGAGATGCAACAGAAATAATACCTCATTTCATTAATGTAAAATACTGAAATATGCTTACAAACAGAAATGGAAATAAACTAGCTAGGGTGATGCTAACTTATCTCTGAGAAAATATGTGGTGGCTACATGCCTCTTAATTTTGTTACAATGAGGCTTGAAGGCCTATTTATTGATGAGAAACAATGGAAAACCCTAAACATCCAAAAACCTAACCCTAGGAGATGAAGCGTCAAACTATGGGCCCTGTTTAGGTAAATTGGTACATCAACTTCCCGGGGTCGTAACTTTGGCATACGATCTTAGTTTGATGCATACAATCGCTCGTTAGAAAGATATATTTGAGGAATATAACTTTGGGAAGAGCAACATTAGTATATGACCCACCCATGTTGCTCCCATTTTTCCCAAAAAACGTCGTTTAGGGCCTCAAAACGACTTCGGAAGTTCAAGACTTGAAAAACTGCTAAAAATAGTAAACTGTGCTACAATTTAGGAAACTGAAAAATTGAAAGAGATAGTTGTGGGGGTCCAAGTGGGATAGTTAGGTGGCCACCAACATCCACTTGGATTATTCCTCCCCCCTAGGAAGCAATGGTCGCCATTGCGTTGAGTTCTTCCATGAGATGAGGAAACTGCTACTGAACTTGGTCCCTGGTGAGTTGTTCTACAATTGTTGATGTGTCCAGTAATGGTGGGAAGCATGGTCGAGGGCGGTCCACATTGAACACTCAGTGCAAGCGAAGGAATGGGGGAATGTTGTGTGTAAACTTGTGTGGCACCCGATGTTGATCATGTCGCTTCTTGTACTTTTCACTTTTCATAATGGAGTGGTGATATATCGCTCCATTGGGTAGAGGTGCTCTGGGAGTTAGATCGAATGAATTCTTGACCTGACAGTGTAATAGTACCCCTGTGGGTGAGGAGAAGATGCTCATGTGTTATTTCACGACCGTATCCATCTGTTGTTGTTGCGGCATGGAGGAACCCTTTGTGGGGTTCATGGATGCGGTGACGATCTTCCACTTACTTTGGGAGTGAACTAGACATAAAATGAATTTCCTAGTCTGGGAGATGAGCTTGCTACCTTTCTTAGCAGTGATCAAAGAAGTGGTAGTAGGTGGGGCTACCTCCGGTATCCTCAATGATGAATTACCTAAAGTAATAATAACAGCACAAGGCTTTGACTCATACACAGCATGTCACCTCCACAAGTATGGTTGGCCTAATAATACATCACAAACATCTAGAGGTTCAACATCACACAATACCTCGTATGTGAAGGGTTTGATGCTGTAGGGAAGGAGACACTGCTGGTGAACTCAGAGATCTCGTCCTTGGTGAAGCCACCCGATGTTGTATGGTTGTAGGTGTGTTATAATCGGTAGGCCCAACCACTTCACGACCTCTGCTGAAATGAGGTTATTTTGGCTTCCACTATCAACAATGAATTGCAGCAACGAACCCTTCACCCACATATGTGAGTGGAAAAGGTATTCCCCCTCCTCTAGATCTTCGAGCTCATTCTTCTGGATCTTAGCAGTGGCAACAGTGGTGTTGGGCTCCGCATCAATGATCTGCTTCCCTTTGTCATTCCTCTTGTCGGGTTCTGACTCAGGGTCAGAACATGCATCTGATTTGGAAGCCTTCAACTCGGCCGCCAATGACTGATTTTTCCTACACTCACTTGTGTTGTGAGTGGGGCTCTTGTGGAACTCACACCACTTTCCTGTGTCTTTCTTTGACTTCGTGGTGTTGTTCTTTTCTTGCGGTTTCGATGGGTTGTATTGGGTCACCTCACCTTGGCTTTGTCCTTTGGTCTTCAAATTCGTAGATCCAAAGTCTTGCTTCTTCTGTTTAAACTTCTGCTCAATTTTGATAGTGTATTGGTACACCGTGCCAAGCGAGGAGATGTTCAGGAAATCCATCTCTTCCTGGATGTACCTGTGTAGGAAACCGCGGTATTTGAGTACCAAATACAGCTCAGAATCCTTGATACCCAACTGTGTGTGAAGGGTATAAAAAATGTTTGTGAACTCCAGCACATCTTGGTCCCTTCCCTACTGCAGCGTGGTCCACTTTATGTATTTGTCCTCATAGCTTTTGACAGGGTAGTACTGCTCCTTGATGGCATCTTAGAATGAATTCCAAGTGGGTGCGGCTGAAAATAGTGAGCCCGTACTTTCATCCTTTTGCTCACATTAGGTTTCCCACTAGTCCTTGACAAGGGGGGTTGCTTTGAGAAGAGCGAAAATAATCTTTTCCCAACTGGAAAAATCATGAACAAAAAAATACCCTTCTAGTAGATTTAACCATTTATCTACACATCTGCGTCTATCTGACCCTCGAATATGGGGATTCCAAAATCAACTTGTACCTTAAAGGGTGTGGCCTTTCTAGAGTAGCTGTTGGAAGCCGAAGCGTCGCCTCTAGGTAGCCGCTGAAGGACCCGGGCAAAGTTGTCCATCATTGAGTTCCTTTGCCGCTCGAGGGCTTCTTTGAGCAAGATTTTGATAGGATCTCCTACCCCCTCTTCTTTCTTTTCATCTGCCATGGGAGGCCATCGGGATTTACGAGGCTGGTCTTGCAAAGGCTCGACCAGTTCAAGCCCTAAATCCTTATATCCTGACCTCGTTGGGGACATGCAAAGAAAAACAGAGAAAAAGCAGACCACTCTGATACCACTGATATGGATTTAGATAGGAATGCAACAAAATATAGAGATAACCATATACATATAGATGCAGTGGAAATAATACTTCATTTCATTAATGTAAAATACTGAAATATGCTTACAAATAGAAATGGAAATAAACCAGCTAGGGTGAAGTTAGCTTATCTCTGAGAAGAGATGTGGTGGCTACATGCCTCTGAATTGTGTTACAATGAGGCTCGAAGGCCTATTTATTGATGAGAAACAATGGAAAACCCTAAAAATCCAAAATCTAACTCTACGAGATGAAGCGCCAAACTATGGGCCCCATTTGGGTAAATTGGTACATCAACTTCCCGGGGTCGTAACTTTGGCATACGATCTCTGTTTGAAATGCACAATAGCTCGTTAGAAATATCTATTCAAGGAATATAATTTTGGGAAGAGCAACATTCGTATATGACCCACCCATGTTGCTCCCAGTTTTCCCAAAAAACGTCGTTTAGGGCCTTAAAACGGCTCCAGAAGTTCAGGACTTGAAAAACTGCTAAAAATATTAAACTGTGCTACAATTTAGGAAACTAAAAAACTGAAAGAGACAGTTGTGGGGGTCCAAGTGGGATAAGCAGGTGGCCACCAACATCCACCTGGATCAGTCTTGTGGCCTAATATGCATTAATTGCAGGAATTGAAGCAATTTTGGGCTAATTTAAGTGCAGGAACTTGAAGTGGACAAGAAAGAGGGATTTTAGGATATTTTTCTCCCTCCTTAACTCCTCAAATCATTCGAAGATTCCTCCACCATATCTCATTATATCAGAGTTACAAGCAGCCAAGCCAACTGAGTTCATTGGCATCTAAGTTAGTGACAGTGAAGACAATTCATTCTCCAGTTTGGGAGCCAAGCCTCCCTAATTTTTAGGAAGATGTTGGTAGCTTCAATTTTTATAAATAAGAAGGCCAAGGGCCTCATTAAGATTCGATTTTTTGTTGTAGCCAAGGGGCAATTTAGAGCTAAAACATTGTGACTATTAATATTATGTTGTATTTGACATTTTGATGATAATGAGAAGGTTTACCTTGATCCAACACTAAGTTGAATTAGAGCGTTGAAGCTCTTGGGTTAGGGACCAACCCTAGCAACAAAGTTTCCTCTTTTTGTACGTGTATTCTTAGGTTAAAATCATAGTTCAATGCTAAAGTCATTTATGCTTTGTTTAGTTTAACAAGTATTTGAATGATTGTTTAGTCTTGTTTCCATTAGTTGAAGAAGTAGATCAGTGGTATAGTGAGAAAGAATACTTCAGAAAATCTTGTGACAGTGGCCTCTTCCTCATCTCCCTCATGGGATCATGGTTTGAGGGCCCCACTCTCACAACCCCAAAAACATATTTATCTTTTGATCATTGCATAGCTTAGGGTTCATTGTTGAATAGATCACTATTTATGATTTCTTGGAAGCACCTGCAGTTGTCATTTTGTTTCTTGAGTTTTCTGTAGTTTAAGAAGGCATTTCATTTCATAGATCTAGTCATTAGCCATCAATAAATCAATTTTCTCAAATTCAACTCATCTTTTCCCTATTTATATGAAGTTATGCATAAATGAAGAGAAGAACATGTTTTTTTGTAGGGATTGTTGATCTACAGGGAGGAACTCATCCCACCAGCCTCATCTAAGTCTTCTCCACCTTCTGCCAAGGCCTACCAACCCCTAATCCAAATTTCTATTTTGTAGCCACCGTGGACAACCACCTTGGGCAAATCCAACCATCCTGAAGTGTTGGGTTGAGCCTTGGGTAATGTGCACCTTCCCTACACCCTATTTCACCATCATACATCTTTCCAACACTTCATTTCACCTTCCCTACCTTCCTATGGCCTTCAACTAACTTCCTGTAGAAAACCAGGACATCCTATAGTAAACTAGGACATCTTGTAGCAGTTCCTGTAGCAGCCTGTTTAAACCTGTTTTGAACATAAAAAATAGTCTGAGAATAGGGTAGGTCGTCCACTTGACGTCCATGCCTCTGAGTTCCATTTTAGACCAACTTTTACATGCCTTTTTGCCCTGCAAAGATCAATTTGTTTAACTTAGCATTTACATTTCTAAATAAAAAATCAAGACTCATTTTCTGTCATTTCAACACGAGATAGCTAGCGCATGCATACGTCATAGAGTGTGTTATCACTTAGAATTTCAGTCCATGTACATAATGTTGTCCCAAACTAAAAAAATTTCATTGTCATGTGTGATGAATGGTTATAGTCTTGTGTGTGTTAGGAATCATGTTTTAAAAAGGTATTGATGTGAATCATTGCAAAAAACCGTTAGTCACCCTCCATTATAATTCTTTAAGGCATGTCATGTCCTGTTTGCGTCATTGGTCCTTTGCGCAGTTTCGCAGCGCAGTCTGATTGGCCAATTTGGCAGCGTAATGATGTTTCCGCCTTTTCGTAGCGTGTGATTTATCAGCCATTTCATAGCGAATTCTGTCCATTTATAGCTGTTTGCGCTACGGAATCGGGGATTCGGGGTTTCTGCAGCGCATTTTCTTGAAATGTCAAGTCTGGGGGGATGAGTCATTAGGTCCGTGCTTATGTTGTCAGTTGATGTCCTCTCCAAGTCATTTTTGGTCATCATTCCGCTATGAGGTTCAAAATCACGCACATAAATATCATCCAAAGTGATTTATGATGTATGGTTGTATTATGATAGTTGTAATTAGTGCGGGAACTGTTTTGTTTATATGACAAGATCATTGAAGCGAGAGGGAGCCCGAGTTTTCATTTAAAAGGACCTGTTTGCAAGCGAGCCTGTATACCAAAGTCTAAAGTTCTTTTCTGAGTTGGAGCTGCTGTTAGTTTTCTGTTCAAAAGTTTACAAAGTAAAATGGAGAAAAGGGAACATCGATCCGGTAGGTGCCAAAGAACAGAACCTGTGGGGCTTGATATTACTTTAAAGGATGAAGGTGTAGCCAGAGCTTTTCAAAACGCTGGTTGTTGGAGGTTTTGTGAGAAGCTGCAAGGAGGGCACGCAGAGGTAACAAAAGCTTTTGCATTGAATTTTACTGGTTTAAACTCTAAGGTGTCAATGCTAGAATTCCCTGTATCCCCAGAAGCCATTTCTAGTGTGACTGAGATCCCTAGAGGTGGAAATGAATGGTTCAAAAATTTTAAATTCGACATGAGCCCGTGTAAGGAATTTTTGAAAGAACCTTATGTTAATGAGGACCTCACGAAAGCTGTGCCAAGGAGTTACGTGAAAGAACATGCATCCAAAAGTATTTAACATGCGAAGGGAGGTATAACAAAGTGTACTCATATCATTTTAAGCTTTTGTTACATTTCACAGGCAAAGAATCAATTGATATCCCTTTCTACTTATTCAGAAGCCTAAGTAAAATGTGTGATAAAATTCAGTTGAAAAAAGATGACTGTGAGACTTCACTGTTCCATCATGGTTTGGTGAAGTTGTTAGTATTAGATGGTTTGCAGAAGATTGGAAGAGATTGGGACTCCTTTATTTTTATGGCGGGCTTTCAGAGCAAGACGGGCCTTACTCCATTGCCTGTTAGGGAAAAGGAGAAAACGATTGAAGAACCTACTCTTGCTGTGATCAGGAAGGAGGTGAAAGATCTAAAGAAGTCCAAAACCAAGTTGGAGAAACCAGTCAAGCCTGTGGTGATCAAGGAGACACCTAAATCATCATCAAAAGAGAAGGTCAAACAGAAGAAGGATTCACCTGCACCAAGTGAAATTGAAAAGGGATCAAGAGTAAAAACCAGAGGTCAGTTGAGTAAGGAAAAGGGTAAGTCAATTGCTGTTGAAGAGAGTCCTGTGTCAAAAGCTAGTTTGACTGATTTACTTGAAGCAATTGAGCTTGAACAAGATCAGTCAGTGCAGATTGAGCCAATGGAACTTGAACAAGATCAGCCAGTGCAACCAATGCACATTGAATTAACCCAATCTTCACCAGAGAGCATGAAGAAATCAAAGGCTTCAAAGAGGTTACGGTTTGAGGAGCCAAGTGAAGAATATGTGTTTAAACCAAGGAGGCCAATTACTAGAAGACAAATGAAAGAGGCCGAGAAAATGCATAAAAAGGAGGCAGCTGTAAAAGTGCCTAGTACAGAGTTTATTGAAATTTTGACTAAAACAGTGCATGCAGCCAAGAGTAAAGACAAAAGTAAAAAGGTTATTATCAGTCAAGGAGGGAATGTCATTGCTATCAAGAGCCAGGCAGGAAAGACCCAGGAGGAGGTGGCTCAGACAAAGAGCTTTTCTAAAGAAAGTGCAATGAGATATGCTAGTTATAGGAGGGTTGTATTAAAAGGCATCACAAGTCTACTAAAGCAAGCTGGCTCAGGGTCTGCTGTATTCTCATGGATGATACCAGCACTTAAACAAGCAAAACACGTGAGAAAGCTGAATATGTGTCTGAGATCAGAAAATAAGGCTTTGAAGGAGGAGGTTAGCAGTTTGAAGAAGAAGCTAGGTAAACTAGCTCATTGACTTAAGAAGAAAGGTACTTTTCAAAGTTTTGATAAATTTTGGTTCAACTTCTATCATTTTGAAGTTATTTAGGTCCCTATGCACTTGTACAAATATCTGAAGAAATCATGAGTTTAAGCAGAAAGCGCTGCAAGATGAATATGTTTTGTTTTGACAAGAAACAGTAGTTTCGTAGCGCGCTACGAAACTACTGTAGAACGCTGTTTTATAAGGAAACAATGAAATTTAATGATGAGGTCAGCGAATTTTGAAAGGAATGTCTCGAGGACAGGAGGGAGATTATACATGAATATCATAGCAGCTTAAATGGTGACAGGTGTGAGTTTTGAAGAAAAAGTGAAATGTTTTGTTTTTTGCTAAAGTTCTCTTAAAGTCACTTTATGACCGAAATACTAGGGTTCTGGTAGGGTTACCGAGATTTTTGGCTAGCACACCTGTTCACTCCACAAGGCATCCAGATCATGAGGCATATGGTGTTATGCGTGGTTATTGAAGGATTAAAGAACTTGGAGTGTGGTCTTTAAATGGTAAAGAAGAATGGAAGACAGGGACCGTGAAAATAGGGTGTTCAGGTTTACTTATTAATGAGTCACCTACACAGCTAGCACCCGAAGGTCAGCTCGTTCAGTGAATGTTCCTCAACATATCTCAGCCACAACAGAAATTGTACAGCTGTCAAGGATCCAAGGAGAATCATGCATACGAGGAGATAGAGCTGGACTTGCAATGTAACTGGGATTCTATGTATTTACAGTACAATGCCTTATGTATTTAATAAGTTTGTTTAGAAATAGATAAGGTTAATTAATGCTAGATCATCGAGCTCTCCCCTCATGCTTGTTGAGGAGACTCAAGATAGTTTTGGTTTTAGTTTTCCTATATATAGTGAAAACTCTGATGTAAGTAGGGTTGGAGATTTTATAAAAAACAGAGTTTTTATCAGCTTGTGTAAGAAGACTTTTGACAGTAATACAAGAATTACTTTTTCTTCCCAAGATTCATTATGTGTTCAAGGCTCAGAACATGTGTGGTTTTGTCATTATCTTTTATGTATTTTACAGCTCACTAAATATGCAATCACTCTGAATTCACCTAGTGCTCAGACTTCCTGTGCTTATTTATGAGTTGAGTTCTTTTTGGAGAGATGTTTTGAGTGTTAAATGTTATATGCCTTGGTTTCTATGATTGAGTGATCAATAGTTTACTGCAAAAGTGTATGACTCCATGAGCCCAATGGAAGAAGTGTTGTTTTGTTTTTCCAACCAGCTTTATTTTCATGAAATGTGTGAAGAGTTAGCCATCTGTTTTTGTAATTGATTCTTATCAAAAGTCTGTGAGAGAGCCCTCTCTGACTAAGGAGGCTAATCCTTAGTCTAAAGTCTGGTTGAAATAGTTACATGAGATCTTGCTAGGTAGCAGCCCTTAGTACTGATTTTGTGATAACAGAGTGATAGGATAACTTCCCATGTCCACTTAGTCCAAATAGCTAGATGATAGAATGCAAGGTTAGATTAGTTCTTTTCTGCAAGTAATGTGTGTCATTTCTTAGCTAGATTATTTCATGGCATTTCATAGCACTTTCCATTCAACACTTTAATTTCCTAAATAGGCAAGCATTTAATTTCTTGCATTAAAGATTAGTTGTACATTCACTGTCAGTAGTCAGACTCCTTCTAGTCAATAGAAGACTGGTTTGAAAACCCTAGTGGTTTATCGCCCCAGTTGAAAAGTGACAAGAGTAGATTGTTGCATCTACTATGCATATAACACTGTCACCTCCAAGTTTGTACGAAACCTTGGGTTGATAAAGTAAATTTGGTAGTCCTAGGAGTTGTAGCATCCTTGGTGCAATACTGAGGCTCATCACCCCAACCACAGGAAATCTACAATTTTCATATCATTCTATTGACCTCACTCATCATGCCTTTTTCATCCTTCCATGATTCCATATCTGTATCGATTTCAAGTGGATTTCTTGAAAAACCTCTTTCTACAAATGGTCACGCCTTCCTTTTAGTTGACATCAACTCTCATTTTCCAAGGAAGAAGTAATATCTTGGCTCTCATTCCCATCAAATGTGAACTTGGAAGAAACAATGGGAGACATCATTGCCCATTGATTTTATTGACACGCCCCACATTCAATATTATCATTCTTTCATATTAGGAAGCGTCATACTTTATGATAGTTGTAGTTTCTCATTTTGGTTGAAGACCTATGTACCATATTAAAACCTCTGCTAACAATGTCATCATCACTCATCATACCTGGTACATGTGGGATGTGCATCATCTCTACTACCATCTATCAATGAAAGCCTCGAGGGAAAATTAAACATCTACTTCAACATCAACAATTATGTTCTCAACATTCTTAACAAGATTCTTTTTGTCTACCAATATAACTATCATTGTCAAAATCATGGTCAAGAGCATGGACAATGCTCACCTTATATGTATATTGTAAATAGTTTATGTTTGTAATGAATTTCGTTGCCTCTTTCTCAGGACCTTCATTCTCCAATCAATATCTCTCTCCAAAGAAGTGGAAAAGAAGTGGAAAGGCTCAATGTTAAGCAAAGAATATCTATAAAATATAAATAAATGATTTCACGTACAATGTCTATTTACTAATAAACATAAACATATTATATATTATATTTTAACATCTTTTATATCATAAAAAGAAATCACTAATCTAATAAACATCTTTTATATCAAGACAATTATTAATTTAATATCACTGTGATGATGGAAACATATTTAAAAGTAAAAATAATCTCAACAACCTACCCCATTGGCGGAATGTCTAAATAAAGACAAAAAGCTCGTAAGCATCTACCCCACTGGCAGAATTCCTCAATTAAAAAAAAAAACTCGAATGCTTCTACCCCACTGGGGGAATTTCTAAATTAAAGAAAAAAAAAAGCTCGAATGCATCTACTACCCCACCGGCGAAGTGTCTCAATTAAAAAAATTCTTTCTGCCAGCTAGCCCACGGGCAGGATGTCTAAATCAAGATCAAAGGCTCAGTGTCTCAATTAAAAATATTCTCTCTGCCAGGGCCCGCGGGCAGAATGTCTAAATCAATATCAAAGTAAAGGAGATAAGTATACTCTCTTTTCTCCGGACGTGTTTATATTTCACAAGCATTTCCTACACTGAAGCCTTAGCCTCTCGAGCAGGGTATACATTTTTTATCATGATTTGTTGGTCTTTTATTTAAATCTTTTTCTTGATGTTTGATTTTTATTTTTATCTATTATTTGATTTTTATTTTTTTTAAATGTGTAAATTTTTAAATTCTGATTTGATGATAAAATAAATTTTAACAAAAAAATACCATACATGTATATGTTTTATATTAATTTTAAAAAATCAACATATTTAATAATGTTTATTTTTAATGTTAAATTAATCAATAATTTGATGCCAGTTTATATAGTTATTATTTACATAATTTTTAAGATTTTTTACAAATTATACTAAACCATTCTTAAAAAGTTTTCAGGTAGTTTAGTGAAATCCATTAAAGTAATTTGAAGAGGAACAATTGATCTTAATTTTCAATTTGATTAGTTGGACTTAAGAAGAACCTTATTAATAATAAAACAAGTTTGAAGCTAGTTTTAAAGAAGAATTTGGGAGAATTCTATGCAGACATAGATTTTGAATAGATTCATAGTCTTCTGACAAGAAAGAAGAATAAAACTTTTTGGAAAGCCAACTAACACCTAAAAAGAACAAAGCTACTTGTGTTTAGATTGAAGTGTGAATGTAAAGAAAGCATCATAACAACCACAAAATAGATTTGTTTTCTAATCAAACTAATGAAAAAAAGAAACATATAAAACTTTCAAAATCAAATGAAAACGACTATAAAAATCAGTCAGTGCTTTATATAGAATACCAATGACACATGGGTGTGGACATGTCTTGTGAGTCTCAATCTTTAATATTAAGACTTCATTGTTCATGCTTTATGCTAAAGTGAGTGTAATGTAAGATCACATGATGTGATTAACGACAAATGAGCTTTTTCTAACAAGCCCAAAGATCCACATGAATAAGTCTAAACTTATCTTGAAGTCTCATTTTAAAGTCTTTATACAATAAGTGTTACATAGTGCTATATTTATCTTGATATCTCAACCAACGAAATCATTAACTTTTTTTCTTTTATATAATTTTATTTAAAATTATTTATATATTCATAAATTTTTACATCACCTATCAAAATTTAGTAGCTCTAATGTGTAGAGTTTAAAATATCAGTCTTTGACAAGAAAATACCAAAAGAATATGAATAAACTGTCAAATCTAACCCTACTGAGGAGTGCCAAGATATATAGTTTTATTGGTGTTTTTTTAAAGTAAATTGCCAATTGTGCTATAGATTGCGAATGGATTTCATAGTCGTGATTTAACTTTTACTCTTTGGAATCGATTCGCAAATAGTCCCTTTGAAAGCTACTCTTTAGAATCAATTTACAAATAGTCTTACATGTCTTCTTTGGTGTTCTTTGGATATGTAGATTTCCGTCATTTCTGGAGGCTTCATCCGCGCAGAAATACGGTCCTGCTTCATTGTGGACGAAACCAATATGAATGAAATTAAGATTGAGAATCCAGGACATGGGTTTGGAGAAGGGAGCAGCATCATTACTGCGAAAAAAAATAGTCAATTAAAACGGTTTCCTCTTGGTCGGTTAAAACAAAGGAGCGCCTCCATTACTCGCAGAGTAGTTGGTCGATTAAAAAGGTTTCGGCTAAGGAAGAGCAACGCCAATCGTGCTGACTCGGCACAGACTGCAACTGAAAAGGCAAACGATCAGGTTGAGACACAGTCCCAAAACGTCTCCCACACATCGAATAACTCGCCTGCTGAAGAATTTTCTCGTATCTCCCAAAGTGAGCTGGAGAAACTGGTGCCTCATGCCCGTTAATTAAGGAAGCAGACCTAAGTCGGAAGATGGATTACGGTGACGAGGAGCTGGGTCGGATGATGGTTCGAGATGGCTTATTCCTTTTGCAATTCTTGAGGTATGATTTACTTTTCCGTCAAAATATTGGTGCAAATTTAAAGTCGCCTTATGAAATATGGGTGGGTGGGTGGGTTGGTTGAACTAGTTCAGTGGAGTTGTACCATATGATTCATTCAAAGCTGTAGAAAAATTCATTTTCAATGAAATTGTGTCACCTACACATTTATAAGTTAAAACAAAAATATTATATATGTGTGTGTGGCGATTAATTTAATTTATAAATGAAATAGTGTTTTTTATTGGAATTTGGAAATACAATTTCAAGTAAGAATGTGAATTTTTTTGTTATTTAAAATACATTTTTGAATATATTAATGGATTCAACACCCATTCAAATTCTACAGAATAAACAATTTTTGTTTGTTTGTTTGTCAAGTTGTTGCTGATCCTCCATGCTTGACCTGTGGCATGAGGATGTCGGGCATCTAACTAGTGAAAGTCCCACACTAACCCTAAATTGACTTGATTTTTTAACATGTCTTGGCCCCCCTAGCCGAGGGCACAACCACCCTCATGAGGTTTGATCTGGGTCACTTAATAAAAAATGGGAGCTCAAACTTATAATATGAAACTAGCAGCTCACTAATGAGCAAGCTACCCCTGGAGAATGTCCAAGCATAGAACACTCTATTCAAGTAATCATAAAAATCAGAAATATATAAGTTTACATCATTTTAGGGAGATTAGAACTAACTCCTAGAAAATAGGAACTAATCCTAATCTAGGACATACGTACAACCAGAAAACAAACTCTCTCCAATAATACAATATTCTCCATTATTTTCAACTCTCCCCCTTAATGGAGAAAGGGTTCACCTGTACTCCTAACATCTCCCTAAACATTTCAAATTTAATCCTCCCAAGGGGCTTGGTAAAAATATTTGTTGCATTATCACAAGTATTACAATATTCAATTTTTTTTTTTTAAATTGAACCTTCTCTCTAACAAAGTGAAACTGAGTATCAATATGTTTTGTGTTTTTGTGAAACACAAGGTTGTTTGCGAGCTTGATTGAGCTTTGGTTGTCACATCTGATTACTGTAGCATCTTTTTGTTCTTCTCCAGCATCATGGAGAAGTCTCCTCAACCAAATTGCCTCACACATGGCTGCACACACTGCTTGATACTCTGCTTCTGCAGAAGATAAGGATACAATACTTTGCTTCTTGCTGCTCCAAGCAATTACCTCGGACCCGACATTGAAAGCATAACCTGTTATGGATCTTCTGTCATCTAGGTTTCCTGCCCAGTTTGAATCTGAAAAACCTGTCAAATTAACATCAGAAGAATCAGTGTACTTAATACCAAAATCAATGGTTCCTTGAAGGTATCTCAAGGCACCTTTTGCTGCCACCCAGTGGTTCTCAAGAGGTTTTGACATGAATTGACTTAACACACTGACTGAGAATGCTAAGTCAGGTCTAGTTGTAGTCAAATAAATCAGACTCCCAACTAGCTATCTATACAATGTGGCATCCACCTCTTTAGAATCATCATCATTCCGAAGTTTAAGATTCTGTTGTAAAGGCACTGAGGCAACTTTGCATTGTTCCATTCTGAATTTTTTCAATAATCCTCTGACATACTTTCCTTGAGTGAGAAAAGTCTGGCCAGAGTCCCTCCAAACTTCCAGACCCAAACAATAATGTAATTCTCCGAGGTCTTTCATTTCAAAAACTTGCGACATATGCACTTTGATTTCTTTAATTAATTCATCAACATTTCCAGTGATAATTAGATCATCTACATATAAAGAAATCAAGACAATTTGCCCCTTTTCATCAAACATAGTATACAAATTTGGGTCGTTTTTTCTCCTCTTATAATTATGCTGCAAGAAAAAGGAGTCAATTTTTTCATACCATGACCTAGGTGCCTGTTTCAATCCATATAATGCCTTCTTTAATTTGCAGACTAAATGTTCCTACCCTTGTTTGATAAACCCTTTAGGTTGTTTTAAATATACCTCTTCTTTCAATTCTCCATTAAGAAAAACATATTTCACATCTAGCTGGTGTAAACTCCAATGATGCTTTGTAGCTAAAGCTATTAACATTCTAATAGTGTTTAACTTAGCTATAGGAGAAAATGTCTCCTCATAATCAATCCCTTCTTTTTGTGAGTAACCTTTAGCTACCAACCTAGCTTTATATTTGTCTACACTACCATCTGCTTTGAACTTAGGTTTATATAACCATTTACAACCTATAGGTTCTTTCCCTTCTGGCAGTTCAACTAAATCCCAGGTTTTGTTTTTAATTATTGACTCATATTCTTCTTTCATGGCTACCCTCCATTCATCATACTGATTTTCTTCATTATAATTTAAGGGCTCAACAACATTTAAATATTGGTCATAAGAGCATAGTCTCTATACCTTGCTGGTAATTGAGTCTGCCTACCTGATCTCCTTGGTAGCGGACTTGCCTCAAATATGTCTTGCTCACTCCTTAGTGGACTTGGATTGCTGACTGTACCTGCATCACTTGATTCTTCTTTTTGTTGTTGTTGTTGCACATGGTTGTCTTTAATTTCCTCATTGTTGTCTTCAATCAGCAAAGGCATGTGCCACTCCTCATAGCCTTTGTCTCTGTTCCCTTCATCAACTTTTTCATGGAATATAACATCTCTACTCGCAAACACCTTGTGAGTAGATGGATTAAAAAATTTGTATACTTTAAAGTCGGAAACAAATATGCATTTTATGGCCTTAGCATCCAATTTCTTCCTATCTTCCTTAGGAATATTTGCAAAAGATTTCGAACCAAATGCCCTTAAATGACTAACTACAGGCTTAAAACCATATAAAGCCTCGAATGGAGTCTTAAGATAATGGCTTTTCATTGGACTCCTATTCTTTAAATAAGCTACAATATTAATAACTTCTGCCCAAAAACCATTAGATAGGTTCTTACCTTTCAACATGTTGCATGCACACTCCACCAAAGTTATGTTCTTTCTCTCTGCAACCCCATTCTGTTGTGGAGTGTGGGGTACTGTAAACTGCTAAATTATTCCATGGTCCCTGCAATATTTGATGAAGTTACCAAGCTTGTATTCTCCCCCTTGATCTGAGCAGAGAATTTTGATGACCTTCCCTGTCTGTTTTTCAACCATACTTCTAAATTCTTTAAAATATTCAAAAGTATGACTTTTATTTTTGATAAAATATACCCAAGTATATCTTGTGCAATCATCAACAAATAATAAAAAATAATATGCTCCTCCTAATGATCTTGTTTGCATTAGTCCACATATATCAATGTGCACAAGTTCGAGGATATCTCTCTTTCTTCTATTTGAACTTGAGGGAAATTCATCCATGTGCATCTTCCCAAGTACACATCATTCACAACCAATATGTGCATTTTTTAGAACATGGAATCCATTAACCATACCTTGTTTTTGTAGCAACAATAAGTCATGAAGATTGATGTGTTCAAATCTTTGATGCCAAAGGTTCTCTGTTGTCATTGTTGTTGAAGTCAAAGCTTGGTGTGGCACGCTTGTAACATTCAACTTGTACATGCCTCCAACTTGTATTCCAGATGCAACCGATTTCTGTTTATCCAACAATCCTTTATGACACAATAGGTTTTAAAAAACTCTACCTTCAGGTTTTGATCTGCAATCATAGAGACAAAGATCAATTATTTTTAATTCCTGGTACATACATCACATTCTAGATGCGCCTGATATTGCCATCAGGCAATATCACAGGAATGTCTCCATACCCTTTAATCTGGTAGGCTCTGTCATCACCAAGGTAGATATTAGCACCACTGCTGGTCTCTTTAAAACTTTCAAACTAGTGCTTATTACTTGTCATGTGAGTGGATGCTCTAGAATCCACAAACCAGGTTTCAGCCTCATCAATCTCAGCAGAAAGAGAAAAATTAGACACAAACAATTTGAGGTCATGATTTTGATCTTCATTAGCAAAGTGCCTTGTATGCTTCTTTTGTCTGTGTCTGGCTTCATCGGACTTCTTTAACAATGTTTAGCAATGTGACTAGATTTACCACAGTAAAAACACTTGATTCCTGAATCAATTATGGTCGAAGACATACCTTGAAATGGCTTTCTCTAGGGTGTACCACTACCTTTCTGTCTTGCTCCTAGTTTCTCTCTGAAAGGCTTTTTCTTTGCCATTAATGCGAGATCTGCATTCTAAGGCTTTAGATTCATCCGCCTCTCTTCTTCCTGCATCAATATGCCTGTCAATTCTTCGAAAGTGGGGGCTTTCTCCCTCGCTATCAACCTTGTAATGAACATCTGATAATCATCAGTCATACCATTTAAGGTAATCGTGACAAGATCCATGTTGGACACTTTCTCTCCTATATCACCCAACTTATCTCTCAGCTCTTTGATCCGAGAGATGAATGCAACAATTGATTCATTCTCCTCCATTCTGATGGAGAGAATCTTACTCTTCAGGAACAATAAGTGATTTTTATTCTTTATCTCATATAGATCCCTGAGAGTCACCCAAATATCATTTGCAGATTTGCACTCTCTGATGTGAGGGATGATGCAGTCTTTCACTGACAATTTCAACAACACCTTTGCTTTGTTCTCCCTCTTCTCCCAATCTTGAATTGTTGCAGCTGTTCCACCTCCAGCTATAGTCAGCTTTGCTTTGTCCCCATTTGCAATTGCCCATGCACTTTTCCCCTCGAGTAGTGTCTGCAATTTGAATTTCCAATTTGTGTAGTTCGACCCATCAAGCTTATTTCTCTCATTCAGGTACGCTTCTGCCATATGATTATTCATTGTGACAGGATCGATCTATGGATCTACCTCAAGATCCTCAATCTCCAACAATCGATCTAGCCAATAGCAAAAAAACTACACCAACAAAGGCGATCTAAAAAAAACAGAGAAACATACCAAAGGGGGCAATATCTGAGGCGATCTCCAAGACTCGGCTTTTGATCTGATCCTCAATAGGATCTCAACAACGATCTCCCAAACAATTTGCACGATCTCAACATCTACGATCTACAGAGACCCAGATCTGAGTCGATCCACAACGATCGATCCACACGATCCACGCAATCAGCCCACAACTGCACCAACGCGAGTTTAGGGTGTCGGATCCACGCTTTCTGCCTGCGTTGATGGAAATACCTTCGAGTTATTGCCAATCAATGTGCTTTTAGACCCCAAATTCTATGCTGCTCCCTTTTTTAGCCAACGTGGAAAATAGGGAAAATTTTCGTTCTGCTCCAATTCTGCGTGAGAGGAAAAAAAATGCCTCTCTCTAGCCATCAAGGCTCCACGCTTCAGTCACCAAGGCTCATGACACACCCAACCACCAGGGCTCTCGAATTAATCAACCACTAAGGCTTCATTGTTGCCACTAAGGCACTCTAGCCACCAAGGATCTCAATTCTGCCACTAAGACACTCCAACCACTAAGGCTCTCAATTCTATCACTAAGGCACTCAATTCAGCCACCAATGCTCACTAACTCTGATACCATGTTTAAAAAGTGGGAGCTAAAACTAGTAGCTCACAAGTGAGCAAGCCACACCTAGAGACTGCCAAAGCAGAGAACGCTCTATTCAATTGATCATAAAAAACAAAAATATATAATTTTACATCATTTTAGGGAGATTAGAACTGATCCTTAGAAAATAGGGACTAATCCTATTCTAAGACACATACATATAACCAAAAAACAAACTCTCTCCAATAATACAATATTTTCCATTATTTTCAACTTCACCTTGATGAGGAAGCCCATCCTCAACGGGTGGTGCTAGTGAGACTTACAAAATAAACAACTTAAACTCAAGCTCAAGTTCTTAAAAATCTTTGCTTAAAATTACCGAGAAAAAAATGTAGTGAAAAAGACTATTTCATCTATAAGTTAAACTACAGTACAAATAAACATTTTTATATAAAAAAATTTATCAATTTATTTTAAAAAAATTATTATAAATTTTATGTGTATATTTAAAATTTGATTAAAAAAATGATTCATGGTCACATTTTTAAAGAAAAATGTATTAAATTACTTGCCTTTTATAAAGAATAAAAAATTGTGATGTATCTTTTTGTAATTATTTGCATTATCAATTTTTTTTTCGATCTACTTTGATCAGCCCTTTAAGCATTTATATTAATTTTGATTAGCCATTTGTCTAGTTTTAACATACATGGCGACTTATTCGAGAGTAATGCTTGCCTGGCAGGCTTTCGGTGATCTCAAGGGACCTGTTCCCGGATTGGTATGACAGCTTTCCACCATGGAAACTGCAATCCGCTGTTCAGGAGGATGTCATGAAAATCGGCAATCAAATACCCTTTTTTGTGTTACAATACGTCCTTCAATGGGATACAGATAAAAATGCACACAAGCCGACCTATCGAGAGCAGGAAAATAGAGATCAGGTCCTCGACGGTATTCTGAGGCAAGCCTGGCTCAAATTGTCACCTATTCGGTATAAATGTGACAGTCAGGATTGGCATGCCAGGGTCCCATTGAGGAGGGATTCGCATCTTTTGGAATTTGTATATGAAAATATTATCAACTCTTCAGATATTGAATACAAATACAGTTCTAAACGGAGGAAAAACAACAGGCGCACCAGCCACATCACTCTCCAGGCAGCGGCAGATCTCAGAGATAGAGGGGTAGGTTTTGCTCCAAACACGGGGCTGCTCAACAAAATTCGTTTCGATGGCAGACATTGCACGCTTTACTTACCCACAATTGAAATGCATGGCAGAACAGACGCTGTACTGAGAAATTTGGTGAGATTTGAGGATTCTAAAAAGGAAAAGGCATCACAACCCGTCATGTCATATGTGGACTTGATGGAACGCTTGATCGACAAAACCGAGGACGTTCAGGTATTGAGAACAAGTGGTATAATACGGTGTCACTTGGAAACCAGTGATGCTGTTGCCGATGTCTGGAACGGAATGCGCGGGCAACTACCCGAGAATATCAAATACGAACCAATCGACAACGCCATTTATGACGTTATCAGGTTCTACACAAGCAAATGTAGAACCATGCGTGCTAAATTTTATAAAAGATATTTCTCAAAACCATGGTCAGGAATATCTTTGTTTGCAGCTTGCGTCGCATTAGGTTTAACTGCATTTCAGACTTATGTAGCCTGGGAGCAAGTCCGCCTTCAACGAAAAAGTATGCCCACACTGTAATCGTGTAATCCCTGCAATCTTTATCCGGTTGTACTCGTGTCATACACATAGTCAGTTATCATGTTCATTGTTTTCAACAAGTTCTTTGGATTTGGATTTATCGGTATTGGGATATTAATATGGTTTCATACTCATAGTTGGATTAAATTTATTTGGAATATATATATATGTATGAATGTATGTGAGAGAAATAAAAAAGTTAGAATGGTATATTATTAATGAAAAAATAGATTTTAATATATAACCTATCTTCGTGAATAAATTTATTTGATAATATGGATTAATTATATATTTTATATTTATTTAATATTATAAGTTTATTATACTCATATTCTAATACATTTTTTTTTCTTATTAAAAAATTTGTGTTTTCTATGTAATTTACTTATTGGTTGATCTTATAGTATATTTATATATTAAATTATTTTGTTTTCGATTATTAAAAATCAATGATCTGTAATAGTACTTTGAATTTTTTTTTTTGGGTTAGATGTGGATATGTTTGTGTCAATTCTATATTGCGTATGAAAAGAGTTATAAATTTTCATCATTGGGTTTGGATGTTTGTTTTATAATTCAACGTAAAGATGTGTATTTTTTTTTTAATGAAAAATATATTTTCTAAATAAAAAACCAAAAAGAAATGTGAGTTATATATATATATTTTAATGCAAAATTTTAAGTGTTGTTTAATTAATAGATAAAATGGACTATTTTTTCTTGTTACTGTTGTTAAAATTTGGTAGATATTTTTAAGAAGCTTTTGATGGTGCTGGACTTCCCAATATTTAGGGGATCTCCGCGGTAAGAAGTCCCAACTAGACCTCAAACCGTTTGGAGTATGAGTCCTAGTAGTGGGTGGTAATGTAATGCCTTGACCATGGTAGCACATAGAGATAAATATGATAACTTTGGGTGGAAACAAGTGTGCGACCTTGCGACGAGTCAAGTGAGATGCATGGGGGTTCTAGCACACGGAGGGGAAAATGAAGTATGCCCCTTGGAATCTTGTAATAGTATGCAACTTGAAAGGAACATACGAGCCAAATGACATCACAAGCTAAAATGCGGAATAGTCCAGAAATTAAGGTGACTGGTTAATTCAACAACAAACATTCAATAAGATTCATACAACATACAGAGTAGTTCATAAGCTAATGTGTAAGTTAAACAACATACATTACTAAAACAACTAGAATAGTCCAACTACAATAACAACATATGCATGAAAGCGTGTTGGCTCTGATATTGTTATTATAAGTGAAAGTTCCATCCATACATACACCATTGACGACCACTAGCCCCAATAGTGGAACATTACAGTCAAGAACACCTGCTCCTCCAAAGAAGTATACTCGCTCTATGCTATGGAGAAGCCAAGACTCGTCACAATACTCCCAAGCCTTTTCTAAGCTTAAGCCTAGCCAAAAGCTTGGCTCCCAAAAGCCTATTCTATGAGTTATGAGGTTCTATTTATAACAAAGGGTGGGGTGACCCTTGAAATTCCCATTTGTGACTCTTTGACTACCCTCATGACTCTTCAAATTATTTACAAATAACTCATTACATAACATGATGACCTTTCACATTCCACTAATGACACTTGGAATTTCACTTACAACATATTTACAAATAATATTACATTTTCCACATGTACCCATGTGAGATAGAATAGGCTAGAGACAACCTAACAAGGAAAAATACTATGACTTCGAAGTTTGGGGAAAGACCAACTCGGAAACCTTAATTTGGTGCTTATCGGTCACGTACTCATGCCAAGATTGGTATTGTGTGATGATGTCCTCAAATTGCTTGATGGTGTATTTCTGATATCAGACTCTTGCCTCCATAACATCTGAGTATATGGTTTTGGAACTTGTATCCAACTCGTCTGAAGCATGTGCAACATGGTGTTGACCATGATGGTACCACCAATGTACTTCTACATATTATGTATGATGAGCTTCAAGTCATCCCCAGTGGCCTCTCACCTTAGCTGCTCCATGTACCTGTCGATCTCTAGTCGGACTTGGTTCTTGTGTTTAGCCTCAGTGAGGGAACCGATTGAAGAGATCCTGTGCGTTCTCACCATGACATCCAAACTCTTGTACAACTGTGCATATGAGGCTTGTATGCTGGTGATGAATGGGGCGAGATGCTCATAGTTTTGGATCAACATCTGGACCCTTTATTTCTCCAACTCTGCCTGAGGCTTCATCATCTTTGGCAAGTGAATAGGAGCCACTTTATACCGCATTTTCCACTCTTGCACATGGGCGATGACAACATGTATGTTCATGAGAGTTTGAACGAACTCTTTGCTCAACTACTGTAATCCATGCACATGGACAACTGTCTTATGCATGGTGATGAATTCATCATAGACCTTTTGCATCGTAGTCTCAAGTGTGGATACTTCATTAAATATCTCTTTCCTCCTCTATGCCATTGTGGAAACCGCACTCTTCTTTCTGAGTTGTTCTGCCTCTTGTCTGGTAGCATGCAAGTACTTTTCCATTTGTTCATTCTCAGCCAGTAGGAACTTAACATTTGAGCTTGTGGCTCCTGCATAGGCCAAGGTGGCATCAACAATGGTAGTTGGATGTTTTCTGACATCTAACACTATCACCCTTTCCTTCATGAATGTAGGTGATGCGTGATCATTAGGGGAAGTGCTTCCTCCAACGCCTGCAAAATCTTCTTTTGCAAATCATCAAATGAAAGAATTTACACATCCATAACCAAATCAACATCAAGGAGAACAACCTCTCCTTGCTCGCTCGGGACTGGTTCTGACACTAAAGATGGTGGAGGCTGAGAGGTTACCTCGAGTTCTCTTGGCATAAGGTCGGTGCCTTCATTCTATGGCTCATTCCCCATCTCCATGTTCATCACTTCAATCAGTTGCTCAATTTGCTGAGAAAGCTCCTAATCCTGCATCTGTTCACCCTCTTCTTCAACTGCTGGATAATCTGACTCCTCAACCTGTATGGGTGTTGTTTGCTTTGTCATCATGCCTTGCCTTTCTTCTTCCTCATGTTTATGCTTCTCTTCCTTCAAATTCTTCTTCGTTTCCTAAAACTTTCATTCTGCTTCCTCCAGCCTTTGCTTTTCTTTCTTCCTTCACTTTACCCTCCTTATCTACTGCTCCCTCTTTGCCTCTGCTGCCAAAGATGCTTTCCCAGTGACAGGATCTTCTCTTATCTTGTAGATTTTATCTGCCTCTGGGTTCTCGACAATCTTCCTCTTGCCCTTATCCTGTGTTGGATTGCTTCTTATTGCTACTATTGTTTTTGCTTCCTGTGTTGCTGCTACCTGCAGAGCAGTCTTCCAAGTTGTGGCTATACTGACCGGCTCGTGGAACTTGGAGTCATTGTAACAATATCTTCAAGGGTCCTCCTCGTGCTAGTGAAATGTCTCGTGGATCCATGGATTGTACACCTTGACATAGTGGTTCTTGCAAATGCCATGGGGATCATACAGATTAAAGTCCTTGGTGTCGAACTTGAACTTGAATATCTCGTTAGCTTAAGAATCTACATCCTTCAAGCCCTTAATCTCGTATAACCCAATCCGCAAAGGAAGAGCGGGCCATGGTGCCTTCTTCTTCTTGTGAAGTCTTGTCGATGATCTTGTGGAGAGGTGATATGAGACCTCTTGCATGATCAGATTGTCCGTGGCATACCTTGGTAGAAAATGCGGAGGCTTCTCTTCGCTAAATACTTTGATGAAGGTGCCACCGGGTGAGGCATACCAATATGCAATGTTAAGTATCACCTCCATTGCTTCTTGGGACATGTAATGTGGATTTTGCTCGAAGATAAGCTTGTACAACGTGATGATGAAATGGTCAGTCAACCTTGCCATTACTCCTCGGTAGCTGCAATCAGAAAGAAACTTGCAATAAATGTTGACAACAGTCTCTTTTGGTGTCCATGTCCAACTCATGCCAGGAAACTGCTGTTGGGCACAAATTGCATATAGTAAGTATGAGGACATGTAGAATATCGCTTGCTCATCCTTGGGGGAATTTTAATTGATAAGACAACAATTTCGACCAGTTGAATGGCCTTCCATCACTCACCAATTGGTCGAATACAACTACCCAACCTTCAAGAAAGGTCTCGGTGCTCTCTTGAGCATATATTCGACATGAAAAGATGATCAAGAACTGGTAGGCCTTTCTGAGAGACTTTGTCTTATAAACATGATTGGGTGTTTGTCTGAACTTTGACGACTCTTTCATCCAGTACTTGACTATATCTCTTGTGTTCACCCAAATGTGGGTGGCATAGAAAAGTGTATCCATGTACCTCACCGGTTGAGGTAAATGATACATCTCATGATAGTTCTCTACCCTTAAGGTAGAAATTTCTACCCCGCTAGCACTGTTCAATGTCATAGTCTCTGGATCCGTGTGTGAGAAAATATAGCTGATAATGTTTGCACATGGGAAAGCAGGGTACTTTCATGAAACCTTGTATAAGCTTGATTGCTAGATACTGATATAAACATGTTGATCCTCTAAGTATTCCTTGAAGCCCTTTGCAAAAGTATCTTTAATACTCTATCATGTCAAGTTAGTGCCCTTCTCAATGAACAACTGAGTGTCTGCATAAACTGAAAAGTTAAATAACACATGCTCAACTGCTTCCCGCGTGCTACTCTCAACAATTTCCTTTGATGAAACTCTCTTGGAGGCCATGTTAACTATAATTGCTAGAGGGATGCTCAACAACTATTGTACCTGGACACAGAGAGACACTCATGGCATGCAAATGTTAGCTTAAAACCAAAAGAAACTTCAAGACCAGATCAAGCAACAAACCAGGCTAATACTGGGAGGGATTGTGCAATTATGGTTCACAGAGGTGACTGGATGCCTGGTGGAACTGCACACTCCGCAGTCCTAATAGTCAGTGGGGGAGGCTTGCTGATTTGAACTGCACAATGCGTAGTTCAATATGGGCACAACTAGGAGAGATTGCGCATTACCCAGTCTCAGTGGCCAAGACCGGGAGGCTAACTCTTGGAACTGCATAATGCGCAGTTGGATCCAGGACAAGGCAACCTCTACACAATTCTAGAAACCAAGGCAGAGGCCTTGAGCTTCCAGAATGCACAATTCTTGTAAGGGAAAGCAAGATCTAGGCAAAGGAAGCCCAAATTTGCGCAAGGGGAGTGTGAAATCAAGTAGATCTGAAGGATGGTGTGATGTTGAGTGCAGATCTGAGTGAGAGATGATGCATGCAAGTGAAATAAGTGTAAGAATCAATCAAACTAAAGGAAAACGAAGCATGTGGAGAGAGTCGCTACAACGCCAACCGTTAGTGCAAAAATAGGGTAATGCATGCGACACTTGGGAAAGGAAATGAAACACTTAAAACAACACTTCTACAAGCTAAAACAAGTTAAAACACCAGAATTCATTAAACAAAATGAGTGAAAAAACACTCTCACAAGCTAAAAAAGCAAAATCGATAGAAAAACGAGAAAAGGTTAGAAAAGCAAAACTTACTCGGAAAAGTGACGATGATTGCACCGAAGGTTCCTTGATTTCCTCAGGAATGCTAGAGCTCCAAGATCGAATATGAAAATGAGCTATGGCAGTGTCGATTAAATAGATTTGGTCGACTTAGGGTTTATGACGTCAAAGCTAAAAATCAAGGAAAAAACAACACTTGGCGGCAGTTTCCAAACTAACTCAAGTGCCTCCTTCAGATTGCTAAAAATAGATCCCTAATTTCTAGGGATGTTTTTTAGTTTCTTTTATTTTTTCTTTTTCGGGGGAAAAGCTGCCATGCATTGCCGGGGAGATTGCACAGTTCTATGAAGGACTGGGCGACTCACTGGTTCATGTACTCAGCAACTTTTGAGCAAGAAGCTTTTGCGCAATTTCTAGGCTGAGTGGCTCTAGGTTGCCTCTCATGCTCTGCACAATTTCCCAGCAAAAAGCTGGTTGTCAACTAGCTCTACGAAATTTTGGAGCTGAAGGCTTACCGTTAGCTTGAATTGTGCAATTCCCGAGAGAAAGGCTAGTTGCCCTCAAGGATTGCACAGTTCTCTAAGGCAAGCCTGGAACTAGGTGGAAACCAAGTTAAGAGATCGATTTGTGGGTTAGATAGTAAATCAAATGAGCAAACACAAGCCATGATGCAAAGTATGAGGCTCAATCAAAGAACAAGTACTTGGGTCAGTGCAAGATGAGCTGTTGTAATTTAGAAGGGAGGCTCCGAAACGAAGCGTGGGAAAAATTTTGGAGGGTGGTTGTAGCCACTACAACAAAAACATAATTTCAATCTTTTTAATTTGCAAATTTCAAGTTCCTTGGTATTTTTCAAGGTGTTTAATCCATTTATCCATTCAAAAATTCATTTTAAATAACAAAAAAATCACAATCTCAAATTTATGAGATGGAAAATGACCATCTTACCTTTTCATTATTTTTTTTTAAACCTAATATTATTTAACATTATGTAGCAACATCTCAATAAACTTGGAAAAATGAAATAATGAAAATATACACCCATTTTTTCATGCATTCATTGCAATTAAAAGTAAGAATATGTTGTAACCAATAAATGAGGCACATTTATTGGTTCTCAAGAAGAACAACTTTCTGAAACTTGAATAAGGTAGTAGTATACTGAAGGGAACTTGCTGATGAAATACCAAATACTAGACATACTTCTTTATCGCCGACCAAAGAATCTCAACATAATTCAAATATTTCCATGTTATGAAAAGGAATATTGAAATTTTCTTTTGAATCAGAAATTACTTTCCCAAGGGCCAGATGAATATAAGAAAGTGACAATTGCCCCTTTGATATGGTCGCAATGCAACAAAATTTATTTTAAATTTCCAAAAATTTCCTTAAGGGTAGTTTATTGCATCTTTCAGTGTCTTGAAATGATATAAGAACAAGTTGCTAACGTGAGGAAATGCAGGTATAATTTATTCTCATGGAAAAAATATAAATAAAGAAGAACTAGAAATAAACTGAAAAATATCACAGTGCAGGTAAAACATCCAAACGTAGGTTGCAGACCAAAGCAAAAGCTATCTCGTCAAAAGGGTATATTACAATCACAAACAAGTTCTGTCCATTACCGGTAAAATACTAACATTGTGCAATATTGCAGCTGCAACTGCACAAGCTCAATGTACACGGAAGTGTGGAAGTTTAAGCTTTGTTGAAATATTCAATTATGGTATGTTGTGGATATGTATAATTCTTAGATTGATGATTTCCCGCTATAACAGACATTTCTTCATACAATGATAAAGAAGAGAATATTTTTCTTGTTTCACAATAATTGTGTCCATGGAAGATCTTGCATCAACACATAAATTAAAAGAAGTTTCTATTTGAATTTTTCCATTTAGCATTTATTTTTTTTGTCATTTATTTTATAAAAACCCTATTTAAATGGATTAATGCTTATGACATTTGAATTTCAATCATTGAGTATTAACTGGTTCAAATAAAATGATGAAATGGTTTTATGGAGTATATGTGAATTGTAATTGAATTTGTAGAATTTGGATTTAATTAGAAAATAATGAACAAAACTTGCAGGTACCAAAGAATAAAGAAAATTGAGAGATTAACAAAATTAATGAATTATATTCATGCACCAAAAAAGAAAGTTATGATAAAGTACAATTCAATGCAATATACTTTACATGGTTGAACGAATATAGTAGTGAATCTAGAGAGATGTGAAGATGTAGAAAAGAAAAATGACACCTAGTTAACTCGCCATGAAATTATCAATTCCTTGTCTCATGTAAGGGCTTAAACCTATGACTCTCTGACATAGCACTTGCATTGGTGGCATGCTAAAAACTACTTTTAATTCGAATACATATTGGAAAATACCTCTAAGAATCACATTATTTAACCCCTACCAATACCAACCCAAGACACCTTCCCAATTTAAAAAACCCCTACTTTCATTAGATAATTTATCTATCAATTTTTTCATTAACATTTTTTATACCCCTTTATATTTTTTCATTAATTTTGAGCTCCATTTTTATGCTCAATATATTATGTCATTTTTTCCTCAATTTATATCCCCCAATATCAATGCATGTGGTATGGTATTGCTCCCCGAGTGAAGCCCTCGTGGTCTCATGCATATGGAGATTAATAAAACTCGTGCATGCACTTTGGGAATGCCCTTTTGGTGATAATAATGAGGTTGCCATGCATGACTCAACTTACTAGTTTAAGAAGTACAATTAAGTGATGTTATCTCTAATAATTCCCGCCCTAAGCATTACTAGGGACAACATAATGAGAAGCCATATAAGGTACCCACTTTACAATGCATCTGAATAACATAGAAAAATTGCAAGAAGAGAAAAAAGATAAAGCTACATGGGAACAAATATCATCAAAACACAATATTGAAAAAGAGATACAACTGCTAAGTACTTGTGTCACTTCATCCCAAAGCAATCTCGTAGCAAGTGAAACCTTTTCTTAGTAAATTTTTTCCCCAAACTACTGAGAGAGAAGTGAGATAGTAAATGACGTTATTTTACAACAATCCTCCAATGTAATATGTGTAAATATCAATGTGTTTTGTTTGTTAACATTGAAGTGATCTCTGCAAACTTTAGTGTAAGTTGGAAATTATCCTTTAATTTTAGTTATTCACAAAAATATTATTTGACTTTGGATATTATAACATATAACAAATTTATTCTCATCGGATTAATCAATAATTTATATGATATACCATTAAAAACTAGCATTTTCACCTTAGGGTGCAAATGGCACGTTGATGGAATTTCGGGGTTACACCATACACATACACGACTTTCAAGCATGTAATCATAGAGATGGCTAAAAAAAGAGGGCTGACTAAAAACACCATGTGGAGTTTTCATGACCTCATCAAAATATCTACAGTGTTGGCCTACCATCTCCAAAATTTCAACTCTCGAAGCCCTTTTCATTATGTTTAAACTATTCTATATTGGGCTATTCCATATCAGGACCATACAGTTCATAACCGCTATTTTATAATACTTTCGAAAAATGAATCTTGTCCAACAAAGTACTGGCCATTGTCTGCATTCTTAAGTTTATCATTCTTTGGACTGGTGTAAGTTCAATTTTGTATTATTTTTCTATGAAAATGAATATATAGACAATAACATTTAAAATAAAAACATAAGAACATGCAGGCTTCCCCATGTGTAAGACTCATCAATGTTGAGGAACACAACAATGTCTTCAAAGAAAATAGATGAATTCAATGATTAACTTTAGGGAAAGGCATTGAACTCGTGACTTATCAATATCATAGGTTCTTTAATGACAGGGACTCAACTAATTGAGCTAACCCTTGGGGCTTATTATAGAGCACATAACTACTTGTATGCTAACATTAACAAACTTTAAAAGTTATCAAATACAATGAGGAATTGGGCAGAAACAAGATAAGAGACAATAACAATCTTTCGTTTCTTATTCATATACATCAATTTATTTTTACAATTTATATACATTACTACTATGTGTTATAACACTACATACACACCATCTATTTCCCCACTAGGTGCAACCAACAATTTGCCTTCTCTCAATTATGTTGATTTGTGTAGCTTGGGAGGTACTTCAAGCCCTAGGGTTCAGGGTTTGGAGGGAAAAGCACCACAAGGGAAGCTTGTGGGTTTGGAACCCAAGTATGGGGTTTTGTACCCATCAAGATTTGTGTCAAAACTATGATGAATTTGAGCTTGGGAAAATTTGAGGTGATAGAGCTTGGTGAGTTGATTCCAATGCTCCAAAGATCACTCAAATCGAAGCTCTAGAAACGAAGTTATGAATTTTTGAAGTGACTAGTAATTATTGGTTGTCAAGTCATGTAGGCTTGGTGTAAACAATCCCAATATATGTGTCTCTTCAAGATTCGTTGGAGCCCCTCGTTTAGGATATAAATAGAGGGTGAAAGATCATTGTTTGAGGATCTATTGTGTGGGAAATACATCTCCAAGGGAACTCTGAAATTCTAAGGGAAGTCGTAGTCAGATTAAGGAGGCCGAGGAGACTTGGGACAACATGGTAAATCTGATCTGGGAACAGTGTGGGAGAAAGACGAATTGTTGTAGGTGCAGCGGATGTGTTTTAGGGTTAAAACAGGGTTGTTTCAAGTGTTTTTTAGGGATAGATTACAAGGTTGTGTGGGCCGAGGAGTGAAGGACAAATTGGTTGCCGGTTAAGGTTTGTTTGGACAGAGTTTGGAGGAGGTCGAAGGCCTACAATAGTTTTTGTGCTAGGCCGCAGGACATAGCCAAAATCTGGGCTATTTCCAAGGGCAACGTTGAAGTGTGAAGCCCAAATTGGAGCAGCGTAGGTGTGGAGGTGTCTCTCCTTGGAAGACCGTAGCCTTAATAAGCTTGTACTGCTGACAGTGTGTGGGTGGAGGGCAATGTTGTGTGCCCTAACCAGTGATACAATGACAACAAGTGAAAAAAGAGGACAACAACGTTTTGGAGAGGTGTATTGGGTCAAGTATTGACCAGATTTGGATTAGTTTACCTTGTGGCCTGTGGGAGCCAATTTGAAGATGAGATTAGGTGATCATGTGTCTTCATCATAGCAGATCATGCAGTGATGTGATTGGGTGCCATAGATCTAATCGGAGGGTAGTGTGTTGGCTACCCAAAGTATCCCTAGAGAAGCAGACAAGAAGGACGTTTTTGGTGCATGATTGGGTGAAGTATTGCAGCCTTATGAGTATCTCTTTGTTGGATGAAAGATGCTACTAGAAGGAAGATTGGAGCTCAGGTATTGGCCAGCCTAGAGAGTAGTTTGATGAGGCCATGTACATGTAGCAAAAGTGACTTGTAGCATTGTTAGGAGGCAGCCCTCTTGGAGTCTCGATGTGTAGTGGCCTTGATGGAATAAGGCACTACAAGTGAGTAGTACAGGAGTGAAGGACCGACAAGACACCATACAACATCATTGTATCTTATATACCATAGACTGTTGTATTATTCAGCTTTGGTTTAATATAACGAAGATTGGGATTATGCAATATTGTACAATTTTGTTGAAAACCATGTATATTTGTGCATATATGATTTACGACTTTATATTTTTGCTGGGCAAAGTAGTTTATGATTGAGATTCTTGGTTTGTAGCGTCAGTGATTTTAAGACTCTAACCTAGACCAAAGTTCATGGAAATTCAATAGATTCCTCTATGACCTTAGAGCTTCATGATATATTCTACCTTTTATGCTTCTCATCCACTCATAATTCTCCATATGTTCCTTCAACCTTGTTGTTAAATGACAGTTTGGACACCAAACAATTACAATGATTCAACTTCCTCATCCATTTCTCCAACAAAGTATTATTTCCTCACATAGATGGACCATCAATTTATCAACAAGCCCCATGAGGCATGTCGAATTGTAACAAGTCATGATCCATAGTGTTGTAACAAAGTTTTAGCATTATAACAGGAAGAAAGATGCATAGCACTATAACAACAAGGCCAACTTGCAACACAATAACAATAATAATGAAATCATAACACTATAACAATAAAGTGGAATTGCAACACTATAACAACAAGGAAGAGTTGTGACACTATAGAAATAATGGTGGAGTTGCAACACTATAACAGTACTCTTATTTCATCCTCTAATTGCTAACTGAAATTAATCAATGCAAATTTTTTTAGGCTGAAGATGCTCCTACATCAAACTTCCTTAGTAAGAAAAGCATGAGCTTCGAGCTCATGTGGATGCAACTGTGGATGTTTAAGAGAAGAAAGGCCCTTGTAAGTGTGCCATTTCTTCTTCAAAAACCTATAATCCATCTTCAAAACATTTGTTTCTCCACTTGACTAAATATTCATAGTATACCTTATTTTGAGTTTGTTATCACTCAGAAATTTTCCCTAGAAGTTATCAAAAGAAGGAAAAGACCGAGGTAACCACAAACCAATCTTCAGACTTAGGTTCTAGCCAACCTAAGTCCAGAGAGGGCTCTCTCTTTATAATTTAACTTTGTTTGGGTGGGATTTTAGGCTAGTTCTTAGTGTTCATAAGGTTTTGATTTTGGTTGGGTGGTGGAATTCTAGGAACAGATGGATAGAGCTAGTTTCTTCAAGCCATTGGGCTATGGAGTCAACAAAAGGATAGCATAACTGGATTAGATCATTAAAGGGAGTGTTCACAGGGCAAGCTAGCAAAGCAAAAGGAAAATCTTCAAGGGCTGATGGATGGAATGATTCTAACCAGGGTGAAGGGCACTTAAGAATCCTTGGATCGGGATCAAAATGAGGAACAGAGGGTGATCATCAACAAAGGGAAATTAAGAATCCTTTGCTACATAGACCAAAAGGAAAACTACGGAAGCTAAGGAGCAGCTAAGAATTCCCTAGCTAAGATAGTTTAGCAGAAAACATTAAGAATGTAAACAGTCAAGACAGAGTGCATTTAAGCAAGTTCTGAAATATCATTCCTAGTTTAACATTCAGATTTCATAGAACACATATGATTATTAAGAAACATAAGGAAAAACAATAATACACATGAGAGAATACTTATTTGATTTTCACTTTACACAAGAATCCTGAAAAATATCTGAGCTTTATTCCATGATCTAGCAAGCCAATCTAGTTTTTTGATACAATAGGACTTTGATTTAAGAGAAAAGTCTACAGAAATGTCTTTGAATCCACCCTAAATACTTCGAAATGTGAAGTATTTATACAAAAAATATTTACAAAATATCTCATAACAGTTTGAGATTTAATTTAGGAAATAAAAATATCTTCAAGCATGAAGATAGAGACAGATGGAAAACTGCATCATGCTATCCCTTTTATTGTGGTAGTGTTGGCTGTTACAGTTGAGTTGTGGCCCTTTAAGCTAGCTAGTAGTTTTACGCTGGCATCTTCTTCATTTTGATCTTTCACTGATACTCTTTGACTCTGCTACTCTTTGACCCTGCTAATCTGTCTTTTACCTATTTCATCTGGTTGCCTTCAGATTTACTGTGGTAACTTATAGTAAATCTGTCATTTTTTCTCAC
Source organism: Pinus tabuliformis (assembly GCA_031772625.1). Classification (NCBI taxonomy): domain Eukaryota; kingdom Viridiplantae; phylum Streptophyta; class Pinopsida; order Pinales; family Pinaceae; genus Pinus; species Pinus tabuliformis. The sequence continues at coordinate 349,377,250 of CM062810.1, read as the reverse complement.
CATTCATCCTCAGGTAATTTTGCTTTTAACATTCTTCTACATATTTCTTCTACTTTTGTGTACTTAGAAAAATTGGGCTTGGTGACAAACAAATGTTTCACCCCATGCTCTAAAAATAACAAGTTTTCAAAAGTGTCATATAGTACTTTCCATGTAAACAAGGCTTTGATACCTGAAGTATTGGCTTCTTCCTTAGCCAATTTCCTAAGTCTGTCAGTGTAGTCCAACTGGGTCATGAGTTTATCATGGATGACCATAGGACTAGGAAGGCCTTTGTCACTCAAAATTTGAAATTTGGCCATAAACCTGTCAATGGCCACTTGCATGTTATGGAATTTTTATTCTAAGTTGACCATGTGGAAAGAACCTTTTTGACTTCTAGGATGGCTTCAATCCTATCCTCTATACCAAGCTCATTTAGCTCATGTCTGTTCTTGCTGTTCAGGAAGTGGATGAGTCGATTGGCATCCTCAGGCATATCACCCAACTCTTCCTTTACTTTTTGGATAGCTCCAGTAGCTACCTTTACTAGTTCTGTTTGCTCAAATATAACTTGAATTGATGGCCAAATATCATTGACAGAGTCAATGATATTGGCCCAGAGCATTTCTTTAGTCTGTCCTAGTGGCTTCTGTAATGTCAAATATTTCTCTAGGACCTTAATTTTCTCACCCATCCTTAGGGATTTCTGTGTTTCTTCTCTTTGTTGAATTTGGGCAAGCTTACAGTCAGTTTCTAAGCTTGCCACTTTCTCCTTTAGCCTTTTGAGCTCTATTGCCTGGATTGACATATCCTCCATGGCTTTTACTAGCTCTGCTGTTTTCTCTGTAGACATGTCTGCTACTGTAGAATCAGTTGTGATTGGCAATGTTGTGGCAGGTGGAGCTGTAGATGCCAATGATGTTGCCAATGTAGAAGGAACTCCTATTGTCACTATGGGAATGGCAGTTGTGGAAGTTGTTGCCAGGTCACTTTGTTTGCACTGAATCAAAATGTCCAACTCCTTCTCTATCTCTTTTAATTGGTCATTTAGCTTTAGGACCAAGTCCATGACCTCTTCAGATACTTTTGTTGCCTCCAGGACTTCTGCTGTTTGTGGGTGATGCAACTGGGGGATCTTGAGCTGTTTCTTTAGAGCAGCTATATCATCATTCTTCTTCTTTATTAATTTTTTAGTGGCCTTTACATATTTGGGATCGTGTCCCAACTCAATGACTAAGTCCTCTAAGGACTTGATTCTGGTATCTTTGGCCTGTGAAGAGGCCTTTTCCAACTGGAACTGTGCTGATATATTATTCAGGGAGTTTTGCAATTGGTGGGTTGCGATGGCTTTCCCTGTCAAGGTGGAGTAAAGCATCTCCCCTGTCTGTTTGTGCAGCTCAATCTGGTCAATAGGATGTATGTCCTTTGCCAGTACTTCGAAGTCTATCTTTTTGAAGTCTGCTGCTGTTCTTGGTTGCTGAGTAGTGGGCTTCATGAATGTCATTTGCATCTTCCCCTCTTTTACATCATAGGCTGACATAAGCCTTGTTTGATTGGTAGGGGCCATCTTTAAGTACTGTGCATAAGTTTGGGCTTTTAGCCTCTCATTTCTGGATTTTATGTCCTTGTATCTTTCTCTGATGTCTTGGTCTCTATTAGTTGGCATCCTGAATGAGGACACTTCAACACTCTGCTGCCTTTCCAACATATGAGTGTGTGATGTGGAAGGTTCTAGTGTGCCCCCAGAGGGAGTGGCATGCCTGCTTCCTTCTCTTTCTATGCTGGTGGCCCCAACTATTTCTTTTGTGAATTCCTATTCAGAGACAGGATTTATCCTTTGTCTTTTAACCAGGCTGGTCTCTACATAGGCCTGTGATGTTGCTTTGCCTAAAGTAGTGGCCTCTTCCTTGTTTATTTTGAGGTTTTTCTCCTCATTTAGAGGAGTTTGCAAGACTAGGGGAGTACTCATGATGGGCTCTGGTATACCTATTTGAGTTAGCTCCTCTGATAGGTCTGGTTGTTTTGACTCTTCTTGTACCTCAAATTATTCTTCTACATGTGATTCACTTTGTGCCTGTGATTCTCCTTGTGCCTGTGATTCACCTTGTGCCTGTGATTCACCTGGTACCTGCAAGAAAGAACCTTCATCAAGTTGTTTCTCTAGATCAATCAGTGTGTTTTCCACAACAGCTTCAGTACTATCCCTGTCCTATAAAGTGTTTTCCACCCACTCCAATTGATTAGCATATTTTTATATTTCAGGGATTCTGTGATGGATATAAGGAGCCATCTTTTTTTTCTGTCTTCTGTTGCAGATGAAGTCCAAGGGATCATATCTCCATATGAAGCTCTGTTTTATATTAAGTCTATGAAGGATTTTCTCTGCTTCCTTTCCAGCTTCTCAGCTATTACACACAAAGGGGCCTAGTTGATCTTTGATTTTGAGTTGGGCCTTCTTTTTGGCTTTGAAAAAATGCACCTCATCTGAATTGATTATCTGCTTGTAGTACTCCAGAGCAAATAACCTCATTGGGAGGTATCTGGGTAGTTTATATGGGGCCAGCTCACAACCATAAATCCTAATTTTAGTGTGATTTTGGTACAAGTACCAATCTCCCACTTTGTGTTGTTTTGAAAGCTGCAGGATCCTCCTGATATCTGAATTGATTCTTGGAGGAGGGCTACCTATCAGCATTGTTACTATAGGATGTACAAAAAGATCTATGAAGTCTGTATATGGATATGGGGAGTCATACTTATGGATCAAAGGAGTCCAGAAAATCACTGACCTAGGGTGACCTTTTGTATCAAGCTTTTGGAGAGTAAAGGGGAACTTGTCAGCTTGGTAATATAGGAAAAGGTGGTACAAAACTGAGGAATACTTGAATACTCTCTCATTACTCATCCTAAGAAATTGGTCATGCATCCTATCAACTATGAACTTGGCATAATCATACATGATAGCAGGAGGTTGTCCTGGAGTGAAAATGGACATGAAGGCTAAGATGATTTCATCTATATACTCACTGGTGGTATAGCCTAGGATACTAGATATCATTGCTACAATGTCCTGGCCAAATTTGGAAAATATGGTATATACATATGGGGGAGGATCTTTTGGAATATGTTTCACTTCTACAATAAAAGTTTGGAACATTTCAGCAAGCTTTGCAGTGGTTAGCTTGGGGAATCGGTCCAATAGGTCTCCAATAGAAATTGGGGTTAGGTTTTGCCCTGGTTGTAGTTGTAGCATTTCATTGATTGACTCAGCAGTGATGGTGAAAAGTATGGTTTGGTCAGGGGACATCACTGCTCTTTGACTGGGAATGTAGTTTGCATGGCAATAATGGAAAATTTCTGGAAAGATGTGCACCTCAAGGAATTGATACTTGGGCAAATTAGACTCCCAAAGACCTATTTTATCAGCATGGTTTAGGTATTGGTCTCTGTATCGGCAGTATAATTTGAGAGGGGATTCATGGACAGAGGTGTCCTTGATTTGGAAATCTTTATCAGCAAGGGGAAGGTGGTCTAGGTCCAGGTGAGGAGTGGAAATTGGTCTGACATCCATGGCAATTGGGGCAACCATTCTCAATTCTTGTGGATTTGAGAATGGGGGAGGTAAATTGTCAGTCTTTTAGGGAAAAGGTGGTTCAATTCTAGGTGGGTTTAAGTTACTAGAGTTTCTCTTTAATTTCAATTAAGAACACTCAACAATTGGCTCTGAAATTGACAAGGTTTTCAGTGAATTATGGTTTAAATAGCTAGAATTTGAAGAAAACTAGGTCTAAACCGGGTAACTGGCAACTATAAACAGTTGAAAAGGCTACGAGCAGGCTGGGAGGTGATCTGGGAGCTTTGTAACGTCTTCAGGGTGCAATTGTATGTGGGTTGACAACTTGGACATTCGCAGGTGCGTGCATGGAAGTTTACAGTTAAAAAAATGATAAAAGCAATAATTTGGGGCTTTTTTGGCTTTATGCGTGAAAGTCAATTTGGTGGGTACAAGTGTACAATGGTCGTTTGTCGTGTAGCAGGGTGAAAAATGGATGTTTTGGCATGTAGCGGGTTGGCGGTAAGTGGTTTGCTTCGCACAGCTTTTGGGCGCTTGGTGGTATTGGGGGGAGGCTGCTCGATTCTATACATTGAGTGCCACGTCGCCTCGGGGCCCAATGGAAAACATCCCTTTTCGGGCGGGTAACGTTTGGATTTCGAGCCCTTCCGAAATCAACACAAGATGTCAGATGGGGAGGGGAGATATCTTGTGGTGGTCGGGTGATGGAGTTGCACAGAAGGTAATGTGGGGGGCCTGGTGGGTGTTTAAGCACGACGGTTTTGGTTTAATGCAAGATTAAGGTGGGGGTTAAGGTATCGGGCGGGATTTAATTGGGTTTTTTAACTAACTTAATCAAGGATCGATTAGTTAGTGGGTCCGGGGTAGAAAACCTTAGTTTATATAATTAAACTAGGGTGGGATTAATTAATATTGCAGGAGTTAATATATATATATGGGAAACGAGTTTTTATTAGGGATTTAATAAATAAATTAGTAATTTAGTCAAATAAGTGGAAAAGGGGCATAATATCCCAAATATATGATATCTCGTGTTTTAATGCTTTCCGATAATCACATAAAGACTTAGGATATAGTGTTTTTATGGGTTTTTGATATGAAAATGATTTATGTGGGGGAATGAACACCTTTCCTAGGTAAAAGTAATTTAACCTTAGGAAAAGAGTATTATTAGGAAAAATGAATGAACTGAAGGGGGAATGAATGTTTATGAGGGGGTTTTAGTACTTATTATCTTTAAGTCATTGAGTCAAGGGTCCAGTCCCTCCAAAAGTCAGAGAAATGCTCTGAGCCTCTTTGACTTAGGGTTTTTAAGTACTTTGAACTTTATTGTGGGAAATTAGTTAAGTAAAAGGTGAAATGAATGAGGGAAATTAATTAATTGACTTTGATATCCATCTGCATGCTTGAGTGCCCATTCACATTTGAAATACATGTTGAAAGATGATAAATGTGCTTTTGCCTAGTCAATCATCACACTTTCTGCAACCTTTCTTCTACTTACCCACCTACTCATCCTACCATTTTTACTTCTCTTTATTAGGGTGCATGATCCGGATTTAAATAGGAACGCAACAAATTACAGAGATAACCATATACACAAAGATGCAGTGGAAATAATACTTCATTTCATTAATGGAAAATACTGAAATATGCTTACAAACAGAAATGGAAATAAACTAGCTAGGGCGATGGTAGCTTATCTCTGAGAAGAGATGTGATGGCTACATGCCTCTGAACTGTGTTACAATGAGGCTCGAAGGCCTATTTATTGTTGAGAAACAATGGAAAAACCTTTAACATTCCAAAACCTAACCCTAGGAGATGAAACGCCAAACTGTGGGCCCCGTTTGGGGGTAAGTTGGTACATCAACTTCCCGGGGTCGTAACTTTGGCATATGATCTCCGTTTGACGCGTACAATAGCTCATTAGAAAGATCTATCCGAGCACTATCATTGTTGGAATGGGCAACACCGGTCCATTCCATGGACTCGTGTTGCCCCTGGATTCCCCAAAAAACGTCGTTTAGGGCCTCAAAACGGCTCCGGAAGTTCAGGACCCGAAAAACTGCTAAAAATAGTAAGTTGTGCTACAATTAAGGAAACTGAAAATGCTGAGAAAGACAATGGTGGGGGTCCAGGTGGACTTGGCAGGTGGCCACCAATATCCACCTGGATCATTCCTCCCCCCTTAGGAAGCAATGGTCCCCATTGCGTTGAGCTCCTCCATGAGATGAGGAAACTTCTGCTGAACTTGTTCCCTGGTGAGCCACTTGCCCTGCTGAAGGAGTTGGCCCGCTTTGACAACTCGATACAGTTGGATATTCTGTTGGCGAGTGTTCTTGATCTGTGTGTCCATGATCCGATCAGTTGCAGCTTGTTCCATGCAATCTGGATTTAATTCTGTGGGTTTGAGCTGTTCTGCAATGTCGGATGTGTCTAGCAATGGTGGAAAGTATGGCCGAAGGCGGTCCACATTGAATACTGGGTGCAGGCCAAGGAATGGGGGAATGCTGAGCTCAAATGCATTGTCTCCCATAGCCTTAGTAATGGTGTAAGGACCATATCGGAGTGGTCTCAATTTCCGATAGGCTCCAGTAAGGCGTTCCTTTTGCAAATGCAACCAGACTTTGTCGCCCACCTGAAACTTGTGTGGCACCCGATGTTGATCATGTCGCTGCTTGTACTTGGCATTTGATTTCTCAAGAATGTCATGGACCTGCTGGCGAATATGTTGGATGCGCTCAATGAAGCTGGTGGCCTTATCTGTTTCGGACTGGACATGAGCTGAATTCATGTGAGTAGCTGCAAGTGGCATGGCCACATCAATGGGGCATAGTGGCTGGAATCCCAAACCCACCTGAAAAGGGCTATGGCCAGTGGAGCTGTGAAGAGCTCGGTTGTAGCTGTGCTGAACGTAGGGGAGGCTCTCGTCCCATGTGCGTGGATGCTTTGAGTTATACATGCGCAGAATGTGCACAATCATCCTATTGACAACCTCTGTCTGGCCATCAGTTTGAGGATGGAAGGCTGTGGACTTCGTGAGTTTGGTGTCCAGCATTGACCAGAGACTGGACCAAAAGGTGCTGAGAAACCGACTGTCCCGATCTGAGATGATAGACTGTGGGATCCCAAAGTGCACCCACACTCGTTCAAAGAAGAGTTTAGCAGTGGCTTCTGCTGTGATATTCTTCTTGCAGGCCATCATAATGGCCATCTTTGAGAACCTGTCGACGACCACAAAAACACAGTCATTTCCATGCTTAGTGGAAGGAAGGCCTGACATGTAATCCATGGAGATGGATTCCCAAGGTCGACTAGGGGTAGGCAACGGGGTATAGAGGCCTTGCTTCTTAATGGTCGGTTTGGCAATGGCACAGGCAGTACATGATCGGATGTACTTCCCAACATCCTGTCGAAGATTCGGCCAATAGAAATAGTTTTGCAGTACTGCCACTGTTTTCTCGACCCCGAAATGCCCAGCAGCCCGACTGTAGTGTGCTTCCCAAATCATCTTGGCACGCTCGCTTGAAGGAACACAAAGGTGACCGAGGTGGCATAATAGGGCATCCTGGAGGTGAAAATCTGCAACCTGCCGACCCTCCAAGAGTGTCTGGTATGTGTGGCCGAATTCTGGGTCGCTTTTGTAGAGAAGTGGCCAATCAGAAGTCTCGTGCCCGCAAGAGTTGAGCACGGTGGTTAGCGCCATGATCGGTGGTCGACTGAGGCAATCTGCAACATTATTGGTGCTGCCCTTTTTATACTTGATATTCAAGTGAAACTGTTGCAGGTATGTAGACCACTTCTGATGGCGATCATTCTGCAATTTCCCTTGGGTCTGTATGAACTGCAGAGGTCGGTGGTCTGTGTGGATGACCGTTTCCTTCCCCAAAATGTAATGCTTCCATTGTCGGCAGGCCTGTACAATGGAATACATCTCTTTATCATAAGTGGGGTACTTCCGGACTGTGTCTGAAAGTGTTTCACTGTGATATGCCACTGGATGTCCATGTTGAGTAAGGACTGCCCCAATAGCATAGTCAGAGGCATCTGTCTCGACCTCAAATGGTTGTTGTAAATCTGGTAACGCGAGCACTGGTGCCGTGCAGAGGCGATCCTTCAACTCCCTGAATGCCTTCTGTTGAGATTCAGACCAAAAGAATTTTGCTTTCGCCCCGCCCTTGGTGACTTGACTCAAGGGCCAAGAAATATGAGAAAATCCCAACACAAACCTGCGGTAGAAGTTGGCAAGACCTAGAAAGCTGCGGAGCTCTGTTAGAGTGGTTGGAGAGGGCCAATCCCGAATGACTTGGACCTTGGCTGGATCGACATGCACCCCCTGTTCATCAATGATGTATCCCAGATACTGAACCTCGGTCATGCCAAAAGTGCATTTCTCCAAATTGGCACATAGCTTGTGTTGCCGCAGTGTTTGGAGAACCTGTCGGATGTGGTGGAGGTGCTCTTCCCAACTCTGGCTGAAGATCAGAATGTCATCCAAGTATACTACTACAAAGGAGTTGGTGAATGGCCGCAAGATGTCATCCATTAGCCTCATAAAGGTTGCAGGAGCATTCGTCAATCCGAAAGGCATGACCAACCATTCGAAGAGGCCCTCCTTGGATTTGAAGGCAGTCTTCCACACATCTGAGGGTTCAATTGGTACCTGGTGATATCCTGACTTCAGATCGATCTTGCTGAAATATTTCGCCCCCTTTAGTTGGTCTAGGAGGTCATCAATCCGCGGGATCGGGTACCTATTACGGACAGTGATCTTGTTCAGCGCCCGATAGTCAATACAGAGTCTCCACGTCCCATCCTTCTTCTGTACCAACACTATCGGGCTCCCACAGGGCGAAGAACTCGGACGGATGTGACCTTTCTGCAGGAGCTCCTGAATCTGCCTCTTGATTTCATTGTTCTCCAGAACGGAGCGCCGATAAATTGGTCCATTGGGTAGCGGCGCACCTGGGGTCAGATCAATGGAGTGCTTGACTTGACAGTGCAGAGGAACCCCTGCCGGGGAGGTGAAGATGTCTTCGTACTCCTCCACAATCTTGTCCATCTGTAGCTGCCGTGCAGAGGGACCCCGTTTGGAGGCCGCGGCCACTGTCTTCTTCTTCCCTTGAGGGCGTATCATCAGGAAAACAAATTTCCTGGTTTTGGAAATGATCTTACTGCATTGTTTTGCAGTAATCAAAGAGATGGCGGCAGGTGGTGCTACCTCTGGTATCCTGAACAACTTATTTCCCAATGTAATAATAACAGCACGGGGCCTTGATTCATACACAGCATGTCGCTTCCACAAGTATGGTTGTCCTAGTAATACATCACAAACTTCAAGGGGAGCAATGTCACACAATACCTCATCCGTGAAGGGCTTGATGTTGTATGGAAGGCGACACTGCTGGCTCACGCGAAGATCTCGCCCTTGGTGAAGCCACCCAATGGTGTATGGTTGTGGATGTGCTGTGGTCGGTAAGCCCAACCGCTTCACGACCTCTGCCGAAATGAGGTTCTTTTGACTCCCGCTATCAACAATGAACTGTATCGGGGAGCCCTTTACCCACATCTGGGAGTGGAAGAGACGCTCCTCCTCCTCTGGATCTTCGGGTTCATTTTTCTGGATCTTTGCGGTAGCAACAGTGGCGCTGGGATCCGCATCAATGATTTGCTTCCCTTTTTCATACCCCTTATCGGGTTCTGACTCAGAGTCGGAACATGCATCTGATTCTGAAACCTTTAGCTCAGCCACCAGTGACTGCTTGGCCCGACACTCACTTGTGTTGTGAGTGGAGCTCTTATGGAACTCGCACCATTTTCCAGTGTCCTTTCTCGGCTTCGCGGCATTGCTCTTTGCTTGCAGCTTCGGCTGGTTGTCTTGGGCTGTCCCGCCTTGGCTTTGTCCTTTGTTCTGTGGTTTAGGGGCACCTTTCCCCTGCTTTGGATTCGCAGATCCAAAGTCTCGCTTCTTTTGTTTAAACTTCTGCTCGACCTTGACGGCATACCGGTATGCTGCGCCGAGCGAGGGGATGTTTAGGAACTGTATTTCTTCCTGGATGTACTTGTGCAGGCAGCCACGGTATTTGAGTATCAAATGTTGCTCCGAATCCTTGATACCCAACTTTGTGCGAAGGGTATGGAAAAGATTGGTGAACTCCGGCACGTCTTGGTCCCTTCCCTGCCGCAGCGTGGTCCACTTTATGTATTCATCCTCATAGCTTCCGACAGGGTAGTACTGCTCCTTGATGGCATCCCGGAACGAATCCCAGGTGGGTGCGGCTGAAAATAGTGAGCCAGTACTTTCATCCTTCTGCTCGCAGTAGGTTTCCCACCAGTCCTTGACGTGGGGGGCTGCTTTGAGAAGAGCAAAAACAATCTTTTCCCGACTCGAAAATTCATGAACAGAAAAATAACCCTCTAGCAGATTTAACCATTTATCTACGGCATCGGCGTCTATCTGACCCTCGAATATGGGGATTTCAAAATTAACTTGTACCTTAAAGGGTGTGGCGTTTCCAGAGGAGCTGCTGGAAGCCGATGCGCCGCTTCTGGGTAGCCGCTGAAGGATCTGCGCAAAGCTGTCCATCATCGCGTTCCGTTGTCGCTCGAGCGCTTCTTCGAGCAAGATTTTGATGGGATCTCCTGCCCCCTCGTCTTTCTTCTCGTCCGCCATGGGAGGCCGTCGGGATTTGCGAGGCTGGTCTTGCAAAGGTTCAACCAGTTCAAGCCCTAACTCCTTATATCCCGACCTTGTTGGGGACATGCAAAGAAAAACAGAGAAAAAGCAGACCGCTCTGATACCACTGATCCGGATTTAAACAGGAACGCAACAAATTACAGAGATAACCATATACACAAAGATGCAGCGGAAATAATACTTCATTTCATTAATGGAAAATACTGAAATATGCTTACAAACAGAAATGGAAATAAACTAGCTAGGGCGATGGTAGCTTATCTCTGAGAAGAGATGTGATGGCTACATGCCTCTGAACTGTGTTACAATGAGGCTCGAAGGCCTATTTATTGTTGAGAAACAATGGAAAAACCTTTAACATTCCAAACCTAACCCTAGGAGATGAAACGCCAAACTGTGGGCCCCGTTTGGGGGTAAGTTGGTACATCAACTTCCCGGGGTCGTAACTTTGGCATATGATCTCCGTTTGACGTGTACAATAGCTCATTAGAAAGATCTATCCGAGCACTATCATTCTTGGAATGGGCAACACCAGTCCATTCCATGGACTCGTGTTGCCCCCGGATTCCCCAAAAAACGTCATTTAGGGCCTCAAAACGGCTCCGGAAGTTCAGGACCCGAAAAACTGCTAAAAATAGTAAGTTGTGCTACAATTAAGGAAACTAAAAATGCTGAGAAAGACAAAGGTGGGGGTCCAGGTGGACTTGGTAGGTGGCCACCAATATCCACTTGGATCAGTGCATTTGAGCTAGCAAACCCTTATCAAACATTTTTCTTTCTCTTTACAATAGTAAACTAACTAAATCTAACCTTATTACATCCAAGGGCTCAGATTAAACAATTGAGATCCTTTTATTTACTCTACCTATCTAATTATCTGCCAAGATTAAACAGTTTGGTCAGATATTTATTCTCTATCTATAGACATGAAATTGAAACATGAAATAGCCAAGCTTTAAACATTTTGACTATCATGGATTGTGGCAAAGGTTACAAACTACTATTATGCATAAAATTAAATAGTAGTGGCATTTTGGCTCACTCACTTTCATGGTCTTTTTCTTTTCTTGAGGTTCATATTTTTCATTTTTTTGACCTTTTTGTTCTTTTTGTCCTTTGATTATTTTTTTAGGCCATACCCTCTTTACTTTTTTTAATTTTTTGAATATGGAAAACATTTGCAGAAAGCAAAGGTATGTACATATTATAGCTTTAATCTCAGTCATTCAAAAATTATGACTCCTATTGGTATAGGAACCTAACAGAGTCCTTCTGCTAACTCTCTTCACCAAGACTTTCTCTAATTCTCCAATTGGTTCGGTAGGCAATTGTTTCTTCCACTCATATAGTGCACCTTATTCATCATTCCCTTCTCTATTTTGAAACTTGTACAAGTTAGTAACATTGAATATCAAGGAAATGTCAAAATTATCTAGTAACCCAAACTTATAGGCATTATTAGAAATCTTCTTCACGTCTTCATCATGGTCATATTTTCTTGTACTTGAGTTTACCATATGTACCTCTAGGAAATATTTTTTTCTTTAAATGCACCATCACCATGTCTTCTTCAGATGTATTTTTTCTTCTTCATATATTTTCCCCTTACTTATATTTGGAATTTCTTACATGTCCTTTAGAAAATCACTTGCATTAACACTTCTTCTATCCTCTAGATTTAGAAACTTAACGAAACCTGCAACTTCCCTTAGTTACCTACCATAAACAATATGAAATGGATTCTTTTCAAAAGACCTAATGATTGAATCATTATACGCAAATTTGTGCTGGGCCAAAACCAATGTCATTGTCATTATTTTTCTCACTCATGCTCCTCAACAAATTCCAAAGGCTCTGGTTAACCTCCACAATATTTGTACACATTTGTGGAGATTATACAGATCTATACAATAATTTAGAGCCTATTTTCTTCCAAATTACCTTCTAATTCTTTTGGAAATGAATCTTGTATCTCTATCAAAATAGATACTCCTTCATAGTCCATGTAATCTCACATTTGTTTTAAAGAACAAAATAGCCTCTTTCAATAGCATATTTGGTTTCTTGCATGGTATGAAATATGCCATATTCAAAAACATTTCTATTACAACCATCACACAATCATAACCTCTATGTTTTCTATGCATTCCCAAAATGAAGTCCATAAATACATCATTCCATGGCTCTTAGATATTGGCAGTAGCATATACAACCCTATGATGTAGCTCATCCTTTCTCTAACTAATAAACCTTACAATAATCAACATATTTCTTAATATCCTGGTTTATTCAAGGTCAAAAATGTATTTCCTTCTCTAACATTGTGGTCTTTTCAATATCAAAATTTCCACCCAAACCTCCACTATGTAGCTCTTTAACAAGATTCATTTGCAACGAGCTCCATCAAATGCACAAATTTTTATTCTTAAACAAGAATCCCTCTTGGATGTGAAAATTAAAAAATGGAGCTATATCAATATTCCAAGGTACCTTTTATCCATATTATATAATTACATTATTTTTCTTCCACCTCGATTCTTTCAGAGTGGAAAAAGTGGAAGAATCAACTCAGGGACCATTTTTACTAGCAGGACCTAGTTTGGCAAATTAGGGTCTGAAACCTTCCAAGAGCATTTTGATGCATCAAATGATGATTTTTTGGGGTAAAAATTTGTAGCTTTAGTTTTGCATTCTTTTTGTCATATTCTACACATATATACCTTTCTAATAACACAAGAAACAACTCAATCAGATTCCATATGCAAAACGTATGCCACTTGAAAGTTGAACTTCCTGTTTTGGCCACCATAATTCAAGAGGATGCAACATCAACCCCAACAACTCATAAAAAAGGGGCTAACCACATGATTATGATGAAGAAGTCTCTAGAATATTCAATATTATGACTTTGGTTAAGAGTTGAGGGAGTCAAATCTAACCACTAGTAGGCTATCATGTTGTGTTACAACCGAGTCACTAGGAGGAAAAGGAGTTCCATTATTTTAGAGTGTATCTTGTTCCATATGAGAAAAGTATTTGAGAGGGATGGGGAGATAGAACACAAATAGGATTTGTGCATTATAGTAGCCCATGGGAAATAAGCCTTGCATGTTTGTACTCATAATCATTTTCTACTCATAGGAAGAGAGCACAATGGCCTCATCTTCTAGTTGGGTTTTCTCCCAAAAGGGTTCCCTAGGATTTATCTCATTTCAATTGTGTTCATGATTTTTGTTTTGATGTTCTCTATTCTCTACAAAAATTTTGATTGGCATGCATACACAATAAAAAATAATCCACATATCCTTAAATCTAAAGAGAAATAAACCCTAACAATATAGATTTCATACTTTTAAATATAGTTTTATCATATCTACTGTGACAAATTGTTTAGTAGAATATCCATGGTAGTTTACAGATCATATTGGTATCATAGCCAATTTCTTTGGGTATATTGTGCATATTTGCAAGGGATTTAGAATGGAAAAGCCAATATTCATAAAACCATAGTCATGGCTAATGAAGTTGTGAATAACCATTATGATCCTGTAAAGGAGATGTTTTTGTGGCTGGAAGTAAACGTTTAAGATATAACTTGTAATGTGAATCTCCTCATGTTGTCCCTAAGAAATAAGCTTGGGCTATTGGGAGAATAAGGGATTTCTAATGCAAAATACAAATCAAAGGGGAGATTAGGAGATCAGGGAAAAATAGAGAACTGACTGAAAAAATGACCTAAAAGAGGTCAACCTAGTTTGAATTCCATGAACCTATTGTAGCGGCTACAACCACCCTCCAAAATTTTACCTTAACTTCCTTTTGGAGCCTCCCTACCAACCATCCTCAGCAACATGTCTTGCACTGTCAAATACACAAGCTTCAATGGTTTTCTAACAACATGACAACATGTGCATGATAGCTTTCTGCATCCCCCTCACAGGCTGTTTCCTCGGACTTGGTCTAGCTGCAGGCTGAGAAGTTCGCTCAAGAAATTACGCAATTCCAGAGGGGAACCAGCCTTCCCTCCATAAATTGTGCAATCTTGACTGGCAGCCTATTGGCCTAAGGAATTGCACAATTCTTCCTGTCAACCTTCCTTGAAAAAACTATGCAATCTGGCCCAGTAGGACTTCTCAACCCAGAAATTTTGGGTAGCAGTCAGCTGCTCAGCTCAGAAATTGTGCAATCCTTTTGCGAGGCCAACCCAACTTCCTCCCAGAAACTATGCAAAAGTTACCATGAGGCATGTAGGCTATTGTATGTGCCATCGGGTTGACCAGTTCCACCCGGGATTAAGAAATCTTGACTTGCATGCATGGGTTTTTTTTCCTGAAATAGAAAAAAGAAACATGAAAAAAGCATCCCTAGATTTTAGGGAGCTATTTTTAGCAGCTGGAGGTTACATGCAAAGATCGTTTTAGAATCTTTCCTCCGCGTATATCTTTTTCCTAGATTTGTGGCATGCACATCATGAACATGAAACTTATTTAGTCAACGCTTCAGAGCTCACTTATTCACATCAATCTTGGAGTTCTGACATCCCACAACACATCTAGGATTCTTCGGCACATCCAGCTCAACTATTTACGGGTAAGTCCTCTTAACTTGTCTTTTGCAGCATTTTTATCACTTTTTTTGTTTTGACTTATGTGAGTGTTGTCTGCTTGATTTTTGTGAACTCTTGTTGTCATTTGCATGCATATTAGCTTGTACTAGGACCGTTTTAGTTTTCGTTAACATCTCACTGTTTTTGCATGCATGACATTGTTTTGCACGAATGGTCGCCGACCCAGCGACTCGCTTCACACACATGCATGTTGTTCCATTCTGAATCTTGCATTCACTTTTGGCATGCACGATCTTTCACTCATGCTCACATTTAGTATCGCCATGCATTCACATTCACATTTGCTTTCAGTTGCCCGTCGGTGAGTCTGGGCAACCTTGGCCCGGACTCTGCCTCACTAAGAGAGCATTGCACAATCCTGAGAGGGAAGGCACTTCCTTCCTCCTATAAAATGTGCATTTCTACCTAGTGACTGTCCTCCAGTGTTGCATTTCATAATTCTGAGAGGCAGTGACTGCTAGCACAAAAAATTGTGAAATGCAGTCACTGGGCCTGCAACCCTTGCCAGTTGGAATTTCACATTGTGCAATCCCAATAGCCAGCAAGCCAGTCTGGATTGTGCACTGTGGTATTCCAATGGCTAGCTAGCCTCCCAGTAGCCAAGACTGCCTTTTGCATAGTTCTGGCAGCTAGTCTCCTAGACTCCTCGAAAAAATTGTGCAATCCTTTCCAATCAATCCCCAGGTATGCTGCATGTCATTCCTAAAGTTTTCTTTGGTTTTAGCTGACATATTTCTTTCCATGCATGTCGCCATGTCTATAGATCTAGCAGGTGTTCATCTGTCTCTTAACAGTTCAGGATCAATGGCCTCAAAGAGAGCAGCATCAAAGGACACTGATGGAAGTGAAACTAGAGCAGCAGTTGAGCGAGTGTCTACAAGTTTGTTGATCTATGAAGACACCAAGTTGATTGTAGACAACGAAATAAAGCTGAAATGGCAAGAGGTCAATGATGCATTTTCACTCACATTTGGGGAAGACCTCAAAGACCTCCAAGTCTATGTGAGCATTGACAAGTCCAGCTTGTACTGGATTTCATGTAGGTATCCCATGTTCCCATGCGTGGACATGATACATTGGATCATCTCGCACACTGATCTCGAGAAAATGACATTGAACAGTGTCAGCGGGACATAGATTTCTACCTTCAGGGCATAGGATTATGAATAGATGTACCATATGTCCAAGCCCGTAGTCACCATGGAGACACCCTTTAGCATACCCAGCAATAATGCCAACTCTAGAGATATCTTGAAGAACTGAGTGAAGGAGCCGACCAAATTCAGAATGACACCCAACCATATCTACAAGATGAAGATACTATGGAAGGAGTATCAATACTTGGTCATCTTTTCATGTCACTTTTATGGCCAAGAGAGCACAAAAACCTTCCCGTAGAGTTGGGTGATTGTGTTGGACCAACTAGCCAGTGAAGGAAAAACATGCAACTGGCCTGACAAGTTGGCTCACAGGCTGAAGGAACAGGTAACAAGAGCTCGATAGCTACCCAAAGGTCCACAAGTAGAAATGTACATGTTCACCTACATCCTGGATGCAATATGTGCCCATCAAGAGTTCCAGAGCTTGAAGTGGGCATGGAAATTAGTGGAGACCTCTATGAACACTTATTGTAAAATGTTGTTTGAATGCAGCTTCAGAGGAGCTATCACATAGCTGTCCAATCATTTTGTCTCCCTAGTGTACAAGATGATATTTGAACAGGATCCACCTTGCATGTCAAAGGCAACAATGGAGGCACTGATTGATATAGCATATTAGTATGTCTCACCGTTTGGCACCTTCATACGAATGTACAGCACGGAGAAGCCTTCACATGTTTTACCGAAGTTTTCCTTGGATAAGATCATCATGCAGGAAGTATCATATCACATCTCGACAGGACTATCATCTAGGCTGCACTGGAAGAATAAGGTACCTTGGCCTTCTCTTTCGTTGCGGATAAGGTTATATGAGATAAGGAATTTCAAGCACGTGGATGTCGAAGCAGAGGAGATCAAGAAATATCCATTCGACACCTGAAGCTACAATCTGTATGACCCACATTGTCTTGTAAAATATCACTGCATGAGAGTACAGTTTCAGTGGATCCACGAGGTGTGTCTTTAGGTGGAGGAATACCCATGGAGATATTGTTACAACTTCTCTAGGCCCAATGAACCAGTCAACATCACTGTGGAATGGTTAATGAAGCAGTGTGAAGTAGCATCCTGGAGAGCACTAGCAACTACAACAGAGATGAACATACCAACACGCAACAAAGGCAAGAGGAAGATTGGAGACATCATGGAGCAGGAACAAAGTCACCATTTCTAAGCATACCCACTTGTGCAGAAAGCAGATTTGGAAATAGAGGCAAAGAGGAAACAACGCGATAAGTGGAATGCATAAGGGCAGAGAGGAAAATGGAGATTGGAGGAAACAGAGAAGGAGTTGCATGAGTTGAAGGAGAAACTACAAAAGGAACAAGATATGCGTAGACAGGAGAAGGAATCGCAGTAAGAATAGGTACGGAAGGGGGTGAAACAAATACAAATAGATGAAACTGTGCCTGTACAGGTAGTTGAGTCATTCGAACGATTGGCACCAAGTAGACAGGGTGAGAAATCACAAGAGCAAGACTTTGCTCAAGAGATTGAACAAGCACTTGAGAAAATGGATACGGACATGGAGAAATAGGAGTTAGAGCAAGACATTGACCTCATGCCTCACCACCAAGAGGTTGACCCAACAGATTCATCGGATCCAGAGGTGGAGCAAGTCCCAAGTGACAAAGAAGACACTGAAATAATTGGAGACAATCCATAGGCAGAGATGCACAACATCTCATTCCACAAGCCCCAACATAGAGTTGTGCAATCCTGTAGAGTGTCGACTCTAGATGATCATACATCTCCTGCATAGTTTTAGGAACGAGTGATCATGTTTGACATGCACAAGCATCCAGCAACATTGGCCAATGTTTCCAGAGCATATGCTGAAGCCACTACCTTGAGTGTTTACTTCTTGATAGCTAAGAACAAGTGAGTATCTAAGGAGTTACAGATGGACAAGCAGGGAGGAGAATTGGTTACAACATCCACCCAAGCAGAGTTGAACAAGGAAATACTGGATGAGGTATTGTCCCTTGACATAGTCATGCAGGCGTTGTATTCCAAGTTTGGTATCGTGCATAAGGCAGTTGTCCATCTCAACAGTTGGCAGTAGCGATGTGCTAGGAGATCATGTATCTTGTCAAACATGCATGTTGTTTTTTATTACATGCAAACATGGACAATGAGATACAAGGGAGCCTCATTACACTTCCCCAAGATGATGAATCCCAGAGCGGTCGAGCTGAAGGCAGGCATCTGGATTCAGATCCGGAACTATGAAGACCTCCCACAGCTCATCACTAGTTTGCAAGCTTCCCATGCATGGGTATTCAGGAGTATGGATGTTGTTGTGCACACACACGTAATCCCATCTATTGGAACACTCACCCAAGAAAAGACAAAGCCACAGGTCCGAATTGAGCTTGACTCGTACTTTGAGGAGTTGAAGTGCATAGCCACCAGCCCAGACTTGGTGATTAGTGCAGACACCATGCATCAGTTTGTGGCTGGTCCAGCCACACTCAAGGAAATGATGTTCATATTATCAGACGAGTTAGATAGAGGAGCCCAAGAAGTGTACCCAGATGCTATGGAGGCAAGATTTCATTTCTAGAAATATGTCACCTTAGAGTACACAGAGACCATCTCAGACTACCAAGCTTGGCATTAGTTCGCTACTATCAACCACCATGAGGATGTTGAAGAAATAGTCTTCCCACAATTGTCCAAGTCATAGTGATGTCTTGCATGGCTTGATCAAGCCTATTTTGTCTCACATGGGTACATGTGCAGATTGTATGTAATGTCTTGTCAAGTGTAAGTTCAAGTGTCGATATTTGGATGTAATAGTCATAGAGTAGATGAAGATTCATGAGGGTAGATGAATTGTCACAAAGGGAAATGTCAAGGTCCTCCCCACCCTTTGCTATAAGTAGTCCCTCATAACTCATTGTAAAGGCTTTTGGTCAGCCAAGCTTCCAATAGGAGTATCTTAGAGAAAGCTTGGACAATATTGTAATGAGCCTTGGCTTCTCCATTGTGAAGTGGTAGTATATCTCTTTGGAGGAGCAGGAGGTAGTGACTATAACGTTCTGTTGTCAGAACTAGTGGTTGGTCATGGTTGTATTGTATGGATGGAACTTAAACTTCTTAATATAACAGAGCCAATGCGTTTCATGCATAAGTATTATTGTATTCCAGCTATCTTGTTTACTCTAAATGATATATGTATCTATTTGCTTACGCATGCATGTGTAGCTATTTTCCGTATATGTATGTATGAATCTTACTGAATTGTGTTGTTGGTTTAACCATCACTTTGGATTGCTAGCTCACTTTTCTTTCATGTTGTGATGAATTTTTTCTCGTGTGTTTCCTTATTAACTTTGTGCTATCACAGGTTTCCAAGGGGCACACTCACCTCACCCTCCGTGTGTTAGAACTGCTCATGCACCTTCCTTGACTTACTGCATATGTCACACCTTTTCTACCAACAACAACGTCTTACTTGCCTCTGTGCGAAACCATGATCAAGGCGATACCATACATCCCACTGCTGGGACTCCTACAACAAACAGTTTGAGATCTAGTTGGGACTTCTTACTGAGGAGATCCATGACATGTTAGCGGGTCTAGCACCATCAACATTTATGGCACTAGAAGGAGGGTCAGATGACAAGATGTGTCCTCTCATCCTATTTTGAACTTTTTCACATCCATCATGGATTTTGTTACACTCACCCCTCCACGTTGTTTTTCGCATGCCGAACCTCTCAACATCACGAGGGAGTTTTTTGATCTCTTGTCCGAATTCACATATGATGGTGAAGGCGAAGTGGCCTGGCCTATGTTCTTACATGACTTCCTTTCCATGCTTGATGAGGAAGATGGGTGTTTGACGAACAGGCCAGTCTATTGCTTGTAGACACACTTCAAAAATCCCCATGATGATGGTGTTGTAGCCTACTGGCTGACAACGTGCACTCACTCGAGCATTTTTGTGATCTCATTGAAGATACTTTCCATCATTTGATCCAGAGCATCTTGACCAAAAACTATTACAACAACGAAGGCCTCGCATGAATCACCTGATGATTTTTGGCAGCACTTCCGTGTTTTGTAGTTTTAAGCTCTGAAAAACCAGATGAAATTCTAGTATCTCATTGACAAATTCAAGTACTATCTTCTCAAATCTTTCAATTGCAAGAAGAAATTTGAGCCCAAGCCTCTCTCAACATACTTCAATGATGGAGCTGTGCAATCATAGATGGATACGTTCGCTGTCATAAGTGACTGTCCGTTGTCCCCTCATTAAACAGCTCCACCACTGCAGAGTGATGCAGGAGAACAAGCACATACATCTGTTCAACTGTCACATCCTCCCAACATCACTTCACTTAATTTTTGCGTAGATTTGGTTGTGAGTCCATTGCGTTGTCACAAGCATTTCGTACCAAAACCTCCGTCTTCATACTCGAATGATCCTCCAAATGATATTGTCTTATGTTCTTCCATTCTAGATTCTACACTTGTTGTGAATGAGGATCAAGTCATCGATGGAGTTGGTGTTGCACAACCAACATGCGTTGTCATTCATGAAGAGTGTGACTTGGAGCTTGAGAATCAACACTTGGTGAAGGATGACTCCCTTCTGTCTGAGCCTTCTTCATTCTTTCCTGACATCTTTGGTGAACCTGCCATCCATGACTTCACATGTGTATCTCCATCTACAAATGCACCCATTATTTATCATTCGCAGAACACACTGGATGTCAGTTCATCATCCCACAATGGAGAGGATAGATTTTTCATTCAAAATCCACTTGACTTTTCATCTTCTTTTTCCGGAAACACAGAGGGTGAATTTGTTCGCTTCTCATCTACCCATCTATTTGATTCATCAAATCATGAGGATGCTTATGAAATCATTGATTTTACTGATCATAGCTATCGTGATCTATTTACTCCCGTATTCAATCACGATGATGATTCTATGGCAGTCGATTTTTTGAAGCCACCTATTTACGATGATCTATTTTTCGATGAATTCAAAACCCCCTAGACTATCGAGGCACTTCAGCCCGAGCTGATGGTTATGTCAAGCCCTCGCTGTCCTGAGGTTGGTTTCACTTCCGATCAAGAAATTGTTGAAACACCCCAGGCTCCTCATCACTCTTCTGTATGCATTGAAAATCAATCTCACACATAGATCATACTTCCTCCACTTGAACTACGAAATCCCATCGCTCATGCATGGGAGGAATCTTACATTGCAAGAACACATGCATGACGCAAGTTGTCTTTGTTTCTTTCGTTTTCTTGCATGCCACAGTCAAGAGTATGCACATGCTTAACAACTTGACGTAGTGTCGCAAAACACTATGACAAGTCCACGGACTGTATGTCATGAACTCGCACTCACTTATGTTCTGTGGACACATTTAAACTTGGAGTCTGTTTGTCTTCATTGTTATATCTTTCTTGTTTACTGGTTTGCACAACTGGGTTGATCATGGACCATGCCTTCACCAACGTGGGTCAACTAATGCGCCAATGGCTACATTGGAAGTATCACTTCGCGTGATCAGGCCCATGCATTATTAGCTTAGGAGTAGGAGTAGAGTTTGATTTTGGTCGTTTTCGTGCATGCTTGTTTGCTTACTTACCTCACTTGTTTGTTTGTCTACTTGCTTGTTTGCTTACTTTCTTTGCTTTCACATTTACTTCTACTTTCGCTTTGTTTTGTTGTTTGTTTGCTTGTTTTACACTCGTAGGTTAGTTGCACATGAAACCGTGTGTGACTTTTGAAACAAGATGGGTAAAGTACAAGAGGACTTGTGCAGCTATCACTACTTGGTTATTTGTCGTCCGACCTTTGTATGAAGAACTTGTTATCTTTAGTCCATGATACGTAGATGGAAAATATGTACTGTTTGAAGTGAACCTTGGTGAAAACACAACGCCTGTGTGCTAACTAGTATCACCTACTCTAGTTGGTTGTTTTTGGGTTAACACATGTCATCTCTGTCAAGTAGAGTAAGGTGAGGGGGAAAACCTTAATAAGCATGTCAGAGGTATATATAAAACTACTTTTCTGAAGGAACAACCACTTTTGCTCTTAATAATTCAGGATCCCTCTTTCACCTCTGAAATGAATAAGTGCTATGCACAGTTATGAAAATGAAAAAATGAAAAGTGAAAAATTTCAAATTTTCAAAATGAATAAGGAAAAAGAAGAGAAAGGATTCCAACACAGAGAGGTGATGCAAGTAACTTTGGCAGAGTACTGAGCAGGCTCCCTGGCAATGGAGCAATGCCTCTGTTCCTGCATGACTCCATTGGGGTATTGTCCAGGCCTGCTAGCAGCAGAGCAAAACTAGAGATGAAACTAAAACTCTGACGACTATACTACTTGTGCACCAATATACCCCTCATTCCCAATCGAAACAACTATGTTGACTTGGCTTGGAATGTGTGTCGACTAACCAAGAGCTTAGCATATGTTACATCTTACAAGCAAGCAAGTGTGGAAACCAAGACAAACATAGAACTGAAAAATACATCCAAAGGTGTTAGACTTGCTTTTCACAAACGAGGTCCATACAAAGAGCTAGAGTTCTACTAGTGCATCGCCAAGTGTTGTAGCGACTACAACCACCCTCCAAAATTTTTCCTCAGCTTCATTTTGGAGACTCCCTACCAACCATCCTTAGCAGCATGTATTGAACTCTCAAATACACAAGCCTTAGTGGTTTTCTAATAGCATGAAAACCTGTGCATGATAGCTTGTTGCATCCCCCTCACAGGCTTCTTCCCAAAACTTGGTCCAGCTGCAGGCTGAGCAAATCCCTCAAGAAATTGCGCAATTCTGGGGGGAACCAGCTTTCCCTCCAGAAATTGCGCAATCCTGACTGGCAGCCTACTGGCCTCAGGAATTGCGCAATTTTTCCTGTCAACCTTCCTTGGAAAAACTGCGCAATCTGGCCCAGCACGACTTCTCAGCATCAAAATTGTGCAATCCTTGGCAGTAGGCAGCTGCTTAGCCCAGAAATTATGTAATCGTTATAGACAGCAAGCCCAGCTTCCTCCCAGAAACTGCGCAAAAGTTACCCTTAGTTAGGCATGCTGTTTTATGGGCCATCGGGTTGACCAGCTTCACCTGGGAACGAGAAAACTTGACTTGCATGCATGGGTTTCCTTTTCCTGAAATAGAAAAAAGCAACATGCAAAAAGAATCCCTAGATTTTAGGGAGATATTTTTAGTAGCTGGAGGTTACATGCAAAGATCGTTTTAGAATATTTCCTCCAAGTGTGGCTTTTTCCTAGATTTGTGGCATGTGCGTCATGAGCATCAAACTTATTTATTTGACCCTTCAAATCTCACTTACTCACATTGATCTTGGAGCTCTTACATCCCACTACACATCTAGGAGTATTCGACACATCTAGCTCAACTATTTACGAGTAATTCCTCTTAACTTGTCTTTTGTAGCATTTCTTTCACTTTTTGTGTTTTGGCTTGCGTGAGTGTTGTCTACATGATTTCTTTGAACACTTACTGTCATTTGCATGCATATTATCTTGTACTAGCACCATTTCAGTTTTTGTTAGCATCTCACTGTTGTCGCATGCATGACATTGTTTTGCATGAACGGTCATTGATCCAACAACTTGCTTCACGCACATGCATGTTGTTCCATTCTGAATCTTGCATTCTCCGTTTGCATACATGATCATTCACTCCTACTTACACTCAGTATCACCATGCATTCATAGTCACATTTTCTTTCAGTTGCCCGTCGACGGGTCTGGGCAGCCTTGGCCCAGACTCTACCTCACCAAGACAACATTACACAATCCTGAGAGGGAAGGCTCTACCTTCCTCCCAGAAAATGTACATTTCTACCCAGTGACTATTATCCAGTCTTGCATTGTGTAGTTATGAGAGGCAGTGACTACTGGCCCAGAAAATTGCGTAATGTAGTCACTGGGCCTGCAACCCTTGCCAGTTGGAATTGCGCATTGCGCAGTCCTAGTAGCCAGGAGGCCAATCTAGATTGTGCATTATGAAATTCCAGTAGCCATCTAGCCTCCCAACAACCCATACTGCCTTTTGCATAGTTCCAGTAGCCAGCCTCCCAGAAAAAATTGCCTAATCCTTGCCAGTCAATCCCCAGGTATGTTGCATGTCGTTCCTCAAGTTTTCTTTGGTTTTAGCTAACATATTTCTTGCCATTCATGTTGCCATGTATCTAGATCTAGCAGGTGTTCGTCTGCCTCTCAAAAGTTCAGGATCAATGGCCTCCAAGAGAGTAGGATCAAAGGACACTGACGGAAGTGCAACTAGAGCAATAGTTGAGTGAGTGTCTACAAGTTTGTCGATCTATGAAGACACTAAGCTGATTATAGACAAGGACATCAAGCTGAAATGGCAAGAGGTCAATGATGCATTTGCAGAAACATTTGGGGAATACCTCAAAGACTGCCAAGTCTATGTGAACATTCACAAGTCCGTCTTATACGGGATTGCATCCAGGTATCTTGTGTTCCCATGCACGGACATGATACATTGGATCATCTTGCACGCCGATCCTGAGACAATGACATTGAGCAGTGTCAGTGGGAGGGAGATCGCTATCTTCAGGGCATAGGATTATGAACAGATGTACCATATGTTGAAGCCCGTGGTCACCATGGAGACACCCTTCAGCATACCCTGTAGCAATGCCAAATCTAGAGATATCTTGAAGAACTGGGTAAAGGAGCCAGCCAAATTCAGAATGAAACCCAACTATATCTGTAAGACGAAGATACTGTGGAAGGTGTATCAATACTTGCTCATATTTGCATGTTGCTTGTGTGGCTAAGAGAGCACGGAAACCTTCCCATAGAGTTGGGTGATCGTGTTGGACCAACTATCTAGTGAAGGAAAAGCATGCAACTGGTCCGACATGTTGGCTCATAGGCTGAAGGAATAGGAAACAAGAGCTCGATAGCCACCCAAAGATTAGCAAGCAGAAATCTACATGTACACCTACATCTTGGATGCAATTTATGCCCATCAGGAGTTCCTAAGATTGAAGATGGCATGGACATTGATGGATACCTCTATGAGCACTTATTGTAAAATGTTGTCCGAATGCATCTTCAGAGGAGTTATCACACAATTGTCTGATCATTTTTTCACCCCGGTGTACAAGATGATATTTGAACAGGATCCACCTTACATGTCAAAAGCAACAATGGAGGTACTGATCGATATAGCATATTGGTATGCCTCACCGTTCGACCCCTTCGTATGGATGGATATCGTAAAGAAGCCTTTGCATGTTTTACCAAATTTTGCCTTGGAAAAGCTCGTGATGCAGGAAGTATCATATCACATCTCGACAGGAATATCATCTAGGCTGCACCGGAAGAATAAGGCACCTTGGCCCCCTCTTCCGTTGTGGATTGGGTCATACGAGATAAGGATTTTCAAGGATGCGGATGTTGAAGCAGAGGAGATTAAGAAATATCCATTCGACGCCTGAAGCTACAATCCGCATGACCCACATTTTCTTGTAAAAGATCACTGCACGAGAGTACAGTTTCAGTGGATCCACGGGGCATGTCTTTTGGCGGAGGAATACCCATGGAGATATTTTTACAACTTCTCCAGGCCTAATGAACTGATCAGCATCATTGTGGAATAGTTAATGATGCATCATGAAGCACCATCCTGGAGAGCACCAATAGCAGTAGCAAAGGTGAACATACTAGTGCACGATAAAGGCAAGAGGAATATTGTCGACAACATGGAGGAGGAACAAAGATGCAAGTTTCGAGTACACCCACTTATGCAAAAAGCAGCTTTGGAAATAGAGGTGAAGAGGCAACAACGCGATAAGAGGAACGCGCAAAGGCAGAGAGAAAAATGAAGAATGGAGGAAACAAAGAAGGAAGTGCATGAGTTGAAGGAGAAACTCTGGAAGGAACAAGAGCTATGCAGACAGGAGAAGGAAGCGCAATAAGAATAGGTACAACAAGGGATGCAACATGTACAAATAGATGAAACTGTGCCCATACAGGTAGTTGACTCATTCGAACAGCTGGAACCAAGCAGGCAAGGTGAGAAATCACAAGGGCAGGACTTTGCTCAAGAGATTGAACAAGTACTTGAGAAGATGGATATGGACATGGAGAAATAGGAGTTATAGAAAGACATCGACCTCATGCCTCACCACCAAGAGTTCCACCCACCAGCTTCACCAGATCCAGAGGCAGAGCAAGTCCCAAGTGACCAAGGAGACACTCAAATCCTTGGAGACAATCCGGAGGGAGAGATGCACAACATCTCATTCGATGTGTCCCAACATAGAGCTATGAAATCTGGAAAAGTGTTGACTCCGAATGATCACACATCTCCTGCACAGTTTGAAGAACGAGTGATCATATTTGACATGCGCAAGCATCCAATAGCATTATTCGATGCAACCAGAGCATATTCTGAAGCCACTAG
Source organism: Pinus tabuliformis (assembly GCA_031772625.1). Taxonomy (NCBI): domain Eukaryota; kingdom Viridiplantae; phylum Streptophyta; class Pinopsida; order Pinales; family Pinaceae; genus Pinus; species Pinus tabuliformis. The sequence continues at coordinate 349,350,754 of CM062810.1, read as the reverse complement.
CTCGAATGTTCGCTTCTTGATAGCTGAGAATGTGAACCAGGTGGATATTGGTGGCAACCTACCAAGTCCACATGGACCCCCACCATTGTTTCTCTCAGCATTTTCAGTTTCCTTAATTGTAGCACAACTTAATATTTTTAGCAATTTTTTGGGTCCTGAACTTCCAGAGCCATTTTGAGGCCCTAAACGACGTTATTTGGGAAATATGGGGGCAACATGGGTCCATGGATCAATGTTTCTCTTCCCAAAGTGGTAGTGCTCGGATATATCTTTCTAACGAGCTATTGTACGCGTCAAACAAAGATCGTATGCCAAAGTTATGACCCTGGGAAGTTGATGTACCAATTTACACAAACGGGGCCCATAGTTTGGCGTTTCATCTTCTAGGGTTAGGTTTTGGAATGTTAAGGGTTTTCCATTATTTCTCAACAATAAATAGGCCTTCGAGCCTCATTGTAACACAGTTCAGAGGCATGAAGCCACCACATCTCTTCTCAGAGATAAGCTACCATTGCCCTAGTTGGTTTATTTCCATTACTGTTTGTAAGCATATTTCAGTATTTTACATTAATGAAATGAAATATTATTTCCGCTGCATCTTTGTGTATATGGTTATCTCTGTATTTTGTTGCATTCCTGTTTAAATCCGGATCAATGGTATTAGAGCGGTCTGCTTTTTCTATGTTTTTCTTTGCATTTCCCCAACGAGGTCGGGATATAAGGAGTTAGGGCTTGAACTGGTCGAACCTTTGCAAGACCAGCCTCGCAAATCTCGATGGCCTCCCATGGCAGATGAGAAGAAAGACGAGGGGGCAGGAGATCCTATCAAAATCTTGCTCGAAGAAGCCCTCGAGCGACAATGGATTGCGATGATGGACAACGTTGTCCAGATCCTTCAGCGGCTACCCAGAAGCGACGCATCAGCTTCCAGTAGCTACTTTGGAAATGCCACGCCCTTTAAGGTACAAGTTAATTTTGAAATCCCCATATTCGAGGGTCAGATAGACGCAGATGCCGTAGATAAACGGTTAAATCTGCTAGAAGGTTATTTTTCTGTTCATGAATTTTCGAGTCGGGAAAAGATTGTTTTTGCTCTTCTAAAAGCAGCCCCCCACGTCAAGGACTGGTGGGAAACCTACTGCGAGCAGAAGGATGAAAATACCGGCTCACTATTTTCAGCCGCACCCACCTGGAATTCATTTCGGGATGCCATCAAGGAGCAATACTACCCTATCGGAAGCTATGAGGATGAATACATAAAGAGGACCATGCTGTGGCAGGGAAGGGACCAAGACTTTCCAGAGTTCACCAATCTTTTCCATACCCTTCGCACAAAGTTGGTTATCAAGGATTCAGAGCAGAATTTGATACTCAAATACCACGGATACCTGCACAAGTATATCCAGGAAGTAATAGAATTCTTGAACATCTCCTTGCTCAGCACAACATACCGATATGCTGTCAAGGTCGAGCAGAAGTTTAAACAAAAGAAGCGAGACTTTGGATTTGCGAATCTGAAGCAAGGGAAAGGTTCCTCTAAACCACAGAACGAAGGACAAAGCCAAGGCAGGGTAGCCCAAGACAACCCACCAAAGCTGCAAGCAAAGAACAGTGCCGCGAAGCCGAAAAAGGACACGGGAAAATGGTGTGAGTTCCATAAGAGTTCCACTCACAACACAAGTGAGTGTCGGGCCAAGCAGTCACTGGTGGATGAGCTAAAAGTTTCAGAATCAGATGCATGTTCCGACTCTGAGTCAGAACCTGACATGGGGAATGACAAAGGGAAGTAGATCATTGATGCAGATCCAAACGCCACTGTTGCTACTGCCAAGATCCAAAAAAATTAACCCGAAGATCCAGAGGAGGAGGAGCATCTCTTCCACTCCCAGATGTGGGTAAATGGCTCCCCGCTATAGTTCATTGTCGATAGCGGGAGCCAAAAGAACCTCATTTCGGCAGAGGTCGTGAAGCGGTTTGGCTTACCGACCACAGCACATCCACAAACGCACACCATCGGGTGGCTTCACCAAGGACGGGATCTTCGTGTGAGCCAGCAGTGTCGCCTTCCATACAACATCAAGCCCTTCACGGATGAGGTATTATGTGACATTGCTCCCTTTGAAGTTTGTGATGTATTATTAGGACAACCATACTTGTGGAAGTGACATGCTGTGTATGAATCAAGGCCCCGCGCTGTTATTATTACATTGGGAAATAAGTTGTACAAGATACCAGAGGTAGCATCACCTACCACCATCTCTTTGATTACTGCAAAACAATGCAGTAAGCTCATTTCCAAAACCAGGAAATTTGTTTTCTTGATGATATGCCCTCAAGGAAAGAAGAAGATGGTGGCCATGGCCTCCAGACAGGGCCCCTCCGCACGACAACTACAGATGGACAAGGTCCTAGAGGAGTACGAGGACATCTTCACCTCCCCCATAAGGGTTCCTCTGCACTGTCAAGTCAAGCACTCCATTGATCTGACCCTAGGTGCACCGCTACCCAATGGACCAATTTATCGGTGCTCTGTTCTGGAGAATGATGAAACCAAGAGGCAGATTCAAGAGTTGCTGTAGAAAGGTCACATTCATCTGAGTTCATCACCTTGCGGGAGCCCGATCGTGTTGGTACAGAAGAAGGATGGGACTTGGAGACTCTGTATTGACTATCGAGCGCTGAACAAGATCACTGTCTGTAATAGGTACCTGATCCTGTGGATTGACGACCTCCTGGACCAACTAAAGGGGGCAAAATATTTCAGCAAGATCGATCTAAAGTTAGGATATCAATAGGTACCAATCGAACCCTCTGATGTGTGGAAGACTGCCTTCAAAGCCAATGAAGGCCTTTTCTAATGGTTGGTTATGCCTTTCGGATTGAAGAATGCTCCTGCAACCTTCATGAGGCTAATGGATGACATCTTGCGGCCATTCACCAACTCATTTGTAGTGGTATACTTGGATGACATTCTGATCTTCAGCCACAGTTGGGAAGAGCACCTCCACCACATCCGACAGGTTCTCCAACCACTGCGGCAACACAAGCTATGTGCCAATTTGGAGAAATGCACTTTTGGCATGACCTAGGTTCAGTATCTGGGATACATTATTGATGAACAGGGGGTGCATTTGGATCCAGCCAAGATCCAAGTCATTCGGGATTGGCCATCTTCAACCACTCTGACAGAGCTCCGCAGCTTTCTAGGTCTTGCCAACTTCTACCATAGGTTCATGTTGGGGTTTTCTCATATCACTTGGCCCTTGAGTCAAGTCACCAAGGGAGGAGCGAAAGAAATTTTTTTTTGGTCTGAATCTCAATAGAAGGCATTCATAGAGTTGAAAGATCGCCTCTGCACGACACTAGTGCTCGTGTTACCAGATTTACAACAACCATTTGAGGTCGAGACAGATGCCTCTAACTATGCTATAGGGGTAGTCCTTACTCATCACGGGCATCCAGTGGAATATCACAGTGAAACACTTTCAGACACAGTTCAGAAGTATCCCAATTATGATAAAGATATGTATTCCATTGTGTAGGCCTGCCAACAATGGAAGCATTACATTTTGGGGAAGGAAACGGTCATCCACACAGACCACTAACCCTTGCAATTCATACAGACCCAAGGGAAATTGTAGAATGATCGCCATCAAAAGTGGTCTACATACCTACAACAGTTCCATTTGAATATCAAATATAAGAAGGGCAGCACCAATAATGTTGCAGATTGCCTCAGTTGACCACTGATCATGGCGTTAACCACTGTGCTCAACTCTTGTGGGCACGAGACTTCTGATTGGCTACTTCTCTACAAAAGCAACCTAGAATTCGGCCACACATACCAGACACTTTTGGAGGGTCAGCATGTTCTAGATTTTCACTCCAAGATGCCCTATTATGCCACCTGGGTCACCTTTGTGTTCCTTCAAGCGAGCGTGCCAAGGTGATTTTGGAAGCACACTACAGTCGGGCTGTTGGGCATTTCTAGGTCGAGAAAACAGTGGTAGTACTACAAAAATATTTCTATTGGCCAAATCTTCGACAGGATGTCGGGAATTACATCAGATCATGTACTGCCTGTGCCATTGCCAAACCGACCATCAAGAAGCAAGGCCTCTATACCCCACTTCCTACCCCTAGTCGACCTTGGGAATCCCTTCCATTAAACATGGAAATGACTGTGTTTTTGTGGTCATCGACAGGTTGTCGAAGATGGCCATTATGGCGGCCTGTAAGAAGAATATCATAGCAGAAGCCACTGCTAAACTCTTCTTTGAACGAGTGTGGGTGCACTTTGGGATCCTACAGTCTATCATCTCAGATTGGGACAGTTAGTTACTTAGTACATTTTGGTCCAGTCTCTGGTCAATGCTGGATGCCAAACTCACTAAGGCCACAACCTTCCATCCTCAAATTGATGGCCAGACAGAGGTTGTCAATAGGATGATTGTACACATTCTGGGCATATACAATTCAAAGCATCCACGCACATGGGACGAGAGCCTTCCCTATGTTTAGCACAGCTACAACTGAGCTCTTCATAGCTCGACTGGCTACAACCCTTTTCAGGTGGGCTTGGGATTCTAGCCACTATGCCCCATTGATGTGGCCATGCCACTTGCAGCTACTCACACAGATTCGACTCATGTCCAGTCCGAAATAGACAAGGCAACTAGCTTCATTGAGCACATCCAACATATTCACTAGCATGTCCATGACATTCTAGAGAAATAAAATGCCAAGTACAAGCAGCGACATGATCAACATTGGGTGCCACACAAGTTTCAGGTGGGCGACAAAGTCTGGCTGCATTTGGAAAAGGAACGCCTTAATAGAGCCTATCGGAAACTGAGACCACTCCGATATGGTCCTTACACCATTACTAAGGCTATGGGAGACAATGCATTTGAGCTTAGCATTCCCCCATTCCTTGGCCTGCACCTAGTTTTCAATGTGGACCGCCTGCGGCCATTCTTTCCACCATTTCTAGACACATCCGACATTGCAGAACAGCTCACACCCACAGAATTAAATCTAGATTGCATGGAACAAGCTGCAACTGATCGGATCATGGACACATAGATCAAGAACACTCACCAATAGAATATCCAACTGTATCGAGTTGTCAAAGCAGGCCAACTCCTTCACCAGGGCAAGTGGCTGACCAGGGACCAAGTTCAGCAAAAGTTTCCTCATCTCATGGAGGAACTCAACGCAATGGGGACCATTGCTTCCTAAGGGGGGAGGAATGATATAGGTGGATATTGGTGGCCACCTTTCAAGTCCACCTAGACCCCCACCATTGTTTCTCTCAGCATTTTCAGTTTCCTTAATTGTAGAACAACTTACTATTTTTAGTAGTTTTTTGGGTCTTGAACTTCCAGAGCCATTTTGAGGCTCTAAACGACGTTTCTTGGGAAATCTGGGGGCAACACGGGTCCATGGACCAATGTTTCCCTTCCCAAAGTGGTAGTTCTTGGATAGATCTTTCTAACGAGCTATTGTACATGTCAAACGGAGATGGTATGCCAAAGTTACGACCCTGGGAAGTTGTTGTACCAATTTACCCAAACGGGGCCCACAGTTTGGCATTTCATCTTCTAGGGTTAGTTTTTGGAATGTTAAGGGTTTTCCATTGTTTCTCAACAATAAATAGGCCTTCGAGCCTCATTGTAACACAGTTCAGAGGCATGTAGCCACCACATCTCTTCTCAGAGATAAGCTACCATCGCCCTAGCTGGTTTATTTCCATTACTGTTTATAAGCATATTTTAGTATTTTACATTAATGAAATGAAGTATTATTTCCACTGCATCTTTGTGTATATGGTTATCTTTGTATGTTGTTGCATTTCTGTTTAAATTCGGATCAGAACAAGCGAATGACTAAGGAGTTACAGACGGCTAAGCAGGGAGGAGAATTGGTTACAACAACTGCCTGAGCAGAGTTGAAGAAGCCAATATTGGATCAAGTATTTTCCCTTAACACAGTCATGCAGGCGTTGTATTCCAAGTTTGGTACTGTACATAAGGTAGTTGTCCATCTCAATGGTTGGTAGCAGTGATGTGCTAGGAGAGCACGTATCTTGTCAAACGTGCATACTGTTGTTGATTACATGCAAACATGGACAATGAGATACAAGGGAGCCCCATTACACTTGCCCAAGATGATGAAGCCCAGAGTGGTCGAGCTAAAGGCACACATCCGGAGTCAGATCTAGAATTATGAAGACCTCTCGCAGCTCATCACTAGTTTGTAGGATTCCCATGCATGAGTATGGATATTGTTGTGCACGCACATGCAATCCCATCTATTGGGGCACTCACCCAGGTAAAGACAAAGGCATAGGTCCGACTGGAGCTTGACGTGTACTTTGACGAGTTGATGTGCATAGCCACCAACCCAGACTTGGTGATTAGTGCAGACACCATGCATTAGTATGTGGCTGGTCTGGCCGCACTCAAGATAATGATACACATGTTATTAAACCAGTTGGATAGAGGAGCTTGAGAAGTGTACTCGGATGCTATGGAGGCAAGAGTTCATTTCCATAAATATGTCACCTTAGAGTACACGAACACCATCGCAGACTACCAATCTTGGCATCAGTTCACTACTATCGACCACCATGAGGATGTCGAAGAAATAATCTTCCCATAGGTTTCCGAGTCATAGTGATGTTTTGCATGGCTTTCTCAAGCCTATTTTGTCTCACATGGGTACATGTGCAGATTGTATGTAATGTCTTGTCAAGTGTAAGTTTAAGTGTTGATAGTTGGATGTAACAGTCATAGAGTAGATGAAGAGTCATGAGGGTAGATGAATTGTCACAAAGGGGAATGTCAAGGGCCTCCCCACCCTTTGCTACAAATATTCCCTCACAACTCATTATAGAGGCTTTTGGTTAGCCAAGCTTCCAATAGGAGTATCTTAGATAATTCTTGGACAGTATTGTAATGAGCCTTGGCTTCTCAACTGTGTAGAGCTAGTATATCTCTTTGAAGGAGAAGGCGGCAGTGACTGTAACGTTCCACTGTCAAAAGTAGTGGTTGGTCATGGTTGTATTGTATGACTGGAACTTACACTTCTTAGTATAATAGAGCCATCACGTTTCATGCATATGTCGTATTGTATTTCAACTATCTTGTTTTCTCTAAATGATATATGTATATGTTTGCTTACGCATGCATGTGTAACTATTTTCTGTATATGTATGTATGAATCTTAGTGAAATGTGTTGTTGGTTTAACAATCACTTTGGATTTCTAGCTTACTTTCCTTCCATGTTGTGATGCATCTTTTCTCGTGTGTTCCCTTCTTAACTCTGTGCTATCACAGGTTTTCAAGGGTTGCCCTCACCTCACCCTCCGTGTGTTAGAACTTCTCATGCACCTTCCTTGATTTACTGCATATTTCACACCATTGCTACCAACAGGGGCATCTTACCTACCTCTGTGTAAAAATGCAGTCAAGGCGATACCATACGACCCACGCCTAGGACTCCTACACCAAACGATCTGAGGTCTAGTCGGGCCTTCTTACCACAGAGATTCTCTGACATGTTGGTGGGTCTATCACCATCAACAGAACCATTTAGAGTCCATGTTCATAATGGAAGTGAAGGTTGATATTAAACCATACCAATGTGAGATAGATGCTTTGAAGCTAAATCATTGGTTGCAACAATTAGAAGTTTATTTGAGTGTTCATCGTGTAGAGGAATAACTAAGGATCATAGTTGCACAACTAAAATTAGAGGAACATGCCCTAATATAGTGGGAAAGCCACATGAAGACCCTGAGGTTAGAGGGATATCCTCCAATGACTAAGTGGGAGGAATTTAAAAACCTCATAAAGTCACAATTTTACCATATCAGGTGTGTAGAAGACTAGTGGATCTAGTGGCACTACTTTAGGCAAAAGCAAGGGCATAATGTATAAGAGTACACCAAAAAGTTCATAAAGATGGCCATAATGATGGATATATCTCCAAAGAACCTACATGTACTCCTTAAGTATCTAGGGGGTCTACACAACCATCTACAAAAGCAAGTGATGATTTTCAAGCCTATATCAGTGGACAAGGCTTGTGTATTGGAATAATACCTAGAGAACATAGGCTTGAGTAAAGGACAATCAAGTGGATTGAAGTAGGAGCACAAGGACAGTTCTAAGGAGGGGAAAAAAAGTCAAAAGGGGGAAAATATGAAAATTACAATAGCCATAACATTCCATTGCAATGATCCCAATAACCACTGGAACCATTGTAACATTGACAGTCAGATCGAGGAGAAGTGTTGGAAGTTGCATCCAGATCTTACCCTGAAGAAAAAAAGAAAGATAATAAGAAGGAGAATCTCATGGTCATTGATTTAAGTAACCATATTGAAATAAGTTCAGAAATGGATTAGAATATAATCCTTATGTTAATGCAAAAGGAGGTGAATCTGAGTAGCCTTCAACAATAGGAAGAGAAAGAAATGACCAAAGTATTTCACATAAATATAGAGGTTAATAAGATAAATAATATTGTTTTGTTTGAGTTAGGATCATAGGTGAATCTCATTGTGGTAGTGCTAGTCAACAAATTGGGATTGGAAGTTCATGATCACCCAATCCCATATCCATTAGGATGAGTAAACAAATATGTAGGGTTAAAGGTAACAAAACAATTCAAAATTAGATTTGTTATCAATACTAATTTTATTGATGAAGTAGAAGCATATGTAGTTCCCCTTGATGTATGTGCGGTGGTGTTTGGAAGTCCATACATGTACATGCAAGATACTATATTTATGTTGAGATCCAACTAGCACCACATAGTCAAGGATGGAAAATCATTCACATTCAATGAACATAAAGGAAAGTTGAAAATTTCACTTGGTGCAATGCTCCCTCCCAACCCCTTGGACTTCCCAAGATGAATGGGAGGTGTTACTTTTAATTCACCCAACTTGAATTATATCATCATGGAAGTGGGGTTACAAAAATATATCCTTCCCCAAGATTGGAAAATTAACTTTGGAAAATACCATCATGTTCAACTCATTGAAAAAATTTTGGTGGTATAAATTTTGTCTCGATACAACTCTTGGATCAAATGTTTTATCCATTTGAAGTTAGGTATTTATACCCCTTGCCACATTAGCAAGTATTTCAACGTAGTAACCAGAAGTACCTATGGGTCCATGCCACATAACTCATGTTTCCATTGTGGCTCCACCACATCATCACACCTTAGTGCCCTCGTCCAGTCTTGACTCACCAAAAATCCATTGACTTTGAAAACCTTTGTGGCGTGGCATACTTTTCCATAGTAAAGGTCGAGAAAAATTCCCCATCTAATGCTCTGCGACCCTTTATATGAAGTTGCTCTAAATTTTTTGCTAGGGAAATAAGCCTCATGGCCTAGACCCTACCACGCTAACCTTTTATGTGTGTCATGTGCCACACACACTCACGTGGCACCACAAAATCACTGCCACGTGTTAGTGGATTCAATCATTTTTGTACACAAAAACTCCCATTCCACATGCCACATGTCACACGATTGTTGTGACACATTAGTGTCTATACTTTGTCACTTATCCATGTCTTCATAGGCTCTTACATATCATCCCACATTATCGTAGTTAACTTACATGGCCTTGGTGACCTCAACTTATCCATAGGGCCCACAAGACTCGATCCTCTCATGTTTTATGATTAATGCATGTTACAAAAAGTTTGGGGGCATGATGTAATCTCCCCATCACATACCGTATCATTCACCATTCCCTAAGATAGGGATTTCGCTATCCCAAAACTATGCCATAGTGCCACAACACAACAAAATTTCTACCAATCAAGCACGGTGCGACATGAACTTCCACATCGAGTAAAAAAATATATTTTTATCTTGTTCCCATTAATAGAATCCATGCACAATTATGGCTATATGCCATATGTCATAAGGAGCATGACGTACCATGAAAATTCATGATGAGTGACAAGAAAATATCTATCTCACCCTATCCCAACAATGCCATTTCAATCTAACCAATGCATATCGCTCGGTCAAGGAGGCATGACACAAAATCAATCATTTTTGTCCTTTAATGGGAAAGTCTATGTCCCTCCCTCCATCTGTGGAAATCCAATCTCTTATTAGCCAGAATACAGGGCCTATGATCTATGCTCCCAAATTATAGGTTTTTCACATATACATATATCCATTTATTTTCGATTGCGCCTATCACAATCATTAGCCTTCAAGCACAGATAAATCCTTGGAATTTCTAGTGCTTCAAGAAATGGAAATCAGTTTAAGTGACAGTCAACTAACATTTTTAGCAACCACACAGGGGTTATGAACAACATTACCACACATAGGATCTCAACAATTACAGGGCTTCGAGGCCCTCTTAACCATAAAAGTATACACATGAGATACTCATTGTAGACAAGATAACATCACATTCTTTTCATGCTACCAAATACACTACCATAACACACAGAGTAATTTAACACCATTCACATTGTAACATTTTTTGTGTGCAACAAGCAATTCATGTGTCTCCAATAAGGAGTTATACAACACAAGAAGTTATCAACAATGCATTGAAATATCAACAAACATTCACCAACTAAGGAAATTATCCACATGAACTGTTGGAAATAATACTGAGAGGGGGGGTGAATCAGTATTATAAAATTCTTTTCAATATATCTTCCAGATTTATACTTTAATTTATTCTTCAGATATTGATCATTAGTTTGTATGTCAGTACCATATAATAATGAGCAAGAACAAGAAAAACGGATAATCACAACAAAGAACACCAGATATAAGGTGGAAACCCAATGTGGGAGAAAACCACCTGCTGCAATATGTCTCTATCTTCTTTCAATTAGAAACTTATTTTACAATGATTTTGTACTGGTGCAGTCCTTTACCAGTACGCAGGCTGCAACCTCTAAAGAGCTACATCTCTCTCTCGTTTTCCAGTCTCTCCTGGAAGGGAGCTACAACCCCCTTAGTTCTTCTACTTCTTTAAGGACCACGTTTCACTAATTTTCAGACTGGATCCAAGAACATCAAATAATCATCAAGTACATGTGAATCAACCAATCTCCTTATACAATCAACCAATGAATCACCCAACTTCTCAAAATGTTGTAAACAGAAAAGCAATACCAGTAATCTAAACCCAGAACTCTGCAGCAATAGATAAAAGGTAGCCAATAATTATTTCAAAAAGGGGTTCGCAACTTCACCAATAGAAGCCTGTGAATATCCGCAGTTCTTCTATGTCTAGACTGCACAGATCCACACCTGATCCTTCTTCTGCTCTGCGTACCTCCGCATCTAGCCCTTCTACTGAGCTGCGTACCTCTGCCGAGATCCACACCTGCACTGTCTACCCCACAGCACACCTCCGCACTTGATCCTTCTGTTTCTCTGCGTGCCCCTGCACTGTGCCTTCTGTTGCGCTGCGTACCTCCGCACCTGTGCCTTCTGCTGCGTTGCGTACCTCCGCACCAGAGCTGTGGATCGCTTGCGGACCTCCAAATAGAGCCAAATTAACAGTCCTCCAATGTGCCACAGATTGTCAGATCCACAGATCTGATCACACAACCTATCACCATATCCACCTTACACTTTACAGATTTCACCTTGATTTAGATCTAGTTTTTTAAACCGATTACCCAAAATTTCAGATCTTAAGATATTCAAATTTCACAAGTGACTAGCCAAGCGATCTCCTTTCCTTTTTATAGGCAAGCCCTTATTCACACCATGGGAAAAAACCATCGAAAACCAATACAAGGGATCCAAACTGGGGTTTAATAATTTAGATCCTATACCACGGGCCAAAACCATAGGATCATGAACGACGGGCTAAATACCAAGGGCCAAACATAAGAATTCCCACGTGTGCGCGCTTCTCTGCATTGGAGTGAGTGAACTGGGGTCCGCACCTTCTGAACAGAACACCTGCGGGTATGTCCACACTTCTTGGTCGGTGTACCTGTGGGTCTGCAGCTTCTATTAGGATCACCTGCAGGTATCTCATTTTCAATGATTTTGAGAGCCTGAACAAAGATCTGCCACTTGAGTGAGTTGCCATCAAGTACAACACCTGTGCCATAGCGCAAAACCTGAATCATAATGCCAACAATATCCCCCTTTGGACTTGATGGCAACCCCAAGATCCTCAAAGTCATTCTCCCCCTTTGACATCAAGGGCAAAGGGCGGACCAAGATATTCTCTTCCTTTGCTGTCCATACTCCCCCTGAGTGCCTGCTGAAATTTCTGAAAGAGCTCCCCCTGACTATAGACCAGATCTGCAAAAGAAAAATTCTTCAAGAAGAACCATAATCTACCATACACCATACATGACCTTGACAAAAGAGATAGAGACATATTAGCAGCAATATTCAGATCAGCATCCATGTTCTCCTTCTGTACTTTCTCCTCCAAGATCTTCTACCATAATGCCAACAATGCATTATTAGAAGAATATATGCTCCCCCTGAACCTGTGCCATTTGATCTTCGACCAATCCATAACCCAACAAATGTACGCATATACGTACAACCAACAAACTCTGAAATAGATGAGATTCAACAACAAGATGATGCATCAACTACCCCCAGCTTTTTCCTGAGGTATTCAAACGTTTCCCTGGGAAGTGGTTTGGTGAGAATATCAGCAACTTGTTCCTTAGAAGGAACATAGTCCAATTTGACCTTTTGTTCCAACACTCGTTCCCAGAGAAAGTGATACTTGATCGGTATGTGCTTGGTTTTTGAATGCATGACTGGGTTCTTCAAAATGCTGATTGCACTTGTATTATCACAAAAGATGGAGATAGGTGGTGTACAAGTGATTTGAAAATCCTGCAAGGTCTGCATCATCCAAAGAAGTTGAGTGCAACAAGATGCAGTAGCCACATATTCCGCTTTAGCTATAGATAAAGAAATCGAACTCTGTTTCTTGCTGAACCAAGATACTAATCTGGAACCCATAAAGAATGCACCACCACTTGTGCTCTTTCTGTCATCCACGCTTCCAGCCCAATCTGCATCTGTATAAGCATGAAGAGTGAGATCTGTATTTCTAGGATACCATAAGCCATAGTTTTGAGTTCCTTGAAGGTACTTGAAAATTCTCTTCACTGCTTGAAGATGAGTTTCCTTTGGGTTTGCCTGAAATCTTCCAACTATTCCACTGCATGCATGATGTCTGGTTGGGTACCTACCAAATAAAGTAGACTTCCAATCATAGATCTATAGGTTGGCTGATGCACTGTTGCTGATTCATTATTTGCACTGAGGCTGCATCCTGTAACCATGGGGGTACATACTAGTTTTGCATCTTCCATGCCATATTTCTTCAAGATCTACTTGAGATACTTGGTTTGAGACAAAAAGATACCGTCTTTATTTTGTTGGATTTGCAAACCAAGAAAATATGTCAGTTCTCCAAGCAAAGACATTTCGAATTCTTTCTGCATCACCAAGGCAAAGCTTTGACTCATGGCTTCTTCATTTCTGCCAAAGATAATATCATCTACATACACAACAAGTATTAGCAATTTGTCTTTTTCAATTTTTATATAAATATTTCTATCTGTTGATCCTTTTGAAAAACCTTGTTGATGAAGATATTTGTCCAAACGGTAGTACCAAGCCCTTGGAGCCTGTTTAAGACCATAGAGAGCCTTTTTTCAGTTTGCATACAAGATTTGGATCATTCCCAAGAATGAAACCATCTGGCTGCTCAATGTATACTTCTTCTTCTAAGTCTCCATTCAGAAAGGCTGATTTCACGTCCATTTGAAATACTTTGAACTTCTGAAAGCTTGAGAGAGCAAGGAACATTCGGATGGCCTCAAGTCTTGCAACGGGAGCAAAAGTTTCTTCAAAGTCTATTCCTTCTTGTTGAGCATACCCTTTACAAACAAGTCTGGCCTTGTTTCTAATTACTTCCCCATTTTCATTCAACTTATTTTTGAAGGCCCATTTTGTCCCTATGACATTCTTATCTTTTGGTCTAGGAACCAACTCCCAAGTGTTGTTCTTTTCGATCTGCTCAAGTTCTTCATCCATTGCCTTGACCCAACATTCATCTTTGCATGCCTCTCTTACATTTTGTGGTTCAGTGGAGGAGAGTAATGCCAAATAGCTTGAAGCTTCTGCAATTGTTCTTCTTGTTTGTACGCCTGCCTCCTTTTGCCCCAAGATTTGATATTCTGGATGATTCTTTTGAACATACCTGGATGGAGTCTTCTCTTCTATCCTTGTCTGTTCCTCTGGTGCCTCTTGAGGTTCTTCTTCATCTTCAGTTTGATTTGGAGGGTAGTCTTCATCCTCTTCGATATTTTCATAATTTACTTGCCTAGGAATATTTCCTTTTTCATCAACCACCACATCAATGCTGTCAACAATTCTTCCAAGTCTTTTATTGTAACACTTATATGCTTCGCTGTGGGGAGAATAACCAAGGAGAATGCCGTCATTTGCTCTAGGTTCAAGTTTTCCAAGTTGTTCATCATTATTCTTAATATAACATTTGCTTCCAAAAATTTTGAAGTGCTTTACCGAAGGAGTCTCACCATACCAGAGCTCATGAGGAGTTTGAGTGCTGTTCACTCGGACATTTGTTTTGTTGAGAATAACAATTGGAACAAATGCAGCTTCACCCCAAAAGGTTGCAGGAGTTCCAGACTCATCAAGCATAGCACGAGCCATTTGTTGAACCATTATGTTCATCCTTTCCACCACTCCATTTCGCTAAGGAGTCCTAGCTGTAGAGAATTCCCTTCTTATTCCGTGTTCTTCACAGAAATCGAAAAATTCATTTGAGGTAAACTCCCCACCTCTGTCAGACCTGAGGCACTTAATTTTGTGATCTGATTTGTTTTCAGCCAAGGCTTTGAAAGATTTGAATTTTTCGAATGCTTCGTCTTTGTGTTTCATAAGTCCTAACCAAACCATCCTAGAGAAGTCCTCAATGAATAATATAAAGTATTCTTCTCCTCGAGGTGACCTTGTCCTAAATGGACCACATACATCTGTATGGACTAGTTCAAGAGGCTTGCTGGCTGATCCTTCCTTCTTAGGGAAGTTAGTTCTGGTTTGCTTACCAAACTGACATGATTTGCATATGGTGTTGTCTAGAATTTTGATATCTGGAAGACCATGAACTACCTGGTATTTGCATGCTTTCCTTATTTGTGAAAAGCTTAGATGCCTCAACCTTCGGTGCCATAACCAGTGTTCATCATCCTTGATCAGATAGCATTGTTTTTGTCCTTCTTCAAATATGTATAAATTATTTGGAGTTCTTCTGCCTTTGATCACTGTTTTTCCTGTATCAAGATCACGAACACTACATCCATTTGACCGAAATATTACATCGGTTCCTTGATCGCACATCTGACTGACACTCAGTAGATTATGCTTCAAGCCATCAACATACAAAACAATTCTAGCTTTGACCTTTTCTTTCAACTGAGCAACGCCTTTTCCTTTATGACTGCAGGGGTATCATTTCCAAAAGAAACTTTCTTTCCCTTTTCTAAAGCACTATATGATTCAAGTTTTTCTTTATCACCTGTCATATGCTTTGAACATCCGCTGTCGATGTACCATTGATTTTCCTGTCCTTCTGCACAAAAAGCTATCCCACATCTTTTTGGTTTTGGTTCCTTTATTTTGCATGTTCTGGTACTTGAGGCTTGTTCCTTTGTCTGCCAAAACCTGCTCCTACATTCAGAATCTTCATGACCAAAGTTATTACAAATAGAACATTCAATTTCATTTTCAAGGGCCGAGAAGTTGTTATAGGTCCTTTTTGTGATCCCAGTCATACTTCTTTGTTTTTGAGCTTCTCTAGTCATGATTGTTTTATAGGTAACACATTGAGCTGCTTTGTGGCCAATGTTATGGCAAGAGAAACATTGGCCATTGAAGAAACTTATGCGATTATCAAATCTACCTGCCAAATGATTGTAGTTTCTATTGTCATCCATTCTTGAGGCAAATTGAGAAGATTTTACCTGTGGCTGGTTGTAGCTTTTGTTCATCCTTAAGGTGGATTGCCCCTGATTTACCTGGTAGTCTTTGTTTATTCTTGATGTAATTCATCCCTGTTTTACCTGGTGATCTCCATTGGGCTTTTTCTCATTCCTCCTTGCTGCATTGAGATAACTCTTTGAGGCTTCTCCATTATACCCCAGACCTGTCTTGATTAGTGGAGAACGTTGTACATTGATAATCTCATCCAGAGTTTCAGATCCTTTAACAAATTGAAGATTGAGAGCCTTTGTTTTCTCAATTTCTTTTCTAAGGCCAACAATTTCACATTCTAACTTCTCAAGACATTTTTCTTTTTCATCAAGTTGGAATTGCAGAGTATCAATGATCACATTCTTTTCTTCTAAACATGTTTTGAGTCTATAAATCTCTTCATAAAAGCCATCTATATCTATAGCATCCATGTAATCATCATCTTCAAAAGCCATTAAAATTTTATAGTTATTACCTCGTTCATCTTCATCACTATTTGAAAGACCATCACTATCTTCATGAGTGTAGTAACTTTTCTTAGTTACATTCTGTTTCTTGTTCCATCTAAAAAGTTCCTTCCCTTTGTCAGTTTTATCCTTATGAGGACATTTGGCAGCATAGTGATCGACTCTCCCACAAGCAAAACATTTGAAAGGTAACTTACCTCTGAATCTTCCAGTACCCCGTTGAAGGTTTTTGACAAAATTTGATTCTTCTTCCTCTTCTAACGCATGTCCTAACTCATAGTAGTCTCCTTTGCCTGAAGCCTTGAAAGATGCTTCTCTCCTGTCTGATGGTCCTCCTTTCCTCATTTCATAAGTAGTTAGAATCCCGTGTAGCTGTGACATGGTAAGGTTTCGAAGATTCTCCTTTTCTTCTATTGCAGAAACTTTAGATTCAAACCTAGGGGACAAAGATCTTAGAACTTTTTCAACCACAACAGCCTATTTTATTTCTTCACCCAAGTTTTTCATACAATTAACAATCTCATCTACACGAAGGAAATATTTAGCCACACTTTCATCATTGTGCATTCTAAGATTTTCATACTGAATCCCGAGGGTTTGAAGTTTTGCTCGTTTTACCTGTTCATCTCCTTCATAGCTCAGAACAATCTTGTCCCATATTTCTTTTGCGGATTTATACTGCATTACCTTGACAAATTCTGATTGAGATAGGCATCCTAATAGGGTATTGACTGCTTTTGCATTTGTTTCATATTTCTTCTTCTCAGCCGGATCTGTAGGAGTTGTTGAAGGAAAAGTGTACCTTGTATCTATGATATCCTAGACTTCTGTACCAAGTGATTGAAGATAGGCAATAACTCTTACCTTCCAATATACAAAGTTTGTCCCATCAAAAATTGATGGCTTGATAGATGCTTCTCTCTTGTAGTTGCTCATGATGATGGATCTTCCTCCAAGCGATCAAGCTTCTTCAGAAGGACATGCTCTGATGCCAATTGTTGGAAATAATACTAAGAGGGGGGGTGAATCAGTATTATCAAATTATTTTCAATATATCTTCCAGATTTAAACAATTTATTCTTCAGATATTGATCATTAGTTTGTATGTTAGTACCATATAATAATGAGCAAGAACAAGAAAAACGGATAATCACACCAAAGAACACCAGATATAAGGTGGAAACCCAATGTGGGAGAAAACCACCTGCTGCAATATGTCTATATCTTCTTTCAATTAGAAACTTCTTTTACAATGATTTTGTACTAGTGCAGTCCTTTACCAGTACGCAGGCTGCAATCTGCAGAGAGCTACAACTCTCTCTCGTTTTCCAGTCTCTCCTGGAAGGGAGCTACAACCCCCTTAGTTCTTCTACTTCTTTAAGGACCACGTTTCATTAATTTTTTAGACTGGATCCAAGAACATCAAATAATCATCAAGTACATGTGAATCAACCAATCTCCTTATACAATCAACCAATGAATCACCCAACTTCTCAAAATGCTATAAACAGAAAAGCAATACCAGTAATCTAAACCCATAACTCTACAGCAATAGATAAAAGGCAGCCAATAATTATTTCAAAAAGGGGTCCGCAACTTCACCAATAGAATCCTGCGAATATCTGCAGTTCCTCTGTGTCTAGACTGCGCAGATCCGCACCTGATCCTTCTTCTGCTCTGCGTACCTCCGCACCTAGCCCTTCTGCTGAGCTGCGTACCTCTGCCCAGATCCGCACCTGCACTGTCTGCCCGACAGCGCACCTCCACACCTGATCCTTCTGTTTCTCTGCGTACCCCCGCACTGTGCCTTCTGTTGCGCTGCGTACCTCCGCACCTGCGCCTTCTACTACGCTGTGTACCTCCGCACCTGTGCCTTCTGCTGCGCTGCGTACCTCCGCACCTGAGCTGTGGATCGCCTGCGGACCTCCAAATAGAGCCAAATTAACAGTCCTCCAATGTGCCACAGATATGATCACACGACCTATCACCAGATCCACCTTACACTTTACAAATTTCACCTTGACTTAGATCTAGCTTTTTAAACTGATTACCCAAAATTTCAGATTTTAAGATATTCAAATTTCACAAGTGACTAGCCAAGCAATCTCCTTTCCTTTTTATAGGCAAACCCTTATTCACACCATGGGACAAAACCATCGAAAACCAATACAAGGGATCCCAACTGGGGTTCAATAATTTAGATCCTATACCACGGGCCAAAACCATAGGATCATGAACGACGGCCTAAATACCAAGGGCCAAACATAAGAATTCCCACGTGTGCGTGCTTCTCTGCATTGGAGTGAGTGAACTGGGGTTCGCACCTTCTGAAAGGAGCACCTGCAGGTATGTCCGCACTTCTTGGTCGGCGTACTTGCGGGTCCACAACTTCTCTAAGGATCACCTGCGGGTATCTCATTTTCAATGATTTTGAGAGCCTGAACAAAGATCTGCCACTTGAGTGAGTTGCCATCAAGTACAACACCTGTGCCATAGCGCCAAACCTGAATCATAATGCCAACATGAACATCTTATTATAAATAACTAGGAATAACTCATTTCAGTACTAGTAATGTTGAGGCATCCATAGTTATATTGCATAATATTATCACCCGTCCTTTATAGCACAATCAATATACAAGTAATTATACTTATATCATTTAGTTATTGATTGGAAACTAATGGAGGGACTTCAACTCTCCGCCCAACCATAGGCCAACTTCACAATATTCTTTCTTGCAACTTACCACTACCAATTCAAATTTCATATAGGGCTCACTTTTCTACGAGAATCTAGTTGTTTCTGCCCTTATATGTAAGTGTGACCAATCTATTGCAAAATACCCTTGTAGTTTACTAGACCAATATCTGCTCAAGAGTAAGCCATAGGCTTCAGGTATGTCCACAATTATGACTTTTATGCATTGGTGTACTCTGTGGATGAAAAATGGATAATAACATTCTTGAGTTCACCAATGGCTTGGACAAGTGATATGTCCATCTTAATGAAGTTTTTTGCTTTGGTTTGATCCCATTTAGCTTTAATTTTCATAGCAACATATAATGGCATTACATTCGCAGATCCACCTAAATTGTTAGAAATTAATTAACGAAGCAATGAAACACATACAATATTGCATAAAAACAAATATATGAACACATAAAACAAGAGTGACACATATATACATGGTTCACCCAATTTTGGCTATGTCCATGGAGAAATAGGCAGTCCTTCCTTTTATATTATCTAGAAAAATGAAGAGATACAACCTACAATAGATCCGTTGTAATTTCCTCTTCGTTATCACACAACCTCCTCTCTCTCTTGCTCAGAATAATGATACACAACCACAATACAATTCCCTCATATAAATCGAGGGTTTTGTTCTAGGGAAAAAACCCTAAATTAAAATAACTTCTATCGTTAGATCATTCGCCTAATGAATGGCCCAGATTGATTATGAAATTACAATACTTTACAAGGCAATTTTACATCTATTTTTAGCTTCGGGGGGGGGGATGGCCCCCCCAAAACCCCTGGGGGGGGGGGGGGGGGGCAAGTCCCCCCCACATCCCCCTGTGTGGAGGGGTGTACAATCCTTCTAGTGTATACACTCGTATGAAACAAGACCTTTGAATCGGGAAGATAATTAGGCTCCACACCCAACAATCTCCCACTTGGAGACTAATTATACCAACTCCACCACAACTTCATTTCTTGGACAATGCTTCCACTTTGGACTTGGTTATTTCTCATATTCATCATCATACTTGAATATTAATTGAAACTTAGCAGAATCTTAGTTTCTCCCTGGTTACAACTTTTGTTAACATATCTGCAAGATTTTGGCTAGTGTGTATCTTTTCTAGCTTCAATTGTCCATCTTCCAATGTTGACAGTATGAAATGGTACTTGAGTTGTATATTTTTAGTCTTGGAATGAAATTCTAAGTTTCTTACGAGATGAATGGAACTCTCGATAATACTTTATAACCTACCCATATCATGCTTCTTTCCCAATTCATCCATAAACCTTTGTAACCAAATCATTTCTTTACTAGCCTTTGTAGCAACAACATACTCTGCTTCCATTGTTGAAAGTGCAATAATGTTTTTCAATTTTGAAACCCAACTGATAGTTGTTCCACCTACAGTAAACAAATACTTTATGGTGCTCTTCCTATTATCTCTATCACCTGCCATATATGCATCAATATATCCCTGTAGAGCAATGTTTGATCCATAAAAGCATAATGCTTGATTTGTGGTACCTCTCAAATATTTGAGAATCCACTCCACTGTCATCCAATTCTCTTTTCCTGGATTGTTCATATACCTACTTAAAACTCCCATTGCATGTGAAATATTAGGCCTTGTGCAGACCATTGCATACATTAAGCTTCCAATTGTTGATGCATATGGAACTTTACACATATAATCCATCTCTTCCTAAGTCTTGGGACAGATCTCCATAGTTTTAAATGGCTACTCAAAGGTGTACTAACTGGTTTTACATTTTTCATATTAAATCTTTCCAACACCTTTTCTATGTACTCACTCTGAGACAATGTTAATTTGCGATTTTTCTTGTATCTAGTTACTCTCATACCAAGGATTTGTTTTGCATCACCCAAATCCTTCATTGCAAATGAATTTTCCCATTTTATTTTGAGCACGTTTATTTCCTTCATGTTAGACCCTGCAAAAATCATGTCATCTACATACAATAACAATATAATATAGTTTCCATCATTTTTCTTTTTAAGGTAAATACAATGGTGAGAGTAATATCTAGTATAACCTTGTTCAAACATAAACCTGTCAAATTTTAGATACCACTGCCTTGGAGCTTGTTTTAAACCATACAAACTCTTCTTCAATTTTCACACTAAATTCTCCTTCCCTTTGACCTCATACCCTTGTGGCTGCTGCATATATATTTCTTCCCCCAAATTCCCATGGAGAAAGGCTGTCTTTACATCTAACTACTGAAGATGCAAATATTTTGTTTCCACTAGACCTAAAATAGTTATGATTGAAGACATTTCAACAATAGGAGAAAAAAATCATCAAAGTTTATACCTTTCTTTCGTGAAAACCCCTTCACCACAAGTCTAGCCTTATACCTTTATTTACCTACATCTTATTCCTTCAACTTATAAACCCATTTACTCTGCAATGTTGTTCTACCTGCAGGAAACTTGACTAAGTCTGAAGTTTGGTTATGCATCAAGGAGTCCATCTCTTCTTGAATGGATTGCTCCCACTTCTTCCTAGTTTCTACCTGCATTGCTTCTTCATATCTTTCCAGTTCACCATAATAAGTTAATAATACATAATATAATGAAGGAGAGTATCGTTCAGGGGGTCTACTTATCTTGGTAGATATTATAGCACCATTCTCAGGTGTTTGAGGTGCATGTTTCTATTGGGGTTGTTGATCATTATGATTTTAAGGCACCTTTACTTTTTCTGTGATCTCATCAAGCACTGCCTATTGTTTTTTTTTCTTTTTTCATGTTTCTTTCCTTGCATTTGATCTTTATACAAGACCTTTTCATTGAACATGACATATATGCTCCTAATGATTTTGTGATTTTCATAATCATATAAGTGATAACCAAAATAATTTACACCCAATAAAGGTAAATTTCTTTGATTTTTCCTCAAGCTTTGTTCTATTTTCTTTATTGATGTGGACAAAAGTTTCACAACCAAAAATATTTAAAAATGAGTAGTTTACCTTTTTACCTGTCCATGCCTCCTTAGGAATACCACCATCCAAGGAACTTGAAATCCATCTTTTTATTAGATAAACAAAAATATCTACAACATCTTCCCAAAACTATAAGGGAAATTCTACATGCAATATCATGGACCTTGTAATCTCCATGATTGTCCTATTCATCCTTTCTGACACACCATTTTCCTGTGGTATTCCTAGAACTGTATTCTCTTTGAAAAATTCCATGCTCTGAGCAGTAGTTATCAAACTCTTTGTTGGAAATGATGTGCGTTGCAGTGTTTCAAATATGTTGTTGGTTGTAATTGATGTCAACACGGTTTCTTCGGTTGCAGGAGAGTTGGCCATGCATGTGTATGTGAGGTTGCAGGTGGCTTGTGTATGGATGATGTGTAGATGGTCCTTGGCATGCCTACTACCTTGGAGATGTGATTTGCAGATGTTGCATGTAGAGTGTGATATGGCCCTCATGATCATTTTGTTGTTGAGTTGGATGATGATGTGTTGCACTAGTTTGGAGGCATTCCCATGATGATCAATTGTGTAGAGGAGGAGTTGTCTTGGAGCTGTGATGATCTTATTGATGATGTTTCTGCATATAGGTGTTGGTGGCTGCTACAGGAGTTTGAGTTGAGGAGCCTTGTTGATTAAGTTTCCATGTCCCAGTTAGGTCCACATGTTAATGATGTTATACTTTGGGCTTGGAGAGGATCTACAAGTGTCAGTGAATGCTTGATGACAGATATAAGTTTGATGTCCCAAATGTTTAGTATGGTTGTTGGTTGGCATCCTAATCAACCTAGTTTGACTGATGATGATGATAGTGATGTGGTAGTGATTTGGTGAAGTGTTGCAGAAGTGCCGGTGACTTTCAGAGGTCCTACAGAGGCTTGTCAAGTTCTAGAAGAAGGTTGAGGAGTTTCTGAGTTGGGGAAAGTTGTCTCCCTTCATCCGCTGCCCGAGTCACATGGATGATGAGTCATGGGAGCAACTAAAAAGCTCCAGTCATTGGCAAGAAAGCCTATGGGAGTGCCTAAGGAGCTGCAATCGAAATTAGCATGTGTTGTGGGAGCGATTGAGGTTTTCACGTGTTTTTCTCTGCATTGCTTGTGTTGCTTTGCTAATTTTGGTGTTGTGGGGATGTTCATGATCATAACTTTTCGGCATATGGTTAGAAAAGTTTGTGGGGCCTCTAGAAGTTGATCAAGGTTGAAAATATCAAAGGGCTAGTGGATTTAGTGGTTGATTTGATAAAAAATCCTATCTCAACCAAATCTAAAGCATGTGAAAACAATTGTTGAGTGATCCATAACCTGTAGCATTTACTAAGTGACTGAACACAGAAACTTGATAAATAGAGGAAGGAATTGAGTCTATTGGTTGGTTGTATTGAGAGTGTGAGTGTATGCCATTATGGAGGAATTATGAGTGAGTAGAGATTGTTGCAATTATTCACAAAGTATTGGAGAGATACATCATAATTGTGTATGCAGAAATCAGAGATAGAGTTAAGAAGTTAATTCAGACTTTATGTGTTTCTTGTGGCATAAAATTCACAATTTGTGGTGTGTTAGAGAGAAAATATTTTTGTGAGTAGAAGAGAAGAAATAACCCTCTATAGGGAAAAAAATTTGATTCATAATTGATGTGCAAAATGATGGTGCTGCTGGGTTTCTCATGTTGAGTAGATTGAGAACCCAGTATGAAACATTTATGAAATGTTATTTGCATGGAGGAAGTGAAGGCATGGAGGCTTCAAAGTAGAGAATGATTTGGCATATTTAGTAGAAGGAAGATATTTCTCTATCCAATAGGGTTTGGATAGTCTAATGGCAGTTGGGCAAGGATTGTTGTTCATGGGAGCTTCCAGTGGATAGAATTTTGTATATCCATGAGAGAAATAGTTAACCTGTATGACAGGTCCCAACATACAGTGAAGGAAGCCAAGTCTTCTTGCTTATGGGTATGAGATAATCTATGTAAAAAAAAATAGCAGAATAATAAAAGAATTGAGCAGGCAGCAACAAGGTGTTTTTCTCCGAAAGGGTTTCCATGAGAAATACTTGTGGTCTTATATGTGGATGTTTGTGTTGATGTTTCTCATGTTTATTATTTTATGAGTTATTTTTGCTTTCATACTTTGATAGACTAATATGGTGTATGTGTGAGGCTATTTGATATTGTGGTAATTTTTTTTAAGAATTTATATAATGGCCATCACTACTGATTCACTCCCCTAGTAGTGAATACATTTCCAACAATTGGTATCAGAGTTGGTGCTCTTTAGTGAAGCTTGACCGCTTGGAGAGTAGATCATGGATCATGGCCAAAAGCAAGAAGAGGATGTCTCAAAAGACAAAGGGTTTGAAAAAGGAATAAAATCAATCCATTGCAAAAGAAGCTACAAATTGTGAAATCTCATCCAAATCAGATGTGTCACGAGGTAATATTTTGAAAGAATTTTTGAATTATGATTCTGATGATTTTGTAGAGCCACTTAGTGAAGATAAGAAGGATATTTCTATTGTTAAAGTTGAATATGACTAAGACATGGTTGTGATCAAAGAATTAGTTTCTCAAGTGGAAAAACTAACAACTACATGTAGAGATCATAAGAAATTGTTGCATATTTGTGATGAGAAGGAGAAAAATCTCAAGGAGGAGTTCACTACCTTGAGAACCCAACTGGCAGATTCAAAAAGAAACAAAGAAGTAATGTGCAGTAAAAAAATGGAAAAGAAATATTATGTAGAAGAACTCAAAAATGTAGTAGAAAAATTGAGAAAGAAAATTGAAGAAAAATACTAGCAACTTGAAAAATTTAAGAGCAGCATAGCAGTGAGCAAATCTAGCTCTAACCTTCAAAGAGGAGATGCAAGTTCGGATGTAGGAAAGAAGCCTACAATGAAAATTGTGAGAATCGGTGACAATGTTGGAGAAAAGAAGCAGCAAAGTAGAAATTTTAAAGGAGCTTCTATGCCAAGAAGATCATATGCTCCTAGAGTTGATAGTAGCAGAGTTCAAAGGAGAAATCATAATTCATTTTCTCCCTTGATGAATGAGATTGAGTATTTCAATTGTCACCAGTTTGGACATGTGGCAGCCTATTGTAGGAGAAAATTGGATACATCTATGCAACAATTTGGACAACAAAGAATGGGATCTTCTTTCAGGTATACAAGTTTGTTTAATGGTTTATGTTATTCTTGTAACCTTTTTGGCCATAAGGCCATTGATTGTAGATCTAGTACAAGAATTTGGAAATATGGCATGAGCAACAAAAGATCAG
The DNA here is from genome assembly GCA_031772625.1 of Pinus tabuliformis. Lineage (NCBI taxonomy): Eukaryota > Viridiplantae > Streptophyta > Pinopsida > Pinales > Pinaceae > Pinus > Pinus tabuliformis. The sequence continues at coordinate 349,325,195 of CM062810.1, read as the reverse complement.
ATCCTTTTACTTCTTATCTTACTCATGTTGAATTTTCTATGTGTCAAAAATTTGGACACATGGCCAAGGATTTCCATATGCCTAGATCCATGAGACCTTCAGTACAAAAGCAACAGCCAAAGAAGCATGCACAACCAAGGAACCAATCAGGAGCTATGTGGAAGAAAAAGGAGGAACAATTAGGAAAGTGTGGTATTGCTCTTTGTTCACGTGATGAGGATGATAAATGGTATATTGATAGTGGATGTTCACATCATATGTCAGGAGATAGGAGAAAATTTCACTTCTTGAAGAAAGTCAAAAGTGGTCATGTTGTTTTTGAAGGAAGTGAACCAGCAAGAGTATTGGGAAGTGGCAAGGCCAACCTTGGTGAAAAGAGGACCAATGTTGAAGATGTATGGCTCATTGAGGGTCTTAAGCACAATATTCTAAGTATGAGCTAAATGATGGATGGAGGTAAGGAAGTGCTTTTCAACTCCAAAGGTTGCTTCATTGGGAAAGAAGGATCAAAGATAAATTTCTAAAGGAGTTAAGACTCTGGACAATGTTTATGTGTTGAAGGGAAGAGTAAGTAAAGAAAGGAGATAAAAGAAGTAATCTTCATCTTCCGATTCAAAGTAGAATATATCAGCACATATTGTAGTATGCTATTAGATTGATAGATCTTTTAGATTACAAAATGGATGTGAAGCCTTCATAGGCTCAGGGGGAGTATATGGCACTTTTTGTTTTTTCATGCAGTAGTTTGTATTGATGCTTATCTCTTTGATTATGTTTTCTTGATGATGGATTTTTGCTACTGATGTTGTCTTTGCTAAGGTGTGATCAGGAAGAGAGATGGCACATGTTCAGGGGGAGCACTTTATATGCTTCCAAAATTTTGATGGTTTTGATGGCACCATGGTTCCTTGGAGGAGTTGGCTATGTGTTCCATGCTATATGTTTATTTGATATATCATTGTTGCAGGAGCTTGCATTTTGGTTATGCATGGATAATTTACTACATATGCAGTTGGCTTGTATCATGCATTTGGGTTGATGATTTTATGCATGTGGTGGTGCCATGGAGATTAGTACGATGATGGTGCATGATGCTTATATTTATGATGGATGTGTTTCATATTGATGTTGCTACTACATATGATGATGCTTATGTTTTTTAGTATGGTTGCTGATGTGATGTTCTTGTTGTCATTACATCATTATATGCTTATTTTCTGCTATCAATTTTTGAGTATCTTGTAGAGAATCATGCTCCATATGATGGTTATTGTTGCTGCCATGTATAGCTATAGAGAGTTGATATATTGGGTTGATTGGATGTTATATTTCTGATTCATGATGTTGTTGATGCATACTATTGTTGGGCCATTGTGTATTATTATGTGTTGTTGATTACTACTGCTGAGATCATGATTTATGGCTAGTGATTTGGAGAGACTGTCACATGTCTTCATATGATATGCATTGTTATTATCTTGTTGTCATATAAGGCACATATTGCTGATCATTTATGCCATATCCTTATTTATGTCATGCATAGAGGTGATCCATGGTGTATGGCCATTGTAGTGAGTGTATATTTCAGCCATGCATTCTAATGCTTCATCACTCAGTGTCATTTATCTGCAATATATCTCATTGATGGAGCCTTTTATTATGCTCATGAGATCATGGATTCTTATTGTAAATCATTTGGTCTTGGTCTTAGAGTCATGAGCCATGAATGACATGTGTTATATAATGAGTTATGAGAGTTGGTTCAACTATGTATTGGTTGTTAGTAGTGTTGGTACAACCATGTATTTCATGTATTATTCATATACATTGTCATACTTATCATAAGTGGGGCATCTAGAGACATGTATGTATTGAGAGAGAGTCATGTGAGTCATGGTTCAGCCATATGTATGAGCTTATCTTATCATTGTAAAATCATGTATTATCATTTTGATAAACCATGTAATAAGTCTCTGAAGCCTTGTACTCTTGTTACATATCATTTGGTCATAGTCATTGGTCCATGTGGAGTAGCCTCTTGCATATGGAAAGGAGGCATTGACAACTATATACATTAGTTTACATTCAACCATGGAGATGTTTGCATTCAGTGGAGTATGGTTGGTCATACTATTGTGACCTGTCATCATGTATTTACTTCTACCATGTCTACTTGAAAGATATGTTGCTTTCGGATATTCATTGCTACTATTGGTATATGAGTTTTTCTACTGCTAGAGAGTACATTGTGGAGAGGATGTATTTGTTGTTGTTGCTTCAGAGTTGGTTGGATATATGTTGTTTCTGCTATGGATTTGATCAGAGTTGTTGTTGTTAATTGGTCACATTATGTTGTTGCCACTATGTGTTGGTGATTTGGTCTATTGTTGCTATTATGACATGGATTATGTTGTCACTGAGTGGGAGAGTTTATTGTTTTTGTTGGTATGAGATGTATACAACTGCTCTAGTGTGTTGTTGTTTGGACATAGCTTGTGTCCAGGGGGAGTTTATTGCACATATTTTTCAGTTATGTGGGGGAGTGTTGTTTCCTTTTAGTATTGCACTCCATTGTTCATCACCTGCATATGATATTGAGTGGAGTATGTGTTTTTGTTGATGGAGCCCATTGCATGAAGAGAGTATATAGTATTCATCCTTGACATGTTTAGCCCTTTTCCATTGATGTCAAAGGGGGAGAATGTGAGGACGAGGATCAATTTTCAGAGGACAATTTTAGATGGTTGCTTCAGCTGGGGTTTCTGTCAATGCCAAAGGGGGAAATTATTGGCATTGATGTGTGTTGTAGTGTTGTAGATGTGTTGTTTGTTGGCATTGATGTGTGTCGCAGTGCCGTAGATATGTTGTTTGTTGGCATTGATGTTAACCTGGTTGCTTGGGTTACAGGAGAGTTGACCATGCATGTGTATGTGAGGCTGTAGGTGGCTTGTGTATGGATGATGTGTAGATGATCCTTAGCATGTCTATTAGCTTGCAGATGTGATTTGTAGGTGTTGCATATAATGTGTGATATGGTTCTCATGATCATGTTTTTGTTGAGTTGGATGATGGTGTGTTGCACTGGTTTGGAGGCCTTCCCATGATGATCAGTTGTGTAGAGGAGTTGTATTGGAGATGTGATGATATTATTGATCATGTTGCTACATACAGGTGTTGGTGGTTGCTATAGGAGTTAGAGTTGAGGATCCTTGTTGATTAGGTCTCCATGTCCCAGTTAGTTCCACATGTTGATGATGTTATACTTTGGGCTTGGAGAGGATCTACAAGTGTCAGTGAATGCTTGAGATTTTTGAATAGGTATTGGAGGATGTATGAAAAGTAACAAAGATGCATACTAATCATAGAGATAAGTTTGAGTTCCCATATGTTTAGTATGGTTGTTGGTTGGAATCCTAGTCAACCTAGTTTGATAGATGATGATGATAGTGATGTGGAAGTGATTTGGTGAAGTTTTGTAGAGGTGTGAGTAACTTCCATAGGTCCTACAGAGGCTTGCCAAGCTCTGAAAGAAGGTTGAGTAGTTGTTGAGATGAGGAAAGATGTTTCCCTTCATCCTCTACCCCAGTTGCATGGATGATGATCCATGGGAGTGACCAAAAAACTCCAATCGTTGGCAGGCAGGCCTATGGGAGAAATTGAGGATCTCCAATCGAATTTATCATATGTTGTGGGAATGACCAACATTTTTCATGAGTTTTTCTCTGCATTCTTCACGCTTCTCAACTAATTTTGGTGTTGTGGTGATTTCCTTGATTGGAAGTATTTGACATATGGTCAGAAAAGTTCGTGGGGCATCTAGAAGTTAATCAAGGTTGAAAATATCAAAGGGCTAGTGGAGTTAGTGGTTGATTTGGTAAAAAAGAATGTGAAAAGAATTGTTGAGTGATCCATAACATGTAGCATTTACTACGTGACTCAACACAAAAAATTGATAAGGAGTGGAAGCCATTGAGTCTATTTGGTTGGTTTTCTTGAGAGTGTGAGTGTATACCATTGTGGGGGAATTGTGAGTGAGTAGATATTGTTGCAAATATTCACACAGTATTGCAGAGATACATCTGAATTGTGTATGCAAAAATCAGAGATAGAGTTGAGAAGAAGATTCAGGTTTTATGTGTTGATTGTGGCAGAAAATTAGTAGCTTCTGGTGTGTTAGAGAGAATATATTTTTGTGAGTAGAAGAGAAGAAATAACCCTCTCCAATGAAAAGTTTTTGATTCAAAATTGATGTACAGAATGATGGTGTTGTTGGGTTTCTCATGTTGAGCAAATTGAGAACCCAATATGAAACATTTATGAAACATGATTCGCATGGAGGAAGTGAAGGCGTGGAGGCTTTAGAGTAAACCGTTATTTGGCATATTCATTAGAAGGAAGATATTTCTCTATCCAATAGGAGTTGGATAGTCCAATGGTAGTTGGGCGAGGATCGTTGATCGTGGGAGCTTCCAGCGGATAGACTTCCATAGATCTGTGAGAGAAACAATTTTCCTGTCTGATAGGTGCCAACATATTGTGAAGGAATCCAAGCCTTTCGAATTATGGGTGCAAGTTAATCCATGTAAAATTTGTACAGTAGAATAATAAAAGAATTGAGCAGTGCAACAAAATCAGGGTGGTTTTCTTCTGAAAGGGTTTCCACCAGAAATACTTATGTTCTTATGTGTGCATGCTTGTGTTGATATTCCTCATGTTTATTATTTTATGAGTTACTACTTCTTTCATATTTTGATAGACTAATATGGTGGATGTGTATGGCTATTTGATATTGTGGAAAAAAAATTTAAAAATTGATATAAAGGCCATCACTACTGATCCACCCCCCCACTCTTAGTAGTGAATACATTTCCAACACTCTTTGTCGTAGTATTACCTCCATTGTTTGATCTAAGACACTTCAACTTATTTCATGTCTCATTCTCAACCTAAAATGTCCATTTATTGAAAGTATCAAATACATCAGATTTATTTTGAATACAATAAATTGAGGTTTTTCTAGGTGCATCATCAATAAAAGTAACATAATAGCGAGATCCAACAAGAGATGATACATGAGCAAGTCTCCATACATCTTTATATACAAGCTCTATTTTTCTGGTCTTCTTTTCCTTCCCAAATCTGATGAATCTGACTCTCTTCTATTTTCCATAAACACGATTTTCACAAAAATCCAAATCAACATGCTTCAAACGTGGCAACAAATTTCTTGAGTGAAGAATCTGCATCCCATTCTCACTCATGTGCTCGAGCCTATGTAGCCAATGTGTTGTATATTCTCATATGGAGGTTAAAGCATTAATAAAATTAGAAATACTATTGCATAAATATAATGTACCAACCTTTTCAACTTTTTCTATTACCGGGGCTCCTTTAGTGACCTTCCAGGTTTTGTTTGTAAAAGTAGTTACACAACCTTCACCTCCCAAATACCCTGTTGAAATTAGATTTTTCTTCATATCTGGAACATACCTTACCTCCTTCAATAGAAATTGGTTTACATTATCTCGTTTTATAAAAACCTTACCCACTCCAATGATTTTACAGGGTTTATCGTCACCCATATGAACCTGTCCAAAATATCCTTGAACATAGTCATGAAAATGTTTCCTATCAGGTGTGGCATGGAATGAGGCACTTGAATCTACCACCCAGGCATAAATAATATTCTCTAATGAAAGAATCAAAGAATATTTCAACACATCAGCTGTAACATTCGCTTCATGATTATTCTCTTTTTTTTCATCTCCTTCTTTTCCCTTATGATATTTGTAGTCTTTATTCAGGTGTCATTTCTTCCCATAATTCTAGCACAGTATCCCTGATATGGATTTGGATGACTTACTGTGATTTCCTGGACTCCTTCCTCTTTCCATTTTTCTTCCCCTAGTCTCTGTAGTCAAATCATTACCTGACGTCTCACCAAATATTTTACATCACTTCTCTTCGCTAAGGATGGCACTAACAACATCATCAAACTTTAAAGTACTATATCTAGAGACAGAGTTACTAATATCCATAACCAGACCATTCCAACTTTTTGGCAATGAGCACAGAAATAATAGAGCCCTAACTTCATCATCAAAATTTACCCCTGCAGAACTTGACTGACTGGTAGCCATGTTAAAATTCATTTAAATGATCAACAACAGATCCACCTTCTCACATATTCATATTAAATAAAATTTTCATAAGAAATACCTTATTTGAGGCTGAGGTTTTTTCATATGATTTGGCCAATACCTTCATTAAGCCTTCTATTGTCAATTCCTTTGAAATGTTGAATTCCATTGACGCTACTAGACATAATCGTATTGTTCCTAGTGCCTTTCTATCAAGAATATCCCTTCTGCGTCTATCATACTCGTCAGCTTCTTTGATTTTCCATTCAATGGTAGATACAGATAATATTCCATATACATATTTCATAGCTAGTAGTTTTGTCTGTTAAATTTCTCAACCCTAAACCTACCATCTTTCACCATTTCTCTCACTCGAACTAGGAACCCTTCTCTTGTGCAAGTTTTTAGCCAAATAAACCTTCAAATCTGATACCAGATGTTAGAGATTCATTAATGGAGCAATAAAACACATAAAATATTGTGGAAACACAAATACAGAAATGCATAAAACAAGAGAGACATAGATATATGAGGTTCACCCAATTATGTCTACATCCACAGAGAAACAAACAATCCTTCCTTTTAGCAAAATGAAGAGATACAACCTACAGTAGATCCATTGTAATTTCCTTTTTTTCTCTCACACAACCTCCTCTCTCTCTATCGCTCAAAATAATGATACACAACTGTGGTGGGCTCCAGTATTGTAGCAATAATGCTACAACTCCTGGGGCTTCCTATCTCTAATTTTATCAACCCGGTAGTTCGTACAAACTTGGAAGCGACGGTGATGTATACACAAGTACTAGCTCTTGTCGCAGCTGTCACTTGGTCAGCTGGCACAAGTCCACTAGGGCTCAAGCCAACTTCTATATGCTCTCAGAAGAAGCTTTCTAAATGATGGATGAAGGCTATCTCAAAGGAAATTAATCTGTTTTGCAAAAATGAACTGAAAGCCAACCAAAACATGGAAACCCTAGTAAACCCTAATCTGACTAGTTTAACCTCTATGATGCAATAGTGAGAGTGCAAATGTCTAAAAATGATGCCATTACTTCTAGTGATGTGAAATGCATGAACTCAAACTACTTCCATTGAAAAGAACATTGTTTTTGTATTTTTGCTTAAGTGGTTGGAGTGATTATGATTTTGTTTCTTATTAGGGTTTGGCTGTGCAGAGGTGGTGCGAAGGGAGAGAAAGCTTGGGAAAGGTCAGGAGGGCTAGGAGAGGTCCCAGGGGATCCAAAACATCATTCCATAGAAGTCCACAACGTTCAGGTGCTCGGCAACCGAGGTTACAGGTTTCTACAGGATGTCTGCAGGGGATCCTACAGGAAACTCAGGGATTCTACAGGAAGTCTGCTAACTTCTACAGGATGTTCTACCGTGGGAGTTTTGGGTGATGGTGAGGTGATGGAGCGGTATGGGTGGATAGGTAAGATGGAGATGGAGCTTGTGATGGCTCAGGAGCAGAGAAATAAGATGGAGAAAGAGTGCACGAAGTTGGTTGGTGGATAGAAGGATGGAAGCAACGAAAGGTCAAGAAAATGGAGCTACGTGGGCAATGGAAGAGTTGGAAGGTAAACGAACTGAACAGAGGTCGAGTAGGTGGCTTTAGGTGTGGTTAAGAAGAAGAAGAAGGAAATGGAATGATACTGAGCAGTGTAAATAAAACAAATTGCTTATGTCTTGCACCAAAAACGAGAATCCATTAACCTGTGCTACCTGTGCTATTAAACCAATGAACAGCAATGTAAATCATGAAGAGAAGTCGTGCATGGAGTTGTAATGAAGAAGTATGGCTCAAGATCAGAGTGCATGGATGGTTCTATGATTAAAATGACTGTGTTGCAGCTTGCATAAAAGTAGAAAAAGACTGTGTTTTTTTGGTGGTTGGTACAGACTGCACCCCAATCCCTAAACAGAGATGGCAGTGAAGGCACTATCAACCTTTTCTTGGAGCTCCAATGAATTACAATCCTCCTATTCTAATCTAAGAAACTGAAAGCGATTTAACCATAAGCTAATCCTACTCAATCTCATTAAAGAAATCAAATCAGCAGACTGTGTTCTTGAAATGCATGTCAAAACAAAGAAACAAAGTGCTGAAAAGAAAGGCAAATAACACTACAAAGAAGAGGAGGTCTATTGCTCTCAGGTTGGGCCCTAACCTGAGAGCTATAGCTCCCTTAAAAACTCAGAATTAGATCCAAATCTGCTTGCCTTTATTCATAATCAAGAGTCTAATGTCATGCCAAAACTGGCTTACAAAAAAACAAACACCGAGCTGTAGCTCGTGCTCAGAAATTACAATACTAGTTCAAAAGTTCAAAAAGCTCCTATCAAAGGCTACGGCCTTCATATTTATACACAATGAAGATCAAGTTGGCTTCCTCCATTCGTGGAGCTTGGCTGTCCAACTGAAAGTCAAACTGCTGATCCTGTAGAATCTGTTGGCTGCCTCTAAGCTCGGTGGGGAGAGTTGTTGGAGCTCGGAGTTAAGGTGAAAATCACGAGGGAGGTTATTTAAGACTGTAGACAACCTCCCTATAAACCTGCAATGCCACCTTTGCTGTCTCCTTGTCTCCTTCTACGTGGTCTTTTGCTCTCTTTAATGCCAAAAACCTGAAATCATCATGTATTAGCCACATAGATATAATGCCTGCCATTTTTCCTACAAATAACATGAATATACTAAGAAATGAATGCACAAGTGATAAAAGATGAATGGTTGAGCAAGGTAAGTAGGCCAAATGAGCCCAAATTGTACCAAAAATTGGGGCTCATCATCACCCCCCAGCTAAAATATTTGCTCATCCTTGAGCAACTTTGCTCCAGCTCCTTGTCCTCGGCCGAGAACTAGGGCCCGGCACATGCTCTTCCTTTCCTGTTCTTGGTGGCCCTGCCTCTTCTGCCCCTGGCGGTGACGAGGGTGGCGCTTCTTCCCTCTTTCCTGTTTCCTTGAGCCGGGCTTCGGAAGCCGATTGGCCTATCCTTCGTGTCCAGGAAGTTATTTTTGGGCTTCCCCTCTCGGGGGTGGCCGATGTTTTAGAGGGGGATCTTTCACTGGGTGAAGTAGGGACACCCCCTAAAATGGTTTGGCTACTGGGTGGAGGCTGCGGCTTGCCCGTGTTTATTCTCTTACTTCTCCTGGCTTCAAAAGGTAGAGGGATCTCCCTCTCTCTCTTCTCCTTTGGCTTTGGAGGTGTACTGAGGGCGGCCAGCGCAGCTACTGCCTCCTTTTCGAGAATGCCAGCCTTCTCTTTCTTGCGTTTTGCTTTCTTAGGGCTCCCTGTAGAGGGTCCCTTCTTTTCTGATTTCGGGCTTCCTGTAGAAGACCCTACTTTACCCACTTTCGGGCCTTCTGTAGAAGACCCTTTCTTTACCAATTTTGGGCTTCCTATAGAAGGCCCTGTTTTAGCCAATTTCGAGCTTCCTGTAGAAGCCCCTGTTTTGGTAATTTTCGGGCTTCCTGTAGAAGCCCCTTTTTCAATGATTTTCAGGCTTCCTGTAGAAGACCCTTTCTCTGCTTCCGGGCTTCCTGTAGAAGACCCTTTCTCTATTTTCGGGCTTCCTGTAGAAGCTTGTTTCTGCTTTCTTGTAGACACAGGTGTCACCACCTTGGCTTGCTTTGCTGCATGGGTTTTGCTTTTTGGTTGGGTTGCGGGTGCTAATGAGGTACTTGGGCTGATGTGGACCATCTCAGCTTTGTCCGTTCTGCTCTGCAACCTCTTTTCTCTTGCTGACAAGATGGGTGTGTCACCTTTTTCTTTGTCATCCTTTTTCTCATGCTTCTTCTTTTCTCCTTTCTTCTGCACTGTGGTCGGGGTCTTCTGGCCTGTTTCTTTCTTTCCCTCGGCCACTGATTCTTTTTCCTCACTACTGGAGGAACCCGTTTCTTCAATCAACATCCTTATGTCTCCATCTCTTGTCAGATTTCTGAATGATTCCCATGAGAGGGGAACCTTATATGAATGGAGCGCATCCTCCACAAGAAGTTTGATCAACCCATGGTGGGCTACCTGATCTGGTATGCCTTCTTTTAACTTTGTGGCACACTCAATTAGAGACTGTAGCAGGAAATAAGGAATGCTCAGTTTCTCTTCTACAGGAAGATCAATCTGGTGCCTCAATTTAGTGAGCAACCGAAAGTGATACGCGTACACGATGCTAAAACGGCCTTCACAGGTTATATACTTCACGATTTGCAGGCTAACTTCATTCCATGGTGGCAGCAAGCTGGTTCTTCGCACCCCATTTTTGTCCTCCGAGAATTACTCCTCAGGTGGAAAGAATTCTTTCTTGGCCTGCTGGCTCAACTTCCTTTCTTCCTTATCCCATGGCAAACCCATTGGAAGTTCAGTAATTCGACTGATATATTGCGGGGTGAGCTTGAGGCTTAGGCCCCTGAAGTTCACTGTGGCCAGTGTCTTGGATTTCGGCCTCAGAGCTTGCAAAAATTCTTCTGCCACTTCATCGTCGTAACCCTACAATTTATCACAAAAAGATATCCATTGAACCTGTGTGAAGAGCTCCACCACCTCCTAGTTTTCCCTTAACTTGGTTGAATCAGTGGGTTCTCGTCTAATAAACCCACCCGGCATGATAAAATAGTTTCCTTAACCAGAGGTGGTGATTGTGGAAGAAATTTGGTCTACTGAGACAGAGCGTAGAATGTCATGCACATAATCCACAAAACTTATCCCTGAGGAACTTAACACAGTTTAATTACCCTGACATCCTGTAGAATGACAGTATAGGCACAGAAGACAACAATTTCACCATTTTTCTATGACCAGACTATGGACGACGATCCTGCCACCTTTAAAAACCACTTGCATGAAGAGTTCAGAGTTACCTTTTTAATTTTCCACCTTTTTACGTGAAGCACCCGCCTTCCTGTAGAGACTGCGTTCCTGTAGAATGACAGCGTTCCTGTAGAATGACAACATTCCTGTAGAAGCAGCGCGCGATTTTCGTGAAAGACTGCAGTTGGTCTACGCCTTGGGTGTGCTTCACAATCGTTCTGATAGCCAAAGGCTCGGCGTATCGGACTGCAAAAAGATCAGGATAGCCACTCGAGTTCAAAACGGTGGTTGATAAATGCATGAGTGCAATCTAGCCGATTAGATTTTGAATCGGCGGAATCCGTGGCGCGGGGGTGAGCTGTCCCCGCCGGACCGTTGGGCGACGTCATCCCATCATTCAACTGCGCGTTCACTTGCTGCCGCATCAATTCCCGCAGATCTGCCGCTGCCTCTTCTGTTAAACTCGTTTTTTTTTTCCCGACGGGATTGCTCTCACGTGAGTGCTGCCCATTCTTTTTGTCATGGCCGCCACCCAAACATCCAACTAGACCATCAACTGGCCGATGTGGCCGGCCAAATGGCCATACGGCCGCTCAACCCATTCACCTTTACACTTTGCAATCAAATCAAAGTAAAATTCATGCAATCTAATAGAAGGAAGGGTCGAGACACTTACCTGCGTGGCTGCACACGATGTTTCAGTTTTGTGGACGCTGATGAGTGGATTTACCTGCTGCTAGCGAACTTACACAGGCCCGGAGGTCCATGTTTACAGGCTGCTGACGATGGATTGGATGCTTTGGTTGCATGCGCCCGCATTTCATTGCATATGGCCTGCGCTGTGAATGGTATCCACTCTAGCAGGCTTAACTGTTATAGGACTCCCGCGGGATGTCTTGTAACAGTTCTTCCTCCTTGGGTGCATGCTGCACGACGAAGGATCTGGCCTCACGATCACGCTCCCGGAGCTTCTGGATGACTGGGATGAATATGGTGTGAGATCTCCAACGTTTTTTCATTTAAAATTTTCTTTTTCTTGAGAACTCATCGATCTGCTTTGCTGGTGCAGGTAACTTTGTTGCATGTCGACAAGGATGGTGGAACAAGATAACAGCAATGTGCAAGGGTGACAACAGTGGCTTGCATGCGTCCAAACCGATCCTTAGCCGTTAGATCTCCTCATGAAATGAATTCTGGGCCGTTCTGAGCTTCTACAGGAAGTTTCCTGTAGAAATACAGAGCTTCCTGTAGAAAGGTTGCGTTTCCTGTAGAGAGTCTGCACCTTCCTGTAGAAAATCTGCATCTTCCTGTAGAAAATCTGCGTCTTCCTGTAGAAGACTCAAGCTGTAATAAAATTGCACATACCTTGAAGAAAATGAGTATTCTTGGAGGAGGTGCTGGTGAGGTCTCTTGACAGCATGATAAGGATCCTGAGCTCTGAGTTGAGAGGCTTCCTCTCCTCCATAGAACACCTGCATGCAATTTTACATAATGAATCTGCTGACCTTGTTTTTTTTCTTTTGTTTTTTTTCTCTTTTTTCTCTCTTTTTTTTTTTTTTGAAAGATAACAAGGGCGCCTCATTGAGGTTTTCACCCTTGCCATCTGCCTTAAGCGCCTCAAAGAGGTTTTCACTCAAGGATCTTTTTCCAATATCTTTTTTTTTTTGAAAGACAATAGGGGCGCCTCAATGAGGTTTTCACCCCCACCACCTGCCTTGGGCGCCTAAGAGAGGTTTTCACCCAAGGATCTTTATCATATATTTATATATATATATATATATATATTTCTTTTTTTTAGGTCTTTCAGGGTATGCCCAAAGGAGAGGCAGAACCCTTCTCTATGAATAATACTGATTTCTCCATAGTTTTGATGAACTCTTGTCTTGAGAGAGGCTTCCTGTAGATCTTCAATCTATGCCCATTGACAAGCATGGGGATGGCTTCCTCATCAATGGTCCGAATATGCACAGATCCATTGTCATGGCATTTTTCCACTGTATATGGTCCTAGCCATCTAGTTCTCAGCTTCCCCTTGAAATCTTTGTATCTGGAGTCATACGACAAAGCCCAATTTCCCGGTTGAAATTGCTTGTCATGGAGATGTTGGTCATGCCACACCTTTCTCTGAAGTTGAACCACTTCTGAGTGAAGGAGGGCCTGCATTCGGTGCTCATCCAGTCCATTCAGCTGCAATAACCTTTCTTGTTGTGCATGGCTGAGATCTAGATCTAGCTGAGCTGCCATCCTCAAAGTGTTGTATTCAAACTCAATGGACAGCAAAGCTTTCTTCCCATAGACCAGCTCATAAGGTGTGAAGCCGGTGGTGGTCTTCCAAGTGGTGTTGTAAGCCCATGTGGCTTCAACCAGGCGATCTGCCCAGTCCTTTCTGCTGCTGCTCACCACCTTAGTCAAGATCCCTTCTAATGCTCTATTGGTGACTTCCACCTGCCCATTTGCTTGAGGGTGATAGGGGGTGGAAGTCCTATGCTTGATCTTGTGATGAGCTAGTAGATCTTCAACCAGGTTGGAGGTGAACTGGCTCCCTTGATCGGTGACCAGCTCTCTTGGATAGCCAAACTTATAGAAGATGTTTTCTCTTAGGAACTCGGCCACCTTTTCTTCTGTTGCTGCTTTGATTGCTTTGGTCTCTGCCCACTTTTTCAGGTAGTCAGTGCACACAATGATGTAAGACCTTTGCCTCGAAGGAGGGTTGATTGGGCCCACAAAGTCCATACCCCACTTCTCAAATGGCTCAAGAGTCACCTGAGGTTGGAGAGGCATCTCATCCCTTTGGCTCGGTTTCCCCATTCTTTGGCATTGGTCACACTGGCTGACATATCTTCTGACATCTTGATGAAGTGTGGGCCAATAGTAGCCTGCCTGCAAGATCTTGAAGGCAGTTCTCTTTGCTGCACAATGTCCTCCACAAGGCCCATCATGACAGGTGAGGAGGATATCAAAGACTTCCTCCTCCCTTACACAATGCCTTAAGATCTGATCGGGGCCAAGCTTGAACAGAATGCCCCCGATCCAAGTAAATGAGGCACTTTTTCTGATGATTCTGCTCTTCTCTCTTGAAGATAGGTGCGGAGGGAATTGTGCTGAAACAAGGTAGTTTGCTATATCAGCAAACCATGGAGAGAGTGCTGAGATAGCAAATAGATGTTCATCAGGCATCTGGTCATCCACTGTTCCATCCTCATCTGCAGACAAATCCAATCTAGATAAAAAGTCAGCAACAACATTTTCTTTACCTGGTTTGTCAACAATGGTCAAATCAAACTGCTGCAATAAAAGTAACCATCTAATAATACGAGCATTCACATCTGGTTTATTCATTAAATATCTAATTGCAGCATGGTCTGTATGTACAAAGGTTTGATAGCCAGTGATATAATGTCGGAACTTGTTCAGTGCATGGACCACAGCCAAGAATTCCTTCTCGGTTACAGTGTAATTCAGCTCAGCTTTGGACAAGTTTTTACTAACAAAGTAAATGGCATATGGAAGTTTTTGCTCAACTTGTCCTAAAACTGCACCTATGGCTTTGTTTGAGGCATCAGTGTGGATGTGGAAAGGTAGGGCCCAATTTGGACCTCTCAGGATTGGGGCTGACACCAACTTGTCCTTCAATTCATTCAAAGCCCTCTGACAATCGTCAGTCCATTTAAACTCCACATCTTTTGCCAACAGGCCAAACAATGGCGAGGCTAGCTTGCTGAAGTCTTTAATGAATCTCCGGTAATATCCTGCTAATCCCAAGAAACTCCGAACATCCCTTACCTTTTGAGGAGGTGGAACCTTCTTGATGAGAGCAATTTTGTTAGGATCCACCTGTAACCCCTGGCAAGAAATGGTATGGCCTAACACGGTCCCTTCAGTCATCAGGAATTCACATTTTTCAGGACTAAGGGACAGGTTCATCTCAATGCATTTGGTTAGGACTTTTCCTAGACTGGACAATGCCTCCTGGAAGTTGGCCCCATAAGGAGTAAAGTCATCCATATAGATTTCCACTGCATCATGGACCAGCTCTGAGAAGATGCTTAAGATAGCTCTCTGGAAGGTAGCAGGGGCATTGCATAGCCCAAAGGGAAGAACTCGGTAGGCAAAGGTACCCCAAGGACAAGTGAAGGTGGTCTTATCTTGGTCTTCAGGGCTAATTTGGATTTGGTTGTACCCGCTAAACCCATCCAGGAAAGAGAAGAACTTCTTTCCTATCATGGGTTGTGACGAAAAATTATTGGACAACCAGTTCATGCTGGCCTGATATCTTTGTGAGCTCAAAAATATAAATGTTAACTTGGGATCTCTTAATGTCTTCAATGATGCTATAATCAATAGATTCATTTGTAACAAGAAGTTCTGAAGTATCTGGAGGAGTAGCCCTGTTTGAAACTTCCTGAGTGACAGACTTGTTTTTATTGTATTCTTATCAATATTATTAGCAATTTTCTTATCAGTATTAAGAATGAAATAAAAGGTGTTAACTTGGTGCCAAATACTTGTAGTTTCCTCTGTCACGACCGACTCGTTTGTTTTCCATTCCTGTTCAGACTGTTCATCTTCTAGTAGAGTATCGACAATATGGGTTGCCATAGCAGTCATGTTGTGGTTCCATTATGGGCAATTTTTCTCAGAATTCCATTCTTGATGGAAGGTGCAATAGTTGTCCATGCCTATGATTTCGACATTGAGCACAACATTTGAGCTCTCGGAAGATTTAGCTAGTTGATTATTGTTATTCCTTCTGAGTAAGGAAAACTTAGAGGGCTTTTTGTTGGAAGATTCCTTGCTTGAATTTCTCTTTAATTCAGATTCTTCATTCGTGAGTGACTTTAGAGATTTTGTCAAGCTTTCAATATCAACAAAATCCCTTTCTTTAGCCTTATTTGAAGAGGCTTGAGACTTCTTACCAGTTTCCTTAGAGTCCTTAGATTCTTCATCATCAGTAATAACTCCAATAGCATGCAAGTCCTTCTCTATGACAATTACTTCTGCAAAATTTAAAGCTAGTGTCTCCTTTGCAACTCTCTTAACAAAAACATAAATGTTTGTGGAAAGGAAACTCTATAATAATCTATAGTAATAGAATCATGGGGCTATGTATTTGGGGGAAACTTATTCAATATCCAGTTGAAATTTTGATTGAAATCATTGAATTTCTCCTTTTCCCCCATCTTAATATTACCAAGCTCTTTTAGCAACATGGCAGGAGTTTTGTCATCAGCAAAATTTTCCAAAAATAATTTCTTAAACTCCCTCCAACTATGGATTGAATTGATAGGAAGACTATGATACCATACTTCTACTCTACCTTCTAAAGTGAAAGGAAAGAGCCTACTAGAAACATCATCATATCGTACCTCTAGGATGCGTAAATGCATGCAGAAATCATCAATATGGTCCTTTGCATTAGTTTTCTTATCATGATCAAAATTTGATAACAACTTCTCTGGATATGTGGGCATTTTATGAAGATTATCCAGAAGAGTGAGTGGCCCTTGGGCAATCCAATCCAAGTCTTGATTAGCCATGTCTTCATCTTCTTGTTCTTCCTCCTTTTCTGAATCTAATGAGCCTTCCTCCTCACCATTCAAGCCTTCGTTAAATTCAAAATCAATTGTTGGCTGTTCTTTGTCGGAAAGGACAAGATCTTCCTCATACTCCTTGTCAATAGGTGGAAGTTGCTCTTGCTAGATTCTTTCTTTTGAAGGCTCTGCTAAGTCCTCAAGAGTGGAAAAACAAAATCTTCCACTGATGTAACCAATACACCAGAACATGTTGTTTCTTTCTTTTTGGGGTGATGAGGAATATTATGTGCGATGGGAAGTAAACCAATGAATTTCGCAAATCGACGGGTAATAGGCTCAATTGCCCGGAGTCGTTCAGGAGTAAATTCGTAGGATATCTCTAGACCAGGTTGAGAAGACCCTCCTACCTCCTAAATAAGATTCAGAATGGAACTCAAAATATTACTTCCTTGTCCAGAAGATGAATGATTGGGATGTGATGAGTTATCAACCATAAAAAACTAGTTTCCCTCCTTCTAGCACCAGAATGTTGATGGTGTTGGAACCCACCAGCGTATAGGGGATCTCCCCAATATGAGGTCCCAATTAGACCTCACACCGTTTGGTGTAGGAGTCCCATCCAAAAATATGGCCTAGTTTCCATTAAATTAAATATTTTCCTTGGCTTAAGAAATTAGAATGAGAGAGTAGTGTGCATGTGCTTTTGAATGAGCAAGAGAGTGTGCCTTATGGAATGTTCAATTGTTGATGTATCAAGGTTCTCTTATTGCAAGGAGGAAAAGTGACTCTCTAAAAGAAAATTAGTAGTACTAATCTAGTAAAGACACATGCACATAACAAGGAAGAATCATTAAACATCAAGCAAAATAGTTCACATAGATCCAATGATCATTAAATCATCACAACACATTTCCAACAAGTTAAGCACCAAAGTCACCGAAATAGTTCAATTCCTTTAGTACATGTGTAAGCCATCATAAAACACAAACATTAGAATAATAGTCTCAAAACATCCATGATAGATGCATGAAAAAATGTGTTGGTCGAAAGGCTTGAATATTAAGAAAAGATTTCAAGATACATGAGTACAATGAACACCACTAGCTCCAATAGTGGAGCGTTAGAGCCACTACTTGCTCTCCAAAAATACTATCTCTATCTCTCTAATGCCTTTTGGGAGAATCCAAGGTGAAAATTCATTTTCTTGAGTAATGAGGATTCTTTTATAACTAAAGGCATGACCTTTCATATCCCCATGACTCTTGAGTTCCTCGTATGACTTTTCAACTTCTAATGACCTTTGGAATCCTATACAACTCTTGGGCTTCTAAATGAATTTTGGAATTTTGCATCACTTTTGGAATTACATTTGTCTTTTGAACTTCTTCATATGGATCTTTTGTCTATACATGACTCTTGGACTTCCAATTCTTTGTATTTACAATAATTACATAATTACATCATGATTTCCACATCATCATGTGGTGAGAACATGACAAGTCACCAATATGAATGACTTGGTCTCATAGTGACTGATGACATGGACTTTGTCGAGAGGTGGAAATGCTACCACTTGTATCTTCAATATTGCATACAACTTCCATGTTGTTGATGACTTTACCCTTCGAGAGGTCTTTGATCATATGGGGTCTTTTGGATCGCTTTGATCATCAAGATTTCAATGCTCTTCATTCTATCACTTCATGTGTTCTTTGTTATTGAATGTTTCGTTTGATTTCCTTGTTTGAAAAATCTCCTCATGCATCCTTTCCATGCTGCTCCTAAAACCTGTAACTAAGATCATTCATGGAAAGCAAACATCAATATGAAAAATCTCCTATTCTAACATGTTTCATGTAAATTTTATGGTCACGATTCAGTAGTGCGCTCGGGAAGAACAAGGGAAGCTTCTGGGCATAGGGCGCATTGGCAAGGAGGAAAGGTTGAGTGCTTGAGGCTTGAGGATGTGTTGTGTGCTAAAAAAGAAAGGGTAGGCTTGATGGAGGGTGCAGGGCACAAGTCTGAAATATGAAGGAGGGGCATTGAGGCTTGTTTGTGGGCCATGCGCTCAAGTGAGTGTGAAGGATTTGTGGAGGGTGCAGGGCACATCCTAAAGAGGGGAGGAGTGATCGAATGATTGCTGAAGATGCATTGTGTGCTTGGATGGGCACAGGGTGCACTGTTGAAGGCTGAAGGGGGATCCATGTTCATTGTTGGTGCACCATGCACCCAACTGGGAGGAAGGCTTGTAGAAGCAATGCAGTTCGGAAAAGGAAGGAGGGGAAGTTGCTTGGGATTGTGCTATGTGCTCTTGGAGGGCGCAGGGTGCACTAATGAAGGCTAAAGGGGTCTCGAATAAGGTTTAAGAGTGCGCCATGTGCTCACTTGGTCTTAGTGGGCTAGCTTTGCAAACCAAAATTTGTCTAAGTCCATAATTTTAGAACAAAGGTAACATCATGAGTTGAGAGTAAAATCAAGTGCGACACATAGGAATTCATTAGGAAAACTTAGACATAATCAAGAACTGAGAAGTACACATCAAAACACCAGTTTACAAGCACTCTTGAGGTATAACAGACTAAGTGTGTGTGCAACTGCGACCAAAAGTGTCATTTTACAATAAACAGAGGTATTATGACCATGAAGTGCACTATGGATGTTCTAAACAATGTGACAACACTTATGAACGAACCAAAACACTTTCAACATGTGAAATGAAATGAAACGACTCTTGATGACCAAAGCGATAGTTGAGTAGGCTCCAAAATTTGAATGTGGGAAAATTTTGGAGAGTTTTGTAGAGATGACAACAAGATGGTATAGATAGAGATTACTACCCCCTTTCTTGTTGTCCTCCATCCTTTTACCCTTGGTCTAGCATTTGCTTCAAAGAAACTTGGATTTGTTTGTTTTGTTGTTGTTTTGAAATACCTCTTAAGCTAGTGCCTTTCTATCTAAATGATTTCCTATAAACAACAACAATTTTAAAGTCATTATTGTCCAAAATAAAATTAGTATTATGATATTTTATATATTTCAGGGCTAAAACACAAATTCAACTAAGCATAGTACCTCTCTTAAATCAAGAAGACAAAGAAGACATTATCAACTTAAATTAGAAGGAAATGGTAAAAACCCTAAAGAGAATGAAATGAAGAATAATAATGTTGTTCGTAGTAATTTTAGTAATTGATTATTAATGATCATTTAATTATAATATATTAAAATAAAAAAGAGTTTTGGGAAGGAGAAGACAAAGAAGTCATTATCAATTTAAGTAAGAAGGAAATGATAAGAACCTAAATAGGATGGAATGAAGAATAATAATAATAATAGTAGTTTGGAATAAAGAATAATAATAATAATAGTAGTTTAAATTTGAGAACATATTGATAATCTCTGATCTTATTTTGATAAAATGTTTATAGTAAATATTTATTTTATTTTATTATATAATTATTTTATTTCAAAATTATTTAAATATGTAATTTATTATTATTTTTTAAATAAAACTTAATAAATAAACAATAGATTAATTTTAAAAATTGTTAATTAGATTTATTTTAAAAATTGTCAATAGTTTGGGAGAAAGATTATTTTTTTTAATAAAACAATTATTTTATATTAAAAAGACTAAATTGCAGGGCCAAAACAATTTTCATCATGAAAGATGAAACTTGCTTCAGTGTTATCAATTGCTTCTGTATTCCAATACAACCAAAATGAAACTTTATTGCCCGTAGCTAAGATTTTACACCGGAATTTCTCATAAACCTGCCAAATTTGACCTTACATAATAAAACATCATCAACCGGGATATGAAGGTTTGGATTCTTCGCTGGAGCGATTTTTCCCCTGTGCATTCCTGCTGCATCATCTTTGACTCTAGGGTTCGACTGCTACTGGTTGAGAGCGGGGTCAGAAAACCTTTCAATTATCTCATATGCCTCTATAAACAAATTATTGTTGATCAATTCGCAGTTGTTTGACAAGAGATCAGAGTCCAGCTTAATAATCTTTCGGTCCATGTTGACCTCAACCTTTTCAAATTTCGCATCTATGCGGTCCGCATAAGCAGAGAATCCCCCTCAATGACAATTAATTATTTGATTTCTTGATTTTTTGCAATGTCCAGGCATTTCCATAGCCTTAAAAGTTTTGCCATATTATTGGTTGTGGTGTCTGAACCTTAGTCGAGACAAAATATGACTAAAATATTATCGGCTTATTTGTCAATGATGTATAGCCTGATAGCCTGGGTAGTTGGGAGGGTTTAAGGATAACTTCCTTCCCAACTTCCAGACTATTTTGAATAATCCTAAAAAAATTCTATATACAGCTAAAAAAATATTACCTGCTTCTTTGGAAGAAAAATCTCCACTGACAAACCCATCGCATACCAGCAATGATCAAATTGTTAAGAGTACAAAAAAAAGAAAAGTATAAATGAGAAATACAAACCCATCGCATACCAGCAATGATCAAATTGTTAAGGGTACTAGAAAAAGTATAAATGAGGAATACATACCGCAATCAAAAACCCTCTGCAACAAGGGTGATCTCACGAGAATATCTGCCATTCAATTTAATTTCCATATATTGACGTGAATTTCCGAAGCAGTGTTTACTAATGAATTTAGATTTTTGTGGAAGAAAAACTTAAACACATAATTTAAGTCAACAAATAAATTTAAATTTGCATTCCATTCCCATAGATATAATAAAATTAACTGGATTTTTCTAACCAGAAATCTTTCCATCATTCTGTTCTAATTGTACACCGTTCAAAAGAGAGAGTATTCGTTCAGCTACCTCTCAAGTTTTTGTAAGATTTGCAGCCATGCATGAAGAGACCGAGGATTGATTCGATGGCTTACAGTAGGCCATTCCGAAGAAAACTCTCTGCACTCCCGTTTCTTCAATTCAACTCAAGTTTTTGTAAGCTTTGCAGCCCTGCACGAAGAGACCAAGGGTTGTTTAGACAGTTTAT
Organism: Pinus tabuliformis; assembly: GCA_031772625.1. NCBI lineage: Eukaryota > Viridiplantae > Streptophyta > Pinopsida > Pinales > Pinaceae > Pinus > Pinus tabuliformis. The sequence continues at coordinate 349,303,723 of CM062810.1, read as the reverse complement.
ACTAGGTCTTGCAAGGGTTATTATATTAGTATAGATTTATTTTAAGTATAGATTTAACATGAGTAAAGTGATCAATTTTTTTGCAAACTTATTTTAGAGTACAAAAAATTAATTAAACATGAATAACATATATATATAGTATAGTCGATATTTCTTTTTTATTTAGAAAATGTTTTGTTTCTATTTAAAAAAAAACAGATTTCAACTCTAAAATGAATTTAGACATACTTACACATCCCCTCACACTATATAAAATAAACCTTTAAAATCAATAATATAATATTTATATTATTTATATAAATTATTTATTCATTTTAAATCAATTATATGAAATAAAACAGAGAATTACATTATTTTTACATTGAAGTGAGAAAATAAAAGAGATACTAGAAATAAAATAGGCATTGGCATTAAACAAAGAGATAACTATAATAGAAAAGAGATCACGATAATGGAAAAGAAAGAACTAGTCAAACTTAACGATGACCGATCGTTATTAGGATTTTCTATAAATATAAGAAGTATATACGTAAGAGAGAGCTTTTCATGTCACAAAGATAATCTGTTTTCAGTGTGCTTCTTTCTTACTCTATGTGAATCCCCACAGCAACAGCGGACGAGATATAGGTTTTTGTCCAACATGACCTCTTCTGGTTCATGGCAGCACCCCACCATGGGATCTCCGGCGGGTCCGCAGCAGAAGAGACTGAGAGGAAGACCTAGGAAGGTGGTGGATCCCACCACGACATCTCCCACGGATCGGCCGCAGAAGAGACGGAGGGGCAGACCTAGGAAAGTGCTGGTTCCCAACACTGGGGCCGGCTGTCGCGCCGTGCAGGGAAACACACACAAAGAGGTGGCGTTCAGCTTTGGCGGCGGTATTGGGGTGACGCAGGGAAGAGTTCTCTCTGAGTCTGGCATGATGGAAATCTCTGTTGATTTCAAACACACAAAAATAAATAACACAGAGAACAACGCTCTGGTTTTCTACAGGATCTTTATTATAAAACAATAATAAAAACTGTTACAGAATTTGTCTTCCTCAACTCAGAGGGATTTACAACAGGAACTTCAGTTCCAGAACCTGAGTCCAATATCTCAGAAAACTAAATAGTTCAGCACTGCTGTGCGTTGCAAGAAGAAAAAGAACTTCTTGGCTAATACTCTCTACTCACTACTCGTCTCTGCTCTTGCATTTTCTTTTATATATGGTGAACAACACAAAATATCTTTTCAATACGTGTTGTTTTTCCCATACTTCCGTGAAAATAAAAAATAGTAAAATTTAAGATTTCACCTACATTTACCAACCCTAGTAAATATCATTTATTACACGGTTGAAAATATCTTATTTGAATTTAATGCATGGCTTATCACACCATCGCATCGCAAGAAGAGAGAGGATGTGCCACCGCCTCTATAACCTTTAAATCATGCGATCTGCGATCGCATCGCAGATATTACAAGCATGCAGCGAAGGGTGACGAGGGAAAGTGCGATATGCGATCTGCGATCGCATCGCAGGGAAATTCCAATCGCTGTTCAACTGTCGGCAGATTAAAATTATCATTCCAACACTCCCCCTTAATTTTAACTGTTGGGTTTTTCTGCATACCCAGGCATTTCCTGAAATGATCAAAGCTTTTCTTTGCCAATGGTTTTGTCAGGATGTCAGCTAGCTGTTCCTCTGTTCTGTCGTGCTGCAAAACAATCTCACCATTGTTTACCAATTCACGTATGAAGTGAAATTTAGTGTCTATGTGCTTTGTCCTTTTGTGAAAAACTGAATTTTTTGACAATGCTATTGCTGAGCTATTGTCGCAGTAAATGGTTGTGCCCTTTTCTTGTTCATGACACAAATCTCTAAGAACTCTTCTCAGCCGCACTGCTTGGCATGTTGCTGCCACGTACTCTGCCTCTGCTGTTGACAAAGCCACAACTGGTTGCTTCTTGGAAGCCCATGAGATGGCTCCCGATCCCATATGAAACACATATCCCGATGTGCTTTTCCTATCATCAACACTTCCAGCCCAATCACTGTCAGTGTAACCTGTCAACATGAAACTTTCAGAAGAGGAGTATAAAATACCAAACCCCTTCGTTCCATTCACATACCTTAGAATCCTCTTGGCTGCCTGCCAATGAGTCTCTTTCGGTCTTTCCATAAATCTGGAGATTAAGCTCACAGCGTGCATAATCTCCGGCCTAGTTGCAGTCAAGTACATAAGGCTGCCAACTATGCTTTTGTACAATTTTGGATCAAAATCCTTACTGCTGTCTTCTTTGGACAACTTCAACCCCATTACAGTTGGAGTCACAGCTGCTTTTCTGTTCTGCATGTTAAATCTATTTAACACTGCTTCTACATATTTATCTTGAGAAATGAAAACGCCATTTTCACTTTGGTCTACTTCAATTCCAAAAAAATATCTTAAGAAGCCCAAGTCAGTCATTTCAAATTCACTTTTCATGACTGCTTTAAAATCAGCAATGAGAGAAGCATCATTGCTAGTAAAAATCAAATCATCTACATATAGAACAACGATAAGTATCTTACCATCATTTTGCTTTATGTAGAGTGTAGGTTCACCATCACACTTGTCAAACCCATTCTCAATCAGGTAAGCATCTATTCTGCTGTACCATGCTTTTGGAGCTTGCTTCAGCCCATAAAGAGCCTTCTTTAGTTTACAAACTTTATGCTCTTGGCCTTCAACTTCATAGCCTGGAGGTTGTTCAACATAAACCTCTTCTTTTAACACCCCATTCAGGAATGCAGATTTAACATCTATCTGATAAAGCTTCCATTTGCGTTGTGCTGCAATAGACAACACTGTTCTGACTGTTTCCATCCTTGCTACTGGCTCAAAGGTTTCATCATAGTCTTTGCCTTGTTGCTGCTTGTAGCCTTTCACAACAAGTCTTGCTTTGTGCCTGTCAATCTTGCCTTCAGCATTGCTTTTAGTCTTATAGACCCACTTTACTCCAATGGCATCTTTGCCTTCAGGGAGGTCCACTAGCTCCCATGTTTTACTTTTCTCAATTGCACCAATTTCTTCATTCATTGCTTCAATCCATTTATCTTCATTTACAGCATCTTCAAAATGAACTGGGTCATCAACATGACAATATAAAGCGAATAATGAATTCAGACCGGTATTGTTACTTACCTCTTCTTGTTCATAAATCTCATTCAGATTTCTGAATCTTGGTCTTCTTGGTGTGCTTGGAGTTCCATTCGAACTTGAGGGTATATCTGATCCTTGTGGTGTGCTTGAAGAAGCACTTCCTTGACTTCTCAAGGCTGTTCGAATTCCAGTTTGTGGTGTGGTTTGTTGTACTTGTTGTGGTGGAGGAGGAGCCACCAAAGAGGGATTATTTGCTGCTGTCCCTTCCTCTTCTTCTTCGTGAGACACAATTGTCTTCACATTTACTGTTTTCTCTAAGCTTCCATCCCAAGCTTCATCTTCAATGAACTGCACATCTCTACTTACTATCAATTTCTTGGTGGATGGATTATAGAGTTTGTATGCTTTTGACTCATCACAATAGCCAATAAAGACACACTTCTCCCCCTTACTATCAAGCTTTTTTCTTAGCTGATCTGGTACATGTGCATATGCCACACAACCAACTACTCTCATGTGAGTGACAGTTTGCTTTTGACCACTCCATGCTTCTTCTGGTATTCTGTTCATGACAGCTTTAGTTGGGCATCTATTCAAGATGTAAACTGCGCAAGTAACAGCTTCTGCCCAATACTCATGCGGCAAGTGTTTTGCCTTCAGCATACTTCTGACCATGTCAAGAATGGTCCTATTCTTTCTTTCAGCAACACTGTTTTTCTGAGGTGTATACCTCGCGGTGAACTGCTTTCGTATGCCATTCTCTCTGCAAAAATGCAGAAAGTCTTGGGAGATGTACTCTCCTCCTCTATCTGTTCTGAGCACTTTGATATAATGCCCACACTGCTTCTCAACAAGAGTTTTGAAGTGGCGGAATTTCTCGAACACTTCACTCTTCTGTTTCAGTATATACACCCATGTCTTTCTGGTGTAATCATCAATGAAAGTTAAAACATATTTATTTCCAGAAAAAGATGGTGTTTGCATCGGTCCACACACATCGGAGTGAACAATTTCCAATGGTGCTTTTGCCCTTATACTCTTTCCTGCTGGAAAGCTTTCTTTGTGTTTCTTGCCCAAGATACAGCCTTCACAAAGGCTGTCTGGTTTCTCGATCAATGGTAATCCCTTTACCATTCCCTTTCTATGCAACAGATTCAGGCCTCTGAAATTGAGATGTCCAAATCTCAAATGCCACAACCAATTCACATCTTTCAGTTGTTCCTGAAAGACTTCTTGTGTTACAGTCGCAATAGTTCTGCCTTCCTTCAAATCTGCCCTGTGTTTGAGAGGAAACATTCTATTGCTGGTCATCTGCACCTGTGCAATGATCTTCTTACTTGGAGGTATGTCTCTGATTGTACACAAATCATCTTTGAAGAACACGTTGTAACCTTTGTTTATGAGCTGTCCAATGCTCAAAAGATTACACTTCAGACCAGGTACATAGTATACATCTGGTACAATCATCTGTTCTCCATTTTTTGCTCGGATACTGACTCTGCCCTTACCCTTGACAGATATCGTATCATCAGTCCCTGTTGTTACCTCATATTTCACATTTTCATCCAGATTGGCAAACATTTCAATATTTCCAGTCATGTGATTACTACAACCTGAGTCTAAGAACCAATAATCTTCTTGTTTGTCTTGTGCTATGTTACATGTTAACAGCACGTTCTTTGGGTTCTTATGTTCTTCGTTTGCAAAATTAGCATTTTGCCTATTATTCATGTCATTTTTCTTTTTCCTACATTCATTGGCATAGTGCCCATATTTCTTACAATAATGACATTGGACTTGGGATTTGTCATACCTTTGTCCATGAGCTTGCTGTTTGCTTGAACCTTCATCTTGGTTCTGATTGTAGCTCCTTCCGCTTGTGCTTGCAGGATAATTTTTGCCTCTGTTTGGGCTTCTTCCACGACCTCTGTTATTTGCTCTGCCTCGACCTCTTCCTTGGCCAAAAGACATCTGAGTCTTGAATGCTTGCTCAAAAGAGGAATATGTTCCTCTACTCAGTCTGTGTTCATGAGACAACAGAGAAGCACTCAGTTCATCTACCGTGAACTGTGAGAGATCTTTTGTTTCTTCTATTGCTACCACAATAGATTCAAACCTTGAGGGTAAGCATCTCAAGATTTTCTCTACAATCCTTCTTTCTTCAAGAATCTCACCATGAGATCTTATCTGGGTTATCAACCCAATAACCTGAGTGAAGAATGAATCTATTGTATCAGATTCCTTCATGCTGAGATTTTCAAAGTCTTTCCTCAACATCTGCAACTTTGCAGTCTTCACCTTCTCCATGCCTTGGTAGGCAGTTTTGAGAATATCCCAGGCCTCCTTGGACTTTGTTGCTGCAGCAATCCGTGGAAAAACACTTTCATGCACTGATTGGAAGAGGAAAAAGAGGGCTTTCGCATCCTTCTTCTTATCACTCTTCATCTGGTCTCTTTCTGCTGCTGTCAAAGTAGCCAACGCTGTTGCATCTGCCGGTTCAGTATAGCCTGTTTCAAGCAGCTCCCATATTCCTTGAGAAGCAAACAATGCTTTCATGGTTATGGACCAATAACTATAATTTTTCCCATTAAACTGTGGGAGTTGGGGATTCGTCAAACCAGTTCCAACATCTGCAATCTTAACCTGTGAAAAATAAAGAAGAGATACTGACTGAAAAAAAAGCAAAAACTTTCTCTGCTGGAAAAAATCTGCTCAATAAGCTTCTTACAGCTACTACAGTGAAAAACAAACCCTGTGTTTTTGAATCACTGAGTGCCTAGACTAGCTCTGATACCATGATGGAAATCTCTGTTGATTTCAAACACACAAAAATAAATAACACAGAGAACAACGCTCTGGTTTTCTACAGGATCTTTATTATAAAACAATAATAAAAACTGTTACAGAGTTTGTTTTCCTCAACTCAGAGGGATTTACAACAGGAACTTCAGTTCCAGAACCTGAGTCCAATATCTTAGAAAACTAAATAGTTCAGCACTGCTGTGCGTTGCAAGAAGAAAAAGAACTTCTTGGCTAATACTCTCTACTCACTACTCGTCTCTGCTCTTGCATTTTCTTTTATATATGGTGAACAACACAAAATATCTTTTCAATACGTGTTGTTTTTCCCATACTTCCGTGAAAATAAAAAATAGTAAAATTTAAGATTTCACCTACATTTACCAACCCTAGTAAATATCATTTATTACACGGTTGAAAATATCTTATTTGAATTTAATGCATGGCTTATCACACCATCGCATCGCAAGAAGAGAGAGGATGTGCCACCGCCTCTATAACCTTTAAATCATGTGATCTGCGATCTGCGATCGCATCGCAAATATCGCATCGCAGATAATACAAGCATGCAGCGAAGGGTGACGAGGGAAAGTGCGATATGCGATCTGCGATCGCATCGCAGGGAAAGTCCAATCGTTGTTCAACTGTCGGCAGATTAAAATTATCATTCCAACATGGCATGCCCACATACAGAAGCCAACATGTTCCTGCTTCAGTGCGAGGTGATTGCTTTTAACGTTATGTACCAGTCGTGGCCATTAAAAATAGTATTTCCATGCATATCTTGTTTTATTCCTATTATAAATATTCAGTGCAAAATTTAGATTAATATATCAAATAGTTCGGATTTTTGTAAATGAAGGTTTCAAATGAATTGTTTACTTTCACTAGAACCTAGATTATTATGATGAATAACTGTGATTCCGCACATAAAAATTGCATTCACCAATTTGATATTCGACTAATTGATGTCTGAATTTAGATTATTATTATTAGGTGGTAACAGTAAGTTGGATGGGATCCAAAACCTTGGTGATAAAATGTTTTTTGTAACTGCAGAAACCAGGGTAAGCCATGGAGATCAGCAATCCCAAGAACATAAGCAAACGATAAGGCCTTTTGGTGCAGTCGGGCCTTCGAATCCAATCACGGAGTCTCCATATAGTATCGACTTAATCCCCAGGTTTCCATGTATCTCTAGCCTTCTAGGTTTTCAGCTCTATATTCAGATTTTGGAAATTGCACGTCTCTCTTCGCTGCATACTCTAGCAATGTTGCTCCATAACACTCCATTGCAACAACCTGCTTCCAATATTGCTCTTTCTTGGTCCATAGAAATGTTGGGAATTTTTCTGAGAAAATTCCAAAAACACAATCACAGAACAGAAAACAATGCTCTGTTTTGCACATAGGATTTTTAACACAGCGAAAACTTAAAAATTTATTTGCAGCTGACAGAGTTTTCACACACGACAGATTTCTATTCATTAATAAAAACTGTTGTTACAAAATATGGTTCTTCCTCTCTCACAGAGGGATTACACTAGGAACACTTTCACACTGCTGTGTGGAAAATACACATCAATTTTCTCACGCTGTTGCGTTCTATTTTTTTTACATTGCACTGCTGTGCATTACAATTCAATTTACACTGCTGTGTATATTTTCATACGTTGCGTTCTTCCTTCTCCTCTCTCTTTTTAACACAAAAAAAAACATTACATATATATATGACAACAAAAACTTACATCCGTTAACTTACATCCGTTTTCACTTGCCATCCTGCTGTAAAATAAAAAACAATAAAATTAAATGGTTTTACCAACCTTTTCTTATGCCCATACTCTCGCTGAAATAAAATTAAAATCTTTACCAAAACTTACCAACCCACAGTGAATTGCATTTACTATTTTATTGACAAAGTTGGCGGTAAAAAATGTAACTTTCACTTCACGTAAGGTTCATGCTGCAGGCCTGTACTCAACCATTGACTTCAATTGGATTGCATCGCAGAATCACAATCTGCGGAAGGAAAAATGGAACACTATTATATTGGTGCGATTTGCGATTTGATCGCATCCCGAAATCACATTTGGCGGAACGAACAAAAATGGAGCACAAACATATGGTGCGATCTGCGATATGTGATCAGATTGCATCGCACCATCGCAATCGCAAGAAAAAACAGAGCACATAACGGAGGGTGACAGGGTGAGTTTGCGATTTGCGCTATGCGATAGATCGCATCGCAAATAAAATAAAGCTTCAGTTGAAATTATTATTTCAACACTCCCCTTTAATTTCAACTGCTGGGTTATCAATCATACCCAGACATTTCCTCAAAAATTCAAAGCTTTTCTGGTCCAATGGCTTTGTCAGAATGTCTGCAACCTGTTCTTGAGTGTTGCAATGTTGTAAAACAATTTCTCCGTTGTTCACCAATTCTCTGATGTAGTGAAACCTTGTATCAATGTGTTTCGTTCGCTTGTGAAACACAGAATTCTTGGATAGGGCAATAGCTGAGCTATTGTCGCAAAAAATCACTGTCCCTGTTGCCTGCTCTTGGTATAGACTTCTTAACAGTCTCCTCATCCAAACCGCTTGAAACGCTGCTGCTGTAGCTGCCACGTACTCTGCTTCTGCTGTAGACAACACCACGATTGGCTGTTTCTTGGAAGCCCATGAAATTTCTCCTGAACCCATGTGAAAAAGATAACCGGATGTGCTTTTCCGATCATCCACACTTCCAGCCCAATCGCTATCGGTGTAGCCAACTAAATTTGAACTTTCTGAGAAGGTATATAAAATGCCAAACCTTTTTGTACCTTTGACATACCTCAGAATTCTTTTTGCTGCCTGCCAATGTGCCTCTTTTGGCCTCTCCATGAATCTGGAAATCAAACTAACAACAAACATTATGTCAGGCCTAGTTGCAGTTAAATACATAAGGTTGCCAACTATGCACTTATATAAGCTAGGATCAAAATCCTTGCTGCTATCCTCTTTGATGAGTTTTAATCCCATTACTGTGGGAGTGATTGTTGCTTTGCACTCTTGCATACTAAATCTGCTCAACACTTCATTTACATATCTTGCTTGAGAGATAAAAATTCCATTTTCATTTTGATCTATTTCTATTCCCAAGAAGTATCTCAGCAAACCCATATCAGTCATCTCAAATTCTTCTTTCATGACTGACTTAAAATTTTCAATGAGGTAGTCATCATTACCTGTAAAAATCACATCATCAACATACAATACTACAATTAGAATCTTACCATTCTTTTCTTTGATGTAGACTATGGGTTCTCCCTTACATTTTTCAAATTCATTTTCCAGTAGATAGGAATCTATTCTACTGTACCACGCTCTTGGCGCTTGTTTCAGCCCATAAAGAGCTTTCTTCAATCTGCACACTTTGTGCTCTTGGCATTTCTTTTCATAGCCTGGAGGTTGTTCAATGTAAACCTCTTCTTTTAACACTCCATTTAGGAATGCCGACTTCACATCCATTTGGTAGACTTTCCATTTGTTTTGTGCTGCTATGGACAGCACTGCTCTCACGGTTTCCATTCTTGCAACCGGTGCGAAAGTTTCCTCATAGTCTCTCCCATACTGCTACTTGTATCCCTTGACAACCAGCCTTGCCTTGTGTCTTTCAATTTTGCCTTCAGCATTGCATTTGGTCTTATAGACCCATTTGACTCCAATGACTTCTTTACCTTTTGGGAGCTCAACCAAATCCCATGTCTTGTTTCTTTCTATGGCATTCATCTCCTCATCCATAGCTTCTATCCATTTCCTATCTTTAATAGCATCTTCGAAATGAATAGGATCATCAACATGACAATACAAGGCAAATAAGGAATTCATTCCTTCATCATATATATCGCTTAAATTTCTGAATTTCTTACCTCTTTCATTTGGTGTGCAAGTGCTTGAAGATGCACTTGAATCTCCTCCTTGTGATGTGCTTGGAGAAGCACTGTCATTTCTCCTCAAGGGTGTTCCTTGCTGTCCTTGTGTTGGCGCTGCTGTTTGGGGATGTATTTCTACCATCTCCTCATCATCTTCATCATGAGACAAATAGTTTTTAACATTAACTGTTTTCTCTATGCTTCCATCTCAAGCTTCCTCCTCAATAAATTAAACATCTCTTCTCATAAAGAACTTCTTGGTAGATGGGATATACAACCTGTAAGCTTTGGATTCCTCACTGTATCCAATGAAGATACATTTCTCCCCTTTGCTGTCCAACTTCCTCCTTAGCTGATCGAGAATGTGTGCATAGGCCACACATCTAAAAATTTTCATGTGGGTGACTCCTTGCTTTCTCCCACTCCATGCCTCTTCAGGCACTTTGTTCATCACAGCTTTTGTAGGACACCTATTCAAAATATATATTGCACAATTTACGGCTTCAGCCCAATAATCATTTGGCAAATGCTTTGCCTTCAACATGCTCCTCGCCATATCCATAATGGTCCTGTTCTTCTTTTCAGCAACTCCATTTTGCTGTGGGGTGTACCTTGCTGTAAATTGCTTGTGATTTCCATTTTCTTTGCAAAACCGTAGGAATTCCTTGGAGATATACTCACCTCCTTTGTCTGTTCTCAAAACTTTGATGCGCAACCCACTTTGAATTTCCACAAGTGCTTTGAAATTTCGGAATTTTTCAAACACTTCCAATTTTTTCTTCAAGAAATAAACCCAAGTCTTTCTTGTAAAATCATCAATGAATGTTAGAAAATATTGGCTGCCTGCTAAAGATGGGGTTTGCATTGGTCCACATAAATATGAGTGGACAATTTCTAAGGGTACTTTTGCCCTTATGCTTTTCCCTGATGGAAAACTTTCTCTGTGTTGTTTCCCCAATATGCAGCCTTCACAAAGGCTGTCCGGTTTCTCTATCAATGGTAATCCTCTTACCATCCCTTTTCTGCTCAACAAATTAAGGCCTCCAAAGTTGAGATGTCCAAATCTCAAGTGCCACATCCAATTTTCATCCTTTGGCATACTTTGGAAAGCCTCTTGGGTAACTGCTGCAATTGCTTCTTTGTTTTTCAATTTTGCTCTTATTCTGAGAGGGAACATTCTGTTCCTTATCTTCTTCACTTCAGCAATGCATCTTTTGCTGGGTGCTTTATCCATGATGGTGCATACATCATTCTCAAGGAAAACATTGTAACCTTTTTGAACAAGTTGTCCAATACTCAAGAGGTTACATCTCATTCCAGGAACATAATAGACATCTGCTATGGTTTTCTTTTCACCTTGCTTTGTAAATATTTTAACTTCTCCTTTACCCATAACAGAAATTTTGCTATCAGTCCCAAGTGTGACTTGTGACTTCACACTTTGATCTAAAGCAGAAAACAAAGCTATTTTTCCTGTCATATGGTTACTGCAACCGGAGTCTAGAAACCATATATCTTCACTATTTGTTTAAGCCATGTTACAAGCTAATAGCACATTATCTTGGCTGACATTTTCTCTAGTAATATTTGCATTAGATCTATTATTCACATCATGCTGCTTCTTCCTACATTCATTGGCATAATGCCCATATTTTTTACAGTAATAACATTGGACATTGGATTTTTCATACCTTTGTCCTTGAGCATGATGTTGTCCACTTTGTTCGCTGCTGCCTTGGCCTTGGTTCTGATTTGGATTGCTGCTTCTTCCTTGAGCATTTGCTGGACTGTTCCTTCCACCTCTGTTTTGGCTTCTGCCTCTTCCTCTCTTGTTTCCTCTGCCTTGACCTCTTCCTCTTCCAAAGGACATCTGGGTCTTGAAGGCTTGCTCTAGAGATGAGTTTTCATTTCTACTCAACCTCTGCTCATGTGTTATCAGTGATGCATGAAGCTCATCAACTGAGAAATTTGTGAGATCCTTTGTCTCTTCTATGGTGGTGACAATCACATGGAACCTTGAGGGTAGGCACCTCAATAGTTTCTCCACAATCCTCCTTTCTTCAAGTATCTCTCCATGAGATCTTATTTGTGTGACCAGGCCAATCACATGTGTGAAGAATGAGTCAATATTGTCTGACTCCTTCATGCACAGGTTCTCAAAATATTTCCTCAGCAATTGTAGTTTTGTTGTCTTCACTCTCTCCATTCCTTGATAGGCTGTCTTAAGAGTTTGCCATGCATCTTTGGATGTCTTAGCTGCTGCTAACCTTGGAAACACGCTTCCATGCACTGCTTGATACAAGAAGAAGAGGGCTTTTGAGTCCTTCTTCTTGTAGCTCTTTAACAAATCTTTCTCTCCTTGAGTTAATGCATTAAACTCATTTTCATCTGTTGGTTGTTCAAAACCATCCTCAACTATTTCCCATAAGTCTTGGGAAGCAAACAAGGTTTTCATTGTTATTGCCCAATAATCATAGTTTTTGCCATCAAATAGTGGGAGCTGCATACCCATGCTATTACTTGTGTTGGCCATTCTTGCAAGACTTGACTATGTATTAAAAATCACTGAAAAATACCTTGGATTCTCTTGCTTGAGTCTTCACACTACTGGAGAAGTTGTTGTAGTAAGAATCCTTCCTTCAACTTCTTTGACGTCTTCAAAGAGCCTAGACTAGCTCTGATACCAATGTTGGGAATTTTTCTAAGAAAATTCCAAAAACACAATCACATAACAGAAAACAATGCTCTGTTTTGCACACAGGATTTTTAACACAGTGGAAACTTAAAAATTTATTTGCAGCGGACAGAGTTTTCACACACGACAGATTTCTATTCATTAATAAACACTACTATTACAAAATATGGTTCTTCCTCTCTCACAGAGGGATTACACTAGGAACACTTTCAGTTCCAGTCTCTAATAAACACTCACTGTCTCTCCTTTTGAAAGGATTTACACTGCATTACAAAAAAAAACTTCCGTCTCTGCTAAAGAGATCAACACATTGCTGTGTGGAAAATACACATCAATTTTCTCACGTTGTTGCGTTCTATTTTTTTTACATTGCACTACTGTGCATTACAATTCAATTTACACTGCTGTGTATATTTTCATACGCACTGCTGCGTTCTTCCTTCTCCTCTCTCTTTTTAACACAAAAAAAACATTACATATATATATGACAGCAAAAACTTACATCCGTTTTCACTTGCCATCTTGATGTAAAATAAAAAACAATAAAATTAAATGGTTTTACCAACCTTTTCTTGTGCCCATACTCCCACTAAAATAAAATTAAAATCTTTACCAAAACTTACCAACCAACAGTAAATTCCATTTACTGTTTTACTGACAAAGTTGGCGGTAAAAAATGTAACTTTCACTTCACGTAAGATTCATGCTGCAGGCGTGTACTCAACCATTGACTTCAATTGGATCGCATCGCAGAATCACAATCTGCGGAAGGAAAAATGGAACACTATTATATTGGTGCGATTTGCGATTTGATCACATCCCGAAATCGCATTTGGTGGAACGAACAAAAATGGAGCACAAATATATGGTGCGATCTGCGATATGCGATCGGATCGCATCGCACCATCGCAATCGCAAAAAAAAAAACACAGCACATAACAGAGGGTGACAGGGTGAGTTTGCGATTTGCGCTATGCGATAGATCGCATCGCAAATAAAATAAAGCTTCAGTTGAAATTATTATTTCAACATTTAAGGATTCTTGTGGTTTCTGCATCCGCCTTGCACCATCCTAATCCCACCAAGCCCCCCTCCCAAGTTAGAGAAATAATTGGAGGCATGGAGCATAATCGAGGTATATCTCCGCTCCCTGTTACCTAGCAGCATCTACTAATGTCGCTCCCTAACCCCTCACTGCAACAACCTACTTCTACTACTCTTCTTTCTTGGCTGCCAGAACGTTTTCCGCCAACGGTTTCTTCATCCGCCTTGCGGCAACCTATTCCCACCGAGCCTTCCAACCAATCATACAGAAATAGTTCCTGCGTTCCAACGGTTTCTGCATCAGCCTTGCAGCATCATATTCTCATCGAGCCCTCTAACCAATCATACAGAAATACTTCCAGCGTTCCAATGGTTTCTGCATCGGCCTTGTATTGTCCTATTCCCACCGAACCCTCCAATGAATCTTACAGAAATACTTCCAGCATTCCAACGGTTTCTGCATCGGCCACCTTGCAGCATCCTATTCTGACCAACCCTTCCAACCAATCTTACAGAAATCCTTGGAGCCATCAGGAGTGGTTTTGAATCATTGTGGCTCTGCTCTAACGTTCTGGGATCTGCAGTCCTGAACGAATACTTGAAGTGTCTTAACCTGCTAAAGTCTTTAACTGGATGTGGATGTGGATGTGAACCTTTTGAACCAGTTCACCAATCAGAATTTTTCTATTTATGTAGTCCTGGGAGACAATTTTGTAAAGCAATTAAACATAAATTTTTTGAGCAGCAGCAGCTGTGAACTGTGAATTAAATTGGATTCACAACATTTTCCGTTTACTTTTACAGACATGATCCATAACATTGTCCTAATTAAATTGAATTCACAACATTGTCCTTTTACTTTTATAGACATGATCATTAACATTGTCCTTTTACTTTTACAGACGCGATATATGACATTATTTTATAGGAATTGAAGTTTCTTCCTTGCTGACTGGTGCAACAGCTTTTTTAAATTAGGTCAATATCAATGCGATCACTTTGTTAATCTTGACACGTATTAATTTCCGTAAATAGATTATTTTTGGGAAAATGGTATAACTAAGTAACTTGCAATTATTGGGAATTTGTAAAGTTTTAGCAATTTTAAAAGTAAATATATTAGCATTTGCGTCAAATGTTGCAAAGGAAATGTAATAAAGCATAAATGATTTTTTTTTTAGTTATTGCTCCAAAAATCTTCTTGCTTTATATACTAAAACATAGCTAAATTATGCATTATTCATGGCTATGACCTATTATCTTGGATCCATGGTGTAATCTCTTAATGGCCATGGTTGTCACTTTATATATATATCAACAATGTACTTGATTGGTGAAAGATTAGCTTGCAGAAATAATAGAAGTTGGCTTGAGGAAGAAGAAAGGAGATCTCATTAATGATGCAAGGTAATGGTTGAGGTTGGTATGGCCTCAGACCTAGCAAACCAACAATCTTTATAAGTTGATATGAAGTCTTTGAGCCATTGAATTTATATTCTACAAAAAATGATAGAAATAATTTAGGTTTCAAAATTATATCCCTATACATATTTGTGGATTATTTGTGTGATTATATTATTGTGTTGATTTTGTATCAATGGTTGTAGATTACATTTTGTTGTATGGATGATTAATATTTTAAAAATGTCAAGGATGAACAATATATTATCTAATGGATAACAATGTCCTCATGAACCACTAACATTATGTGTATTCGTATGTGTGCATACATGTGTGTGGAAGTACTTGAGTTTCATAATTATGCAGAGAAGTGTTTTAGCGTGTTGAAGCATGAGTCAATTCTATTGTGTATGATGCATTAGACCCATTCAAAACAACATTCCAAACTTCAGGTCCAAGAGACATTAAGTAGTAATACATTCTCTTTTTCCAAAAACCAAAATTAGTACCATCGAACAAGGGAAGCCTTCCTATCATTTCTTGATTCATCATTGTAACTAAGAATCCTTTTTCCAGATGTTAGGCTGATTTTGAAGAAGTTGGCTCTGATACCAATTGTTGGAAACACTGAGAGGGGGGTGAATCAATATTTCTTTTAAATTTTTATTTTTACCAGTTTAGATTCCTTACAATTTAATCAAAGAAATGATTTTATTATATATAGAAAATGATTGAATACAATATTTGATGAATTTTTCCAAGCACCAACTTGGACTTTGATGAGGCTCCAACCTCTAGGGCTTCAACCCTATCTTACCAAGGCACCAACCTTGAATTTAGGAGAACCAACTCCAAGGACACGAATCCTTCCAATTTTGATGCACAAACCCCAAGGGCTCTGACACTATAGTTTTACTCTGTCAATAAATGTTTGATTGTATTATACTACTCCCAAGGACTTCTTTATCAAACCCTGTCCTTGTAGTCTTTGTAATAGGTCATTGTCTTCCCTATGGTTTCACTTTGGGTTTGAGCCTTCCAAGATAAACCTGGTCAAAATATTTGTCTTCTCACTCTGTCTTCGACTTCCTTCTTCACTTGACCTTCGACTTCTGCTGCACCTTCGACATCTACTAGACCTTTGGATTCCTCTGTTTCTTCAAGTTCATGAGTTTTGAGTTGTTTCACTTTATCTGTAATGGATACCCGAGATTAATGTTCTTCAACTTTAATGTTCTGGTGTATTTCTCCTCTAATCAACCATTGGCTTCTTCTCCTTTGGTTCAACTCGTCCTTTGGCTTTCTTCGAATTCACAAGTTGTGAACTATTGCTTCCTTTTCTATGTATTTTGATGCCCGAGATCGATGCTTAAGGTGAGGTATTTAGCTTGTATTTATACAGGTTTCCCCAATACCCAAAGGACACGTCCATTTGGAAGGAGAGGCTGACTTATCCAATTACTCATAAAATTGTTTATTTATCAAATATTTCATAGGAGAGACCATACCCATATGAGGTCCCACATTCATGTCATCAATCACAATCGCAACTTGTGAAAATCCCACACTCACAACTTTCAGAGGTCTCTTACAAGTCATTCTCATAAAATAGATGATTGCCCTATTGTCGATGGAGTGGATGCGATATAATATTAAACAGTTGTTAATAACCCTTCGGGTCCACAACCTCTATTGCAATTAGCGGTTTGGACGTGTCAACCCTTATGACTTCCGAAGAGGCAGGCGCAATATTACATAAAGTTGTATTCTAATGGAGAGGCGGGTTCGCATATTATATCACAATCAAAATTTTGAATGGAACATCCCTTTATGGTTTGCAATTATGTGATGGATGCAATATTATATTGAGTTGAATTACAATGGTGCAGCGGGTTCGCAATGATATCACAATCATAGATTTTGGTGTGACATTCCTTTGCAATACATAACTTTTGATGCGGTAGTTCTGGTATGGCAGATGCAATATAACAATAGAGCATATTGTTATGGAACCATTGGGTCTGTAATACATATCGTAGTTGGGGGATTCAACGTGACACATAATAAAGCGATAAAGCCGCTGATATTGATTTCTCTGATGCGATGTGATAAAGTGATAAAGTCATGGATATTGATTTCTCCGATGTATTCTGAAATTTTTAAAAGGTTTACATGTTTTATTATTGTTAACTCCTCTGTTATGGCTCTTACTCTTGGGTTCTTACTCCTGTGGCTTTTCTTCACTCTTATGACTTTTGATAGCTACTCTTCTGATGATGTGTTCCTCTTTGCTCCTCCAATGAACTTCTTCCTCTTACTCTTTAACTTCCAATGGTTTCGCTGATGGCTTTCCTCCTTAGCTTCCTGCTCCTGTTGTTTCACGGATCTTCTCTACTTGGCTTCTCATCATCATTCAGTATCCATAATATTTCCATATTAACATCAACAACAATCTAGATCAACAAAGCCTAGAGGGTGGAGTCTTTGTTTAGGGCCTAATGATCCCAGGATCAGACTATGGATTGTGGTAAAGCTGGAGAGACTAGGAGACAGGAAAATTCCTCACGGTGTATGTGGATAAATTTTTTGGCTTCCATGCTTGTTTTGGCCTAGTGATATGGTGGAGATCATGGTAAGGAATGTTATTATAACACCCTCCTCCCACATCCACCTAAGTAACCATGCCAACCAGGGTAAACATGAGATGAGAGACTACTATGATCAGATTCGACCTCCTATGTGACCTTAAGGACATGGAATCGATAGAACATCACACACAGTCATCCAACATCATCAACATAACCCTCAGGAGACAAGTCAGCCAATTAGACAACTTGTCCCTACCCTCGATTAGGCTTAGGAATCCTTACTGGTGAATGACAAGATATACTATAAAGTCTAGAAGTTGAGTCTCGATTTAGGGCCTAGTGATCCCTAAATTGGACTATGGATTGTGATAAAGCCTGAGAGACTAAGAGACAAGAAAATTCCTCATGGTGTATGTGGAGAAATTTGGTGGCATCCATGCTTGTTTTGGCCTAGTGATATGGTGGAGATCACGGTAAAGCATGTTATTATAACACCCTCCTCCCACATCCACCCAAGTAACCATGCTAACCGGGGTAAACATGAGATGATAGGCTACTGTGATTAGATTCGACCTCCTATGTCACCTTAGGGAAATGGAATCGATGAAATATCACACACAGTCATCCAACATCATCAACAAAACCCTTAGGAGATAAGTCAGCCACTTAGAAAGCCTGTCCTTGGGTCCGACTATTCTTGTGGATCTTTTAGGCCATAGTCAGTCTTATGTTATGGGCAAGGGAGTGACCAACAACCCAAAGTCACTCTCACAGACTTTCTTGCCAGCGACTAAAGACCAAAATTGTTAGTTCTGTGCCAACGACCCTGGGATTTAGGCCACTTTTTTAGACCCAGAGACTAGGCCACTGCCCAAAATGGAGTGATAGCTTAAAATTAGTAAAAATACAAGGAAACAATGATGCAAAATAAATAAGTCGAACAAGACCTTTTTCAGACCCCTACTAGCCATGCCAGGCATTTCGTCAAACATATCATCAACATGTAACCTATAGGTGTAAACAACAGAAGTAAGTGTAGGGATCTCATACTTATCTGAGAATCCCTATGAACCATTGTTCCCTCATTTCATTTTCTACATTATCATCTATTAGGCCATAGATACACTATCCATTCAATTACTAGTAAAAACATGTTGAGAGCCATATATAGACGTTGTCATAGGAACAGAATTACCATAAACATATTAGCCATCAAATCCACATATACCTCAATACATTTTCACATGGAAATCAAGGGAATGAATTTCTCATTAATGAATGCAATAAACCAACCGGGGATGGGACTACATTTCCACTTGACCATAGAATGACTCAGCAAAATCTCTCTTCAGCCATTCATCCCCGTGCCATATTCCAAGCATGAATGTGGGACTCAAACCAAAAGAACTAATGAGGGCAAACTGAGGCTGAACCATCTCACCCTCATCAACAAAAACCAAGCTTTATCGTAATCCATTCTAGATGACTAAGCCAACACAATGAACACATCATAACAAGCTTTACTGTGATCTCCACCTGATCAATAGGCCAAACAAGCATGGATGCCACCAGATTTCTCCACCTACACCATGAGGAATTTTCTTGTCTCCTAGTCTCTTAGGCTTTACCATAATACAAACCCAGATCACTAGGTCATAAACTAAGACCCACTGTCCAGGATTTACCGCATATCCCAAACATAGGATTACTAGGCCCAGCAGAGAGAAAACCATCTCTTGGATTTACCATATATCCTGTCATTCACCAACAAGGATTCCTAGGCCCACCGAGGCAACACAATCCTGGATTTACTGCAACCACAGTCTAGCTCAAGGGTCACTAGGCTAGCAGCTTTATCGTGATCGATAGTTTGGTTTAGGGACTACTAGGCCCTGTGCTCTATCATTTAGATATTCCCCCCACTCAAATTTGAATCCACCTGGCAATCTAGCTCAACCAAAACATGAGAACCCCATCACACCATGACTATCTAGAAATGGAAAGACTAGATTGAAAACACTGTTACACCTCGCAAAATCCATGCCATGATAGAAAAAAAACACATGCAATGCCATGCATGCCAAATCCAGCAAGGAAAACACACATGCAAGTTGATACCTGCAATGAATCCTAATGTACCTGCTTGACCCTACCTTTCCCTGCTTGATCTTTGCTTCCTCTTACCTTCTTTGCATTTCTTGAGCCAATGCCAAAATTGCTCCAAGAAACTCTAAGTTTCCAAGAGTGAGAGATAGAGAGGGAGAATAATGAGAGAGCTCCAAAACTCAACTGACAAAAGGTTACCAAATGATCCTCAGAAGCCCTTTTATGAATGAGGTCTCTATTTTCCTCATTTTCCATTATTTTCCTTCAATTTCCTCCTCACATGCAACCTATGGCCTTTCATCTCCCTTTTCTCCTAATTTCCATTATTTTCATAAATAATATTGCCAAAAATGCTATTTTTCCTTTTCAAATCCTTAGCCATTACCTTTGCCAATTTCGTTAGCCACAATAAACCAAATGAACACCCCTTAGGATGTCTTGCCCAACATTTAGCTTGGAATAAGTGTCCCATCAACCGTGGTTATTTTTTTTAACTTTTATTACATGGAATTTTCACCAGGGATGTTACATAAGCCTCTCCCTTGGGGGACACCATCCTCGGTGTTCAATCACACATATTCCTCAACAACCTGCTGAAAGAAGACATACTAGTCATGGAGCTTTACAAAATAGCTCAATGCAGTATTTACAATGAAAGAACTGTTGAAAAGAAAAACATCATGACAACATGACAACATACCGCATAGTGGAGCTTAATTATAACACAACTCAGTACGGTATTCACAATGATCATCCCGATGAGTGCCAATCCATATGACATCATAACATCATGATAACATAACTACATGATAGCATAGTAACATGAAAACATAATCATAATGACATAACAACCATACTGCATAGTGGAGCTTTATAACATATCTCATGGATGTATTTACATCCATATACATGTGTATATATAGCAAAATTACAAAAAATGTATACTAAAAACATATATCAAAGCATATATCAAAACATATACTAAACACCATATCTAAGCATATATCAAAACATCATATAGCATATATCAAACCATCATAATGTATATATCAATCGCCATAAAGAATGATCCAAACCACCATAAAGCACATATCAAACCGCTATAAATCATATGCCAAACCACCATAAATCACATACCAAACCACCATATCGAAGTTGCTTTGCATCAACAGGCAAACAAGGAAGGATACATAGCCCGCATCTGATTCGCCATCTCCCATGTAGCTTCATTGGGCCCAAAGTGCTTCCATTTCCATTTGACTTGC
Source organism: Pinus tabuliformis (assembly GCA_031772625.1). Taxonomy (NCBI): domain Eukaryota; kingdom Viridiplantae; phylum Streptophyta; class Pinopsida; order Pinales; family Pinaceae; genus Pinus; species Pinus tabuliformis. Next base: position 349,282,780 of record CM062810.1, on the reverse strand, counting down.
TCGATTGCTTGGCTTTGGAGCATGAGCACATTTTTTTGCAATATAAAATGAGGTTCCGGCTGGAATTATCCATCTGGCTCCACCTGCAATATAGATCAGTCAATCACATGACCAACATCCTTAACATACTCCGGGAAAATTTAAGAACCACCCTAAATTTATATGTATAATAAATGGGTGAATCCCCATGATACAGAGGAAAAATGGGAGGCGATTTTATCACTAATATATATATATATATATATATATATATATATATATATATATATATATTGGTGAATATCTCACTAGATTATATTATATTGTAAAGTCATGGCGAATCTTTCACTGAATTATAAAATCTTGTAAGATCTTGGAAAATCTTTCACTGAATAATAAAACATTGTGAAGTCTTGGGCGAATGTTTTGTTAAAGTATGAAACAATATATGATAATAATAAAACATATTCATTAAACTGTAATATACTAACATACATGTTTGGTAAAAAGAAACATAATTTTCACTTCCTACAAACAATGTTGCAAGTTTTAGTGGCCATGTTTGTCATGGTGGGAGAGTAATGTTTTCTCTACCACTTTCATAAGCTACCACTTTTGCCAAGCTATCATATTTCTTTCTTATTCCATAGACTCCAATTGCAAGATAAAAAAAAACACATCAAGTTTGTTTACCCCAACACACCAACAAGTAGCAAGCCCCAACTATATAATATAATGAAGTAGTAGGTATCCCAAAGGCCTGAAGGGGATCTAATGGAAAGAAGTGACCGTTGTCAGAAGCCTTCCAATCAATATATAAATATATAAATGTAGATTTATTATTATTTTAATTGGAAATCCTTAATTAAATAATAAAATTTAATTACATCTCTCCCAATCTAAATTACTTATTAGCATAATTCACTACCTTCATACCATTTTTAATAGCATTGTAACATGTGGATTAATTTCCTTTTTGGTGCACAATCTCCGCCTTTTAGGACAATATGGTGCAGTGACCCAACCCCTATAGATGATTACGACAAACTAAGAATAGTAGAGAAGATGAAAGGTTGTACAAACCAGCATATTTTTTAAACAACTAATCCAAGATCAGTATCTTAACTTTTTCATGAAGATATCATATTGAGAATGTTTGAAAAATGGTGGGAAATTTGGGTAGCGACTATCTCTCTTCTTTGAGGGTGATGCGGAAAGAGTTAAGATTTCATTGTTTTGAATTTTTTTTGTTAAATCAGAAAAACCAATATTAATGAAGATACCTGTATTTTTTACTAAATTTTGTGAAGTGAATAAATGTAGCTTTAACCATTCACCTTAAGATTTTTTTTACAATATAATTTCTTAAGTCTATTTAATATCTTCATTATCATTAAAAACCAACTTATATCCATCTTAACTCCACATCTACCACTCTTAGATGGATGAAATCTATTTATCCCTCTCAGCACTTGGTAGACCCAGAATTAAGATGGATCTAAGCTGATAGAATTTCCCCTTTAAATAGTCTATGCTCACATGGATACCATGGTATTACCATGGGTCAATACCATGTGTTGTGGGGAAAAGTATCCAACACGGAATGACCCTATCCCACTCTAAGGGTGATAGTTCCTTAGCAACAGTCAAAGCAAAGCTATCTAAGATTACTTCTTTATGACATGCAAAAGAGGAAAGGAAGAGATCCACTTACCGATGTCTTGCGCAAATGGTCGATCCAATCTTCTCTCTTTGCCGCTTGCTCCCAGCTCCTTGTCTTCTCACGGGCCCAGCTACACAAGATCCTGCAAACAAGACGAGAAAAGGAAACTACAAGAAGCATGCATTCATAATTGATTCAAGGATTAGCATAAATCAAATACGCAAGTAAGACAATACATCATTGAAACACATGCGAATAGAAGAACCTCAGATGCTTTATTAATGGAAGAAAGTAAGGTTCAGGCGGTGATACAACCATAAGAGGTCCAATCCAGCATCACCTTCCCGATGGAAAGAAATCTCCTCTTCACCTCCCTCAAGCAATCACCCAATACTCTCAACTGTAAACCAACAGCAATTCTTTGCACAAAATTCCGGCCTGTAGATCCCATGGGATGAGATCCTTATATAGAGTTTTGGAGTGAAGATAAGTCAGCTTGATGTGTGACTGTTGTCCTCTTCAACCCCAGTTGTTCTTTAGTTCTTGAGTCCACTCGGAGATTCTACCTTCCACTTGGAGTTTTAGAACCTCTTTACTCATCATTAGGCGAATCTTCTGATCCAAGTGTCAATTTGGAAGCTTCCTGGGCACTGACACATTGAGGAAAGATTCCTCCACATGTCAAAACTCGCTCAGCGCAGGTAGCCTTTGATGAAGTTGACATTCAGCGCAGGTACACCATGGAGCAGTTGACATTCAGCGCAGATGCTCAGTGGAGCAGCTGGTTTGATCCAAAATTGACCTGTTTTTGAGTGTTTTTCAGTGGAGAACTGATCTGAAGTGCTGTGGTTTGCTGACCTTGTTCCTCTAGGGGTAGGAACAACATGTTTAGGGACTTTGGATCCCTCAGATTATTGACATTTCATGCTCTATGCTGTAAGGCACAAAAATGTCTATAACAGTTGCCCCCTAAAGTATGAGGTCGTTTATCGGGTGAAATGCTTTATTAGGAGGATCTGAAGTTCATTCAATCGTCGAGAGGTGACCTGTAACAAAATACAATACAATACATTATTTTTCATACTGCTTTCATGATCTAGCTGATGCGGGCATTTCCCATGCTCAGCTTTATAAATACATTTTCTGTACATAAACAGACGATCGTCTGATAGTAGACCGATAATTCTCTGCTTAAATTATCATCCTTTTAGTAGGATGATCATCTGCTGCACATGTCAATGTTTTTTATCTCCTGAATATATATCGCAGCCCGGATGGATGAAACTAGATCCAGGGTCTTCAAACTTGTCTGATCTTCACTTTAAGTACAGGTCGATCCATGTGAGAATTTCTTGGAGTCGAACATGGAAAGACATCGCTTGATTACCAGTCAATAATGTAAACTGTTAACAAGCGCGAGAGGAATCACCGATAATGATGATGACACTCAAGGTACTACAGCACAATTCACGTGGCATGAATATAGGATTTGGCGTCGAACACCACGCAAAGTCTCCCGGTCGAAGGTCATTAATGTATACCTGTCGCCGGAAGTGAGAAACTTGCCATTGAGGCATGCAAGCTTCAAAGTACTAAGGGGGTGTTCCTAGATCAACTTCTTGGATAATGAGCTAATGTCGACAAGAAGCGATCTGTCAAAGGAGGGCCTTAATGAATCCCACATCAGTGACACGGAACGAAGCTAGTAATTGTGATGATGGTGAAAACGATCTGTGAAATATGATTCAGGGTGGCGGTCATGAAAGGATGAAAGATGATGTATGGCAGTGGATGGGACCCAGTTGACACTCTCTGAATGACATCTCTTGAACATATAACGACACTGATGTGATGGATCGGTAGCATTACCCCAAATGTGGATGGTATGGCGAGACCATGGTGAAGGGACCAGTGAATGAAAACAACCCAACCCGATGTTTTTACGGAGGCAAAAGTGTCATGTTCAAGAGCGACTTGCTACCATTAAGCTTTGAGGTTCTCCCAATTTTTCCCCAGTCATTTCTGACCAGTACCTCTTTATTTTTGTCAAGCTTGAGGAGGATAACATATGCTTGTTCTATAACCTGCCCTTCGGGCAAGCCCATCGCTATGTTTTAACGAGCCTAGCGATAGGGAAACTCGTTCTCGTCTAAAGACAAGTTTGTCGCTATTCAATATTTTTAACGAGCCTAGCGACAAAGACAACTCGGTCCTTTTCATTTTTAGAGAGTCTAAAAAGGGTACATAAAGTTAACTCCAAAGGTCCTTTTTCGTCATCTAATCCCTTAAGTCCGAAAAAGTATAAAACAATACAGAAGGGATGAATGTTCGATAGCTTTATCGAGCCGAACTAGACAAGCGCTCGATCTTTTTGTGCAATAATCCCTCAGGTCCAAAAAGATTAAAATCTAGAGGAGGGATAGCTCTTCCGATCCTTTTAACGAGCTGGAAGGCCAAAACTCGGCAAAATTTTCATTTTTTACGAGTCAGTGAAAAGAGCTCAAAGAAGACTCGTGTTTTGAGGAACGAGTGATAAACAGGGATAGCAGCAGATTCCAGGTACAGGTTGGAATTTTCCAATCACGGCAGTGTCACAAGGATGGCTAGGTGAAATCACTCTTCGCAGCTGTTCCTCAAAATAGGTAAACAATCAAGTGGATGTGAATGATCGGCCAAATGAAAAGTGGAGGTGACGGTGCACAAACACAACCAAGGCTTTTATGGCTGATGAATTTACGGTCTCAAATGGTTATTTACCGGTTCATTTTTTCTTGATGAGCTTGAACTCTGGGGGAAGCTTGCTCACATGTGCATTTATTTTTTAACGAGCATGAACTCTTGCTAAAACTGCTCGGTTTTGCGTTTATTTTTTAACGAGCATGAACTTTGCCAAAACTGCTCGTTTTTGCATTTATTTTTTAACGAGCATGAACTTTGCCAAAACTGCTCGTTTATTTTGCATGCCCCCAGCATCATAATAACGCATGTCAAAGGAGGGTGCCCCCCAAGCTTCATTGCATTCAACTTGGTGGTTGGAATGAAGGTTTACCTTTGAATTTTGAAAAGGGGATTTGTTTCATTTTTTAATGAGGTTGACACAATAAAAGAACTATCTTCATGATTTCGTGTTTCATTTTTTAACGAGGTTGACACGAGATAAGAACTGTCCTCGGGGCCCACTGTATTTACAGTATTTCCATTAGGGCGATGATCCATGCTGACAAAATATTTAGGAATCTTCCGAATCCGTTGGATATAGAAGATTTCATATTGTAGGTTTCCACTGTGGCTACTTCCGCCAGATTACCTGCCGGCGGTAGGGCAAAAGTACCCATTAAGGCAGGGTCTTTTAGGAGACCTACTCCAATATTTTGGAGCGATTGATTACTTTCATGGATCATTGTGCTGCTTCCCGTAACTTGAGAACTGTTGGGGAGAAATGTTTGTTGGTCGACGATTGTAAATTTTCCTTGAAAAGGAAATACAATCCTCCTGAAGTAGGTCGACACAACTGCGGCCATGGCATATATCCAGGGTCTTCCCAGTAGGATGTTGTAATCGAGGTTTCCGTCGATTACTTCAACATCAACTTCTACTGTTTTGCCGCCCAGTTCAACTTGCAAGTTACTTAAAATCCCGTATGGAGTGTATGATCGTCCATCAAATGCTTTTAAGGTCGTTGACGATTTCGACAAGGGTGGTGAGCCTAAATTTTTCCAGCAACTTATCGACATAAGACATGTAGATGCCCCCTCATCAATAATTGTTCGATGAACAATTTTGTTGAGGGCTTTCACTTGAATAAGGAAAGCTAGTTGAATTGGTATTTGAGGGTCATATCCTTTATGATCAAAGGCCACAAGATTGGAATCCATTGGGCCAATCCCACCTATGGCTGATAATAAAGCTTGCTCTTGGGAGGTGCAATTTTGCGCTACCTCAAGTGTCGACATAGGGGACGACGATTGGGCCAGGTCCTCTATTATATTATAATCCTGTGTTATTTTTTTACGAGGATTAAATGTCGATTTGTGTACTACTCCCTTTGGCGACTTTATCATTGGTTTAGGAACGATGGGTGGCACAACTTTGGTCAAAGTTGTTGTTGAACTACTAGGTTGTTTATTTGCCTTGTTGTTCGACTGCTTTTGATTCCTGTAATCTTTATTCCTTGTCAAAGCATTATTCTGCTGCTTTGAGGTAGACAACATAAGCACTTGGGATCGGGAAGCATTTTGATTAGCAACCAGATTTTGTCTTGGATTAGGAAACGGATCAGTCAATACTGCTGGGGTTTTTGAACTCTTGAAGAGTTTCTTAACTTCAGCTATATGTGGACAATCTTTCGTCCAATGATCCTCATCGCATATATGACACCCTGTCGGGGGTTTCCCTTTCCTTTTCTTTTTCTTCTTGCCCCCTGGTTGCTTCAGTTGTTTGCCCTTGTCGGTCGACATGGCATTTACTTCTGAGGCAAGAAATTCTTCATTTGCATTTTGACTAGAAATTTTGTGTTTGCCAGTCACGCCATTGCTGGTGTGAGAGTCAGTATTCGATTTAGGAGGGGGAGGAATTGAAAATTCAGGTCTAGGGGCGTCAGGTATTTTGTCGTAGAGCATGCCAGACTGAGTATATACTAAGTCCAGATATTGAGCATGAGCAATGACCTGCTCCTCTGTTACGACTCCCCCCTTGGCCACATCTTCCGTTATAGCCGGAAGTAACGACTTTATAAACCATTCAGCTAACAGCTGATCGGGAACGTAAGTTTTCACCATCCTATGATGACGTCGCCACTCATGTATATGATTAGATATGTGAGTGGCCGTTGTCTGTTTGAAGTTGGTAAGGAGTTCTGTTCCCATTTCATACCTTATCGGTAATTGAAAATGGGTTAAGAAAGTCGTGGCTAAGGAGCTGAAATTGTCGAAAGAGGCTCTTGGCAATTCAATATACCATTTAGCCGCTGGACCTGTCAATGTCCTCTGGAAGAGGCGAAGTCTTATCGAATCATCATTTAGAGTGTTCGATGAACACCACAGATGAAAAGTCATGACGTGATTCGACGGGTCTTCACCTGGATTTCCATTGAATTTAGGAATGTCCGATGGAAGTTTATACGGAATCGATGGCCACCAAGGGGCATAAGCAATTGGATCATTCGTCAGCCGGTTTAGATCTGGTAATTCTAGAGTTGCTACAAAAGGCAACTGTTGGTTCAGATTAGGCGAAGCATACCCAGGATAAGATGGTATCACCTGAGCAATGGGTCTTTGCAGACCAGCATAATGCTGACAACTTTGACAAGGTTGATGGGAAAAACCATTATAGCATGGTTGCCCATTACTTACAAAGACTTGTTGCTTAGGTCCTTGATATGATTGCTGGAATGGAGGTTGTTGAGATTGAAACAGCTCTGGTTGTTGGACCATTTGCTGTCGACCAATACTGGATGATTGACCAAGATTAGGAGTCACAGTACTTTTTTGAGCCTGAGTCGCTCCAGATAAGGAGGCACTACCCTGAGATTGTGATTGAGCAGCTGAGACAAGAGGTTGTTGTATTACAACAGGTAGCGCTTGTACTTGCGACGCATTCGCCATAGCAGGTGTGGTGGGAATATTCGACTCAGGGTGTACTGCTTGCATTGAATATGCAACTCCTGATCGTTGAGGCAGTATTGGTACCCAACTGCTGGATGTAATTCCAGTTTGACCTGATCCTTGTTGTAAACTCTCATATGGTTGTTCTCTAGGAGGGAACAATGAAAGAGCATACTGCCCTCCACATGGTGGAAATCCAATACTTAAAGGGTAATTTGGCCTTTGAAGACACATTGGATCAATTTGTTGAGTTTCAACATAAGAAGTACCAGATGATAATCCGAATGAAGAAATAGGAACTAACCATATTGTCGTCCCTGATTGGACTCCGGCTTGTTGTTGACAATTTGCCGGGACAGATGGTATACCAGCAAACATCGTTGGAGTAGCAGCAGGAGGTTCTGCTGCTGCTGTGTCAGACGACACGGTCCTAGATGTCGACGGTTGTTTAGACATATCTTGTCTATCCAAAATATTTCTTAGCGATTCTACAAGAACTTACGATGCCAAAAGACTAACTTCGAAGATCAACGCAGGAATAGGAGGTGATTATGTTCCGTTTAAAATGAATTTTATATGACGACGCTTTAGACACAACTTGCTTTTTCACTTTTTAAGAGTCGAGAAAAAGCTAAAGATGACTCTAGTCCCCTTCGATGTATTAACGAGCCCGAAGTGACAAATGCTCGGATGGACTTTTTCAGTTATAGAGTTTGAAAAAGGCCAAAAGAAACTACTCTGGAGTTCTAGGCAGAGGGTGTGCCAAACCTTTCGCGAAACCACAGAATACGTTTTACGGTACGAGTGGTCGATCTTCGTGAATGTTGTGTTCACTGCATCGTGATCAGTAGGGCGGCCGACACGGCTTCCTATGGATAAAGGCTTTGTTCCTATAGGGGTCTCCCAATATACGCGACGGTACGCGGGAGCACAAGTCCGTATTAGTGCTATCGTCCCTCAGGAGGAATCACCCACCTTCGTAGAGATCGACAGTCACTATGTTTAACGACGCCGGAACATGTCTCTACCTAGACCTCTACTGTTTTTCGTTATGTTTCAAAGCGTTGTTATGTAAATTCAGTCCGTTTTAGGTTGATCTTGCTTAGCAGTTTGCCTTTATGGATCACCACGTGGTGTATGATACAACTCCTAAATGCAGTCTAAGAATGATAAGCAAGCTTTTTCAATTCTTTCAACTTATGAAAATCTTAACTACTGAGGGAAAAGAAAGACATCATCTTTTCAAACAGATCATAGAGCACACACTGATGCACTTTCCTAAATCGACATGCAAACTGTCAAAATGCACATGCACAATGCAAGTATTTCTTTTCTTCTTCCTTAATGTTGATGTATTACAAAAAGAAAGCTGTTGTAAAATTTTGAATTCAATTTCAAGCGAAAGCAAACAAGTTTTGTCCAATAATCAAAAGAACACCTTAAGATTCACTCGTTTCAACACAAGAAATACTGAAATTCGAACCATATAACGAAAGCAAATGCTCAAGCAGCTATGAACAGCAATAAACTAGCTCTTAGAATCACAACGACACTTTATCACAGGTCTAAATCCAAGAGGCCACAGCAAGACTAGTTCACTTTCGCTACGGGAAACTGTGAATGAAAGTAAGAAATACAATAAGAACAATCACGGTTTCTTCATACAACTGAGGCGGAATGATGGCAAAGAAAGATAGTTTCAGATGGGTATACAGGTTGACAACAGGCTGCAAAACAATACTGAAAACTGGGCAACAGAAGGCAGGGAACCCCAGTTGCACAATGCAAAACTGGTTCAACGCAGGTAGGACACTGTCAGTTTGACATTCAGCGCAAGTAGCCCCTTCGGGACCTGCGTTGCAGCGTAGGTAGCCTTCACTGCAGCTGCACTGAAGAGAAAACTCTCGTCTCTCTCAGGTTCCGGGTCACAGATTGCTCAAAAATCAATGGTTTTTGGCCAAATCAGAGGCTATCAGTCAAGTATACACTAGAGGATGATTAAAGGAAGATGAACACTATCACAAAGAGCTAATAAGTGTTCTTGTGGATCAGCTCTTCAAATCATAAACATGCCCAGAACTGAGCTAGAGTAGATGCCCTCTACTTTGCCTTCGAAGGATTCGAATGCAGTTCGATTTGATACTCCGTTTGTTTAGGAAATGAATAGCAAGAAACACAAGCTACCAACAAGACACGATTCCCCAGTGGAGTCGCCAGTCTGTTGTCCAGTTTTCAGTATTGTTTTGCAGCCTGTTGTCAACCTGTATACCCATCTGAAACTATCTTTCTTTGCCATCATTCCGCCTCAGTTGTATGAAGAAACCGTGATTGTTCTTATTGTATTTCTTACTTTCATTCACAGTTTCCCGTAGCAAAAGTGAACTAGTCTTGCTGTGGCCTCTTGGATCTAGACCTGTGATAAAGTGTCGTTGTGATTCTAAGAGCTAGTTTATTGTTGTTCATAGCTGCTTGAGCATTTGCTTTCGTTATATGGTTCGAATTTCAGTATTTCTTGTGTTGAAACGAGTGAATCTTAAGGTGTTCTTTTGATTATTGGACAAAACTTGTTTGCTTTCACTTGAAATTGAATTCGAAATTATACAACAGCTTTCTTTTTGTAATACATCAACATTAAGGAAGAAGAAAAGAAATACTTGCATTGTGCATGTGCATTTTGACAGTTTGCATGTCGATTTAGGAAAGTGCATCAGTGTGTGCTCTATGATCTGTTTGAAAAGATGATGTCTTTCTTTTCCCTCAGTAGTTAAGATTTTCATAAGTTGAAAGAATTGAAAAAGCTTGCTTATCATTCTTAGACTGCATTTAGGAGTTGTATCATACACCACGTGGTGATCCATAAAGGCAAACTGCTAAGCAAGATCAACCTAAAACGGACTGAATTTACATAACAACGCTTTGAAACATAACGAAAAACAGTAGAGGTCTAGGTAGAGACATGTTCCGGCGTCGTTAAACATAGTGACTGTCGATCTCTACGAAGGTGGGTGATTCCTCCTGAGGGACGATAACACTAATACAGACTTGTGCTCCCGCGTACCGTCACGTATATTGGGAGACCCCTATAGGAACAAAGCCTTTATCCATAGGAAGCCGTGTCGGCTGCCCTACTGATCGCGATGCAGTGAACACAGCATTCACGAAGATCGACCACTCGTACCGTAAAACGTATTCTGTGGTTTCGCGAAAGGTTTGGCACACCCTCTGCCTAGAACTCCAGAGTAGTTTCTTTTGGCCTTTTTCAAACTCTATAACTGAAAAAGTCCATCCGAGCATTTGTCACTTCGGGCTCGTTAATACATCGAAGGGGACTAGAGTCATCTTTAGCTTTTTCTCTCTTTGCCGCTTGCTCCCAGCTCCTTGTCTTCTCACGGGCCCAGCTACACAAGATCCTGCAAACAAGACGAGAAAAGGAAACTACAAGAAGCATGCATTCATAATTGATTCAAGGATTAGCATAAATCAAATACGCAAGTAAGACAATACATCATTGAAACACATGCGAATAGAAGAACCTCAGATGCTTTATTAATGGAAGAAAGTAAGGTTCAGGCGGTGATACAACCATAAGAGGTCCAATCCAGCATCACCTTCCCGATGGAAAGAAATCTCCTCTTCACCTCCCTCAAGCAATCACCCAATACTCTCAACTGTAAACCAACAGCAATTCTTTGCACAAAATTCCGGCCTGTAGATCCCATGGGATGAGATCCTTATATAGAGTTTTGGAGTGAAGATAAGTCAGCTTGATGTGTGACTGTTGTCCTCTTCAACCCCAGTTGTTCTTTAGTTCTTGAGTCCACTCGGAGATTCTACCTTCCACTTGGAGTTTTAGAACCTCTTTACTCATCATTAGGCGAATCTTCTGATCCAAGTGTCAATTTGGAAGCTTCCTGGGCACTGACACATTGAGGAAAGATTCCTCCACATGTCCAAACTCGCTCAGCGCAGGTAGCCTTTGATGAAGTTGACATTCAGTGCAGGTACACCATGGAGCAGTTGACATTCAGCGCAGATGCTCAGTGGAGCAGCTGGTTTGATCCAAAATTGACCTGTTTTTGAGTGTTTTTCAGTGGAGAACTGATCTGAAGTGTTGTGGTTTGTTGACCTTGTTCCTCTAGGGGTAGGAACAACATGTTTAGGGACTTTGGATCCCTCAGATTATTGACATTTCATGCTCTATGCTGTAAGGCACAAAAATGTCTATAACACCATGGGTTATCATAAACCTGGAGCTTAAAAACTACTATTAGTAATTTATAAAAATTAATAATTGATTTTTATTTTATTTTTTTATTTTAACCAAGTTAAAATGTTTAAGTGACATTAAATTACAAGATCCATTTTTACTCTTGATCTACCAACCCTCAAGAGGGATCAAATATTTTTTCACTTTATGTTAGTTTGCATATCACGATATTTGATCAGAGTAAAGATGGATCTATGCTAGTTTAATCCCCCCTTTAAATACGGGGCATTCCATGTGAATGCCATGGGTCAATACCATGTGCCATCTTTATTTTTATTAATACCAATATTAGGGTTAATAATGTTTTTTGCATGGTATTAATAATAATTTGGCCCATAGGTTTCACCTAAATATAACACATTTTTTGAGCGTCTGTAAATATAAGGTGGCTTATGGAGTAAATATAAAAATGTTTTATTTATTTACTATACCTCTCGTTTATTTATATTTTTATTAATTTACCATACCTCTTTTATAAATATGGTATTTGGCCCATAGGATTCAATTAAATAGAACCTCTTTTTTGAGCCTTCTTAAATAGAAAGAGGGTTATGGACTAAATATATAAATAGGTTTTATTTATTTACCATACCTCCACTTTATTTTTATTTTTATTTATTTACATGCCTGCGTGTTCATAAATATAAGGTATGGAGTAAATATAAGAAAATGTTTTATTTATTTACCATACCTCTCATTTATTTATGTTTTTATTAATTTACCTTACCTCTTTTATAAATATGGTAGTTTTTTTTTTTTCTATGTTAGGACTAAACTAAGCACCCACGGGGAATTGAACCGGTGACCTATCCCAAGGAGTGCCTTAACAGCGCACCCATTCACCGTCAATCCAAAGCCCTGTGGGCACCTCTTTTATAAATATGGTAGTTGGCCCATAGGATTCACTTAAATGAAACCTAGCCTTCTTAAATAGAAAGAGGGTTATGGACTAAATATAAAAAAAGGTTTTATTTATTTACCATACCTCTAGTTTATTTGTATTTTTATTTATTTACCATACCTTTGGAGTAAGTATAAAAAGAGCTTTTATTTATTTACCATACCTCCACTGTATTTATATTTTTATTTATAGCTATCATAAATACATTTTGTTGAAAATGAGGGCGAATGGAAGATTGTAACTCCTAATTTAAGGGCTAAATTTACTTTCTTTACCCTCTCCCTTAAAATAAGGTGGGCTAACCTCCATACCTAATTTTTTTATAAAATAAATTTGAGGCGATTTGTAACAATGTTCTATGATACAAAATATTCGCCCAATAAAAATATAAAACCCCTTAATTTAGCCCAAGGGCGAAAATTCGCCCTTAAAATTTTCCATGAACATACTTCTTAAGCAAAGATACATGGAAAAGATCATGGACTTTCACTGTTGGAGGCAGTGCAAGTTGATAGGCTACTAGCCCAATCCTGTCAATGATACTGAAGGGTCCACAAAACCGTAGTGCCAGCTTAGCACATGATCCAATCCACAAGCATCTCTTCTTTGGTTTGATCCACAAGTAAACCTATTCCCTTAACTAGAACTCCTTGAACAACCTGTTCTGATTTGCATAGCTTTTCTGCCTATCCTATGTTGGATTTAGATTCTTCTTGATCACCTGCATCTCTTGTTCCATGTCTACCAACATACGTAGTCCAATAAATACTCTGCTAACCAGATCACTCCAGCTGATGGGAGTGTTACAACTCCGCCCATACAATGCCTCAAAAGGACTCATCCTCAATGACTCCTAATAATTGTTGTTGTATGTGAACTCTACCAAAGGGAGATACTCTTCCCACTTTTGCTACTAATGCATCACATACATCCTCAACATGTCCTCCAATATCCTATTGACCCTCTCGATCTATCCATCTATCTGCAGATAATAAGATGTGATAAAGGCCAACTCTATGCCTAGACCTGCAAATAATTCCTTCCAAAATTTGGAAGTGAACTTCGCATCCTTGTTTGACACAATTTTCTTTGAAACACCATGTAGTCTAACAACATCTCTGATGAATACCTATGCCACATCTCTAGTTGAGAATGTAGACTTCACCAAAATGAAGTGTGCAACCTTTGTTAATCTATCCACAATGACCATAACGAAATCATGTTTTTTCACTATCTTTGGAAAACCTGTGATGAAATTTATGGAAATGACCTCCCATTTTCACTCTAGAATCTTGATTGGCTATAGAAGTCCACCTGGATGTTTCCACTCTCCTTTCACTCGTTAGCAGTTGAAACACCTCACCACAAACTCTGCTACATCCCTCTTCAAATTTAGCTAATAGAAGAACCTCTTCACCGTTGTCAGTGTCTTCTGATAACCTAGGTGACGTGAATAAGGTTTCACATGAAACTCCCTCAATATCACCTTCTTGAGCTCATTGTTATCGAGTACATATATCTTGTCTTAGAACCTAACCAATCCATCCACTGTAATAAAATAATCAATACCCTATGCACCTGCACCTACACCTATACTTGTACCTATACATGTGTCTGTACCTATACTTCCACCTGTACTTGTACCACTACATGTACCTATACCTAAAATATCACTTGTACTTATACCAATACCCTGCTACAACCTGTGCACAATCTCCATATACATGACATCTTGATGAACTGCTTGCAAGGTCCTATCCTATAAGTCTATCCCATATGCACTCATAGCTGCCAAGTGATGTACTTGTACTCATCTTCGGAGAGCATCTGCCACCCTGTTCTCTTTACCTTTGATGTACCTTGTCTCGAAATCAAACTCATTGATCGTGGCCAACAATCTAGCCTACCTAGCGTTTAGATTCAACTGATCAAACAAATACCTCAACCCAATATGATCACTCATCAGTACAAACCTCCTGCCAAGAAGATAGTGCCTCCACATTTTCAATGCATGTATGATCGTTGCTAATTCAATATCATGTGTCAGGTAGTTCTACTCATGCTCATTTAGTTTTTGAGACTCATAGCATACTGCATGTCCATCTTGCATAAGGAATCCACCAAGTCCTCTCTTACAAGCATATGTGCATACCACAAACTCTTTTTCCAGATTTGCAATATGTAACATTGGTGCATGTGTCAACAACTGCTTAAGCTACTCAAAGCTAGCCTCACACTTCTCTGTCCATTCGAACTTATTACCTTTTCTTTGCAATGATGTTATAGGATAAGCAATCTACGAGAATTTCTTGATGAACCTCTTATAATGGCCTACCAGACCCATGAAAGATCTCACCTCATCCACACTCTTAGGAGCTACCCACTTCGTGATGGATCTTATCTTCTTTGGATCTATGCAATTATCTCCTTGAAGATAACATGTCCCAAGTAATGTACCTTAGTCTGAAAGAAACTACACTTTCTAAGCTTAGCATATAATTGATGCTCTCGCAACAACCTAAACATTGTTGTTAAGTGCTCAACATGCTCTTCCTCATTTTTAGAATATACCAATATATCATCAATGAACACAATAACAAACTTATCCAAATATGGATGCAACACACGATTCATTAAGCACATAGATGTAGTTGGAGCACTAGTTAAGCCAAATGGAACAACAACAAACTCATAATCCCATACTTGGTCATGAACATAGTCTTGTAAATGTCCTCCTCTTTGATGCGTACCTGATGGTATCTAGATCTTAGATCAATCTTCGAGAACACTGTTGCTCCCTTCAGCTGATCTAATAACTCATCAATCCTTGGCAAAGGGTACCTATTCTTAATGGTCACTTTGTTCAAATGCCTGTAGTTAATGCATAATTTGAGAGTAACATCATTCTTCTTCATGAACAAGATTGGTGCACCCTAAGGTGATACACTTGGCATAATGTATCCCTTGTCTAACATTTCCTTTAACTGCAACTTTAGCTCAACCAACTCAGGTGTGCTCATCCTGTAAGGTGCTTTCAATGATGGAGCTACCCTTGGCACTAACTTAATAGAAAAGTATACCTCCATGTGAGGTGGCAACTATGTAATGTCTTCAGGAAATACATCCTGAAACTGCTACAAAACTGGGTACCTGTTCAACACATATGCATCCTCAACCTCCTTACCCTTATCGCTAGAAATATGTACTGCAAATAACATACACCCTTTCCTACAGCTACACTTTTCTTGCATAACTATCACCATCCTAACTAATGTGGCTTTCTTCTTACCCTGCAAGACTCTTAGTTCTCCATTCTCATCAACACATTCAATAGCTTTTTCACAAAAGTCTACCTTGGTTCTATGAAGATACAACCAATCCATGCCCAATAACATATTGTATGGTCCCAAAGGTAATACATTTAGATGTGTTATGGTAGGCATAACATTCAAGTCAAATGCACAATCTCTTACCCAATGATGAACTCGCTTCTTTGTACCTGTAGCCAACTACACTAGCCAAGACTTTGCATGCAATTCCTTACTCAACCACACTTATCCACCAAGTAAGGACTAACATAGCTATAATTACCTCCAAGGTCAGTCAAAATAGAAATAACTTGATCAAAAAGCTTACTGTCCATCTCAATGATAGATTCATGGTGTCCGTCCTTCCTGTTGTCCACAGCTGCATAAATATGAGGAATACTCTGACCAAAATCCCCAATGGTCTGAACCTCTTGTGAACTATATATTTGAGGCCTACCACCCTAATTTTGTGGAAAATATCTCTTATGGTGCTCCTTACCACATGTCCAACACTCCAACTGACTAGTGCCCTCACTTTATGTTGTTGATACTGCTATGACCCATGTCCTTGTCTAGCTGCATTAAATCTCTTTTGCAGTGCCACCTTCTCTTTCTCATCTGCATGCCAAGGCCTTGCCTTCTTAGGCTGCCATTTACCTTTGCCTTTGTCATTTCCTTTCCATCCATGATGAGATTCATTCTTACACTTTGAATGTTCATAGAAATGCTTCAGTTTCCCAATAACTTACTCAAGTGACTGAGGCTCATCATACTCAATCTTATCTCTAAATGCTAATGGAAAACCACTGACAAATATTTGAACTTTAGCCTTCTCATTAGTAAGATACGATACATACCTCAATAGCTCCAGAAACTTGGTCATGTAGTCTTCATCTATCATTGATCCCATCTTTAGTTCATAAAATTCCTTAGTTGTATTGTCCTAGTACCTTTCTGACAAGTACTTCTTCCTAAAAAGCCTCTTGAACTCCTGCCAACTCAAATCATTTGTCTTGATGTCTCTAACCCGCTACACATCTTCCTACAAAATGTTTGCTTTACCTTTCAAGCTGAAGATAGCTACTATGGCCTTCATGTTATCTATGTACTCATGCAACTCAAATAATTTGTTCATTCCAAGAATCCAAGCCTCTACATCTTCCGCCTTCTTCACACCTCCATCAAAAGTAGGTGGTTTTTCTTTTTAAAACTCATATGGAAAGTATCCCATATAATTCCTCATGTAAGGATGATAGTGATGGCAATCATGATGTCTATTAGAAATAGAACTAGAATAGTACCAATGCTCATCTCCCCTCCTATCTAGAGTGTCCATCAACCTGCCATCTCTTACTGTGTCAGATCTATCTAACCTATGTCTACCAGGAGACCTACTTCCATATGCCCCATTAGTTTCATCCCCATGTCCATGGTTGATCTGAAGTGACCCTGTCGCTATAAGTTTAAAAAAATTCTGAAGAAGTATAGCATTAACCTCTGCTTGCTTCTCTTGTTCCTGTATGATCCGATCATTATTTGCCTTAAAAATCCTTATCTCTTCCTTCAAACTTCTCAGTGTAACTACCAAATCAGAAGAGTTCCCAACACCATACTACTCTTCGGATTCATAGGGAGAGTCTTTGTAGTCAACCATCTTGCTAACCAATTGATCTCTTTCTCGCAATGCATAATATGTCAGATAAACCAAATCACAATAAACCAATGACCTCATTATAGCTCAGGGAGGATACCTTATTTGAAATATCACCAAATCAGCGTGATACATGTATAACATAATCATAATAACATATAGACATATGCAAATAAATGTATCAACACATAAACATCACTCTAGCTAGGGTCCAACCATCAATGCAAGGCCATATCAACATTGCATGCTATGACCTCATGCATGAAAACAACCATTACTCCATCTTACACATTGCCGCATGCAACCAACAACATGCATAAGCGATGCTTAATCAACTACACATACACATAAATGCATGTAGTGGAACATAAGTGATCAATTCTTGTAATCAACCTACAATACTGATACATGTAATTGCATATTCCAAAATGTATCCTAACATACAAAGATGTAAGTAGCTTACATAAAATCATAATGTAGGTGACATATAATCCATATGCAACCAGTCACATACTCATAACAAATATACTTCACGAAATCAATATCAAATTCTCCATGACAATCCTTACTTCAACCATAATCTATCAGTAAAAAAATGCTACAAGCACATGGAATGTATGTGTAAGAGACACACATGCAACTGACTTGCATTCATGACCAACACACATCTCCCCTAGTTCGAGAGTTCAACCATGCTCTGATACCACTTTGTAACACCCTCTTCCCACATCCACCCAAGTAACCATGCCAACCAGTGTAAACACAAGACGAGAGGCTACTGTGATCATATTCAACCTACTATGTGACCTTAAGGAAGTGGAATAGATAGAACATCACACATAGTAATCCAACATCATCAACAAAACCCTCAGGAGACAAGCCAGCCACTCAAACAACCTGTCCCTAGGTCCCACTGCTGTTATGGATCTCTTAGGCCATAGTCACTCTCATTCTATGGGAAAGGGAGTGACCAGCAAACCAAAGTCACTCTCATAGGCTTGCCTGCCAGCAACTAGAGACCAAAATTTTCAGTTTTGTGCTAGCAACCCTGGGATTTAAGCCACTTTTTAGGCCCAAAGTCCATGCCACTGCCCAGAATGGAGTGATAGCTTGAAATCAATAAAAATACAAGGAAACAATGATGTAAAAGAAATAAGTCGAACAAGACATTTATTAGATCCCTACTAGCCATGCCAGGCATTTCGTCAAACATATCATAAACATGTAACCTATAGGTGTAAACAACATAAGTAAGTGTAGGGATCTCATACTTATCTTAGAATCATTATGAACCATTTTTCCCTCGTGTCATTTGCTGCATTATCATCTATTAGGCTATAAATACACTATCCATTCATTTACAAGTAAAAACATGATGCTGAGCCATACATAGTTGTTGTCATAAAATATACATATAACCAACATAATAGGAACAAAATTACCATAAACATATCAGTCATCAAATCCACATATACCTCAATACATTGCACATGGAAATCAAGGGAATGAATTTCTCATTGATGAATGCAATAAACCAATTGGAGATGGGACTACCACGTTCCACCGACCATAGAATGGTTGAGCCAAAACTCTCTTCATCCATTTACCCCTGTGCCATATTCCAAGCATGAATGTGGGACTCAAACCAAAAGAACCAACGAGGGCATACCAAGGCTAAACCACCTCAACCTCATTAACAGAAACCAAGCTTTAATGCAATCCATCCCAGATTACTAGGCCAACACAATTAACACATCATAACAGGATTTACCGTGATCTCCACATGATCACTAGGCCAAACAAGCATGGATGCCATTAGATTTCTCCACCTACACTGTGAGGTTTTTTCCTGTCTCATAGTCTCTTAGGCTTTACCACAATCTAAACCTGGATCACTAGGCCCACTCTCTAGGCTATACCGCATATCCCAAACTCGGGATTACTAAGCCCAACGGAGAGCTAACTACCTCTTGGCTTTACTGTATATCTTGCCATTCACCAGTAAGGATTCTTAGGCCCACCGAGGCAACACAATCCTGGCTTTACCGCAACCCACAATCTAGCTCAAGTGTCACTACGCCAGTGGCTTTACCGTGATCCACAGTCTGGTTTAGATGTGCTTTATGATTTGGAGATCCACCCCACTCAGCTTCGAATCCATCCGACAATCCAGCTCAACCAAAACATGAGAACCCCATTACACCATGGCTATCCGGAAATCACAAGGATAGGTTGAAAACATTGTTACACCTAGCTAAACCCATGCCATGACAAAAAAGAACCACATGCAATGCCATGCATGCCAAATCTAGCAAGGACAACACACATGCAAGTTGATACCTACAATGAAGTCTGTTGTAGATGCTTGATCCTGCCTTTCCCTGCTTCATCTTTGCTTCATCTTGCCTTCTTTTCCTTTCTTGTTCCAATGAAAAAATTGCTCCAAGAAATTCTAAGTGTCCAAGAATGAGAGAGAGAGAGAATAATGAGAGAGCTCCAAAACTCAACTAACAAAAGGTTACCAATTGATCCTCATAAGCCTTTTTATGAATTAAGCCTCTATTTTCTTCATTTTCCATTATTTTCCTTCAATTTCCTCCTCACATGCAACCTGTGACCTTTCATCTCCCTTTTCTCCTAATTTCCATTATTTTCGTAAATAATTGTGCCAAAAATTCCATTTTTCCTTTCCAAAGCCTTAGTCATTGCCTTTGCTAATTTCCTTATCCATAATAAACCAAATGAACACCCCTTAGGATGTCTCACCCAACATTCAGCTTGGAATAAGTGTCCCATCGATCGCGGTTATTGTTTTTAACTTTTATTTCATGGAATTTTCATCAGGGCTATTACAGGTATTACATGTTTATTGTGTTAGCTTAGTGATTTGGTGTGGATTGTGGTAAAGCCTATCTATTGATGAGGGTGAGGTGGTTTAACCTTGGGATGCCCTTGTTGGTTCTTTTGGTTTGAGTCCCACATTCGTGCTTGGAATATGGCATAAGGGTGAATGGCTGAAGAGAGAATTGGCTCAATCATTCTATGGTTGGGTGGAACATGGTAGTCCCAACTCGGGTTGGATTTTGCATTCATTGATAAGAGGTTCTTTCCTTGATACTTATTGTGTAAATGTATTGGTTTATATGTGGATTCTATGGTTGATGTACCCTTGATATCTATTTGGTTATTATGTTGGTTATAAACATTTTTTATGACATTGATGATGTATGGCTCTCCTCATGTTTTTGTTTGTAAATGAATGAATAATGTATCTATGACCTAATAGATGATATTGCAGCTAATGACATAAGGGATCAATGATTCTTAGTGATTCTCAGATAAGTATGAGACTCTTATGCTGAGATACATTGTTTACACTTGTAGATTACATATTTGTGACATGTTTGACGACATGCCTGTCATGACTAGTAGGGGTCTATTCTAGACCTTGTCCTTGTTTTTGAAAATGCATCATTGTTATGTTGTGTAAATTCATTTCTGAAAGTGTCATTAAGTTTTGGCTAGTGCCCTGGGCTCTGGGCTTGAAAAAGTGGCTCAAATCCCAGAGACGTAGGCACAACACTAGGCAGAAAATTCCTTGGATGCATGCATACCCATGTTGTGGTAGCGTCCAGAGCCTCCTGGAAACATGCTTGTCCATATCAAGGGACTTTCTAGGGGTTTAATGGTCTAAAAATTTAGTTGATATCGGGGGTTGGCTACCTGAGTGGTTGGGATGGCTCTTGGGAGTTATGTTGTTGACCTGGAAGGTCTGTATGGTGTGTTTCCATCGATTCTACTTCCTTAAGGTCACCTAGGAGGTTGAATCCCATCATAGTAGCCTCTTGTCACATGTTTACCCTGGTTGGCTGGTTACTTAGGTAGATGTGAGAGGAGTGTGTTACGGTATATCTTCTTGGGACACTCCATTAAAAAAGGATTAACAGGGTTAGGTGTTAATATTCGAGTTAGAAATCCAATCAAACTAAAATATAGATGATAATTGGGGATGTTATTTTTGAATGGAAAAGTGTCCTTGTTACAAATATTTTTGCATTTCTTATGATTTAGAACCCCCATGCTATGATGAAGGGTTAAAGTTTGAAATATTTATTTTCTTTGTCTATATATTTCTTCCTTAAAGCAACTTCAATTGAATTCCCTTGTCATTTTGATTTCGACCATATAAGTCCTTCGATTTAGACCTAGCCCTAATTTCTAAAGGGATAGTGAGGTTTATGCTTATTTCGATATTTTATTTACATAATCTACATCTTCTAAGGCTCTATAGCTTTATTTTTTAAGAAAATTCCAAGTTATGGTGATATTATTGAGCAGAAGCCAAATGAAAATTTCGACTTTTGCAGGTAACATATATTTCCAAAGTGCTTTCCACCACCAACATCAAGGCTTGGAAAGCCTTCAATGGTCAAAATGTTGTAGCTAATAATAGAAGGATTTCATTCACTTGTTCGTTAATAAAAATAGTCTAGTTTGGAAGAGCAAGAGTTATAGATCACTCTTACATGCAAAATACTAACTAGTTAAGCTCGGTTAAACTGCAAAATAGGACTAAAAGTCAATTAACAAGGGACGGAAAAATAAATGTGGCATTTAACTACTACAAAATAGGGAGGAAGTGTGTACTCACTATAGGAAGGTATAGGCATGAAGTAGTATGAATTTATGGAGTGGAATTATCCTTGTTATCCAAAGGTTAAAAGAGAATTTATACAATTATGTTCCTAGAAAGAGCTTCGATCAAAGTAGGGGCCATAAATATGTATGCACTTGTACTCCAAATTAAGCTCATTTGAAAAGAGGGTGGAACCTAAACCTAAGTGGAAGGCCCAAAATTTATTTAGAATCAAAGGGTGACTCTTTCATCCTAAGGTGAATACTTCTAGATCTATCTTGGGCATTATTTACTATGAAATACTAGCCAAGTAAAGTAGAAGAAAGTAGTTTTATAGATATATCCCCATCCATCATAATCTCTCGATAAAGAAGCATTAATAAATAGAGGGTGTCCATCAATATTTTATGGCTAATTTTATAGAGGGGTTGGCCAACCCCTTATGGCTAATGAATTGCAAGCAATTATCAAGAAAGAGGAGGGAAGAATAATTTAAATGATTTTTAGGGGAGTTCATTTCACACTTGTGAACATCATACAATGAGATCCCTTCTTCAAAAAACCACATAGATGCCAAGTAGACAACCAAAAAGTAGTTCACTCATTAAATGCACCATACATTCCATCAAATTTAGTAAATGAGGTTCAAAGCATTGTGAATCTATGATATTGCGTTTTGGAGCAAAAGATTGTTAAAAAACAAGAAACCAGAGGATCCACCACTAATTGCTATACCATCAAGGTTTTTATTCAAGAGGAAATATTGAAGAATGTTTTCATGGTTACTTATGACAAGCCCGAGAAAAAGGAGTCTAAAGTATAAATTTAAAATGATCATTCCAAATGTTGGAGGCTTTTAGCTTGGACAATGAGAATAAAGTAGCTAATATACCATGTTTAATTAATAGAAAGGGAAATGTTTTCTTAAAGTCTCCTTAGAAATCATAAGATTCAATAATACAATGGAAAGTGTGATTCATTTTTTGAGTTGGTAGTAGTCAATATGTCGGTGTACTAGGTTTAAGAGACAATTATGGATACAAGGATCTTGAGTTTTGTTATTGATATGGTATAGGTAGAGATTATTACCCCCTTCTTGTTGTCCTCCATCCTTTTACCCTGGTCTAGCATTTGCTTCAAAGAAGCTTGGAATTTTTTGTTTTGTTGTTGTTTTGGAATACCTCTTAAGGTAGTTTCTTTCTACCTAAATGATTTTCTATAAACAAAAAATATTTTAAAGTTATTATTGTCCAAAATAAATTTAGTGTCATGGTATTTTTATATATTTTAAGGCTAGAACACAAATTCAACTAAGTATAGCACATCTCTTAAATAAAAAAGACAAAGAAGATATTATCAACTTAAATTAGAAAGAAATGGTAAAAAGCATAAAGAAGATGAAATGAAGAATAATAATGTTGTTCATAATATTTTTAATAATTGATTATTAATGGCCATTTAATTATACAATATTAAAATAAAAAAGAGTTTTGTGAAAGAGAAGACAAAAAAAGGAATTATTAATTTAAGTTAAAAGAAAATAATAAGAACTTAGAGAGAATGAAATGACAAATAATAATGGTCGTAGTCTAAAAAGGTCTCATTTTTGGGTGAAAAGCAATGGAAATTTTGCAATTAGACATCATTTTTGATAAAATGTTTATAGTAAATATATTTTTATTTTATTATATCATTATTTTATTTTGTATTAGTTAAAGATATAATTTATTATTATTATTTTACAATAAAATTCAATAAATAAAAAATAGATTAATTCAAAAATGTGTCAATTGCATTTATTTGTAATAGTTGAAAGCAAGGAATGTTATCCTCAATATCCATATTTAATTTTTAAAAATAACCTAATAAATTTATAATTTCAATTTTTACTATTAAATTTAAATGATCCCTCAATGTAAAATCTAAATTCAAAATGAATTTAAATTTATTATAGTATTTATTAAAAAAAGTAGGTGTATAATGACAAACCCATAACATACAAGAAATGATCAAATTGTTAAAGGTATTAATAAAAGTATAAATGATGCAATCAAAAACACCCTGCAAAGTGGTGATCCAAAGATTTCTTGAGAGGTTACCCATCCCAGATCGCCTCTCACTCAAGTGTGCTTCTGTGAATTTTTCCCCACAATCTAGCCCACTTAGCTTGCTACCCTATTTGCAAAACCTTAGCAAATATTGTGCCTCATAGGATAGCAAGGTAAGTAAGTTTGATTATGGGGAAAATTCCAATATCCTCGATAGTAAATGCACTACAAAAACCCATCAATACTTAAATATAATTTAACTAACTCATAACAAATAAATTTAAATTTCCATTCTATTCCCATAACACAATAAAATTAACTAGATCAATTTCCATTCTATTCCCATGATATATTAAAATTAAAAAAACACGCACACAAAAAAAAAACATGACATATGTACTCTCTTTTTATTTAAATGAACAGACTATTTTCTTCTGCTGAAAAAATAATAATAATAAAATTAAGTAGCTCTTTGTAGCCAGAGATCTTTCCATCATTCTATCCTAATTGTACACCGTGCAAAACACAGAGTATTCGTTCAACTAGCTCTAGAGATTGCTTCTTCGATTGAACTCAAGTTTTTGTAAGTTTTGAAGCCCTGCAAGAAGAGACCAAGGGTTGTCCCGATAGTTTACACTAGGCCATTCCAAAGAAAACTCTCGGCACTCCCGTTCTTTAATTCAACTCATGTTTTTATAAGCTTTGCAGCAGTGCATGAAGAGACCGAGGGTTGTTTCGACTCGACCGGTTACACCAGGCAAGGTTTTGGTTTTTTTAATGGTATATTACATAATATAGTAATTTTATTAATTTAAATAGTTATATTAAAGAATTATATGATGGGAAAAGCCCCAAGTCTTTTGTCTAAATTTTTTATTTTAATTAAATTAAAAAGAAAGTACACGTCAAACTTAACAATCACCAATCACTAATCGTTATTAAGATTGCCTACGCCCTATATATATAACACGTTTACACGTACGAAACAGCTTTTCATATCGAAGATAATCCGTTTTGAGTGTGCTGCTTTCTTACTCTGTGTGAATCGCCACAGCGACAACCGTCGAGATATAGGTTTTTGTCCAACGTGACCTCTTCTGGCTCGTGGTAGCAACCCACCATGGGATCTCCGGCGGTTCCGCAGCAGAAGAGACCGAGAGGAAGACCTGGTAAGGTGGTGGATCCCACCACGACATCTCCCGCAGGTCCGCTGCAGAAGAGACGGAGGGGCAGACCTAGGAAGGTGCTGGTTCCCAGCGTCGGGGCCGGCGGTCGTGCCGTGCAGGGGAACACACACAAAGAGGTGGCGTTCGGCTTTGGCGGCGGTATTGGGGTGACGCAGGGAAGAGTTCTCTCTGAGTCTGGCATGCCCACGTACAGAAGCCAACATGTTCCTGCTTCAGTGCGAGGTGATTGCTTTTAACGTTGTACCAGTCGTGGCCATTAAAAATAGTATTTCCATGCATATCTTGCTTTATTCCTATTATAAATATTCAGTGCAAAATTTAGATTAATATATCAAATAGTCCGGATTTTTGTAAATGAAGGTTTCAAATTAATTGTTTACTTTCACTGGAACCTAGATTATTATGATCAATCACTGTGATTCCGCACATAAAAGTTTTATTCACCAATTTGATATTCCATTAATTGATGTTTGAATTTACTTAGATTATTATTATTAGGGAGTAACAGTAAGTTGGATGGGATCCACAACCTTGGTGATAAAATGTTTTTTTGTAACTGCAGAAATCAGGGTAAGCTTGACAGAGACTGCTCTTATACCATGACAGAGAGAGAGCGGAGACACTCAAAACACATAACACAGAAAACACAACTTAGTTTCATTTTCTGTTTAATCATGTATTTATACACATCAAGAGAAAGCTCTGGAGATTCCGACGGTGGCTTCCTAAAGAAGCTTCCCCCATTGTCAACGTATCCGCCGACTTCTAGAACCTGTACTTTGAACATCAGCTGTATTATCTAGATTAATCTAGCTACTGCAGTAATAGAGAGTAGTTGGAATTAATACCTTCCAACACTCCCCCTTAATTCCAACTATATAACAAACACACTATAAGACACTATACTCTTAATTGACATGCCTGCTGGTCTAAGTCTCAGCTAGGCTTACAACAAAACATTTCATTTTTGCCTTCTTATTAAAGGGTCCATGCTTGTTCCTTTTCCTTTGCTGGTGCAGTTTCATCTTCACCTTTCTTGTCATAAGATAGTGATTGAGTTTCTCCTTTCTTGATTGCAAGTTAACATTCTTTGTATTCAACCTTGCTTCACGTTCCTTCATGCTTGCAATTTCTTCAAGTTTTGTTGCTTCTTCCTGATTGTCAATATCTGCACACTAAAAAACAATGTTAGATTCAGAAACATATATATTTTTGTCATCGTGCTCTTTGAAAAAAGCTTTGCTTCCTTCATTTTTCTTTGCTGACATAGTTGGTTGATTCATGTCTTCAACCTCTTTCGCCAATTCTGTTACTGCAAACATGTTGTCCTGCATTTAATTTGTGTATGGAGGTAGGCAACTCTTCTCACCAAACAACAACTCATCAATAAGATGCTTTTCTTGCATCATATTTAACCACTCATCATGGGATACATAATTGTCATCAAATTTGACTTCATAATTTTCTGCATCACAGGTAATTTCCTTACTATCACATGCTACGCTATTGTCAGTTAAAGACATACTTTCAGCCTTAATCCCAGCTATGATACTTTCAACACAATCACTTTTAGCTACAACACCTTCATCAACTTTAGCTTTCTCACTACGCTCCATACTGTATTTCATTTCAAAAATATCCCAAAATATTTTTGCATCACGTATTTCACCAAATTCATACAAAATATTTTCATCTAAAGCTGATATGATGAGAAACAATGCTATTGCATTTCTACACTTATCATCCAAATTCATAGAAGTTTTTTCGACAAATTTCCATAAATCTATTGAACCAAGCAATCCTGCCATTTTAATTGCCCAAAGCTTAAAATTTTTACCTGAGAAAATTGGCAGAACTTGCATTAATCATTTCAGTATTGCACCAGTGTCTTCAAATTCTTCTATCTGATTCAAATCTTCTTATGCAACTATTGCCATTTCATTCTTTCTCCTCACTTGTTTAAATTCTCTTCGAGTCCTCTGTTGACCCATCACTCTACTATAGAGTCAACAAAAACAAACTTTAGCTCCTCAAGACACCAAACTTTGCGTGGCCTTCACACCATTGAGCCCTCACAGCTCCACAAGGTTGTAACCCTCGGCAGCTTCCACAAAGCCTTTACACACTGATCACACGCTCAGCTTATCGCAATAGACTCACCGCTCACTAGATCAAAACCAACTCGGTTGCCACAACACGCATTGGTTTCCAGACCAACAGTTCGACTCCCCATAGACGCACAAAACATGACCTCTTCATGCCACAACTAAACAGGCCACTCACAGTACCATAGTCATTGGTCACTCAAACTAGTCTCCTATGGATCTTGCAAGGCACTACCTTGAAACCAGAATGGGTCATCATTGTTGCCGCAAATGAACTCTTACAAATGCAATTTGGTGGCACCTTCACTAATGCAAGATCATGCCCAAAAACTCATAACAACACCCTCGGCTAACAACAACAACCACACGATGATCCACTCATAGATTACAGAAAGGTTTGGCCTCCACCAACAACAACCTTCACTTGTATCACACAGAATTAGCAATTGAATATTTCATCAATGAAAGAGTGCCTCCACACAGGCTGGACATCAGCATACAATATCGCTCAACGCAAGCTCTTCAGTAGCTAACAATTGGCTCTCAATGATGGCACTCTCCAACAACGCCAAACAGAACAGCGGGCACTCAATCTCTTTGGCAACTAGATCCATGCTCACACACAATCCACAACACAGTTACACAAAAAACTTCTTTTAACACAACTACAGATGATGTGATCCACAGCAGGCACAAACAACTTCACTAGATCCTTACTATCACATGCTACGCTATTGTCAGTTAAAGACATACTTTCAGCCTTAATCCCAGCTATGATACTTTCAACACAATCACTTTTAGCTACAACACCTTCATCAACTTTAGCTTTCTCACTACCCTCCATACTGTATTTCATTTCAAAAATATCCCAAAATATTTTTGCATCACGTATTTCACCAAATTCATACAAAATATTTTCATCTAAAGCTGATATGATGAGAAACAATGCTATTGCATTTCTACACTTATCATCCAAATTCATAGAAATTTTTTGGACAAATTTCCATAAATCTATTGAACCAAGCAATCCTGCCATTTTAATTGCCCAAAGCTTAAAATTTTTACCTGAGAAAATTGGCAGAACTTGCATTAATCGTTTCAGTATTGCACCAGTGTCTTCAAATTCTTCTATCTGATTCAAATCTTCTTCTGCAACTATTGCCATTTCATTCTTTCTCCTCACTTGTTTAAATTCTCTCCGAGTCCTCTGTTGACCCATCACTCTACTATAGAGTCAACAAAAACAAACTTTAGCTCCTCAAGACACCAAACTTTGCGTGGCCTTCACACCATTGAGCCCTCACAGCTAAACAAGGTTGTAACCCTCGGCAGCTTCCACAAAGCCTTTACACCACTGATCACACGCTCAGCTTATCGCAATAGACTCACCGCTCACTAGATCAAAACCGACTCGGTTGCCACAACACGCATTGGTTTCCAGACCAACAGTTCGACTCCCCATAGACGCACAAAACATGACCTCTTCATGCCACAACTAAACAGGCCACTCACAGTACCATAGTCATTGGTCACTCAAACTAGTCTCCTATGGATCTTGCAAGGCACTACCTTGAAACCAGAATGGGTCATCATTGTTGCCGCAAATGAACTCTTACAAATGCAATTTGGTGGCACCTTCACTAATGCAAGATCATGCCCAAAAACTCATAACAACACCCTCGGCTAACAACAACAACCACACGATGATCCACTCATAGATTACAGAAAGGTTTGGCCTCCACCAACAACGACCTTCACTTGTATCACACAGAATTAGCAATTGAAAATTTCATCAATGAAAGAGTGCCTCCACACAGGCTGGACATCAGCATACAATGTCGCTCAACGCAAGCTCTTCAGTAGCTAACAATTGGCTCTCAATGATGGCACTCTCCAACAACGCCAAACAGAACAGCGGGCACTCAATCCCTTTGGCAGCTAGATCCACACTCACACACAATCCACAACACAGTTACACAAAAAACTTCTTTTAACACAACTACAGATGATGTGATCCACAGCAGGCACAAACAACTTCACTAATCTTCACATAACAGACTTACTAAAACCCACGGCTCACACTGACCAAACAATGACTATGTGACTTTCACACACAGGCTTACTATATTAAAGAAACACTCTCTAAAATCAAGATCTCAGAACCTCCAATCTTCACCGCCGCACGACGTCGCTCAAACCGTCAGCAATTCCTCAAAAAATAACTGTCCAGCAGTATTAACGCATACAGCTCCTCATGCTTCAGCGCTTAACACATAGTCTTCACCAAATGGCAATCGTCTTCAGCAGCTTCACCTTCCACTGGAAATTCTTTTTAGCAGCGTCAATCTTCATCTCAGGTCAACACTTCTCCGACGCCTCCACAGCAACGATCAGATCGGCAACACCCACAACATCACACTCACACACAGCGTCTCCAGATAGTGACTGCTCTACTTCAATGGCTCCAACGGCCTTCAAACAACAACACACTCCTGCAGCTTCTAAACTCAAACACGTCGCACAACAGGGCAACAACACTTCTTCGCTCTGTTCAACTCAAAACACATAGCTTCAGAGTCACTGCCTCCTTCACACAGCTCAACACCACCGTGCACAACTTTTTATCAGCATTCGACCTTATGCCCTCTTCCGGACAACGCTGGACCGCACACGTCCTCGGCCTTGTCTGCACCAGGCCTCCACCAGACTTTGGCTTCAAACAACACTCTACTGTTAACAACAGCGCTTCGACTTGCGCTCCACAAACAGATATTTCACTCAGTGTGATCGCTCGACTTGCACACACTAGACACAGCGGAAACCCTCACTACAAGCTCACAGCTCAGTCGCCCTCGCTCATGAGCTCTCGGCTCAGCAATACTCAACAATCCCAAAAACGTTATAAACAAACGATAAGGCCTTTTGGTGTAGTCCGGCCTTCGAATCCAATCACGGACTCTCCATATTGTATCGACTTAATCTCCAGGTTTCCAGGTATCTCCAGGTTTCCAGGCTTTCAGCTCTATATTTAGATTTTGGAAATTGCACGTCTCTCTTCGCTGCATACTCTTGCAATGTTGCTCCGTAACGCTCCATTGCAACAACCTGCTTCCAATACTGCTCTTTCTTGGCCCACAGAAAGCATTCCTGTGGTTTCTGCATCGGCCTTGCACCATCCTAATCCCACCGAGCCCCCCTCCCAAGTTAGAGAAATAATTGGAGGCATGGAGCATAATCGAGGTATCTCTCCGCTCCCTGTTGTCCAGCAACATCTACCAATGTCGCTCCCTAACCCCTCACTGCAACAACCCACTTCTACTACTCACCTTTCTTGGCTGCCAGAACGCTTTCCGCCAACGGTTTCTTCATCCGCCTTGCGGCACCCTATGCCCACCGAGCCTTCCAACCAATCATACAGAAATACTTCCAGCGTTCCAACGGTTTCTGCATCAGCCTTGCAGCATCATATTCTCATCGAGTCCTCTAACCAATCATACAGAAATACAGCTTCCAGCGTTCCAACGGTTTCTGCATCGGCCTTGTATCGCCCTATTCCCACCGAACCCTCCAATGAATCTTACAGAAATACTTCCAGCGTTCCAACGGTTTCTGCGTCGGCCACCTTGCAGCATCCTATTCCCACCAACCCTTCCAACCAATCTTACAGAAATCCTTGGAGCCATCAGGAGTGGTTTTGAATCATTGTTGCTCTGCTCTAACCTTCTGGGATCTGCAGTCCTGAACGAATACTTGAACTGTCTTAACCTGCTAAAGTCTTTAACTGGATGTGGATGTGAACCTTTTGAACCAGTTCACTTTAACTTACAGGTGCTTGAATCAGAATTTTTCTATTTATGTAGTCCCGGGAGACAATTTTGTTAAGCAATTAAATATAATTTTTCTGAGCAGCAGCAGCTGTGAACTGTGAATTAAATTGGATTCATAACATTGTCCTTTTACTTTTACAGACACGATCCATCACATTGTCCTTTTACTTTTACAGACATGATATATGACATTATTTTACAGGAATTGAAGTTTCTCCCTTGCTGAGTGGTGCAACAGCTTTTTTAAATTAGCTCAATATCAATGCGATCATTTTGTTAATCTTGACGCATATTGATTTCTGTAAACAGATTATTTTTGGAAAAATGGTATAACTAATTAACTTGTAATTATTGGGAATTTGTAAAGTTTTGCTAAATATATTAGCATTTGCACCAGATATTATAAAGCAAACCTCGTAAGGTATAAGGAAACACAGTAAGGCTTAGGGGATTTTTTTTAAGTTTATTGTTCCAAAAATCCTCTTACTTTATTTAAGAAAACATAGCTAAATTATTCATGGCTATGACCTATTATCTTGGATGCATGGTGTAATCTCTTAATGGCCATGGTTGTCACTTTTCATATCTATATATATATATATAAACAATATACTTGATTGGTGAAAGAGTAGCTTGCAGAAATAATAGAAATAATAGAAGTTGGCTTGAGGAAGAAGAAAGGAGATCTCATTAATGATGCAAAGTAATGGTTGACGTTGGTATGGTCTCCGACCTAGTCAAACCAACAATCTTATAAGTTGATATGAAGTCTTTGAGCCATTGAATTTATATTCTACAAAAAATGATAGAAATAAATTAGGTTTCAAAATTATATCTCTATACATATTTGTGGATTATTTGTGTGATTATATTATTGTGTTGATTTTGCATCAATGGTTGTAGATTACATTTTGTTGTATGGATGATTAATATTTTTAAAATGTCAAGGATGAACAATATATTCTCTTATGGATAACAATATCCTCATGAATCCCTAACATTATGTGTATTCGTATGTGTGCATGCATGTGTGTGGAAATACTTGAGTTTCATAATTATGCAGGGAAGTGTTTTAGTGTGTTGAAGCATGAGTCAATTCTATTGTGTATGATGCTCATGAGGATGAGAGTTCCTATTGAATATAAGTAAGAATATAAATATTGTGTGTTGAAGCATGAGTCAATTCTATTGCGTATGATGCTCATGAGGATGAGAGTTCCTATTGAATATAAGTAAGAATATAAATATTTCCCAGATCACTGATGAGTGTCTTCATAAGCAAGATATGATAAGTTTCCATATGAGAGAGGATAATTTCTTTGGTTTATGAACTAACCATTCATAACATGAAGTGGCATAACTTGTAGGCGATGCTACTATGAAGAGAACATATAAATGTTGTCGAATATATAATTGTTCTCGAAGACACTATATAGATTGCCACCCTTATTCACCCATATGCTACAAATTGAGAAATATGGAGTAGATGTGATCATGCATACTTGTGTTATGTGGTGTCCATTTAAAAATGCTATAAAAGAGTAGATACCAGTGTTATGTCGTGTCCATTTAAAAATGCTATAAAAGAGTAGATACTGAGGATGGGTAATTCCAATGGTTATAGCATTCTTTGTTTGAGAATATTGTGTGGTTTTATTTTGTTGTAGAAGATTTAGAACTCCTACATTCCCAAATTAATGTTCTATGAAGGTGAGATAAACTTAAACATTACTTACATAAAGTTAATATACAATAAAAGAGAAATTATATATCACTTACTAACCAAAACAAGAAAATGAAAATATATTAATAGAGAATTTTATACTTTACAAATTAGGAAAAATTATTAATGAAAAACATAATTTTTTTTTTTGCATAAGAAAATGTAAACATAATCTAATATGAAAATTTAAATCACGTACCTCATTTCTTATCTTTACTTTGAAAAAACCATTTATATCGAAAATGTTTTAAAAAACCATTAACTTAAATTTTGTACTCAATCTTACAAATCTTTTATGATCAAATTCTTTCTTCTAAATTGTTTATAATAAAAAAGTTATTAATTATCCGAATCACACTTAATAATTCCGATGTTCTATAATCTTCCACAAATATAAATGAAAATTCTCTCTCCTAATTTATTTATAATAAAGAATTACCGCCCCAGTCACTTAATTATTTTTTTTTCCCTGAAAGAAAATTCTTAATTTCATTGGGTGAAATTACAACCCCAGTCACTTAATTATTCACAAAGTGAAACCATTTCATTTAAAAGTAACATCATATGGAGCAAGCAATGGTCAATCTCAAACTAAAAATATGGATGGTGAGCATATCAAAAGGCACAGCCTGATACTTCAAAACAATTTTAGACATATTTATTGACCAGAAGGAACACTAAACTTTTCCCGCACTCACGTCATTGAAAAATAACTTATTAAAAAAACATGGCAAAGATATCCTTCACAGGGAGTAGCACGTTGACGGTTGGACATACTGTCACAATGCCTTTGAGATAAAACTATCCACCTACAACTTTCTGCAATACTTACAGCTCTGCATTGGTATGATGAATTGAGGACAGAGGACAACGGCCACAAGAACCATGTGCAACAATTTATTATTAGTGGTCTAATTCACAACCATAACGAACACAATAATTTCGATTCACATAAATTTATGTTACGCCCATTTCTTGATTAATCATGAACCCACTAATTGGGACACCGCACTTCTGGGAGCCCACATGGGCGACCGCGGGCTGAAGTAGGAATGGGTGACTCTGGAATTTAGTAGCTCCACCATACAACTGCTTTTCACGCACCGGGGTGCTTTGTATTGATTGATTGATGCCTTTTCGCGGACAACATGATCCATCAATTCTTCAAATGTTCCCTCTTCAACTATTCTAATTTCTAAGGAGCCGATGGACTTATCAGCCCCTCTTCCTTGCCGATAGACATAATTCAGGGATTCTTCTATGGTGAGACAACAATCTTCAAAAACAGTGGAAGGAACTACACCTGCAACTTCTTTGGTGTTGTAGCGAAGTTCCCAGTATAACACATAGTGACCAGGTGATGTGGATGTGTCAGCGAAACTTGTATAGTCCATCAATGTGATGTTGAAAGGCTTGAGATGCTTAACACATTTCTCTACCGAACTTTGAAGCTCTGCTTCATCCGTTTTTTCTATGTGGATACTCAGCACAACATTCTGTCTGCAAACAAAATGGAATTGAGGTGCCGCGTTGTGAAAGCCGGTCACCCGCAACACGTCCCCCATTCTATAACGATACAAACCTGCATGCAGATTAATCAATTAAACATTATTTCACACATTACAGAAACAACTTTTGCTAAAAATCATGTGCTACTCATCATGTAGTACCTGCATATGTGGTGACGACAAGCTCGTATTCTTGCCCTTATCGTAAGTAAAGAAGGAAGCTCGTATTGGAAATGATGAATTCAAGATACCACACCGTAATTGATTATGCCGACTAGTTCGCAAACCGTTTCCGTAATGAATTTATAACCATTTTGTAACCATTTCGATCGAACGGCTGAAACTTTTGCAATCGTCTAAAATATAATCCTATGACGTACAAGGATGATAGGTCAGCAGAGAAGGGAGTTGATTTTAGAGGGGAACACCTTACGACGTAATGATTTAATCCATGTATATATAGAAAATATATTATAAAATTTGTTAGGTTGGGAGGTAACTCCACAATGTTAATTGTCTAGATTGCATTATTTAGTAATCTATATATTATAAAATATGTTAGGTTAGAGGTAACTCCACAATGTTAATTTTCTGGATTGCATTATTCAATAAATGTAATATACATGAGTGACCAATTCTTGGGATTCCAGTTTCAAGGTCTCTTGGTCCTCCCTAACGTATTACAATATTTTACAATAATCCCTATCCTTTCAAATTAGGTATCAACATTTCCCCCCCTAATCTGAAGGGGTATTGGTGAGTCCAAGCATCATTCTGAAATTTTGAAAATTTTCTCTCCTAAGCTCTTTGGTGAAGATGTCTGCAATCTTCACATTTGTGGAAAAATGTCGTAGGTGGATTGTCTTGGCCTCAACATGATGTCGAATCAAATGATATTTTGTATTTATGTGCTTGGTTCATTCATGTAAATTTGGGTTCTTGGCCAAATTTATTGCAGAAGTGTTTTCAACCAAAGGAGGAGTTGACTGCTCTTATTTCACTTGCAAATCCTTCAGAATTTTCCTGAGCCACACAATTTCCTTCGTTGCTTCAGCTGCAACCACATATTCTACCTCAGTTGTCGAATATGTTGGAACTGACTGTTTGTGTGACCTCCAGGAGACAACTCCTGATCCAAGACTCATAACATAACCTGAAGTAGATGCTCCAATTTCTTTATCTCCATCGAAGTCTGAATGAGAGTATCCAACTAGGATCAAGTCACCCACCTGTGTATATTTGAGTCCAAAGTCTCGAGTTCCCTTCAAGTACCTTAGAACCCTTTTTATAGAAAACCAATGTTGAGAAATGGCAACAAGAAATTCTAGTTTTATGTGTCCTTGAATTAAATTGTGAATTAAATTCGAATTCTATTCTCATAGCAACTTAAAATAGTAAAATTAAGTTTATTAAACTTACTTAACTTAGGAAATTTGAGTTAGAAGTCTTTCAGAAGTCATGTATATGTTCTTCCTACTTTGTAGGAGTCTAGTGTGAGTTGTAAAATAGAAGACTCAGTTTCATGAGGCAGTTCAGTTAAATTAGTTCTCAAATTGATTGAGAGAACTAATAGTGAGTTAACAATCAGTGGTGACGCTAATGAACTCCACTATTGCTACTCTAGCTAACTGAATATTTACTCATCAGAAACTCATGCATGTCGATTATGAGAAAGACCTAGTTGAGACTAGAGTGCATGAATAGTGTACTATTCGTTTTAGATTTTTCTAAGTTGCACTAATAGTGCATGCATTCAGGAACTGATCCTTGATGGATTGCACTATTTTTAGAGGCTTTGTTTCCCTTTAAATACAAGCTATCATTCATAGGAATTACACATTGGAATAGAGACTTGGAGAGCTTGTGAAGAGGCTAAGATTTGGCCTTGAGCTTTCTTATGAGTTGGAGATTGAATTTGCTGAGCTCTGAGATTGTTCTAGAGAGAACAATTATTGTAATTTCGTTTTGATTTTCCGGATTAATACAAAACAAATAGTGGGGTTTTGAGTTGTGGCTTTCTTTGGATATTTATTGTGCTATGTGCCTTTGATTCTCTTCCTCTATTGATTATTGTTTCCTCAATGTTTATGGGCTTCTGTTGTAAAGAGTAGAAGTACATTCTTGTCTCTTCCTTTAGCAAATTGCATTAGCTTGTGAATCTATAGGATCTTCTACATTGTATCAAAGAAAGATTTTTTTTGGGCCGAGAGTTTGCAAAGCATATCTGAGAATTTCTATGAAAATTTTTCAGAAAACAATTGCAGATATGGATTCCTTGGGAAAAGATACCCAAATTAAAAAAAAATATGGCCGAATACTAGTAGAAAATGGTGAAATTAGTGACTAGGTGACTAAAAAAGTCAGTCACCATAATTTTTCCAACTGAAATACTACCAAAAATTAGCAACATTAAGAGACCCAACTAAAAATGACTAACATAAATGACTAATTTAGTCTAGGGATAAAATATATGACTACATAATAAGTGACCAAACTAAAAGAGACTAACTTAAATGACTAATTTAGTCCAGGTCTAAAATATATGACTAGATAATAAGTGACAAAATTAAAAATGATTAACATAAACGACTCTTATAGCCCAAGAATAAAAATATGACCAACTAACAAGTACAACAAGTAATGAACTAGTCATTTATGATAATCATTTTTAATTGTGTCACTTCATGAATGGAAAATTGAAATTTTGATATTGAAGTGTTACATTTTATTAAGTTTTAACATTGCAGATGGATTCAAATACCCCCTCTGAATCCATCTGCAATGTTAAAATTTAGAGACAAAGTGGTCTCTAAATCCATATGCAGTGTTAAAATTTAGCGACAAAGAGGTCTCTGAATCCGTTTCAATGTTAAAATTTAAGTTGATGGATTCTATTGAGAGAAATGTAGAATTAAAATAACTAATCATGAATTCACTTTTTGTTGTATTAAAACTTCCGAAATAGATCTTCAGTATGAGATCCAAGAAAAAAGTTCTAAGCTTTCAATATTTTATTAAACTTGACATAATTATATCCATTTCATATTTTCCTGTGTAAAAATCTTCCATCTTTTCTTTAACTCAGTAACAATATACAAGTGAAAATTCACTTTACAATGTTCAATTGGAGAGAGCTCTGCACGTACGTGAGGAGCATCGCCGTGAACACAGAGAGATTCTGCGCGCAGCATCATTTCCGTGGCCCCAAGAGGGGGCCCCGAGCTTGACCCTCCCATTCCACCTGAGTTATCTGTGTTTTAGAAACTCGTAGAGGCATGCAATAAATGACCAACAAATGAAAACCAGCAGAAGTTTGTAAAAAGAATGGAAACCATCCCCACAATTGCTCTGCCGATTGAAGAACCCTGCAAATCAGCTCTGAACCTAGAAGAACAAGGGATTATTGGGAAGTTCACTAGGCTATGACCCTTGCCTAAAGCTGTAGATGCCTGGGTGCAAAGGAACTAGTGATCTCTTGTCAAGGAAGGAATCAAAAGCCACTTCGTCGACAAAGGCTTCTTTGTATTCGTATTTGAATCGAAAGAAGACAGGAATCTCATATTCAGAAATGGCTCGTATTTCATGGGTCCTCAGGGTTTGTACCTGAACCAATAGACTCTGGACTTTGATCCAACTCAGGATGTGCCCTCGGCTATCCCTGTCTGGGTGTGCTTGCCTCATCTACCTCTGCACTACTAGAACCCCAAATCCTTAGAAACCATAGGCAATAAACTAGGAAAATACATCGATCGAGTAGAAAAGAGGGACCAGTACTCCTACGTGAGACTTTTTGTAGAATTTGATCTAGAGGAAGGCCTCCCTGAAGCTATAAAACTCACGGTGGTCGACAGGTCTCACATTCAAGTGTTAGATTACGAGAAACTCCCATTTAAATGCCGTCATTGCAATCGCTATGGGCACTTTTCCAGGCATTGTAAAAAGAAAGCAGAGGAGGGGGTTGAGAACGTGAAAGGAGATCAATGGACTCAAATCTAGAATTCAGCATCAACTAAGTAGAACAACAGAATCAAAGGGAAAGGAGTTCCCATGGGGAGTGGTACTCCACCCATAGTACAAGGGGAGGGGAACACAGTCCCTCCAAGAGCAGACACATCCACCAATCCCTTTGAAACACTCAGTACATTAGAAAAACTCCCATAACCAGTAGAAGAAGAGGCAGAAAAGCAAGCCATTACTATGGAAGAAGATAAAAGACAGGAGGAAACAAACCCACTCCAAACTAGAACTCTAAGCGGTGTCTCTAGCTCCCCAACCCATGCAAAAATGATAAGGAAGAAGACTCCAGATATTTCTGGATCCTCGGAAGAAGAGGCAACTGAGAGGCCTTCGAAAAGAGTTGGGAGGAAATCTCATAAAGAGGCAAGAGAAGAAGATGTGAGAGGCAAAAAATGCAAGCCAACCAACCCATGATTGAGATGTTCATTGGAAAAAATACAAGAACCAAGCCTCCCAAGGGAGGTACTGCCCCCCTCGCTAGTAAATAATGCGATTAGTCTCTTGGAACTGTAGAGGACTGGGGAGTCCCTTAAAAGCTAAAGCAGTCAAGAACCTATTGAAATAATAATTTCCTGAAATCCTCATGATCCAAGAGACTATAATAAAAGGGGATGCGCTTCTTGACCTCAGCAAAGTAAAATGGAAAACAAAAGTCAGAAAAGCAGTAAGTGTAAGGGGTACATGCGGTGGGCTTGCCACCCTCTAGGAGGAGGACAAATTTCAACTTGAGAGATATTTCCAAATGTAGCATTAGATTTACACTAAACTCTGGCACTTTGCTAGTAATATTACCTTTGCTCTCTTTAATCTTTATGTCCCTATCCTCTATGCAGAAAAGAAAGATTGATGAAAGTCCTGTCTGATTTCCTGGACGCTTACTCCCCCAAGAATATAATTCTAGCAAGAGACTTCAATTTAATCTTTGACCAAAAGGAAAAAAGAGGAGGAATCAGCAGCAAGGACCACTTCATGCCCTTCGTGGAATACTTTATTTAACAATGGGATTTACTGGACTTTAAGCCAAAAATAGGGCTTTACACATGGACAAACAATAGAGTTGGGGCGAAACACATTTTAGCCCGGTTGGGAAGATTCTTACTTCAGAGGACCTTCCTCTCCGAAAGGAAGATCATCCCCATGAAAATTCTTCGAAAGCTGAATTCAGACCACAAACCCATTATTTTGTTGTTTGAAGAAGAGGAAAATTTGGGGCCCATCCCCTTTCAGTTTAGTCCTCTCTGGTCAGACAGTGAAGGGTTTATGGATATAGTCAGGAAGGCCTGGTCCATCCATGTTCATGGATCACCTAGGTATGTGTGGGAACAAAAGCTAAAGGCCACCAAATCAACCTTGAAAGAATGGATAAAAAATCCCTCAAACTCCTCCACTAGCCATAGAAAGCAGAACATCAAGTCGCTACTCTAATTGAAAAGGAACATGTAGCTGCAAGACATTACCTGCTCAAAAATTTAGAATGAGCAAGAACTCCAACTCAACACTCTTCGTTCATTTAGAGAGGAGGAAGAATATTTGAAGCTCAAATTTCTTAATCTCTGGCTTGTGTCTGGAGACAAAAATTCAACATTCTTCCAAAAGCAAATTCAAACTAGACTTTCTGGAAACCACATTTCTGAAATCACCTTACTAGATGGGGCTGTCCTCAAAGGCACAACTCTGTTAAAAGAGGCTGCAACCTCTCATTTCCAATAGTTGTAAAAAGAATAAAGTGCGGATGATGATGAGGAATCACAAGACTTCCTCACTCATGTTCCAAGACTGGTTAACGAGGAGGATAACTCAAGACTCCTGAAGGCCTTCACTGAAGATGAAATCAACAATGTCATATGGAAGATGGAACCAGACAAAGCTCCAGGACCCAATGGGTTCTCCATTCATTTCTATAGAATATGCTAAGACATCATCAAGGCCTATTTGTTTCAAATGATCAAAGGCTTCCTCCAAAAAGCCAAAGTGGAAGGAAACACAAACTCCACTTTCCTAGTGCTAATCCCAAAAGAAGTGAACCCGGTGGCAATTGATCACTTCAAGACAATATCGCTATGTAATGCATCCTACAAAATTCTCACCAAGTTACTTGCAAATAGAATAAATTTGTTGCTCAAAAAAATCATCTCTCCCAATCAAGGTGGGTTTGTTAAAGGCAGGCATATCCCAGACAACGTGATTCTGGTGCAAAAAATCATTCATTCCAGCCACCAATGCCAAGAGCAAGGCATGCTCATTAAGCTAGACATGGTGAACGCCTTTGATTGAGTAAGGAATTCTTTCCTCCTCCAAGTTCTTTCCACTTTTGGTTTCTATTCTGATTTTATAAAATTGATTAAAGCATGTATAGGAGAGCCTTGGATAGCCCCTTTAGTAAATGGCAGGCCGGCTAACTACTTCAAAGCTTCGAGGGGCATTAGGCAAGGCTTCCCACTGTTCCCCTTCTTGTACATTCTCATGGTAGATTCCTTAAGTAGAAAAATTACAATAGAGAAGCTAAATGGGAAACTTCCAAGCATTAGGGCAATAAATGGAACAATACTAATCAATCATGCCTTTTTCGCCGATGACTCTATCCTTATGGGAGGAGCCTCCATTAAATTTGCAAGGGCTTTCAATGAAGTTATACAAAGTTTTTGTAGAGTTTCCAGAGCTATGGTCAACAAGAGGAAAAGTGTTGTGTATGGCTGGGCAGTAGACCAAAAAACTATTCTTAGGATTTCTCAAGCCCTGGGCTTCATAAGCTATGCCTCTTCGGACAAATTCAAGTACCTAGGCCTGCCTTTATCATTGGGAACCAGCAAGGCCCCTCATTAGATGGAAATTATTAGCAAAATCAAGGAAAAAATGACTATGTGGGGCGGCTAGTGGCTTACCTCAGCTGGGAAGCTCATTCTTGTAAAATATATTCTCTCCTCCCTTCCAATCTATGAGGCTTTATTTCTTTTAGCTCCAAAAATGATCACCGAACAATTATGCAAGCTGATTCGAAATTTCCTGTGGCAAGGAGGAAAGGGGAATCAAAAATAATTTCACCTAGTAAGCTGGGAAATAGTGAAAAGGCCATTATCTGAAGGCAGACTTTAGGTAAGAGACCCCGGGTTAGCTAATCTGGCTTTGGGAGGAAAGATTCTCTAGAAAATATTCTTAAATCAACGACATCCTGTAAGTCAAGTTCTAATTAAAAAGTATCTGCATGGGATCTCAATAAATAATATGGATGAAGGAGCTTCCTGTAAAGGAAGCACTCTACGGAAGCTATGCAACTGAGGCTGGGATTTCTTTAAAGACCATCTTTACAGAATCCCTGGAAATGGAAAAAGAATTGGGTTGTGGGAAGACAAGATCATGGGCCTCTAATCCCTAAAATTTGCCCCCGAAATTGGAGATTTATGTGATTGGTTCATTCAAAATGGCATCCATAAGCTAGCTGATATATGATCTTGGGTCTCCAGAGGGAATTGGAGCGAATGGGCTTTCAATCGCCTCCCTGACTGGCTGCTTCCTCAACTACACCTCTTCCTAGTTGAGATCTCAGGTCTGGCTCCTGTGCATCTCCATTCAAGGGACAAGTGGGGCTGGGGGAAGACCAGAGCTTACTCAACATTGCAGGGCTTTGCTGCTCTTCAAGAACACCAACCTCAGATCCACTCTACTTCGCTTTGGCAGCATGTTTGGGACCCCTTTGGCCTCCCAAAGATTAACTTCTTCTGTTGGATTCTCATGCATAGAAGGGTCCTCACTGGAGATAATTTAGTGAAACGTGGAATTATCGAACCCCATAGATGCCCTCTCTATTGCTTAGATCAAGAAATGATTGAACATTTGTTCATTGACTCCCCCTTCACTCAAGAAGTATGACTACAAGCAATGCTCGAGCTCAATGCTCACATTCCAACACAGCTCTCAGTAGTTAGTCTCTTCATCTCCTGGAAAGAGCGCTCCCCTCACGCATTGAAGAGCAATTCAACATGGGCTAAAATCTGGAATGCAATTCCAAAATACATCTGCTGGGAACTGTGGTTAGCTAGGAATGAAGCCATCTTCAATAACAAATTACAATCTCCCAATGTAGTGGCTGCCAAAGGCAAAGAACTATCGTTGGAAACTTACAAAAATTGGCCTCATAAGCCAAACAATGTACTCCTCCCTGAAGAGATCAGCGTGCTAGGTGAGTCCCTGAGGCAGGTCAGCAATAAAAAGAACCCCTCTTGGCCTTGCCCCAACCCAAAGTGGTAGCTTCAAATCTCCGAGTTGGAGTTTCAAAAGTGGTGGAAAAAACACGACAAAGTTATGATATTCTTCGATAGAGCCTCCAAAGGAAACCCAGGGATATCAGGAGTAGGGGGTGTAATATACTCCTCAGATGGGCACAAAAAGGACAACTTCAGTTGGGGCATAGGTCAGAGCACTAACAACCAGGCGGAGATTCTAGAATTTCTCAAAGCATGCCAGCTTGCTCAGGGAAACACAAGGAAAAACCTTCAAGTCTTTGGGGATTCAGAAATCCTGATAGAAATCCTAAACAAATGTGATCATCTCAATATCTCAGCACTCAACAAGACCCTTGAGAGAGTCAGGAAACTGATACAGAATTTCACTACCAGCTCTTTCTACCACATCCTACAAACTCTAAACAAGGAAGTTGACACAAGGGAAAACATGGGATGTCTCTTAGCCCAAGGTGCTCTGTCAAAGAATGATGAAGCATCAGAATGGCATCCTATTCCTTAACAGAGAAGACCGAGTAGTGCAAGAACAGGGCATCCCTTGTTACGCCCTCCATATGCAAAGATTCAATCTCCATTATTGTTTAAACTCGCCGTAGGCAACATACAAACAAACTACACCTGAACGCTGATGATCACATTGCCTTGATACAATTCTTCTCCAGCATCACAAATAGAACCTCATATCAGGTATGTCACTATTAATGTGACCAATACTCAAGCATTCAATATTCAAGCAACGAGATTAAGAAGCGACTCAGCAAATAGTCCATACACAAAGGACTCAGATCTGACGTGTTGCAGGATTCATTTTTGGGTACTGTCAGGCTCGTCTTATCCTATCAGAGGAAAACGGAATAGGAATATAAGTTGTCTCCCCTATTTTTTAGGCTTCTATGCAATGACCAAGGATCT
The DNA here is from genome assembly GCA_031772625.1 of Pinus tabuliformis. Taxonomy (NCBI): domain Eukaryota; kingdom Viridiplantae; phylum Streptophyta; class Pinopsida; order Pinales; family Pinaceae; genus Pinus; species Pinus tabuliformis. The sequence goes on along the minus strand of CM062810.1, from coordinate 349,239,207 downwards.
CTATGTAACCACATCAGAAACAATTGTACAAGCTGGTTCTCTGCGAATGCCCAATGGTTCAAGTCGGATTCTGCTAATGTTGAACCGCCTGAAAGCATATAGTTGAAGCACAATGTAATAGTGGTTGTTTGGCTCAGGCCCAACCTTTCTTCTCCAAATAAAAATCAATCATTCTTGTTAAAAAAAAATCACTTTACATATTGATACCTCTTAACCATACATTTTCTATTAATACTTCTTTGACCATACATTTTCTAAATTCTAAAAAAAAAAAAAACCTTAATTCCTTCCCATTCACTTTATATTAAAGATTAAAATAAATCCAAACTAATTCAACATACACATATTGTGGAAATAAATTACCTTTTATACATGAATATAATAGTTAAAAAGATTATTTTTCTCAAAAAAAAACTTTTAAGATACTATAAAAAAATAAATTTTAAAAATAAATTTATCAGAAATATTGGAGGGAATGATTTATCTTATACAATTCATCAGAAATATTGGAGGGAACGATTTATCACAATACGCAAGAGTAGTGGTGGGAGGAATTTAACACATGAAATTGGAATGAGAATGAGGAGTGCTCTTGAACTACGGTTGTTGATCATTTTTCTGTGGGCTAAATGGTGAGGCTCAGCGTAAAGGGGCGGTTCAGCGTAAAGGGGCTGTGGATATCAGATCTACAAAATTTTCACCAGAGGGGATGGGTGAAAGCTGTAGGTGAATGCCATGGTGAGGCTCAGCATAAAGGGGCGGTTCAGCGTAAAGGGGCTGTGGATATCAGATCTGCAAAATTTTTGCAGAGGGGATGGGTGAAAGCCGTAGGTGAATGCCGTGAGGGGAGATGTACCATCATTTATCCGAGACTGTTGAGGCCCAACATATACAATGAAAAAGCAACAACGATGCTATATTCCAAGGGATTTTGTGATATGTTCCTTGGGTTGTGTAGGTTTGAAGTCATGAAGTGTTTCAGAAACTTCATTAGTATTCAGGCAGGGCCTTCCATTGATAAAAATAGAGGACTTGGTATTTGCCATGCAGAAGTCCTGGAACGCATCAAGATCTCCACTAGTTCTCTCAGTTTCCATCAAAAGACCCAAGACAAAGAGGATGCTCACAGTGGCTTTGTACAGAGGTAACAAAAATATCTACAATGTTGTGTTTTCCAACTCAAAACTACATCATGGTATTTACACACAATAGTTATCAATAACTTCAATCTCATAAACAACACTCCACCAATATGGAGACTCAACATCAATCCCTTGAAAAGCTCAAAACATGAAAGAATGGCTTGAATAGAGGAATAAAAAGACTCAACGCAAATTAAATAACCAGAATAGATGGATTCTTTTGAAGTCCTGGAACGCATCAAGATCTCCACTGGTTCTCTCAGTTTCCATCAAAAGACCCAAGACAAAGAGGACACTCACAGTGGCTTTGTATAGAGGTAACAAAAATATCTACAATGTTGTGTTTTCCAACTCAAAACTACATCACAGTCTTTACACACAATAGTTATCAATAACTTCAATCTTATAAACAACACTCCAACAATATGGAGACTCAACATCAATCCCTTGAAAAGCTCAAAACATGAAAGAATGGCTTGAAATAGAGGAAAAAAAGACTCAATGCAAATTAAATAACCAGAATAGCTGGATTCTTTCAGATTTTGTAGCAGAATTCCTCTCATAACCTAATACCAGCAAAGATGTGTCTTTATAAAGTGCTTTGCTTGGAGATGTGGTTGTTTCTTTAGGCCACTCAAGTTTGTATGAGTGCAGGGAATCTTGTCTCAACCTACTTGATTTGAACTGAATTAAAGTTCACTAGCTGGAAGATGGATGCATTCCTCATAGTGTTGGGATGCCATTGTATTTTCTTTTAAATGCTTGACTGTCTTTGCAACTTCCCAACTAGCAGTTATCTTTTTTTGGGATCTGATCATGAACATTTTGTCTTTGTATTAATTGTTAAGCTTGTGAAGCCCTGCAATTGTTGATTAATCTCCTCAGACCCAAGATGAAGAGGATGCTCACAATGGCTTTGTACAGAGGTCACAAAAATATCTACGATGTTGTGCTTTCCAACTCAAAACTACATCACGATCTTTACACACAATAGCTATCAATAACTTCAATCTTATAAAAAACACTCTAGCAATATGGAGACTGAACATCAATCCCTTGAAAAGCTCAAAACATGAAATAATGGCTTGAAATAGAGGAAAAAAAACTCAACACAAATTAAATAACCAGAATAGTTGGATTCTTTTAGATTTTGTAGCAGAATTCCTCTCATAACCTAATACCAAAGATGTGTTTTTATAAAGCGCTCTTCTTGGAGATGTGGTTGTTTCCTCAGGCCACTCAAGTTTGTATGAGTGCAGGGAAGCTTGTCTCAACCTACTTGATTTGAACTGTTTAAATTTTGCTAGCTGGAAGATGGATGCATTCCTCATAGTGTTGGGATGCGGAAAAAAAACTCAATGCAAATTCAATAACCAGAATAGTTGGATTCTTTCAGATTTTGTAACAGAATTCCTCTCATAACATAATACCAACAAATATGTGTCTTTATAAAGCACTTTTCTTGGAGATGTGGTTGTTTCCTCAGGCCACTCAAGTTTGTATGAGTGCAGGGAAGCTTGTCTCAACCTACTTGATTTGAACTGTTTAAAGTCTGCTAGCTGGAAGATGGATGCATTCCTCAGTGTTGGGATGCCATTGTATTTCCTTTTAAATGCTTGACTATCTTTGCAACTTCTCAACTGGAAGTTATCTTTCTTTGGGATCTGATTGTGAACATTCTATCTCTGTATTAATTTTTAAGCTTGTGAAGCCCTGCAACTGCTTACTGATCTCCTCAGTACTCACAACTGCACATTGCTTTTTGGTTCTTACTTTACCTCAAACTCATTTAAAGAAGTTAAGCATTGTTTTCTCTTTTGAGCTCGGAATCTTCCAATTAACCAACAATATAACCATGCTTGCAGCTGGATGAGTTTCATTATGTTTATGATTTTGTGTTGTTGAAGCTTAGGCATCTAATGGAATGTCAGGAATCTAATGGAATGTCATGCTTATTATGTATCCATGTTCAAAATTGCCAATAAAGCCAAATCAGAATGTTGCTGAACTGGGAGGACAATAAAATTGTGGGCATTCCCAGTCCCATGAACCTTGCCAATTACCAATAAAAGGGTTATACCTATGACATATTTAAAAATGACAAAATTGAACACATCACTAATTCATCATGAAATTAGTAAATCTACTCAACCAAACATTGGCTAGGACAAAACGTTGAACTTTTTATTGAAGTAGAAGAAACCTTTAACAATCTAATAACCTCAATATATAGATGTCAATGTCAGATGCGAAGACACATCACACATTTTGAGACAGAAGCAACCAGTATATTTCCCATCCATATGATTTGTTACTCCTTGATCATAAAAGAGACTCTAACCATATTTATTATCTCCATATTCTGGATTGTTCAACGGATTTGTGCTCCTACCATCTCCTTGCAATTTAATTCTATTGTATTGATGGCCTTTCTCACTCCCCAAATCATTGTTATCAAACATATCACATTGAGGATTTGGTGCAAGCCACCTCATTAAGGATATCAATTCATTTTTTTTCTAGAACGAGCTATAATTCAATTCCATATGGTACAAACTGCATCATCAAAATATTCTTGGTTAGACATAGAAGATAACACCCTCCAATACAGACACCAGTCCACAGGGACCATACCTTGATTTTGCAGCATGACCCATGCTTTGAATGAGGATGCGTTTGCAACCCAGGAAGGGTCTGGAGGTCGCTGTCATTAGAATTGGATTTTCACTAGAGTGACATGTTCCCTTATCCAGCTTGGCCATAAAATTGTTGTTCTATAATCAAGTTACTATCGTTTCTGTTAATTTTAGGATAACAATGGTATGTTCTATGCTTGGAGCAATTTTACTTCAATTTCTTTATTAGCCCAATATCAATATCCAATTTAGCAATCACATCAACATGATAGTAAAATGCAGATAGAACATAAACAATAACAGTAGAAGACTAGCCAAGACAAGAGGACACAAGATATGGCACTAGCCAGGGACAAACCCCGACGTGGGGAAACCCTTGATCAATTCTTCTTATAATTCTTAAAATTTCAGCAGAGAGAGAGAGAGAGTACAATGTATAACATTCACTTGTCCAATTACAGTGAAAATCTGATCAGTGAAACTACAGAAATAGAAAGCCCTAACCAGAAATTCAACGTTGGTCAACAGGGAAAAATTCTATCTTAATTTAGCTCAGTCAAACCCAGTCAACTTCGGCCTCCAACAACAAGTCTAATCAGCCCAAAAATAGTCTGAAAAAGTCCAGTCAAACCTGGTCAACAAACGTCAATGTTGCAGCCAACCCTAGCACAGTCAATGTTGGTCAAACAAGAATCAAAGCTGCCTTAGATTTCATGCCCAAAACTGTGGCCTTCTCAAACAAAAATCCTCCACCCAAAATTGCACCAAAACATGTCAACGCTTGGTCAACGCAAGTCAAAATAGCCTCTACAATTTCAGTCAACTCTGGTCAACAGCTGAAACAAAAAACCCTTCCTTTCCTTCGCACGTGTGGAGAGAAGCCTCTAAATTTCGTACCCAATCAATGAAGGAGAGAGAAGATGTGAGTGAGTGAAGTGTCCAAAATGAGGAGGAGGCATCATGTATTTATATGCAAATGTTGAGGATGAATAGACGTGATTGTTGGGCTTCTGAGCCTACATGAGTTTGTTGGCCGACCTTGACAATTTGTCCATAATCAAAATAAATTCATAATTCCATTTGTACATGTCAGAATGGGATGATTTTTAGATCAATCCTACACCTCTTGGAGAGAGGAATCTAAGAAAAATATGAGCTGCCTCATATGAGTTGTCCAATGTGAAGTTTGGCCCTAGTTTCCAAAATTAACACTCCCTCTCAACTAGGGAGAACTACACCTGCAAAACTGTCTGACAATTTGTACCTTCATTGTCTCTGCTCTGCTCCGCTGAACTATGAAGAAAGAAGAAATGATCGAGAATGTATCATACCATTCTCCACTAACCCAAAGTTAGTCTCCAATAATAGAGAGTGTGTCATACCACTCTTAACTGACCCAAAGTCAATTTCCATTGATCTCAGATCAATATCAACATCCTAGCATAGGGAGTGCAGTAGTACACGATGCGTCCATTGGTAATACTATGGTCCCTATCCTCATTTCCCTACTCATTGGCCAGATGAGAGGTACTTCCCATGAGTCCCAGACTGTATGGGTAGGATGTGCTGGCAGGAGAAGGTGAACCACTCATCCTATGCATATGCCACCATGGGGTATCACAGGGGAAGGTGAACCACTCACCCTGTACATTGCGCACCATTAGGGGAAGGTGAACTGCTCACCCTATGGTCGCTCATTGCTCCAAGAAGTACCCCAAGCCCCCCGAAGTTCCTAGAGCTCAACATCCATCTCATACAGGACCCTCATAAGAGGGTCTCTCCACGACTCTAAGTCATTCACGGAAGGTTGAGAAATTTGACATTCCTTAGGGGCTTCATAAGAATATTGACGACCTGATCATCAGTCCCAATGTGTTGGAGCCTTATTGCACCCCATTGTACCATAACCCGGATAAAGTGGTACCTGATATCAATATGACTGGAGCGATCATGAAACACATGATTCTCCAAAAGAAGAATCCCACTTTGGTTGTCGCAGAAGATCATGCTGGTATCTAGCACATATCCAAACAACTCACTAAGGAGCTTCCTCAACCAAATAACTTCACAAGAGGCAAAACTAGCAGCAATGTATTTAGCCTCAGTGGTGCTTAAGGAAACCGACTTCTACTTCCTGCTCATCCACGATATCGAAGCAAAACCTAGAGAGAAGAAACATCCAAATGTGCTTTTACGATCCACCACACTCCCAGCCCAGTCTGCATTAGAGTAATCATGGAGCCTCACATTCTCGACAATGTATCTCAGTCCATAAGTGATGTGCCCTGAATATATCTCAAGAGATTCTTAGCAGCAATCCAATGTATGTGACAAGGCTCGACCATAAGCTGACTCATTGTATTCAATGAAAAATATATGCTCGGATGGGAGTTCACCAAGAACATCAGGCCCCCCATGAGTTGATGATACTTAGAAGGATTTCCCAAATCAGGCCCAACAACACTTTCGCATAACTTCTTGAAGTTAAGTTCCATCGGAGTAGTCACAGACTTGCAGTCCACCATCCCAAATCTTTCAAGTATCATCACAATATATTTTCCTTGAGAAAGGAAAATCTCACTTGGCTTTTTCCAGACCTATAACCCTAGGAAGTAATGCATCAGTCCCAGGTCCTTCATCTCGAATTTAGTAGCCAACTCCCTCTTACATTGATGAATAAGAGGATTTGCACCTATCAGAAAGAGATCGTCCACATAGAGTACCAAGATGAGAGCTCTATCATTCTCAACCTTAAAGTAAAGGTTCAGATCAACTTCACTTATTGTAAATCCCAACTTCATTAGATAGCTATCGATCCTCTCATACCAAGCCTAGGGTGCTTGATTCAACCCATAGAGGGATTTCTTCAACTTGCATACATGTGCCTGACGACCTTGAACTTTGAACCCCTCAAGTTGTTCTACATATACTTCCTCCTTAAGTGAACCACTGAAGAAGGTAGTCTTGACATCCATCTGATGAAGATTCCATCCTTGCGATGTAGGAAGGGCTATAATTGAACAAATGATGGTGTAATAGGCAATAGGTGCAAATATCTCATCATAATCTACACCTTTCTTTTGAGAGAAGCCTCAAGCAATGCATCTGATCTTGAAGTTTTCAGCACTTCCATCAGCTCCATGCTTGATCTTGAAGAGCCATTTCGAGGTGACAATAGATTTTCCCTTGGGTCTAGGGACCACATCCTAGACATCATTCTTCATAATCGACTCATACTCTTCATTCATTGCATCCTTCCAAACTTGGTGTTTGGCAGCTTCTTGAAATGTGCAAGGCTCAGATTGAACAATGGTGCTCCTAGAAGTTAAGTACCCTTGGTACCTATTCAACCTCTTGCTTTCACGAAACGTCCCCCTAGGTGCAACATGTCTCTCGGCATCTTCGAGAGTCTTCCTAATCCATGAGGGTGTCCTTTTTTAGGAGGGCTCATGAGGGGGTGGATCAATGGGATCCATTGGTCCTTCAACATCGAGCATCTGCTCATCTTGTAGTTCTCCCTGCTTTCCAGAATCTACTTCTTTGTCCTTCCTTGGAAGCGGAAGGTTACCAATATTCCCAAGGGCATCATCCTCATCGAAAGTGACATCATGACTTATATCCACTTTTATTTGACTAGGCACAGATTCTATATGCCTTAGAAGTTTCACTGTAGCCCACAAATGTTCATTTCTTCCCAGAAGCATCCAATTTGCTTCTGTTTTCTTACAACACATGAAAATATATGGGTCTACCAAAAATTCTAAAGTGAGGAACATCAGGTTTCTTACCGGTGAAAACTTCTTCGAGAGTTTTGGAGTCCAATGCTTGATGAAGGAATCTATTTTGAACATACACAACGATATTTGCAGCGTCGGCCCATAAGAACTTCGGAAAGCTTTGATCATGAAGCATGGCACGAGTGGGTTCTATGATAGAACGGTTTTCCTTTCAGCAATGCCATTTTTCTCAGGAGTATATGTGGTATTAGTCTCCCTCTTAATGCAAGCTTCTCTACAATAATCTTTGAACTCATTTGATTCGTATTCAGTTCCATTATCGATCCTCAACATTTTGATCTTCTTTCCAATTTGATTTTCGACCAAAGCTTTGAAATAATGGCACCATGAGAATACTTCGTCCTTCTTCTTCAAGAAATATATCCAAGTCTTGCAAGAGAAATCATCCATAAAGATGGAATAATATAAATATCCTCCCAATGAGTTCATGGGCATTGCACCAGATAGATCAGAATGAATCAATTGCAATATGTCAGTAGTCTTGCTATCACTTGAGGGGAATGGTCCCCTTGTATGCTTTCCTTCGGCACACCCCTGACAAACACCTTCATGTTCTACTTTAAATTCGGGCATACCTGTCACCATCTTCCTCGCATCGGGTAGAGCCTTATAATGTAGATGAGAAAACCTCTGGTGCCATAATTTAGATTGAAGTGATGTGTTGCAAGACATAGATCCCAATGGGCTTCCTCTGACTTGATATAGGCTATCAACCCTGAAGCCAAGTGTAAATGGATCTTTGAATTTTTTTTTCCACACACGTACTTTTCCATCGATGAATGCCACCTTGAATCCTTTGTCCTCCATCACTGAGATAGATACCAGGTTCTTCTTTAGATCGGGTACATATAGTACTTCTTGTAGATGACTGGTATTACCCTTATTCAATTGAAGAGTAACATTCCCAACTCCTTTCATGGGATAGGTGGCATTGTCTCCAAAGATAATTTCTAAATTTGTATCCCTTTCAATCAGATTTGAAAGAGCTTCCTTATACCCAGTGAAGTGCCTTGAGGCACCACTATCAATCAACCAATTTCCCAAAGTGTCCGGAGGAGATGTAGTAGAAAGGGAAGATATAAGATATAATTCTTTTTGCTTGTTATCAACAACATTAGATTCATCATACATGGTGTTTCTTGATCTCTTGGGAGGGCGAATGTTTCCTTGATGAGAAGCAGGAGCATTCCTTTTTCCTTGGTTGTTGAATCTGCCATTCCTTTGATTGTTGTTGCCCTTGAAATTTTTGTTGTTGTGGTTGTCATCATCATGAGGTGTATCCCTTCTATTAGGAAACTCCCTAGCATAGTGACCAAACTTGTTGGAAATGAAGCATCTTCCCTTCCTTCCATTTTTGAAACCCGACCTTCCTTGACATTGCTTCTTTGAACTTGCATTGTTTTTGTTTTTAGCATGAGAGGAGAATGCAGTGGGATCATTCCTATTTGAAGGCATATCTAGTTCCATCATCCTTGTTTCTTCTTGAGAGAATCTAGTCAACAATTCTTCAAAACTTGGAATCTTGTTGTTGTTAAGAATAGTAGTGTTGAACACGTGCCATTCATGAGGGAGTCCTCCAAGGGAAATGAGGGTAAGCTCCTATCAGCAATAGCTTCTCCAATTGAAAGAAGACCATTTTTTATCTCTGTAATCCTCATGAAGTAGGATTGAATATCTTCATTTCTTCCTTTCTTTATATCCTTCAACTTGTTCTTGAGGAAAATAATTTGATTTGCATTGCTAGATTTGAACATGCCAACCAACCTGTCATATATCTCCTTTGAAGTGTTCAAATCAGAAATGTAAGCAACTAAATGCTTATGAATAGAATCCCTGATGATCTTCTTGGATTTGACTTCACCCTTCTTGTACTTGGTCTTAGCAACAACCAGTGCATTAGAAGGAGGTTTTGAAATCTTTCCCTGCACATAGTCCATCACATCTTGCTCTTCTAAAGTCAAATCAAGAGACATCTTCCATGCATGATAATCAGACTTATCATGAAGCTTATCATCAGACTTGAAGTAGGATGTGGAAGCCATTGAATCTTGTCTTTGATCAGTGATTGCTCCTCTTGGTGATTGCTCTTCTCACTCTTGCTTGGGCTTTGTCTTCACCTCAACTCTGATACCATGTTAATTTTAGGATAACAATGGTATGTTCTATGCTTAGAGAAATTTTACTTCAATTTCTTTATCAGCCCAATATCAATATCCAATTTAGCAATCACATCAACATGATAGTAAAATGCAGATAGAACATAAACAATAACAGTAGAAGACTAGCCAAGACAAGAGGACACAAGATATGGCACCAGCCAGGGACAAACCCCAATGTGGGGAAACCCTTGATCAATTCTTCTTATAATTCTTCAAAAGTTCAGGAAAGAGAGAGTACAATGTATAATATTCACTTGTCCAATTACAGTGAAAATATGATTAGTCAAACAACAAAAACAAAAAGCCCTAACCAAAAAGTCAATGCTGGTCAACAGGGCATAATTCTTCCTTAATTCAGCTCTGTCAAACCCAGTCAACTTTTTCCAACAACAACAAGTCTAATCATCCCAAAAATAGTTTGAAAAAGTCCAGTCAAACTTGGTCAATAAAGGTCAATGCTATAGCCAGCCGTATCACAGTCAACACTGGTCAAACAAGAGTCAAAGATGCTTCAGATTTTGTGCCGAGAACTGTGGCCTACTCAAACAGAAATTCTCCACCCAAAATTGCATGAAAATAGGTCAACGCTTGATCAACGCAAGTCAAAACAACCTCTGCAATTTCGGTCAACTCTGGTCAACAGTTGAAACAAAAAACCCTTCCTTTCCTTCGCACGTGTGGAGAGCAGCCTCTGAATTTTGTACCCAATCAATGAAGGAGAGAGAATATGTGAGTGAGTGAAGTGTCCAAAATGAGGAGGAGGCATCATGTATTTATATGCAAACATTGAGGATGAATAGATGTGACTGTTGAGCTTCTTAGCCTACATGATTTTGCTGGCCAACCTTGAAAATTTGTCCATAATCAAACTAAATTCATAATTCCACTTGTACATGCCAGAATGGGATCTTTTTTAGATCAATCCTACACCTCTTGGAGAGAGGAATCCAAGAAAAATATGAGCTACCTCATATGAGCTGTCCAATGTGAAGTTTGGCCCTAGTTGCCAAAATTAATAGTTTCCTTACCTTCTTCCAGATTACGAAACTAACTCAAATCGATTTCCTTCTACAAAACTTGCATTGAGAAACTTTTCCACAAAAGCCCAAATCCTGTACGCATCTTCAAAATTGGTTAAAAAGCCAAGAGATGCGATTACAACTCCCACTCAAATTTTCATATTTTTGCCTTCATAGCGGCCATTGGCCATGGGCTCACAGAAAGAAGTTGTTACACAGTAATTTGTCACCATTGGTCACTGTCCCTATCGCCCTGTTTCCATACATTGGAGGACGCATTCCGGGACCTGTGAGCAGTGACATAATCCAAAAACACTTGCATTATGTTCCCCTGAGTATGTACTTCATGTTCCCTGAAGACACCTTCTGCTAAATTCTGCTAGATGAGCCTTGGTTGTTTCATTCCATCGCCACCATCTTTGGCCGACCATATGCTTTCACTTGGTTGTTTATCCTTTCCTGAGGAACCGCAACAATGAGTGGTTTTATTAGCCAGCCTCTTGACCATTACATGTTTTGAGCAGTTCCACCATTACCGGAACCAGTTGCTACTCTTTATACCACTCGTTCCTCTAGGACGAGTCTCCTTTAAGCTCTTTTCAGACTCGTAAAATATGAAAAGATTGCCGAGTATTTTTTCCTTTTGACTCGTTAAAGAGAATAAAAATGGAGGTCTGCTTTTAGCTCTTTTTCTGACCATTTAAAAAGGAAAAGATTGCCGAGTTACTCCTCTTGACTCGTTAAACGTTAATAAGGGGCGGTCGTTTTAAGTTCTTTTTATCGACCGTTAAAACATAAAAAGATTACCGGGTTTTGTCGTTTCAAACTCGTTAATGGTCATGAAACGACGTGATTTCAACCGCTTTTTTACTTTTTCAGGTCGGAATCACTATTTATGAAAAGTACTCCTCGATCGTAATGGTCGGGCGGTTCTTTCGGGCATTATTTTATACTTTTTCGGGCCCGAGAGACACAACTTTACGAAAAAGGACACCCCTGGAGTTTCCTTTTCTGTTGTCTTTTCAAACTCTCTAAACATGAAAAGACGCCGAGTTCTTCCTTTGTCAGACTCGTTAAAACCTGATGACATCGGATTTTGTCGAAATGACACACCACAAGCATATGTTATCCCCATCAAGCTTGTTAAAAATAACTGGGGTACTCGCCAGAAATGGTGTGGGAAAAGAAAATTTTGGAACCATAATTATTATCGTGTCGGCAGTATGTCGCTCTTGAACATGGCACTTTTCTGCTTTCGTGTCCAGGGTGGGGATATCTCATCTCATATTTTTCACTTGCTTCCATGGACTTGGGTACCCTATTTGACCTCTCATCTACTCATTGCCTCGTCATCATGACCTTTGATACATTAATGTCAAATACTGCCAATTCCATTAATGTGCCGCCAATATGTTCAAGAGAAGTTGACCTCTGCAAAGAAACAACCTCCCTTTGATAGCTCGTACAATCTTGATTCACAACATTATCTCTCTGTCTCGTGTCGATGATGTGGGAAACATTATGGCCCACCTTCGATCAAGGTCACTTCCTGTCGACTTCAGCTCATTATCCAGGAAGTTGATCTAGAGACTCCCTTCCGGTGCCTTGGAGCCTGCATGCCTCAATGGCAGGTTCTTCGTGTTCGACGTGAGGTTTTCATCATTGGCCTCCGATCGAATGATTCTACGGGTGTTCGACGCCAGCTCATTAATTCGCACGCCGTAGATTGTACCTATAGTACCTTGAGGGCCATTGTCATTATTGGTGGTACCTCTCGCGTTTGCTAACAGTTTCCACTATTGACTGGTAATCAGACGATGTTCATGCATGTTCGACTTCAGCTCATATATTCGCATGCTTGAACTTGTACTCTTGTTCGGGTCAAGATGGAGCGCAAGACCCTGGATTGTGTCTGTTGTAATCCAGGCGTGATTCTTGATACATGACTCATTCACTGGATGGCTGCGACCATACCTGAGTCAATTCATTGATCCTAACCAGATGGCTGCGTCCATACTATGGATCTAGATTATTTATGTACTCTCTTATGGATGGCTGCGACCATACCACGTACATCATGTAATTGAACTATCAGTCGTGTCTCTCAATGCAGATCCTCGGCGGCAGCTATATGTGTTCTTGTGTGTTCCTATAAAGCATTTCACCCCTCTCTCTCCCTCTCGGACTTCATGCTTTAGGGGGCATCTGTTACACAGTAATTTGTCACCATTGGTCACCGTCCCTATCGCCCTGTTTCCATACATTGGAGGACACATTCTGGGACCTGTGAGCAGTGACATAACCCAAAAACACTTGCATTATGTTCCCCTGAGTATGTACTTCATGTTCCCTGAAGACACCTTCTGCAAATTCTCCCTGAAAAGTACTCTTTTTCCATTGGCGCAGTTCCACAAGTATCTTACCCGCGCCAATCACTGAGATCCTCAAAAGAGGGCGCGACCATTGGCGCTCTGTCACAGAACAACACCCGCGCCAGCCTAGTTTGGTAATGATTTTTGCTAAACGCACGCCCATCTGTTTTTTTCCTTCAGATCACGAAGTCTTTTGAGGGAAAAATCCATCTGATAGAGGTCGAGAGTCATCATCTATCCTTCATATCTATCCACAGTGGCTTTTCAGAGATAATGCCAATCCACAATGGGTGTCCTGGTTCATCGAATCTTTCTCCCTTCTCCATCTATAAATATCCGTCCTCATGCATTAGACAGGGGAGTTTTTGGAGGAATGCTAGTTGTGATTACGCTTATCGTGAGTGATAGTGAAGCATAGAGAGGTTATGCCGCCGGAGAGGAGGTACATTGCAAGACACATATAGTTGCTCGCCCAGCCAGAGGAGAGGTTCAATGTCAGAACCTTGGTTGTAACTTTTCCTGTCTATTATTCATTAATGAACGACTGCTGTTATGGTTCCAATCTCATTGTCTATTATAGTGATGTTTGATTTATTTCCTTTCTGACTGAAATATAGTTGTGCCTTGGTGGATTTTATGCTTGTCTTTGCTTCTTCCTTTGCATGTACAGGTGTCCATTTGCAAGGATCGCAAGGATTGTGACCTGCCGGAGCGAGGGAGCGGGAATACCAACTCTGCTTCGACTATAGCGTTGGATTCCAGGTTGGTCTTCTTAATTCACCTTTAATGTACAACTAGGAACTTGTGTGGCAGCGTGAATCGATTGTGGCTAGTTCTGTTTTAGGCTAGTGGGATTGCCTCTGTCCGCAGAGGGGATTTACCTATCCAACAGAAGTATTATTTGAATCCAAAGCTTCTTGGATTTCTGCATAATTTTCTATCAAAAAAAGATGACTAAGAAACCCCAAGCCAAGGGAGACTCTATTTCATTCTGAAAGTTTCTGTACCACTTCTGGATTGATTAGAGTTCCACTATGGTCATACAGATTGAAAGCTACTATTGCACCTCCATTATACTTGATCTTCGGCTCATATATGCGCACAAGATTAAATTACACACCCTCCATTTAACTTTTTATCAGTAAACAATGGAAGGAATGATAATTTGAAACAAGGGTTATGACATTATTTTGATGGTTCATATTTTAGAAAAGGGATCATGGAGGGTTGTTCTCATCCTCCTTGTAAGTATAGGCTTTGACAAAATTAATTGGGGAAATGCATGCCCAGAAGATACAGATGCAGGTACATGATTAATTGGGATTTGAAACCATAATATACATTTGTAAAATAGTAGCTAAATCATGTGCCCTTAATAGTGCATATTATAATGTACAACATTGACTATTTTGCGTTTCTCGTGCATTCTTCAAGTTTCTACAAAATTGTGTGTATCTAGGTGGCAAAATCTCAGACTTTTCTTGGAGGTGCCCTTTTTTGTTTTTTTTTGTATATATCAGAAACTTCACATGTCTTAGAGCTCACCATATTAGAGATGGCCTTTTTACCACCAGTCAAACTTTGACAAGATCTTTAAAGATTAGATGGTAAAACCAGAGGTGGGGAGAGACCCTACCATAGATTGCCTACCGTTGAACAGAGGAGTGTTGGAATATGTCAGTTGCTTTTAAGCATTGACCTCTTCCTTTTAATAAAAAAATACATATATTTATTCTCCCTGCCACCATTAGAATTTACCTGATCCTTCCAAATACAGGTACAACATTAAATTCACAGCATGAAATTTATTGACATGGAATAAGGGTAAACCAAAAATGAGCAAATGGGTTGAATGAAAAACCATTTCCTGACATTTAGGTAGAGGGAGTCAAATGCAAGACCATAGAAATAAAAATATTAAGGGAGTTTAAATAACTTAAATTATGCAATATTTAAGGGAGTTTAAATAACTTTCTGACATCCACATGAATCTTTCAGCATTGAGAAGGCTCAATGCAATATTGATCGTAAGCTTGTAACTATTTCATTCTCTACTACTGGATTTGTCTCACATTCATGACAACTTATCATAAGCTTAGGATATGTAAAGAGTGATTGTTTTTTGAGTCATTTTGACCATTAGTCAATATTGTGGTAAGTTGCTAACCTTGTACATATATGATTTGCTCACACTTTATGCCTTTCTTCCCATTATAGAAGACAAAGGCATTGAGTGGGTTATTAACTTATTTTTTATGTTTAAAAAATAGTGTACAACAATAAATCAACAAGGATTTGAAAAATAAGTCAGGAAAAGAATGGGAAAAGATTGCAAAATTATGCAAAAACTAAGAAATGTTGTTTGTTTTAATCCCAATTCTGATAACACTAGTTATTATCAGGGCTTACTTTTTGTTTTTTAGGGTAAAAATCCTTTGACATGTTAGAATTTCATGTATATGCTAAAAATTTCTCTATGTGAGAGAAAAATAGATTTTCCCCTCTCAATAAGAATGGAGGATGAGGTCTTCACCATCACACCATGGATTCTTTTGTTTGATGTGTCTGATGAAACACTGTTTGGAGCAAGCAAGTTGTTTGGAAAACTAACTTGACTTGAGGCTAATTGGAGTTCTGGTTGTCATAGCCTTGAATATTCATAGAGAAGTTGAAGGCCATGACCTTACTCTAGTACATTTTCTTATTATAGAGTCTAGAAGTCAATCTTAAGGAGAAGTGTTAATAGATATAGTTTTCTCCATTCACTTTGTTGCATTAAACAACAATTTTTTGATGTTGTGTTTGGTGTCCTGGTATCTAAGTCATGAATGATCCCAAGTTTTGGCATGAAACAACAAATTTATGATAATATTTGGTCAATAATATTTTATGCATTCACAATTCACTTTATTGAACGTTGATGCCAACTAGCATTACAAATAGGGAGGTAACTTGCTAACAATTACAAATAGGCAAGAATCTTTTGTATATTATTGTCAATTTAGATGATCATTTTTTTCCCTATGGTAGACACAATGTTAAATAGATAGTAAACATTTTGGGTTGGTATATGTAGATGCATCAATATTCTGAGAGCGATCTTGATGGGAACCCTTCTATGCTTGTCTGGTGGACTAACATCAGTGTTCAAGATGTTAATCAAGCAGTTCAATGTTTTCTTAGGAATTATAGAGATGATCCTTCATATCTTGAGGGAAAATACATGTGGATTTTAAAGCAGGTCATAATTGTTTTTTCTTTTATTTTTAATCGTTCTCCACTTATTAACAGGTTCTACCTGCTATATATTCTTTGGGTGGATGTCTTATATTTTGTGTTGACTACATTTAGTTGACAACCCCTACAGACAATGGAAGTAGAAGGTGATTCTTTGAACATTGATCCAATGAACATCTGGGATTATGATGAAGACCTTTATGGGAAGATGGTTATATACCCCTTTGAAGTTCTTGCTATTTTTTATATAATTTTGATGGATGTTGGTGTTCACCTTAAACCTTTATGGGAGAAGCACATATAGGTAGGTGGACTGCAATCCTATCAAGTTTCATGTGTCAAGTCTATATCTGATTTTCAGCCTATGGTTTCATTTGCATGGTGCTTTCAAATTGACCGCCCCATAAAATTGTATAAAATATTTATTTTTATTTACATCACTGCTTTTGTATTCAGGCAAGAATATACAGTTAACATGCGAGATTTGAATCCCTTACATAGGCTTTGGTGACCAGTGCATTTTTTTCTATGCTATGTAATCTCTTTAGCCATTTTGTTCAATGCCCCTTTTTGGTAGAAAATAAGCCTGGGTTGTGTTGGCCTTGAAATCTAGATATTGAGAAAATTATTTCAGTGAAAGGGATGATTATACGTTGTGGCTCAATAATTCTAGAAATCAAAGAGGCATTTTTCAGATGCCTTGTTTGCTCCACCACTAGTGCCCGTTGATAGAGGTATTCATCTGCTTGAGTGCAACTATAATTTTGTTCCATAGTTATAGCTTTTTTCTTCATTATTTTATAGTTTCTTGCATAGAATAGAGTTTATACTGAAGGGAAAATAATTCAATTTTAGAGTGATGCATCAATGTTCATGATTTATTCATGCCATTGGAAGCAGTTCTCAACCTCTCTTAGTGAATACTGCTCATTGTCTATGAACATGGTTGTGTCTCAAAAGAGGTTCAAAAATGTATTTGGAAACTCATGTTTTTACTCATAACCTGACTACTAGGTTGAATTGACAAACCTACTCGACGTGGAAGGCCAAAATGTGCTGCTATGAACTTCATGACTTTGGCTCATAATAGATGTAGGTAACTGTCAATATAGTTGAGTTAAATAGTAATCTAGTTGTTGAATTTGCATTATTACAATGTTCTCCTTCTCATTTATTTTAGGGTCAGGTTTGCTGACCAATGTATAATATGATAGGTTAACCCGATAATGCAATATAAATCAAAGCAGAATACTATAACCTACTTCTACTATCAATTTGTGGAAGCTTAAAGATCAAGCTGAACAATATAGCCAGAAGAAGAAGAATCGATGGCACAATACACATGAAAATACTTTGGGGAAAGCCTCAGCTAAAAACCCCACACTATTGTATTATCATACATGGTGGAAATACATAGGAATTATACAAAGGCTTAGCTCTCACATCTAGCCAGCTCTCGGTACAATTCTCACAGATGCTCATAGGAAATCTTGGCTTCTCTCTAGCCTTCCTCTCTGCCCTCCACGCTCCTATTTCCTTGTGTTGTTCCTCGTGGATGATTTGCCTATTACCAAGTGGAAAACCAACCTTTAAAACTGGGTAATCCTCAAGGATGAATCCTTAACTGCATGCATGAGTTTTATCCATGAGAAAACACATGCAACTAATAGTACACTATCCTTGAACATTAATCTCAACTGGATCTTTCTTAGAATAGACATGCATGAGTTTCTGATGAGGGAACCTTCAATTAACTGGAGTAGCACTGGTTGAGTGCATTAATGCATCAACTGACTGTTAACTCACTATTAGTTCGTCAAGCAGTTTGAAACTAATTTAACTGGACTTAACTCAGTAAACTGAGTTAACTAATTACAACGCAAATATAACTCAATCTTATCTCCTTAATTTAAGGACTAACTCTTGCATGACTTCAAAAAGACTTCTAACTTGAATTTCTCCAACTAATTAAATTAAAATTAATTAATTAATTATTTCAAAGTAGCTGTTAAGACTAAATTTGATTTTAATTCACAATTTAATTCAAGGACAAATTAAATTGGAATATTCTTGTTGCCATATTTCAACACTCCCTCTCAACAAGAAAGGGATTATTTGCCAACCCAATCCTATCTCTATGGAACTCGAATTTACACTTTGACAATGCCTTTGTCAAAATGTCAGCATCTTGCTCCTCTGTTGAAATATACTATAGCAACATGATCCTCTTGACCTGTGAAAATCCACGGGCAACAAATCTTGCCTTATGCTTCTCCACACTACCATCAATAGCTTGCTTTACCTTTTAAAGTCAACGGGAACTCACAACTGAATTATTCTCCGGTCTCGGAACTACGCCCCAAACACTGTACGAACTGTGGAGTCATATTGCTCCACTATAGCATCAACCCAAATCGGCTGCTGCACTGCTTCCTCAAAGGAAGATGGCTTGGTCTCAACACATTCCCTAGCAAGGGCCATGTAGCCAGTGTACCTCTCAAGTGACCTCCTCTGTCTGCACTGAGAAGATGGTTCTCCCACATTCTCTCTCACATCCTCCAACAATCTGTCATCTTCTCTTGTGCGCTTTCGTCCATCTTTGGAAGACTCTTCTTGAGTGGATGTCTCCGCTCTTGGAACCTCTGCATGCGGTTGCTCCACATCAGTCTGAGGCTCCTCCTCCTTAGGAACCAACAGTTCCTCCACAACCTGTAGTTAGAGCTCCCTCTCAAGGGAAACTCGCATGACCTTCTGCTCATCAAAATTGAGATCTTTGTGAACCACTATCCTCCAACTAGTACGCAAGTACACCCGATAGTTGTGAGGTGTATTAGTGTACCCCAAAAATATTCCCAACTTTGCTGTCGACTCAATATTCTTCTGTGCATCCTTTGTCACTTGGAAATATATCGATGAGCCAAAGATCCTGAAATTACCCACATATGGTCTTTTACCGGGGAAAGCTTCCTTTGGTGTCTTCATCCCAAGTATGCGATGCGAGATTCTATTCTACAAATAGACCGTTGTGTTGCATGCCTCAACCCACAAGTGAAGTGGTAGGCCTTGGTCATGCAGCATTTCCCATGCTTCCCCTACAATAGTTTTGTTCTTCCTCTCGGCCACCCCATTCTGCTGTGGGTTATGAGGTGCCGTCAACTCTCATTTAATTCCTTCCGTTGCACAGAAGTCCTTAAACTCTTGAGAGACATATTCTCCACCGTTGTCATTTCTCAAGGCCTTGATCTTCTTCCCTGACTCTTTCTCGACCAAAGCTTTGAACTCACAAAACTTTGTGAAAGTTTGGTCCTTCTTCTGCATGAAATAAATCCAACATTTACGAGAATAGTCATCAATGAAAATCACATAATACCTTTGCTTCACTGTGGATGCCGTTGAGAATGGTCCACACAAATCAGTATGAACTCACTCTAAGATAGCCTCTACTCAACTGTCTCGATCATGAAAGGAATACTTGGTGTACTTTCCCAAGGTACAACCTTTGCATGTGTCAACTTGCTCAAGTTTACCTTTGGGAAGTCTTGTAGATATCTACTACATTATCTTCAAAACCCCATGATGCAAATGGCCCAACTGCTTGTGCCACAACTCGCCAATGTCTTGGCTTTGCACCAATTCTACTTTCGTACTCAATGCTACAGAATCATCTACCTCTATTTTTTAGAGATTCTTCACCTAAATCCCTATCCTCTTGGTCTGACCCGTGTCTATGTGTCTTAGGAACACCTTTCCTTTATTGAAGACAACATCATAGCCTTTGTCCTCCAACATCGCGACCGATACCAAGTTCTTCTTTAGTCCAAGCACATACATCACATCTATCAAGGTGAGAGGAGCTCCATGCTCCCTCTGAAAAGCAACTGTGCCCACTCCTGAAACATTATACCTTCCATCGTCACCCATCTCTATGCACATCTTGAGGTCTTTCTCCTCCAAGACACTAAATAAATTTTTATCACCGGTCATGTGGAATGAGGCTCCATTGTCAAGATACCAGACACAACCCATCATCGATGACACAATGCATGCGATGAGGGTAAAGTCCATTTCGAACTGAGAGGCTAATGCCTCACCTTCCATTCCTTCAGAGGATCCCTTATTGGACTTCTTCGACGGGCAATTAGTCGCATAATGTCCCATCTTGTGACAATTAAACCATATTTATTTAGACATGTCACCCTTCTTCCCTCCATGAGAAGAATTCAATTCGAAATGGGAAGCCTTCCCCTTCCCTTCCATTTCCTTACCTTACTTGTTAAGACCAGATTTTCTTCATCGTCATTCTTGGATGAAAAACCACCTCGTGTGCCCCTCTTGATCTCCTCCTGCATAAGATCCGACGACAGTTATTCCCAATCTGGCAGTTTCTCCCTTCCATTCAATGAGTCCTGGTAGCTATTCCAACTCTTTGGAAGGCCAAGGAGAGAGAGGCTCACCATATCATCATCGGCAGTAGTTATTCCCACACTACCAAGCTCATCTCTGCAGGTGGTGAGCTTGTTTAGATATGTGGAAATAGTATCTCCTTTCTCCATCTTGATTCTTCGAAGCTTATCCTTGAGCGGCAATTTCCTCTGGTCATTACTGTTCTGGTAGAGGTCCTTCAATGTCTTCCACATTGAAGATGGATTATCCTTCCCATGGAGACTCGAGACAATATGGTGTTGAACTCCCTCAAGGATGATTTGTCTCACCTTTGCCACACACTTCTTCCACTCAGCCAACCCTTGTGCATTAGTTGAAGCTAGATTTGGGATTTCTTGATCAATGAATTTCTTCAAGCTATTGTCTTCTAATACAACCTCCATTCTATCTTTCCATGCTATGTAATTCGAGCTACCTTCCAACGCATACTCGAGTCTCAAGCCATAGAACACCATTGGCCAACCTTGAAGTATGATATGAATTCGATTTGCACCTGCAACCCCGAACTTCAAATTTCGAATTCTCTTCTCAGGTTCACAGCTCTGATACCATGTAGATATTTCTACAAATATTTGAATAACTTCATTCCATTAACTGTTTAATTCTCACCTTGCAGTTTTAAGAATAAGAGGAAATAGATCAACAGAGCATTCTTAATATACGAATAAAACCAAACCTCCGTAAGCTAATGGATAACAGATTAAATAAACAAAAAACAGGAACCATAATTGCAACGTTGGTTCTCTGTAAACCTTCATTAATATCCAATTCAACTAGTCTTAAGAGTGAAAACAAATATACTTCGAGTGAGACAAGGACTCGAATGATAATTAGGTCAACAGACCATAATCATGGAATGCATTGAATACGTGTGAGAATGAATCATAATACTATTAATGCCATCATCATCTTATGATGAGTTCTGAGCGCACACCCAAGGGACCAAATAACTGCATCGAAACAACAAACAATAGCTAAAATGGCTAGTGATTGTGTCCAAAACAGGTATCCAAATTAACTAACACTATAAACCAATGGCTTGACATATTGACATGTTAGAATTCGATGACAAATTATTACTCATTTCCTTTTTTCATTCTTGTTGTTTTAGTGATTTCCTTATCATGTAAAGATAAAGGATGTCTAACAATGATATTTTTCTTAATGTAGGAGTCTGAAGAGTACCAGCCATCTTCTCTTCTACAATTAGGTATTGTGTCTCGAAATATCAGAGATACTTCCACAAAGATATCATCTTTGCTGCAATGTAGTCAAGGTGCATTAGAAATTTGACCTGTAATGGGTCGGCCTCCTCACCAGTCACATCAAAATAATAGCCCAACTTCACAATCAAGGTTGAGAAAACTTCAAGGTTTTGTTCCTGATGACAACAATTCAAGTTCTAGCTTGTCATCTTCATTCAATTTAACATATTTTGTTGGTCACCCTATGGCTTCAGTGAATAACTCTAGGTCAAGTGGTATCAGAGCCAGGTATCTATAAAAAAAAGAAAAAAAATTAAAAAAATAAATAAATAAAAAATAAACAAATTCTCCACTTTTTCCCAAGAAAGTGCTCTGATACCACTTGTTATAGATCTGATATGAAAATATAAGACAATGCAAATAAACCAAAGAATAGCAAGATCTGAATATAGATAGAAATGATTCACTTTATTGATCAAACCCTTAAGGTAGGGCAACACCATACATTCACTCCGTAAGGAAGGAGAACACTCCATAAGCCATATGCATGTTCATACAATATTCCTTGACCCCTCTCCATTTGGAGTCTCTAGCCTCTATATAGGCCTCATACATACAATACCATGGGTCATTACCATGGTTCCCTCATACCATCGAACTAATACCATGGGTCATTACCATGGTTCCCTCACACCATCGAACTAATACCATGGGCCCATTACATTATTACTAACTACTTGTGGTCCCTTACATGATACGAGTTAACCACCTTACTTATTACTATGGCCCATCCCATTATTACATTATTCCCTTGGGTACCTCCTTTTGTACCCCATATTATCCCCCTGGGTATATAACATTCCACCCCCCTTAGCATGTTTCATCCCCGAAACATGGGAAGAACACAAATAATAAGATCTACACAAAAGAGTAGTCCACTGGTACCATGCACATGCATCTAGCCATCCAAGAGAAAGGTGACCCCTCGATCTCGCTGGTGCCTCGCTCACTTGAGATGGAAGTTGACCGTGATAGCTCTTCTGTGTTGATGTGTAGTAGGTGGATCTTCGCTCCACTCTATCTGTCATGCGGGGGTTGTTGTCCTTGTGGCTAATTGGTTGCCATCTTGTTGGTTGTTGTCTTGCGAGGTGATGTGGGTGATGATATGTTGAAGTTTTAACCCACGGTGTCCTTTTCTTTAATTCACCCTTTACTAGAGCCTGATTGTTATTTGGTGCATGCTGTGGTACCTGTTGTGGTGTCTTATCTTCCAATATTACTTCAACCACTGAGCCCTCATTTGATGTATCAGCACCTGTAACATTTTCTGCTTCAGCCTCTGTATGTGTTTGATTGTCGATCATCACTGGCTCATCATATGATATGTCAGTCCCTGGAACATCTTCTGCTTCAACCTCCTTAGACTCTACTTGTTTATTAAGGGAAATATCTTGTAATGTAATTTTCTTCTTTTTATACCAGAGCTTCAGGAATTTCTTCTGCACATTAATATTGATAGTACCCATAGATTCCATCCAAGGATATCCCAAAACAACATCCATATTATCCATCTCTGAAGTATAAAAATCACCATGCAACACATACTTATCCATAGAAATCTTCAAATCCTTATACACTTGAACATCCTCATCATCCACCTGTGTGTTTTCAATTTGTTTTGTTGGAACTTGCAATTTTTTGGTCAAATTAACATTGATAAAATTATGCTTGCAACTAGGATTTATAGAAACAATGATCTTCTCCTTTTGAATCAATCCATGAACGTGTAATAAGAATATACCAGTAGAAAATAGCCCCGCATGTTTCTCCTTATCTTGTTTTCTGGCACGAGACCGTCTGTCTAAAAGTAGTTTTTCAAATTCTTCATCAGGTAGGTTGGAACACTTATTTGGTTAAATAATCCCCACCATGTGGCCGCCTCATCTTCAAATTTAGTCACTACCCAAAATTTCCAATGTTCTTCCCATAAATACTTTTGCATTTTTATGTGTTCTTCAATAGTAGGACCATTATCTTTTCCTGTAAAATATGGAGTCGCCATGAAGAGTGTTTTGAAAAAAAATTCACTTACTTGGCGAAAATTTGAAATTGTCACAGTTTAGTCAATATTGCTCAGAATCCCTATTATGACCTGTTTTTGGAAATGGAACAACCATTCTACATCTGCCCATGTGATAGAAATCTCGATCTAGGCACTGGAATTTCAGATCTGCACTGCAACTCTCCCGCCGTCACCAAAAATTCTGAAAAAAAGAGCTGATTTTAAATCAGCGATATCTCCCTCATCCGGACTCTAATTCGACTGATTTTTTTTTTTTGAAATTGGGTATTTTTTCACAAAGAATCCAGATCTGCAATTAGATTTTGCAGATCTTGCACCAGGACGTCCAGATTTGCGCCACAAACTCGCTGCCCTGAAAAATTGTTTGCAACACCACTGATTTTTAGATCAGCGATATCTCCTTCATCCGGACTCCGATTCGACCGATTTTTTATTTTTTTTTGAAATCGAGTATTTTTTCACAAAGAATCCAGATCTACAATTAGATTTTGCAGATTTTTCCCCAAAATGTACAAATCTGATCTACAAACTCGCCGCTCCAGAAATCCTGCAAAAAATATATAAAAAAATTCTCCACTTTTACCCAAGAAAGTGCTCTGGTACCACTTGTTATAGCTCTAACCCAAAAATATATGATAATATAAATAAACCCAAGAATAATAAGATAGACATAGATATAAATGCTTCTTAATTAATCAAACTCTTAAGGTAGGGCAACACCATACATTCACTCCTTAAGGAAGGAGAACACTCCACAAGCCATATGCCTATTCATACAATAATCCTTGACCCCTCTCCATGTGGAGTCTCTAGCCTCTATATAGACCTCATACATACAATACCATGGGTCATTAACATGGTTTCCTCATATCATCGAACTAATACCATGGGCCCATTACATTATTACGAACTACTTGTGGTCCCTTACATGATACGGGTTAACCACCTTATTTATTACTATCGCCCATCCCATTATTACATTATTCCCTTGGGTACCTCCCTTTGTACCCCATATTATCCCCCCTAGGTATATAACATAAATTCCATTAGGAATGGTACCAAAATCTCTGGAAAATTTTGGATCCTCCCTTGGCTCTGATACCCTGAGATTTGAATTCATGTTGCTTGTGACACCATCATCGAGCAACATTCCATTCTCACAAAGACTTTCTTCTATGTCTCCTATCACACAATCTGTATGGCCTTCTATGCAAATGCCACCTCTACCTCCATCTGCACCACCCCTTCAACATCAATAGTTTCAAACACTAAACCATCAACATTAGACTAATTTCATGAAGCCTAGTCAATCAAAAGTTCAACTTCCTTCTCTTTATTCCCAAGGTCATTCTTCACAGTCCTTTCAACAATCTCCATGGTGAGATTTTAGTTTTCCCTTCTTACTTTTTGTTTTAAACAAGGAAAATCATAGTGGATCAAGACTACATGGGCTTTAGATAGTTGGGTTGATTTTTTATCACAACACATATGTCATTTATCTGGATTTTTCCAGCTAATTAGGATATTTTTGTACAACTATAGAGACTAAATTATTTCTACTTATTTGGGCAATTCAACTTCGCTGCAAGAATGTCCTTTTCAAGTATGGGAATATTACGATGAAATATAGTTGGTTCACAAAATTTGAAAGAATCTATTGGTTAAGAAGCCACATATGAGGAGTTTGCTCTGCCAGATATGCCAAGGACTTGCACGTAGTCCCATATCCAACAAGACTTGCATACACAGGCATGATGACTTTCTTGGATGGGTGAGATGGCCCATGTGAGGCAAAGGGATTTGAGATTTTGTACCTCAGTTGGGGTATAAAACACACCCTCTTTATCATCATACCAACACCCTATTGACCACTATAGTTACTTTTGATTGAGTTTTAACTGCCATTAGGATATATTTATGGGTGGATCTCCGAACTCATGGTGAGAATGTGGGTGCCTGATAAGCATGAAATTACAAATGAATGCTGACTTTGTCTGCTTAAACACAAGTATGTATGCCTTCCATACTAACCAAATGCTTGAGAAATGCATTATGGCTACATGGATAACTTCTATAGATCAATGACATCAGCAATAACATTTTAGAATCTTATTGGATATCGTTCAACATATTACTATTACATGCCACACAAAATATTATTTTATGTCATTCAATATATTAGTATTACTAGGCACACCTTTAGAAAATATTTTAGCATATTGCATTTGCCATTCTTGTGTAACACCATGGGCTTGTGAAGGGTGTCTCTGTTCTTAGTTAATTCAAGGTTTTCTAGTCAGCGTATGTTCACTCGACTACAATTGTCTTTGGGAAAATAACCTTATTAGACTCCAAACCAATTAAATTGCACAACTACACTAATATAATTTTGAAATTTTTTAAATTTCTACTACGTGTCTCTGTTTAAATTCATTTTATTGGTGGAATTCCCATTTTGTTGTCTGATACGAATCTGATTCTTGATAATGAAGTTGTTTGCACAGGCTCAATATTTTTCAAATAGCTAATGGCTGCCACCAAACAACTAACAGTGCCTCATGGCTGGAAATACCATTGGTGGGAAGGGATGTTTGTGATTCATCTTGTGCCCAATCATTCTGGGATCCATAGAACAAATGTTCACCACAACCATAATGATCTTTTTTCTAAGACAATTCGAGTGGGCTTGACAGGATAATGCATTTCAATGCCATTCTTTATAATTTGCTTCAAGCTGTAAGCTGTGATAGACTAAAATGAAAGAGAAGGTAGTCATTTTTCTGTATTATCGCTGAAAGAAGAGTGAAGTTGCAAGAAATGAAGAAAATCCTTTCTACAGGCTAACATGAATTTCTCTAGTATGGATATGAGCCTTGAACTTGGATATGGACAGAAGCCTACTACAAGCTATAGTGATTACAATTTCAATGTTTCTCCATAAAGAATTAGACTTGGAAGGCCTCTATCTTCTTTGTCAAGGATTGGAGTTGGAAAACCTTCCT
This sequence comes from Pinus tabuliformis, assembly GCA_031772625.1. Classification (NCBI taxonomy): domain Eukaryota; kingdom Viridiplantae; phylum Streptophyta; class Pinopsida; order Pinales; family Pinaceae; genus Pinus; species Pinus tabuliformis. Next base: position 349,212,112 of record CM062810.1, on the reverse strand, counting down.
ATCCACTCTCTAGGTTAACAGGTGGAAGGGTTGCCTCTCCACCAAGAGTTGGAATTAGAAGGGATCCTTCTCTATTAAGTGTTGTTGGCAGGAGTGCTCCTCTGGCATCATCAAGAATTGGAGTTGGAAGGACTCCTTCTCCATCAAGGATTGTTGGAAGGCTGAATGACTAGAATGTAGAGAAGGATAATGGGTGGGAAAGGCCTTGGGTTGGAAAGGTGCTGGAGATCACCTCAGACAACTTGACACTGCTAATATGAGTGTGGCATATGTTTCAAGGAATGGCTATGATTGGAGGCATCAACCAATGCATGGTGCTCTAATTGATGCCTACAGAAATTACAGGGGCTAGAGATCTCTGCTTGGACTACTTTCACTTGTACAACCACCTTAGGAAATTGATATAATACGCAGTAGAATGGTGTCTAGAAACTGGTGAAATTATAAGGAAGAAGAATACTTGTGGGAGGATATGAGCCCAAGATTGGAAAATCATGGAAGAGGAAGTGATAACTCAAGTAAAGATGATTATTTTCTTGGTGATCTAAAGAAGTGGTTAGGCTTAGAGAGAGAGAGAGAGAGAGAGAGAGAGAGAGAGAAGAATGGGTCTGTAACCTGCTCTTCCTGACAGTGATTGGCATATGCATGGACCCTTGGCTCATGTGGATAGACCTGTGATGAGTGAGAAGGAGAGACAACCTCCTAGAAGGGTAGACTTCCTTTCTCCCTGCTCTCTTTTTTGATCTAATTATTGACAAATTATTACTCATTTCCTTTTTTCATTCTTGCTGTTTTAGTGATTTCCTTATCATGTAAAGATAAAGGATGTCTGACAATGATATTTTTCTTAATGTAGGAGTCTGAAGAGTACCAGCCATCTTCTCTTATACAATCAAGTATTGTGTCTCGAAATATCAGAGATACTTCCACAAAGATATCATCTTTGCTGCAATGTAGTCAAGGTGCATTAGAACTTTGACCTATAATGGGTCGGCCTCCTCACCAGTCACATCAAAATAATAGCCCAACTTCACAATCAAGGTTGAGAACACTTCAAGTTTTTGTTTCTGGTGACAACAATTCAAGTTCTATCTTGTCATCTTCATTTAATTTAACATATTCTACTGGCCACCTTGTGGCTTCAGTTAATGACTCTAGGTCAACAGGTACAAAAATTCCATTAGGAAAGGTACCAAAATCTCAAGAAAATGTTGGATCTTCCCTTGGCTCTGATACCCTGAGCTTTGAATTCCTATTTCCTATGACACCATCATCGAGCAACATTCCATTCTCATAAAGGCTTTCTTCTTTGTCTCCTATCACATAATCTGTATGGCCTTCTATGCAAACTCTGCCACCTCTACCTCCATCTGCACCACCCCTTCAACATCAATAGTTTCAAACACTAAACCATCAACATTAGACTAATTTCATGAAGCCTAGTCAATCAAAAGTTCAACTTCCTTCTCTTTATTCCCAAGGTCATTCTTCACAGTCCTTTCAACAATCTCCATGGTGAGATTTTAGTTTTCCCTTCTTACTTTTTGTTTTAAATAGAGAAAATCATAGTGGATCGAGACTGCATGGGCTTTAGATAGTTGGGTTTATTTTGTATCACAACACATATGGCATTTATCTGGATTTATCCAGCTAATTAGGATCTTTTTGTACAACTATAGAGACTAAATTATTTCTATTTATTTGGGTAATCCAACTTTGTTGCAAGCATGTCCTTTTCAAGTATGGGAATATTACGATGAAATATAGCTGGTTTACAACCTTTGAAAGAATCTCTTGGTTAAGAAGCCACAGATGGGGAGTCTTCTCTGCCAGATATGCCAAGGACTTGCACCTAGTCCCATATCCAACAAGACTTGCATACACAGGCGTGATGACTTTCTTGGATGGGTGAGATGGCCCATGTGAGGCAAAGGGATCTGAGATTTTGTACCTCAGTTAGGGTATGAAACACACCCTCTTTATCATCATACCAAGACCCTATTGACTGCTATAGTTACTTTTGATTGAGTTTTAACTACCATTAGGATATATTTATGGGTGGATCTCCGAAGCCATGGTGAGAATGTGGGTGTCTGATAAGCATGAAATTACAAATTAATGCTAACTCTTTTTTATTAAACACAAGTATTTATGCCTTCCATACTAGCCAAATGCTTGAGAAATGCATTATGGCTACATGGATAACTTATGTAGATCAATGACATCAGTGATAACATTAGAATCTTATTGGATGTCGTTCAATATATTACTATTACAGGGCAGACATAATCTTATTTGACGTCATTCAATACCTTAATATTACAACGCACACCTTCAGAAAATATTTTAGAATACTGCATTTTCCATTCTTATGCAACACCATGGGCTTGTGAAGTGTGTCTCTGTTCTTAGTTACTTGAAGGTTTTCTAGTCATCGTATTTTTACTCGACTACAATTGTCCTTGGAAAAATAACTTTATTAGACTCCAAACCAATTAAATTGCACAACTATGCTAATATAATTTTTGAATTTTTTAAATTTCTTCTACATGTCTCTGTTTAAATTCCCTTTATTGGTGGAATTCTCATTTTGTTGTTTGATACAAATTTGATTCTTGATAATGAAGCTCTTTGTACAGGACCAATATTTTTCAAATAGCTAATGGCTTTCACCAAACAACTAACAGTGCCTTGTGGCTGGAAATACCATTGGTGGGAAGGGATGTTTATGATCCATCTTGTGCCCAATCATTTTGTGATCCATAGAACAAATGTTCACCAAAACCATAATGATCTTTTTACGAAGACAATTCTAGTGGGCTTGACAGGATAATGTATTTCAATGCCATTCTTTATAATCTGCTTCAAGTTGTATGCTATGATAGACTGAAATGAAAGAGATTAATTTCACAAGGTAGTCATTTTTTTGTATTATAGGTGAAAGAAGAGTGAAGTTGCAAGAAATGAAGAAAATCCTTTATATAGGCTAACATGAATTTCTCTAGTATGGATATGAGTCTTGAACTTGGATATGGACAAAAGCCTGCTACATGCTATAGTGATTACAATTTCAATGTTTCTCCATAAAGCATTAGACTTGGAAGGCCTCTCTCTCCTTTTTCAAGGATTGGAGTTGGAAAACCTTCCTCTCCACTCTCTAGGTTAAGAGGTGGAAGGGTTGCCTCTCCACCAAGAGTTGGAATTGGAAGGGATCCTTCTCTATTAAGTGTTGTTGGAAGGAGTGCTCCTATGGCATCATCAAGAATTGGAGTTCGAAGGACTCCTTCTCCATCAAGGATTGTTGGAAGGTTGAATGACAGGAATGCAGAGAAGGATAATGGGTGGGAAAGGCCTTGGGTTGGAAAGGTGATGGAGGTCGCCTTAGGAAACTTGACACTGCTAATACGCGTGTGGCATATGGTTCAAGGAATGGCTATGATTGGAGGCATCAGCCAATGCATGGTGCTCTAATTGATGCCTATGGAAATTACAGGGGCTAGAGATCTCTGTGTGGACTACTTTCACTTGTACAACCACCTCAGGAAATTGATATAATACGCAGTAGAATGGTGTCTAGAAACTGGCGAAATTCTAAGGAAGAAGAATAATTGTGGGAGGATATGAGCCCAATATTGGAAAATCATGGAAGAGGAAGTGATAACTCAAGGAAAGATGATTATTTTCCTGGTGATTTAAAGAAGTGGTTAGGCTTAGAGAGAGAGTGAGAGAAAAGAATGTGTCTGGAACCTGCTCTTCTTGACAGTGATTGGCATATGCATGGACCCTTGTCTCATGTGGATAGATCTATGATGAGTGAGAAGGAGAGAAGACCTCCTAGAAGGGTAGGCTTCCTTTCTCCCTACTCTCTTTTTTGATCTAATTATTTCGATGAAAAATTAGTACGCATTTCCTTTTTTCATTCTTGTTGTTTTAGTGATTTCCTTAATATGTAAAGATAAAGGATGTTTGACAATGATATTTTTCTTAATGTAGGAGTCTGAAGAGCACTAGCCATCTTCTCTTCTGCAATCAGGTATTGTGTCTAGAAATATAAGAGATATTTCCATAGAGATATCATCTTTGCTGCAAAGTAGTCAAGGTGCATTAGAACATCGACTTGTAATGGGTCAGCCTCCTCACCAGTCACATCAAAATAATAGCCCAACTTCACAATAAAGGTTGATAACACTTCAAGTTTTTGTTCCTAGTGACAACAATTCAAGTTCTAGCTTGGCATCTTCATTCAGTTTAACATATTCTGTTGGTCACCCTCTGGCTTCAATGAATGACTCTAGGTCAGCAGGTACATAAATTCCTTTAGGAATGGTACCAAAATCTCGAGAAAATGTTGGATCTTCCCTTGGCTTTGATACCCTGAGATTTGAATTCCTGTTGCATGTGACACCATCATCAAGCAACATTCCATTCTCACAAAGGAAACAATCACAAAGACTTTCTTCTCTGTCTCCTATCACACAATTTGTATGACCTTCTATGCAAACTCTGCCACCTCTACCTCCATCTGCACCACCCCTTCAACATCAATAGTTTCAAAGACTAAACCATCAACATTAGACTAATTTCATGAAGCCTAGTTAATCAAAAGTTCAGCTCACTTCTCTTTATTCCCAAGGTCATTCTTCACAGTCCTTTCAACAATATCCATGGTGAGATTTTAGTGTTCCCTTCTTACTTTTAGTTTTAAACAGGGAAAGGTGAGATTTTAGTGTTCCCTTCTTACTTTTAGTTTTAATCAGGGAAAATATTAGTGGATCTAGACTACATGGGATTTAGATAGTTGGGTTGATTTTGTATCACAACACATATGGCATTTATCTAGATTTATCCAGCTAATTGGGATCTTTTTGTACAACTATAAACACTAACATGGAAAATTTTAGGGGCGAATTTTCGTCCTTAGGCGAAATTAAGGGGTTTTAAATTTTTAGTGGGCGAATATTTTATATCATAGTACATTTTTACAAATCGTCTCAAATTTATTTTATAAAAAAATTAGTTATGGAGGTTAGCCCATCTTATTTTAAGGGAGAGGGTAAAAAAGGTAAATTTAGCCCTTAGGAGTTACAACCTTCCATTCGCCCTAATTTTCAAGAATAGGTTTTATTTAAGTGAATCCTATGGGCCAAATACCATATTTATAAAAGAGGTATGGTAAATTAATAAAAATATAAATAAATGAGAGGTATGGTAAATAAATAAAACATTTTTTATATTTACTCCATAAGTCACCTTATATACATGCAAGGGTGTAAATAGATAAAAATATAAATAAAGTGGAGGTATGGTAAATAAATAAAACCTCTTTTTATACTTACTCAAAAGGTATGGTAAATAAATATAAATCTAAATAAACTAGAGGTATGGTAAATAAATAAAACTTCTTTTTATATTTAGTCCATAACCCTCTTTCTATTTATGAAGGCTCAAAAAAAGAGGTTTTATTTAAGTGAATCCTATGGGCCAAGTACCATATTTGTAAAAGAGGTATGGTAAATTAATAAAAATATAAATAAACGAGAGGTATGGTAAATAAATAAAACATTTTTTATATTTACTCCATAAGTCACCTTATATTTAAGAACACTAAAAAAATGCGTTATATTTAGGTGAAACCTATGGGCAAAATACTGTGCCAAATACCATGGGCTAGATTATTATTAATACCATGCAAAAAAACATTATTAACCCTAATATTAATATTAATAAAAATAAAAATGGCACATGGTATTGACCAATGGTATTCACGTGGAATGTAGCCCATTTAAAGGGGGGCATTAAACCAACATAGATCCATCTTTGCTCTAGATCTACTAAGCCCAGAGAGGGATCAAATATCATGATATGCAAACTAGAATAGAGTGAAAAAATATTTGATCCCTCTGGGGGCTTGGTAGATCAAGAGTAAAAATGGATGTTGTAATTTAATGTATGTTAAACATTTTAACTTGGTTAAAATAAAAAATAAAAAATAAAATAAAAATCAATTATTAATTTTATTAATTTTTATAAATTACTAATAGTAATTTTTAAGCCGCAGGTTTATGATAACCCATGGTATTGACCCATGGTAGTACCATGATATTCATGTGAGCATAGACTATTTAAAGGGGAAATTATATCATCTTAGATCCATGTTAATTCTCAGAGGGATAAATAGATTTCATCCCTCTAAGAGTGGTAGATGTGGAGTTAAGATGGATACAGGTTGGTTTTTATGATAATGAAGATATTAAATAGACTTAGGAAATTATATTGTAAAAACATCTTAAGGTGAATGGTTAAAGCTACATTTAGTCACTTCACAAAATTTAGTAAAAAATACCAATATCTCCATTAATATTGGATTTTCTTATTTAACAAAAAAAAATCAAAACAATGAAACCTTATCACTCTTTCTGCATCACCCTCAGAGAAGATTTCCCACCATTTTTCAAACATTCTCAATATGATATCTTCATGAAAAAGTTTAGGTACTGATGTTGGATTAGTTGTTTGAAAAATAAGCTGGTTTGTACAACCTTTCATCTTCTGTGCTATTTTTAGTTTGTCCTAATGATCTGTAGGGGTTGGAGCCACTACACCATATTTTCCTAAAAGGTGGAGATTGTTCACCAAAAAGGAAATTAATCTACATGTTACAACACTGTTAAAAAATGCAAGACGTATGAGGGTAGTGAATTATGCTAATAAGCAATTTAGATTGGGAGAGACGTAATTAAATTTTATTATTTAATTGAAGATTTCCAATTAAAATAATAATAAATTTACTTATATATTCATATATTGATTGGAAGGCTTCTCACAATGGTCACTTCTTTCAATTAGATCCCCTTCAAGCCTTTGGGATACCTAATACTTTCTTATATAATATAGTTGGGGCTTGCTACTTGTTGGCGTGTTGAGGTAAACAAACTTGATGTGTTTTTTTTATCTCGCAGTTGGAGTCTATGGAATAAGAAAGAAATTTGGTAACTTGAAAAAAGTGGTAGCTTGACAAAAGTTGCAGAGAAAAGATTAATCTCTCATACCTTGACAGAACTCGTGGTCAATATCAACACCTACAAGAAATTTGTTGTGGAATATTATCAAAACTAATAGAAGGATATGAAAGAGTGTATTGTAAGAACCTTGACAAACACGGCCACTCAAACTTGGAACATTGTTTGTAGGAAGAGAAAATTATGTTTCTTTTTTCCAAACATGTATGTTAGTATATTACAGTTTAATGAATATGTTTTATTATTATCATATATTGTTTCATACTTTAACAAAACATTCGCCAAGACTTTACAATGTTTTATTATTCAGTAAAAGATTTGCCAAGATCTTACAAGATTTTATAATTCAGTGAAAGATTCTCCATCACTGTACAAGATAATATAATCTGGTGAGAGATTTGCCAAAAAAATTATATATACATATTATATTATTGATAAAATCACCTCCCATTTTTACTATGTATCATGGGGATTAGCCCATTTATTATACATATAAATTTAGGGTGGTTCTTAAAATTTTTCCTGAAGACTAAATTATTTCTATTTATTTGGGTAATCCAACTTTGTTGCAAGCATGTCCTTTTCAAGTATGGGAATATTACGATGAAATATAGCTAGTTTACAACCTTTAAAAGAATCTCTTGGTTAAGCAGCCACAGATGGGGAGTCTTTTCTTCTAGATATGCCAAGGGCTTGCACCTAGTCGCATATTCGATAAGACTTGCATACACAGGCATGATTGCTGATGGGAGGCAAAGGGATCTGAGATTTTGTACCTTAGTTAGGGTATGAAACACACCCTCTTTATCATCATACCAAGACCTTGGTGATTGCTATAGTTACTTTTGATTGAGTTTTAACTACCATTAGGATATATTTATGGATGGATCTCCGAAGCCATGGTGAGAATGTGGGTGCCTGATAAGCATGAAATTACAAATGAATGCTGACTTTTTTTGCTTAAACACAAGTATTTATGCCTTCCATACTAGCCAAATGCTTGAGAAATGCATTATGGGTACATGGATAACTTCTGTAGATCAATGACATAAACAATAACATTGTATAATCTTATTGGATGTCATTCAATATATTACTATTATAGGGCACACATAATCTTATTTGATGTCATTCAATATTTTACTATTACAAGGCACACCTTCAGAAAATATTTTAGCATATTGCATTTTCTATTCTTGTGCAACACCATGGGCTTGTGAAGGGTGTCTCTATTCTTAGTTACGTCAAGGTTTTCTAGTCATTGTATGTTCACTCGTCTACAATTTTTCTTGGGAAAATAACTTTATTAGACTCCAAACCAATTGAATTGCACAACTACGCTAATCTAACTTTCGATATTTTTTTTCTTTAATTTCTATTACATGTCTCTTTTTAAATTACCTTTATTGGTGGAATTCTCATTTTTCTATCTGATACAAATCTAATTCTTGATAATGAAGCTCTTTGCACAGGCCCAATATTTTTCAAATAGCTAATGGCTGCCACCAAACAACTAACAATGCCTTGTGGCTAGAAATACCATTGGTGGGAAGGGATGTTTATGATCCATCTTGTTCCCAATCATTCTGGGATCCATAAAACAAATGTTCACCACAACCATAATGATCTTTTTATGAAGACAATTCTAGTGGGCTTGATAGGATATAAAAACCTGATATAAAAACTTGTTCTTTCGGTTAGAAAATCGGAAAGGCAGAAATATTTTCTTATGTTGATAGTTACTTGTGATATTGTTATGTTCTTATTTACTTGTGATATTGTTATGTTATGGTCTTGTATTACAGTACCATTTTTTATGGCAACCTGGAGCCTTTGAACATTTCACCATATCCTTGTCAAACCTATCCATACATGCAAATTGGGTAGCAAGCTAAGTGGGCTTGATTGTGGGGAAAAATCCATAGTTAAGCACGCTTGAGCAAGAGGTAATCTTGGATGGGTGACCTCCCAGGAAGTCTTGGTTACTGGGTGCAAGCCCCGGAAGTGGAGAAGTGCAGCCCTCAATGGAATCCTCTTGTCCTACTCATGTGTCTTTATCATACATGTACCAAGAGAGGGAAGAGGGATTAAAAAAACTCTATATAAATAGGCCATGGGAGAGCCAAAACAAGAGACATTGTTATGCTGGCCAAATTGTTGTTTGAGCAAACCACCATTACATTGTTGAAACCAAGGAAGTGAAGAGCACTAGCATGTTGGCCAAATTGCTTCTAAGCAACCCAACATCTTAGTGAGTGAAGAGGAATCCACCCTTTGGAGAGTCTTCACACTTCTTTGAGAGAGAGGAGAAACTTGCAAAGAGATTGAGGAAAAGAAACCCCCTTGTTGAGGATTTTTGAGCTCCCTAGCTCAAATAATTCTCTTCAAGTGTCTGAGATTCTAATTGTATTCAACCTCTACCACCAGCAATCAATAAAGGGATATTTTTCCATATATTATTGATGTGTTTGCTCCATTTGAGCATTGTTTTGTTCATGCACCTCTTTGTTTAAGTTTATGTTTATGTATGCATTGTTTCCACTATTTACAATGTTGTGTTTATTTAAGTTTGTCCACTAACATCACCAATTTTGACTGTCATCCTTTGTAGGTAATAATCCACTGCTAAGGGGGATTTTTTTGGTACCCTTGTGCTCCAAAAAAACTACAACAGGAATGGTGACCATACTGATCTCTTTTCATTAATCTAGATATTGTTTGTAGGACCTCCTCTTTGCACAAACATCCTTCAAGGTGCTCCTCACCTCCATAGATTTTTTACAGTACCTCAGGATCTATTCTAAGCCCATGGAAGTGAAAAATTTTCAAATCTTTCTTCTCCTCATGATTTTTTCTCTAAGAATGCAGAGCGTGCATCTGTTTCTGCAAAAAACCGCGGAGTGCACGTATGTTTTTGCAAAACCCACGCGACAGATAGAAAGAAATGATAAGCCTTGTTTTTTTCAGTTTTCTTAAGTGATTGGCAACCTTTAGAAAATTTGCTTCACCTTTTCATTCTGTGTTTTCTTTCCAGTACCCATGATTGCTTGAATGAACCCTAATTCATCAAGCAATTTTTTTTTGTATTTGCAACAAGTATCCACATAGATTAATTAGGGAGGAAAGTAAGTGGCCAAAATACACATATGTTTTCAAACTATTTTTTCTTAAATTTTCTGCGAATCAAATTAGCTTAATTAGTGAAGCAAGTAAGTGGCCCATTATCAACGGATCTTTCTTCTAACCAAAGCATTTTTTTGGGACTAGGAGCAAATGTTACTAGAGAAAGTAAGTAATCTTTGCTTCCCTTGTGTCTCCTATATGAACCTGGGATTGCATATGAAAACCTTCTCAAAAACATTTGAATTTAAATCTCCCTCATTAAACTCCATACAGTTTAATAGGAAAAAAGCAAGTGGCCCATCTCCACAAACAAATTTATTTTTTCCATGCATGGAACAACCAACACTTGGTGCAGTAATTAGAAGGATATTGAAAAGGATCATCACATATCCATATCTTATCAAATTTTGTATGCTCGCTTGCATCACACACTAAGCCTTCATATGCTTTGTACTCAAGGATCATCCGGTTTTTCGGTCTTTGGTTACTTAGTCTATTTTGGCTTATAAAATCACTCCATAAGTGAATTAAGTCTCTTCAAAAACAACCATAACTTGAACAAATTAAATTTTGTTAGAAAATTATACATTACAGAGCAATGGAACACATAAAATATTGCAGAAATATAATCACAAAAAATGCATAAAACAAGAGAGACATAGATATATGTGGTTCACCCAATTTGAGCTATGTCCACGGAGAAATAACCAGTCCTTTCTTTATATTATCCAAAAAAATGAAGAGATACAACCTACATCTGATATGTTGTAATTTCCTCTTCACTCTCACATAGTATTCTCTCTCTTTCTCGCTCAGAATACACATATACATAGCCAAAATGAAATTCCCTTATATATAGTGAGGGGTTGGCTTCTAGGGGAAAAAACCCTAAATTAAACATAAATTATACCATCAGATCATCCGCCTAATGAATGGTTCAGATTGACTACAATATTTTACAAGGAAAATATATATATCTATTTTTAGCTTTGGGGGCGCTGCCCCTAAACCCCTGCCAAGGTGGGGCTCTAAAAATCATTGTTGCCCCCCTGGAGGTAAAAAAAATGGGTGACATTTCTGCCCCATTACAAATTGGGTCCAATGCAAGACCTCTAAAGAAGATAATTAGGCTCCACACCCAACAAATTTCCCCACAGGGGCCACCAAAAAATTTATAGTTCAGGTTAGGAACATTTTGGGTAGGCATCCCATAAGCCTCCATGTTCATATTTCACCATTACAACATAGTTATTGACTTTCTAGGGTGCTTAAAAATCCTTCAATCATCCCACGGAAAAGAAAACCCAAGCATGGCAGAGACACGATTAAGAGGGGGTTCGACTTAGGTCCAGTGCGTGCGGTACTCTTTGGGGCCACCTAACGCATCTAGTGCTCGGTACTAGTAACTGATTACCAAGAAGCTAAAGAATTGAATGCTCACGTGGGACGAAAGTACTTAGTGACCATATATAGGGAATCCTTTCCCTATAGGTGACGGTGCAGGTAGCACTTGAGCCTCATTACCATTACCTTGGTTGATTCCTTAGCTATAGGAAAGTGTCGTTAGTTCTTTCAGGACATTTCCCTAGGACTCAACACAAGATATCTCCACAAGGCCCAATTACTTTGAGAGCGGACATGACGATTAGGTATTCATATGAATTTTTATCACATGCAACAAACAAAAAACCATTTTCTTGTTTGATTGATCACATAGTTTAATTACTAAAGGAAAATAAACCATTTATATTTTCTCTTTGTTTTATGTATGTGATCCTATTGCATTGATATTTATCTCCTTCCCTCACCATACACAGAGTAGTACACACTCTAAATGAAAACAATAGGGGACCCAATTCGAGACCTTATCTCAAGAAACCACCCAGAAGCAAGAACCAGTTTTTGGATAACCATGTTATTACCAACCCAAATTATTTGCCTAAATCTATCACCAATATGCCCTTCTTATATCCACCACCAGGTTTTTTCTCACACCAAATCATCACAAAACTCACATTTCCTGACATATCCCTCACAATACCAGTCTGGTATTTGTCCCCCAAGGCCACGCCAGCTAGCACAGGTTACACTACAATAGGGGTAGTCCCTATTCCTCCTGAGGACAATAAGACACCCCATACATCGCATACCCAAGTACCACCTACACCACAAGCAATGTCGTACCAACACCAGCTAAACCAAAACCAACAGATAATAAAAAAGGTAAAAAGGCAGAAGCCCCAAATGCTCCCTCCTCTAGGATCCCTCAACCCTGCACTTTGTGTGAAACCATAGGGCACCCCACCAATAAGTGCCCCGAATTAAAAGGGCTCAAAGCTTTGCTACATGCCCCAAAAGAGCCTGTAAACCCTCCAACCTCTATCGAGAAGAAGAACACACCCACACATATTAAATCATTACACACCAATCACGCATGTGCCATCTGTGCAGAGTATGGGCATTATACCCATGATTTCCCCAAAGTTCCTCGATACAAATATGCATTAGTAGTGCTCACCCAATCCAATTCCCCATTACTCTCCACAGAGGATGGTTCCAAAAATATTTTTTATGTCATAAGAGAAGAAGCTTCTTGCTCCTCTCCTTCAACAGGTCCATCAACCTCCACCCATGGTCAGAGGCGATCTCAGCAGACACATACCTCACCATCACCTACTTGTGCTTTTTGTGATGCATCAAAACATTTAATCAACCAATGCCTTGAGTTATGGGCATTTAACCAATTGTATCCAGTTCCCCACATCACCCAACCAACGAGATCAAGGTACAAGCATCACACTTGCCAAATTTGTGCCAGGAACCATCATGTTTGACATTGTCCCCATTTTTCTCGGTTCATCTAAAAAATGAGGCATGGTAGGTCGACTAGGTTGGCCATGGGTGTGGGTGATGTTTTGCTGGACTAAGCGTGCATGTGCATGGATTCTTTGTTGGTTATGTATTTTCATTCTCACCATTTGTTGCATCATCCCTAGAATATGCTAGTTCTTCCTCACCAACTCCTCCATGATCCCCTATGTACTCTTCCCTTTTTTCCTCATTGGAATGTCCATCAATTCACCAATCACTGTGCATGCATGTCTAACACCTCCATTGTCTTGCTATATTCTCCAAAAATAGCCAAGATAATTCTCTGATACTAATGTAGTGTTCCAAATTGAAATTTACAACAAATAACATAGACATGCACAAGAAAGCAACAATAAACAAATTCAAAACATGCACATCAAAATACATAAGAAATTGAGACAACCAACTGAGCCATTTCATCAATACAAAAGTTGAGTACACAAATGGCAAGGAATTATAGAACCTAGGCTTGCTAATGCAACCACGCAATACCCAGGTGAAGATCTAAGCAAACTCCAATTAAAATGGCTCAGTTTATCCCAACGCACTACCCAAACAATTCTATTGCTACTGCTAGAGGTGAAATATGACTTATACAATCAAATTTGCTCCAAAAATTCTACAAAATTTAGTGGAGGCTTCTCTCACCCAAATCTACCAAACTTAGAAAAATCTTGGGCCAATTCTAGTTGACCCGAAAAGCCACAAAATGTGCAAATTACCTAGAAAATAATATTGCTGCTACTACTGCTGCTATAGAAGATATTGAAATTATGACCCCAATAATTCTCAGATCAACCTGAGATTGTAGAAAAGGTTCCTCTCCTATAAACCAGTAAAACTCAAAAAAGGTTTGGCCTAACTCCAAGCCAAAATCAAACCCCCAATGTGAATAAAACTGCCCAGCTAATCAGTAATACATCCTACTATAAGAATATATGATTCTGGCCCGAATACTACCTGGAAAATTCTATAAAATTAGCTATAGACTCCTCACACCAAGACAAACAAAACCTAGAAATCGTTTGGGCTAATTCTAACTGACCTATATGCCCAAAATAGAGTGAATCTCCCAGCTACATAGTTTTGCACCTAATTAAAGAGAAACTGTTGAGAAATGATAAAACTATGGTGGAAATGGACGAGAAATTGTGCACAAATAACCTCTAGCAAATAGCTATCACTCCAAATTAAAAACTCTTGGCAAATATCAGCACCAAACACCAACAAAAAACTTTGTTCTCCAACCCCTGCATAGGCTCTATAAGAGAAAATTCGTCCCAACTAAATGATATAGGAACATCTCTGAAAAATGGTGCTAAACTCCTCCACTAAGCAGTGGAAAATCTCTTGCAAATACCTAGAACCTGCAATAGAAAGATGATGCTCCAAATATCCTCCGTAGTTTGTCTTCTACGCCCAAAAATAATGAATTTCTTAGTGAAAATCATGAAATAAACTCCCAAATTCTCTCCTAGGGTGACAATTGAATTCCATCAAAGGTAGAGGTGTAATTTTCGCTTTGAAATTCCTTGTGCTAAACAACACTGGTTGACTTGGCTAAGTAGTTCACGCAAAATCTCCAAATTTAGAAACGAAATGCCGAAATAGAATGATCAAAATGAGGCTCTAGTCTTTCTTTTATTGTTTCTTTCCCTTCCTCATACCATGGTTCAATTTATTTCACACTGTGATTTGATACCATGGTTTGATTCTTCCCATGGTTCTATTCCATTCTTGGTAATCCCCACAACTTATGTGCACTTTAATTTTTCTTCTTTTCCTAAGTCCCAACCTTTTCCTTTTCTCCAAAAATTTACTTAACATCTCCACAACTTATTTCTCCTAAGTTTTATTTATCCAACACTATATTAATCTCCAAAATTACAATGTTGAGAATTTCCTTGATGAAATTTCTAATTGGGGACATGACAAAAACTATGTAGAATCATTTTTTTAAAATATTTATCCATAAAATTTACATCTTTGTAATGTTTTAGAGAATTCAGAGTATTGCTATGTTTTTATTAATATACTAGAGACAAACAAGGTATACATGCATTTTTGTGTTACCATTTTTGATGCATCTCTCCTTCTTTGTCTCTCTATCTCACCCCCAAACATACACACTATCTCTCCATCTCTCCCTTGTCACTCCATCTCCCTCTCCCTCTCCACTTTTCTCTCTCTATGTCTTTCTTCTTCCCTCCCTCTCTCTCCTTCCAACTCCATATCTCTATCCCCCCCCCTTTCCTTACATTAATATACCTTACATCAACATCATCTACATGCATAGAAAATGATAACACAATAACAAAAAATGAAAATAAAACACAACACATACTTGTACACTTGGATATCTAGCTAAGGGGCAAGGGCATGTCTGGGTCCCTCAAAATTCTATCCCTATATAGGGGAAATCCAAAACAATATATGGTTTGGAGATCCACCATTAGTGGGCTCTCTCAGTATAGAATGTCCTTGCCTCCCCTTCTCCCTTAGGAATCATGATGTTACCCCACCACATGATCCGTTCTGTTTTAAGGATGCAACAACACCACCCACTCCAAAAGGAAGCTACAGGAGCATGTTGAATAGGAACTCTTGGACTTGTCCCTCCACTGTCAGGGTCAACTGGTCCACTAAGATCCCATGGAGTAGATCAACCAAGTCATGAAGGTGCCACTATGTTCCCTATCTAAAATTCCCAATTTTCGACCTATGATATGGTGAGGGGACATCCCACTAAATAGTTTCACTATCATCGCTATCGTCACGCATATACCCACATTTCAAATCACCATTATCTAGACCACTCCTCCATCCACTTCCTCTATAGTATAATGTTTCCCCAACAACTCATTTAGAATCATGAGAAGTCACATAGGCTCAATAGGGATCTCATATCCCCATGGATACAACCCTTTTAGAAAGTAGATATTTACCTCCATATATATCGCCAAGTCCTACCCCCAAACCTCAAAAACACCTCAATGAAACGTCCAACAACTCATGAGAAATAACAAGAGATCATCCTATGATTAAATTAGGGGGCACTTGAAATACTTTAATAGCCCCCACCTCACCAGATTGAGCCCCACCTGTAGACTATCCTTCACTACTACCCTAATATATATGTAATGCCTCTCCCTGGAGAGGAGATCCATCAAAGACACTTGCATAGAAAGGGGTTAGTCAGTATTAAAAAAAAATCCCCTTGGCCACACACATGTGCTTGCATCTCCTACAAACACATAAGTTCACACAATTGTAACTCAATTAATTACATAGGGAGCCATGCAGGTGTGTCTTATCCAACTGTGCGGGACATCATGGATGTCATCATCCTTATTGTGCAAACGTTGCGCAATTGAGCCTTAGACAACCATGATCATCATCACGATCATTCATCACTTAGTCACATAGGGCACTTGTTGTGGCAAACAACCCCCACTTTTACATTATTATTATTACTTTCATAATAACAATGGGGACCCTCTATTTTCTTGAAAAACTCCCTTATTTATTGGTATGTTGGTGACTCATGATTCCTCTGGTCTTTAGTGATTGGCTTTGGTATTTTTTTTCAGGATTTGGTCATGTTAGGGTCGTTGTGATTATCACTTTGCTTGCTTATTTGCTACCTTTCACAGTCATAATGACACTGGTGACAAGATAATGTGGCACCTTTGGTTGACACATCACCTGACATTATGCATTAAACTATATAGGTTTTCTATGTTTCCACATCACCTCACATTCCACATAGGGCTTTGCATGTGTTTCATTTGTGAAAATGCCTTAATTGACACGCCTGCATTCAAGAAAGTGCGAACCATTAATAAAATATTGTAAATAGTTTAATTATAAAAATGATATAAATATTAATCATTTTACATTAGTTAAATCTATATAAATTAATTTTATTGTAATTATTATTATTATTAAAAAATCCAAAAGTCAAAATGTATTTAAAATATAAACCTGACACAATATATATGTATTATACTATATATTAAAAAACTATATATATAGCATAATATGTACATATATAATGTACAAATATAGTAAAATATATAATGTACACATATAATAAACATTGTATATAACTAAAAACCTAGCGACTTACTTTAATCCCATTATATGTATGTACGTTAAAAGGACACGTTTAATAAATGGCTTTACTATATGCATAATTTTGTCAAAGATAAGGGTTGAGTTGCACGAACGCCGTTGATTGTCATTTGAACACATTTCAGTTACATTTTGCGACCCTCAATATAAACTAGTTGGAGGAATTTCCCAGAAAGTTATGGAAATTTTGGTTATATTTGGAGAAAATCCGGCAAAGATTTTTGTAGATCCAAGTTATAGTTGTTAAATTTCAAAATTTTACCATCAAAAACACGATTCAAACACTATCTCTACAAGATTTTTTGAAATTTTTTTACTTGGATTCTGGCCACTTTTGGTCGTCTGGGCAATTCCTCCGCCTCGTTAAACAACTCCTAAAATTTTATGTATTGAACCCTATCATAACAATTCATGCAAATCATCTAATGATGGAACATGCGACCGATAAAAATGCACTATCAATGTGGGATTTAACTAAGATTTTTACCTACACAATCAACGCCGAGTTCTAGCAATTTGGGCCGATGCCAAGACTTAATTTGAAAATATTACATGATCTTGCAAATTCTCTGGTGCTAAAAATAATCACGAATTTTATTTTGTTGATTTCAGGTACACCATGGCAGAAGATCAAAGGCAGAGTCTTTTATGTACTTAATTTAGGGTTTAAATTCTGTAAGAAAGTGTTTTGGCAAACACTTCATCCAAAAACTGAAATGAAATGTATAAGGTAATTGAATCTAATTATAAGTTTTATTATTCTTGCAGTTTTGTAAGGATTTTTGGGTTTGTATCATTTCTCGATCTTAAACTAGTTTTGATTCAATTTTGTATCAATTTGTGTATAAATAGTTAAATGAAGTATCATTGTTGATTTTAATTACGTCGTGAGGCGTTTTCTTTTGAAATCAACTCGCGTTCTTACTCACATGTTATCTTTATGTACCCTAGGATTATATGTTAGACGATTAAGAAAGTCTGAAATGTTCGATCACAAGAAAATAGTTACGAATTCGTTGCAGACATAGGTAAAGACCCATCTACCAACTCCGGCAACGAGCTCTTCAATGTGGTTGTCGAAAAGGGGAAACTGAAGGAAGCATAAGTTTCTTCAAAGGTGATTACCAAGAAGGGATACGACGGAGCCAAGCCAACATCTAGTCCTGCGGAGTCATACTATATTGTTCGTGCTCCTGGCGGGCTACTTGCCTTTCCACAATGTGAATCTGATACTGATGTATAAGAAGATCTAAAGGGGGATTTCAAATGCCCGCCCTGGTTTTCCTTTGAAGTTTGACCTCTGTTTATTCGAGTGCTAGACCCTAACCCTAACCCTCTCACGAGGATCACTGTTCTGCAGCTCATGGAGGTTTCTTGGTTCCGCGGTCTTGGTTCCGCCAGGGCTTCAAGCGCCCGTAGGCCGACAATGATGTCGATGTCGAATACCTCGAAGATGTTGGCTCAGCCTTCCCCGTCCCCAAGCCAACTTTCCTGAATGTCGACCTGCATGAACGCCTTCGACATAATTTCCCTCTCGTCGGGATTCAATCTCTTGGGCATGTTCAAGGATGATGTGGTGAAGCAGGATGAGTGGAGGTTCACTTCGACTTAGTTGGCGTCGACCATAATGTCGAAGGTGGAGCATAATGTCGAAGGCGGAGGAGAACTAGGTGGGTTTATTTGGTTTGAAATAAATAGGAAATACTATCATGCTTAGTCATCACTGGGTAAAATGAAATTCATTTATATTTCACATTGTTTGCAGTGATTTATATTGCACATTAAAGATGAGTTGTTCACTAAACATTGTCATTGACTAAGCAGACGAAATTACTGCAAACAAACAAATATTTATCAGCCCTGAACATTAAGGTTTAAATCCTGTACTATACTTCCTGGAAGAACTGTAACAAGCTGTAATGAGAACAAAAATTACTTTCTTCAATACCTGCAATGAAGACTCAAGAATTACTTTAGTTAATATCTACCATTAAAGTTAGAACCAGAGCATCTGACGGTCTGACACGGGATGTTGGGGTTAGAAAATTAAACTAATGGGTAAAATGCAATTCATTTATATTGCACATTGTTTGCAGTTATTTATATTGCACATTAAAGATGAGTTGTTCACTGAACATTGTCATTGACTGGGCAGACGAAATAACCGCAAACAAATAAATATTTATCAGCCCTGAACATCATTCACATTTTTTATTCGATCGTGTGAGCTTAGATGTGTACTACAAAAAAACAATTTACCCGTTGTCAATTTGGTCAACTAATTCAAACATTTCGATTTCTGGCACTTCCGTAGATTCAAATTCTTCAGGCTTCTTGGCACTCAACAATTCTTCAAGCTAAAACTCTTCTATAGAATGTGTGAATTATAGCAGAATGTAGATCAAGACAACTTTCGTCCAACTACATTTTATCAAAGTGGATCGAGGTTCCTCTCAGCAGGGAACGACTAGTTCTATTCAATAGAAATCTTAAATTTCCAAATGTGGCTTTTTATTTCTACACACTAACCTGGATTAAATCCTCTTCACCTTATCTTTCTGAAGGTTATGTACCTCAAAGTTGTAACATATGCAATTATGAAGGTGTCTACTGCAAACAATATGTGGCAGGACTCATGTTGGTCAGCACAATCCACTACAAAGGCATAATCTTATTCCTTTATAAATTATTGAATAACATTTTTGGTTAAATTTGTTATGTTATTGTTTTGAAATTTGCTATGTTATTGTTATGTTATGTATTATAATAAATTGAAAAAACATATATTTTTTAAATAGAATGGAAATAAATTGAAAAGAAATCAGAATTTATGTTTGACACCAAAACAAAATTTTCATAATCATAAAACTTATTTCCTTCAATTTTTTAGCTAAATTTGATAAGTCTTTGCTTGGTCAAAGATATTGTATCACCCAAAAATCTCACAAGCACCAAGGACTGACTAGAAAAAGGGAGAATGATCCAGATACCAAAATCTAACTTTTAGAAAATTTCAGGGGATCAACGACTTATTGGAAAAAGGGAGAATGATCTAGATACCAAAATCTAACTCTCAAGAAAATTTCAGGTCAAACAGAGTAAGGTACTTTCGTAACGCTTCTCAAGATTACATAAAAGTCGGCATACAAAGGCCTAATCCTGACTCAGGGTGTAAAATGAAAAATTAAGTGAGATAGTGAGATCTTCCTTTTAGTAAAGTTTCAAGCCGAAAGGGGAGGTTGATCATGTTAATAGAAAAACCTTGGACAGGCAAAGAGTGTTCAGAAAAAAACCTAAACACACAGAGTTCAAAGACAATTTTGGACATGAGTAACTCCAAAGTATCTAGAACAACAAAACTCCAAAATCCAAATTAAAGGATCTGATATCAGCTGATGAACTCTTTGGCAAAATCCTGAATGAGACAATTTTGGCATTCGATTTTTCTTTTTCCCCAAGTAATATATCAAAGCATTATATGGTATTTTCATTCACATTTTTTATTCGATCATGTGAGCTTAGATGTGTACTACAAAAAAACAATTTACCCATTGTCAATTTGGTCAACTCATTCAAACATTTCGATTTTTGGCACTTCAATAGATTCAAATTCTTGGAGTAGGTTAGCAAGGCAATTTTGGTTTCAAAGAAAGGAAATTTCCTGGTGTCAATGGTATTCCTCCGGGGGTTTATCGAACTAATTTTTTTCTAATTATAAATGGTCTGCTAGAATTTTATGAAGAGGCTATATTTGGTGGTACAAATCTTATAAAATTGTTCTGAAGCCAGCTCATAAATTACTGTGAATTGCATAGCCATTATATTGCTTCATGTCATCTTATAAAATTTTAGTATTCTATCAAAGAGGATATATTGAAATTCTAGGAAGAGGCTATATTTGGTGGCGCTTTGACTAGAGGTCTTACTAAATATATTCCCAAGCCATATGATGGATTAGTTAATGTTTCTTACAAATTTCAAGTGTGTAACCCTCGGTGATTATTTTCTGTCAAAGTGGCTTTGTTTTTATGAGATTATTCTTTTATGATTCCTAGTTAAGAGGAAATGTATTAGGTGAAGAATTTTGATTACAATGTTGCTTTAGTATTGATAGATTTTGTCAAGAATTTTGATAGATTTTGAATAAAGTTTTGATAAGATTAAATAAGTTTTTTTTAACAATGCTAGGATACAATATACTTAATTGGAGAAAATTTTAGGGTGATCATATTTACTTTAAGGATAGACTTTATTGAATCTAAAATATAAGATTTAAGATTTGAAGAAAGTTTATAAGAATGATTAGTGTTTTGTTCAAAGATGTTTCTACTCATTTGGAAGTTAATGACAAGTTATAGACAATGTTTATTGAATCAAACAATGTTCTCTTCTTATTTTAGTGTTTTGTTTCATATGTTGAAGCTCCACATTATGTCACAAGAGATTTATTTTTAGGGCCCAAGTTTATTCTTACGTAATTAGTAAGAGCTCCTCCCCTACTAATTTAGATAGAAATGGATTACCCTTCTATATATTATTCCTATAATTGTTTATTTAAGAAATTTGATACAAAACTTACTAATACCATTAAAAGGTTTTTTAAGTGGCATAAAGATTTCAAGCATGTCTAGAAGTCATATAAGCTTTGCATATCAATTGTGCTTCTTGTTGGTTTTTAACAATTTGTCATTTTAAAAATCAACAATTCTCATTATGGTCATTTTGAAAAAATAATAATGAACTATTTTATTTAAAATTGGGTTGTTTTGTTCCAATTTTTTGGGTCACGACCTTTCTCGATAAAGGCTCTTGGATACTTGTTAGATTGGAAAGTTCACTAGGTAAGGTGAACAAATATCTATTTCTTGGGCCAAATGTCAAAGACCTAAGTCATGCTCACTTTGCAGATGATCCCCCTTCCTCACAAGAAAAAGGAGACTGAGTGTTTAAAAAATGTGATGAAATTCCTAGATATCTTTCATATATCCTTAGGGTTTGAAGATTCCATGGACCAAAACTATGTCATATAAATAATGCTAATGAGCTTCTAAATTAATTAATGTAAGTTGGTTGTAGATTCAATTTAGGTAGATTAAGTCACTATGGAAAGAGAATGTTGGACACCTAGTTAGGCTTTTGAAATGTTTGAGTTAGTTAAAATACAATGGTCCAAAGAGACAACAAATAATACCATTCTTTTATAGTTTGGACATTTTACATGAGTGAAATAAAGATAAAAGAAGCAACAAGTAACTAAATTAACAATATAATATAACAAATGATGAGGGAGTTTATTAATGTTCCCCTTACTACTAAAGTATTTCTATTAAGTTTTCCTCATAAAATTAGAGAAATTTCAAATGAACAAAAACTATTATCCATTGCATTGTTAATTAAGGTGATATGAGATTACTTTTTTATGAAATGTTTGATTTAAATCATTTACTTATAAAGGTTCTAGAATCTTAATGAAGAGAATTTTCATAAATCCTTCACTTTGAACATATCCTGGTTGAAATCTTCGTGAAACATAACATATGATAAAAAATAAACACCAATAAAGAAACAAAATTGCATAAAATTTTGACTTCTTTCTTCTATGCTATTGTTTCTTATGCCATTACCTTACGACGTTTCCTTTGCAACATGTGGTGCAAATGCTAGTTATTATATGCTGATTGTGGTTCTATATGAGTTATCTTTGCAAAGCTAGATAGAATTTTAGTAGAGCTGGAAATGAGTTCCTCATGAGTTATTTATAGAGATTAATAACCATTTATTTTCCTTTTGTAAATTTCTCTTGTGCTACATTACATTGAGTTAAAAGAACTATTTCTTCTACTTTATGCAAACCTTATATTAAACTCGTTATAAATGGTTGGCTTTAGATATGTGAATGAGACTGTTTTGATAGCTATCTATCAAGATTATTTCATTTTCATTTATACTTGAACCATTTGTAAATCTTCAAACTACTTTAGGATTTACAAATGAATTTTTATCTTGAATTATCCCGGTCTCTTCTTCCTTTCATTAGATACTTTTCTTATTTTTCTCTTGATTAAGGATAAGGTTACCCTTCTCTTAATCAAGATAGGGTTTCTCTTGTTCACTTGCAACATAACATACACCACATTTTCATCACTCTTGCATTTCCATTCATTAGCTGCCATATTTGTCACTCTGAATCAGATCTAGAGGAGACACAAGTAGAGGGGAACCTACAGTGCTGATATCTATATTCTGAGGAGTTTTTCTAGGTTTTTACCAAAATCCTTTATGGGAAATCGATCCTGCTAGGTATCTCGGGAATATATCTTATTCAAGATTTGAATTAGTGTGTGCAAAACACATAAGGTATTCCAACATCCTTACAAAGCTTGCTCTTTGAAGGAAATTTGTTGCAGGATGACATGCAACTAGAAGATTATGGCATTCAAAGGAACTCAATTGTTATACTAAACTTAAGATTGCAAGGCAAAACCCCAAGAGAAAGCATCCCATTTGGATCTTCTTACACTAACAGGGGCTTGAAGAAAGAACACCATCATAAAACAAATGACAGAGAAAAATAAATTGACAATAATGCACATAACTCTCACACACCAACTCTCATAAAATTTCATTAACATGGAAATATATTTATACATGAGGAGAGGTCTTCGGAACTTTTCAACTCCACAAATTTATCAATCAATAACTCCACAAATCACTCCATAATTCTCTCAATCAATCAGTCCACAATTCTCTCACAAAAAATAACAACTTTACAATAACACTAACAATTAACAAATGGATCATGATTCCAACATTTCTCCCCCATAACGATCATTTGGAAATATTCCAAGATCATCTCTAAATTTTCATAACTTTTCCTTAGACAATGCTTTGGTCAATATATCAGCTTCTTGTTCATCTGTTTTGCAGTACTCGATCTCAATCACTCCTTGTTGAACTATATCCCGAACAAAATGATACTGAATATCAATATGCTTGGTCTTCTTATGAAAAAATGGATTCTTGGTCATTTGAATAGCACTTTGATTATCACACATCAACTGAGTGGGTTTCTCTTGTTGTTCATGTAGATCCTCTAGAATTCTTCTTAACCAAACTGCTTCACATGTTGTTGTCGATTCCGCTTTATACTCTGCTTCTATTGTGGAGAGAGAAATTGTAGGTTGCTTGTTAGTACTCCAAGCAATTGTCATTGAACCCATACTGAATGAATACCCTGAAGTTGATTTCCTATCATCCATACATCCAACCCAATCTGAATCTGTATAACCAATCAACCTGAAATATTTTGTAGACTTATATACCAAACCATAACCAATTGTTCCATGTAGATATCTTAAAATCCTCTTTGCTTCTTTCCAATGCAATTCCTTGGGTTCTGCCATAAATCTTGATACCATACTGACTACAAATGAAATATCTGGTCGAGTTGTAGTTAAGTAGATCAAACTTCCAACCAATTGACGATAAAAGGTAACATCAACTGAATTGGAGTCATCATGTCTGTATAAATTCAACCCAAATTCCAAAGGAGTTGTCACTGGCTTGCAACTCAACATTCTAAACTTCTTCAGAATGTCCCAAGTATAGTTGGCATGTGACATGAAAATACTATCTTCCTTCTGCCAAATTTCAATATCAAAGAAATAATGAAACTCACCAGGATCTGTCATCTCAAACTCAGCAATAATATGCGACTTAAACCTCTGAAATAGTTATGTATTGTTCCCTGTGTATATCAAATCATCAACATATAAGACAACTATAAAAATGTCTCGTCCTAACTGAAAGATATAGAGATTGGACTCAGATAAACTTTTAACTAAGCCATGGTCCTGAAAATACTTATCAATTCTTGAATACCATGCCCTTGGTGCTTGCTTTAGACCATACAAGACCTTATTCAACTTATAAACATAATATTATTTTCCTGGCACTTCAAAACCTTTAGGGTGTTTCACATAAATTTCTTCATCCACATAACCATTTAGAAAAGTTGATTTAACATCCATTTGAAAAATTGGCCACTTGTATTGTGCAGCTAAGGAAAGAACCATCCTTATTATATCCATGTTTTCCAATGGGGAAAATGTCTCAGTATAATCAATTACTTCTTTCTGTGCATAACCCTTTGCAACTAAACAAGCCTTATACTTATCAATTGTGCCATATGATTTATACGTAGTTTTATAAACCCACTTAGTGCCAATTACATGTTTTCCCTTTTGTAATTTGACCAAGTCCCATGTATCATTTTTTACCAAGGCATTCAATTATGATTCCATAGCTTCATCCCGTTCCTTCATTCTTGATGCTTCTGCATAATCCTGTGGTTCATCTATTTTCATTACCTACCCCATAAGTGCATAATTCACTAGAGAAATTTGACACATAAATTTCTTCATCCACCTAACCATTTAGAAAAGTTGATTCAACATCCATTTGAAAAATTGGCCACTTGTATTGTGTAGCTAATGCAAGAACCATCCTGATTGTATCCATCTTTTCCAATGGGGAAAATGTCTCAGTATAATCAATTACTTCTTTCTGTGCATAACCCTTTGCAACTAAACGAGCCTTATACTTATCAATTGTGCCATATGATTTATACTTAGTTTTATAAACCCACTTAGTGCCAATTACATATATTCCCTTTGGTAATTTGACCAAGTCCCATGTATCATTTTTTACCAAGGCATTCAATTATGCTTCCATAGCTTCATTCCGTTCCTTCATTCTTGATCCTTCTGCATAATCTTGTGGTTCATCCATTTTCATTACCTACCCCATAAGTGCATAATTCACTAGAGAAATTTGACACATAAATTTCTTCATCCACATAACCATTTAGAAAAGTTGATGTAACATCCATTTGAAAAAATGGCCACTTGTATTGTGCAGCTAATGCAAGAATCATCCTGATTGTATCCATCTTTTCCAATGGGGAAAATGTCTCAGTATAATCAATTACTTCTTTCTGTGCATATCCCTTTGCAACTAAACGAGCCTTATACTTATCAACTGTGCCATATGATTTATACTTAGTTTTATAAACCCACTTAGTGCCAATTACATATTTTCCCTTTGGTAATTTGACCAAGTCCCATGTATCATTTTTTACCAAGGCATTCAATTATGCTTCCATAGCTTCATTCCATTCCTTCATTCTTGATGCTTCTGCATAATCCTGTGGTTCATCCATTTTCATTACCTATCCCATAAGTGCATAATTCACTAGAGAAATTTGAGATCTAGTAACCCTTCTTTCAAAATTTCTATCCAACACACTGCTTTCTGAATGACCCTTTCAAGCCACTTAGGATTCTTCTTAACTTCATCTATCTTTAGTGACTTGGAATTTGATTCATCACCAATATTCACAACATCTTTCCTCAATTCAAACTGTACTTGATTTGGCTTATAGATTACCTTCTCATCAAACACAATATCTCTTCTTATTATCACCTTCCTTACTTCAATATCAAACAACCCATAACTTCTTGTTTCAGTACTGTATCCAATAAAAATACACCACACTTTTATCATCCAATTTCTTCCTCTTTTCCTTAGGAACATGTGCATATGAAGTACAACCAAAAACTTTCATATGTGAAACAATTGGTTTATATCCTGACCATGCTTCTTCTGGAGTCAAATTCATCATTTCCTTTATAGGACATCGGTTAAGAGTGTATACTGATGTGTGTATTGCTTCAGCGCAAAATTCATTTCCAAGAGACTTAGGTTTTAACATGCTCCTAGCCATTTCAACTATGACCCTGTTTTTCCTCTCTGCAACACCATTTTGTTGAGGAGAGTATGAATTAGTAAACTCTCACTTTATTCCATTCTTCTTGCAATAATTCAAAAACTAATTTGAATTGTATTCTCCCCCATTATCTCTTCTTAGGGTGAGAATTTTTAGACCACTTTTTTTTTCAACTAAAGCCTTAAACTCAAGAAAATAAAAAAAAATACTTCAGAATTCTCTTGCAGAAAATACACCCATGTCTTCCTAAAATAATCATCAATGAAAGTGAGAAAATAACTTGCATTTCCAAAAGACATAGTCTCCATTGCACCACACAAATCTGAATGCACCAACACAGATGTTCTCTAGCCTTCCATGTTGTATCTCAGAAACTTTCCCTGTTTTTTTCCCAAAAATACACCCTTCACATACTTTATCATCCAACTTGATATAAGGAACATTCACCATGTTCTACTTTCTCATCAGCGCCAAAATCTGAAAATTCAGATGTCCCATCCTATAATGCCAAAGCTTACTATTTGCTTCTTCTGTTGCTTTCATGATCTATGAATTACTTGAGTCAAAAGAGATTTTGAAAATCCTATCTTCAGTCATTTCACCTCTTACTACAACTACATTTTGGTTCAACTTATCCATGATTAAAAACTCTTTATTATCAAACAATAACTTGTAGTTTTGCTCCATCATCTATCCTACAGAAAGTAGGTTCTTCTTCAATGTTGGTGTCAACAAAGTGTGCTCAATTAACTTCTTCTTTCCATGTATTAATGGTATTGCAACTACGCTTTTACCTTTCACCTCAGAAACACTATCATCACCAAATATGACTTTACCAGAATAATTGTGATTACTTTTGGTAAACAACTCCTCTTGAGATGTCATATGAGTTGAACATCCAAAATTAATATACCATGCTTCACTTTCTTCACTATGTGCCATCAAAGTTGAGATGAATAACTTCTCATTCCTAGTTTCTTCAACAACTATATTATCACCTTTTCGCTCCATATCTCGCATTTTTGCATAACAATCTCTTTCAAGGTGGCAAAATTTTTGGCAATAATAACACTTTGGTCCTCCACCTCTTCCTCAAATTCTGCCTCCATCTCTTCCTTGTCCTCTTCCGTGAGATCCATCTCCGCCTCTTCCTCTAAACTGATTGGGGTGCCTACCTCTACCTCTCGAAGGTGATGCATTTCCTTGTGAACTTTGCCAATTTTTGTTTTGATTTTGATTATGATATTGAACCATACTCCTTCCTCTTCCTTTATGCTTTGCAGAAAAGGCATGTTCTACTTGCTCAAATGGTTGATTCTCTTCAACAGTTAACAAGAATCCACTTAATTCATCAATTTTCATGGTATTTAAATCTTCGGAGACCATAATACTGGTAGTGACCATCTCAACTTAGGTAGAGCACTTCTTAAAATATTTTCAATTAGCCTTCTTTCTGGAACACCTTCACCTAATGAACTTATCTGATTAACAAGATCTTGCATTTTTGTGATGTAATCATAATGGTTTCATTACTTTGGATATGGGTATTTTCAAAATTCCTCCTTAACGTTTGCAATTTAGCTACAACAAAACCTTCATATGTGTTCTTTAAGATATCCCGGGCTTCTTTAGATGATATTGCACCACTATTTCTTGGAAATATAGATTCTTCAAGAGTGCTTCCTATAAGTAAAAGTGCCTCATTATCTTTCTTAATAAGTTCCTTGAGAGATTTCTTTTCATCATCACTTAATGCTTTGAATTCATTAGGAGAAGGCATAATGTATCCATCACTTACAATTTTCCATAAATCTTTGGTGATGAATATAGGTTGCATTCGTTTTCTCCAATAAAAATAGTTTGTGCCAACAAGTTTAAGCAATACAATATTGCTTGTCGTGATGAGGAGAGTAAGAGAGAATTAGAAAATTAGAGAGAGAGAGTGCACAATAAACACAATGTGTCCCACTTCAACCCAGGACAAGAACCAAATGTCCCAAAAATTAAGACTCAACCACCACCAAAAAAATATCCTTTTTATTAAAAAAGAGTACAAAATGACGCAACAAAAATGCAATTAAAATCAAATTCTTCTTATCAATAAAAGTAATTAATACTTATCACCTCCTATTTTCAACTTTGATACAAATCCCTCTGCCTTAAAAATGTACAAAGATAACTTTGGAAGGAATTAAAAAAATAACCTCACTTTTAAACCCAAATACAAGCTCATTAATTTCCTTTTCTCATGCTCAAATCATGCCCTCCACTAATTCTCTCTCCTACATTTATTGACATACTCTCTCCTACATTCATTTACATACGTTTTCACTTGAATGACATAGGTTTCCATGATATAAAGTGAGAACAAAATATCTAAGATAATGTGCTCTCTTATGCCCACGCACTAATCTCCCTCATACAATATTAAACTAAAACACATTTGCTGAAGATTGGTCCTTTATAAATTCTTTAAAGACTTTTCATAATGAACTTACGTTGATTCCAAAATTCCACCCTCTGAAAAATTTTCACCGTGCGACCTGAATGAAATAAGACTTCACCGAGGTTCTGTCCGCAATGCTCAAGAGTAGCTCCTCACAAATATGCAGATCCATTTGACTTCTGAGCTCACAATGGCTGCACACTTCACTGCTGGCTCCACCGCTTCGACTTACGCTACTATGTTATGATTTCTTAACAAAATGCACATTGGCCACTCCACGCAGCATTTAAAAAATTAGAAAAGAGTTCAAGCATGCCACTCCACGCACTACTACACCAAGTGTACTTTTACACCAAGTGTACTTTTGAGACATTTTTTGAGACAAAAAAAATCTTTTGTCTCAAAAAATTTATTTTTTTATTTTAGTTATTTTATATTAAAAATTAATACCAATTGATTTGTCTTAAATATAAATTTTAAGACAAAAATAGGCTGAGACAAAAATATTTTAAGGCAAAACGTTATATTTAAGACAAAAACAGTTTAAGGCAAAAATATTTTAAGACAAAAGTAGTTTGAGACAAAAATATTTTAAGACAAAACTTTATATTTAAGACAAAAATAATTTAAGACGAAAATATTTTGAGACAAAACTTTATATTTAAGACAATAGTAGTTTGAGACAAAAATTTAAAGACAAAACTTTATATTTAAGACAAAAATAGTTTAAGACAAAACTTTATATTTAAAACAAAAGCATTTTGAGACAAAAATATTTTAAGACAAAACTTTATATTTAATATAATGACCACTTTTATATTTATAATTTATAAGAACTATTGTTGATTTGAAAAAGTATTAAGAGTGAATATATAGAGATGAGAATGTGAATATTAAAAAAACTATTAAGAATGAATATATGGAGATGAGAATGTGAATATTAAAATACACTAAAAAAAAAAAAATTGATTTAAAAGAAGAAAAAATCATTAGGCGTATATTAGTAGGTAACATATTTGTAATGATAATGAAGCTTGAAAAGAAAGAGGTATTCCTGTTGCTTAAGAGATGCATTTCTAACATTTAAGGCCATAAAGAAAAGTGTAATGATCATGATGTTAAGGGAGTAATTTAAGCTTTTGAAATTTTGTTTATGTAACCTTTGAAGTTAGCCATGGGGCCTCTTCCTAGTAGTGTTGGAGGATTGGATGTAAGAGGCAAGCAACTTGGTGTATGTTAATCTCTAAGAAGGTAGTTAAGTATACTTGTTACTCATACGTTATGAGTGTCTCGAGAGCGCTAAGTGAATCTTTGAAGAAATAAAATAATATCTCTGATATCACAATAAGGTGGAGCATTTGAATACAAAAATACCAACATTTAGATATGGCATATGCATTTTCCTCCAGGAAGGTGGTGATATATCTCAATGTAAGTTAGGTAGGATCAAACTCTAAGAATAAGAATTATAGACAATCCCCTTCCCAATCGTGAATCATGAAGCTCATCTCATTGAACATCAGAGGGCTCAACAGCCCGGGGAAGGGACGATTAATAAGGAACATGCTACAACAGGAAAAGCCTCAAATTCTCTTCTTGCAGGAGACCAAGTGTAATTCCACAACGTTGGATCAGATCCTTGCCAAAGCATGGCTAGGAAGCAAAGAAGTGGCGGTGGAATCCATGGGAGCTTCAGGAGGGCTAGCCATCGTTTGGGATGATAGAGCTATAACACTTACCAACATACATGCCAGTAAGAACTTTATTCAGGCCAAGTTTCATTTAACAGGGACAAATGTTCATGGACACTTAACTAATGTCTACTTCCCCCAGGAGGCAACAAACAAAGTAGACACACTGAACACCCTAACTCAGATCAACTCAGAAAGATCCCACCCACTTTGGATCACAGGAGGGGACTTCAACATAATTAAAAGATTGGAGGAAAATAGAGGAGGACGGATCGAGCTGGACTGTGAAAGCACGCACTTCAAAAACTACATTCATAGCAACAGGCTTATAGATATAGAATTCAACAATGGCGTTTATACTTGGAACAACAAGCATGCAGATGACCACTAAATTGCATCTCGGTTAGACAGATTCCTGATCTCTGATAACAAAATACATCTTGGCGGGGATCTTTTGGCCTCTATATTGCCACTCTCTGGCTCGGACCATTGGCCTATTAGGCTTCACTACTACTTTGTTACACAGAGATTTTCCCCTGGATCCCGAAACCGGGACTACCAGCTTGATTTTTTCATTATGTTCCTTTCAATGTTATAATACATATTTCTACATGTCGAAGCATCCAATACCATGGACCAAAAACCATCGCGTCTAATACCATGGACCGAAAACCATCACGTCCAAAAACATGTGCGAAAATCATGCACAAAACCATAGGTGGGTCCGCCCATCCTAACATAGGGTCCAAAACCAAAATTTTCTGGGGCACTGTCCCAGACCCCATAAAGTGGGGTTACAGGTATGCCTCAAACCCCCTGTGAACCCCCCCCCCCCCCCCCCCCCCGCTACACAATCGGTGCAATGAAGGCGAGCTCCTCCCTCCCTCTAACCCCCCGGTTAACTACGTGGGCTAGTCGTGGAAAGAATATAACACAACCCAACAGTATGCAAAGGATGTACATTGCGGAAGTACATAAAATCCACATTCCATGATCCTGACAACAAAGCACATGCAGTCCTAGAAAGGATCCACTATCATGTTTATGGACCTTTCTCGACAACCTCCACTGCCATATACAAATATTTTGTCATTTTTATTGATGACTTCTCACGGAAGTGTTGGATCTTCTTCATGTGGAAGAAAGATGACACATTATCCAAGTTCGTATAATTCAAGGCACTGGTTAAAAAAGAAGCTAGCAAGAAGCTGAAGGCTCTATTGTAGCAACTGCAGCACCCTCCAAAATTTTGGCCTGCACTTAAATATCGGAACCTACTATGGATATTGTGATCGATTGTTTCTTAGTCACTTATTGGTAAGTTTATGATCTGAAGCTCTCCTTTTTGATCTTAAGAGTCGTTCATGCTTTTATATTTACATAGAATGTGTCATCTTTGGGCATGAGAGTTATCGCTTGTCATGCAAAGGGAGGTTTGCTTTTATTCAAGGGGAAATATTTATGAGAATGGGTTGTCCTCAAAGGTGTATGTAGTTGGTGTTGTTTTGGTTATATGCACTCCTACTTAATATAAAAATGATAAACATTATATATTTGTGTGTAAATTATTTGGATTCACATGGATGCACTACTAGTTCATTTAGAGAACCTTTGTTGATGTATTATGGTTCAAAGGTGTATGTAGTTGGTGTTGTTTTGGTTATATGCACTCCTACTTAATATAAAAATGGTAAACATTATATATTTGTGTGTAAATTATTTGGATTCACATGGATGCACTACTACATGGAGGGTAATTTTAAGACAAAATAATTTTTTTCTCTTAAAATTTTCAATATGACGTCGCACTAGTAAAAAAGGTAAAGGATTAGGGGTTCATATTTACACTATTGATGGTTTCTTCGGGAAGTAGAGCGATGGAGGTTGACAACAACTAATGATATTTAGGGCAATGGAGGCCGAAAACAGAGGTGTGTGTCGTGAGAGGAGTGATGGAGGCACTTTCGAAGAACGTTAATAGATGGTAACATAGTTGGAGTACTTTTCAGGGTCTCCATCGATTGTGTTTTAATATGTGTTTTTTCACTGTTTTATTTATTTTGAATGCTACTTATATCAGTTGGTTGTTGTTATTAGCACATTGTTGTGCTAGATTGGAAACATGGATTAGATTCACCTAAAGGATTGTTAAAAAATGCAGCAAGAAATTCTCAATTTGATTTTGCCTTGATTAAATTGAGAAAATTTGAATTTCCACATTAGTAGACAACTTGGATGCAATTAGCTGCAAATCTACACCATAATTTCTACATCGTATCATAGCAGGATTCACATTAGAGCAGGAATTTCGAATTTGTTTCTCAGGAGGTTCGAATTTGCAGTTCAGTGTAGCAAGATCTCTTAAGAACTGAAAATATGACCTTCAATGGGCTAAGGCTAGAGTATGCCTTGGAAGGCAACTCTAATTTCATTGACTGGAAGGATCACATGGAGGAGGTATTCGATGAAAATGGATTGCTAGAATACTCAAGGGAGATGTTACAAAACCAATAGAATCTTATGGCCATAACCTTGCTCAGTGGAAGAAAGTTGTAGCCAAGGTGTGGATAATAATATTGGAGGGAGTATGAGACCACATTGTAAGCAATCTCCATGGGAAAGAAAATCCTCATGGAATGTGGTGGGCACTCACAAATCTATTTTAGAATGGTAGTGACCACAAAAATTTGGTGCTCAAGGATAAACTTTGAAATATCAAGATGTAGAAGAATGGCTTTATCCTGCAATATCTGAGGAGGTTCACACAACTTCATGATGAGCTTGCAGGAGTTGGTGTTACTCTTTCAAATGATGACTTGGTAAGAATATCCCTCTTGGGCCTTCCCAAGATTTGGCATAACTATCAAGATTAAGTGAACGGGAGGGAGAAACTACTGAATTGGGAACACTTATGGTATGATTTGGTACAAGAGGAAATAAGGCAGAATACTAGAGATGGGACCTCATCCAAGGGCAAGGATGAAGAAAAATTTTCATTGGTTGAAAAGGGAAAGAAGGGAAAAGGGGAATAAATCTCAAACCAAACCAAAAGCCAACCAAGGGAGAAAGAAGAAAGATTTGTCAAAAAATAAATGCTTCCATTGTCATGAATACGGGCATTATGCCACGAAGTGCCCACAGAAAAAGGCAATCAAGAAGACCTTAGGAGGAGCAGTGGGTGAAGTCTTGGATTTATAGTTTGACCTTGAATTTACCCTTATCGCATGCATGTCCAAAATAGTGATGGGGAGCGTGTGGTACTAGGACTTAGGTGCATTGTTCCACATGACAGGGTGTAGAGACATTTTCAGTGACTTGGAGGAGAAATATCTCAAGATGCACATCAATCTAGGGGATGACGGAAGGTACAACATGACCAATATTGGTATAGTCACATTTCAAAGGGAGTCAGGCTCCCCTCTCAGGCTCAAGGATGTCATGTTTGTTCTAGACCTAAAGAAAAATATCATCTCTATTGCAGTTTTGGAAGACCGTGGTTATGACGTCGAACCGTGAAATGCGCAGAAATCCCAACCTCCCTTACCATTCAAAAATGCGCAGTGGTTTCCTCCAATGTCTTTCCCTCAGCCAGAACCCACTGTCTCCAAAAACTGTGCAGTTTTGTCCCTTGACTACCTAGTCTGCCTTGCATCTTGAAATTACATAGATGTGTCCTCCCAGGGCCTCGTCCCAAGTAGTGCCTTACATCCTAAAATTGTGTAAATGTGTCCTCCTAAGGCCTCATCCCGCAACAGTCACTGCCCATTGAAACTACACAATTATGTCTCTCACGGGCCACAAAGAAAGATGACATGATAGATGACTCTCAAGGAGCTGAGGAGAAAAATAAGCATAGCAAGAAACCCAAGGTAGAAACAACCTAAAGCCATTCCTAAGACCTCCGCCCATTCTGCTCCATCAAGCTCAAAGAAAGCCTTCACTTCTAAGCAACCCGCGAACACCAAAACGCCCTCTCCCAGTAACATGCAGAAAAGGACTGCTCAAGGTATGGAGGTAGATAGCACTAAGATGCAGCTCACGATTGTAGATGATACAGAGGAAGAGCAGGAAATAGTACAACACATGGAAGAGGAACCGAAGAGCTTCGACATCGGAGATCTAGATATACTAGGACTTGAACAGGCTTGTAAGAAAAAGGAATATGACAAAATTCCTGAGCGAAAGCTAGAGAACTTAGAAGTAATTCTCTCAAGAGCACAGAAGCAAATATCATTAGGCGTCCAAACTGGTAGTCAGTGGGATGGAAGAAATATCTTCAAAGACAACAAGAAATGAGGATGGAAAACTGATCTTCAGAGAACCATCCGCATAGGGGAGATGCTGGTGGAATCTAGAAGATACTCCAAGCTCACCAAATACTATAATCCCCTTCCCAATCATGAATCATGAAGCTCATCTCATGGAACATCAGAGGGCTCAACAACCCAGGGAAGGGATGATTAATAAAGAACATGCTACAACAGGAAAAGCCTCAAATTCTCTTCTTGTAGGAGACCAAGTGTAATTCCACAATGTTGGATCAGATCCTTGCCAAAGCATGGCCAGGAAGCAAAGAAGTGGCGGTGGAAGCCATGGGAGCCTCAGGAGGGCTAGCCATCGTTTGGGATGATAGAGCTATAACACTTACCAACATACATGCCAGTAAGCACTTTATTCAGGCCAAGTTTCATTTAACAGGGACAAATGTTCATGGACACTTAACTAATGTCTACTTCCCCCAGGAGGCAACAAACAAAGTAGACACATTGAACACCCTAACTCAGATCAACTCAGAAAGATCCCACCCACTTTGGATCACAGGAGGGGACTTCAACATGATTACAAGATTGGAGGAAAAAAGAGGAGGACGGATCAAGCTGGACTGTGAAAGCACACACTTCAAAAACTACATTCATAACAACAGGCTTATAGATATGGAATTCAACAATGGCATTTATACTTGGAACAACAAGCATGCAGATGCCCACCAAATTTCATCTCGGTTAGACAGATTCCTGATCTCTGATAACACAATACATCTTGGCAGGGATCTCTTGGCCTCTATATTGCCACTCTCTGGCTCGGACCATTAGCCTATTAGGCTTCACTGGCAAAGACTGGGAGACAATGTTCGAAGGCCCTTTCGCTTTGAAGCCTTTTGGCTTAATCACCCCGATTTTCATAACTTGATAACAGAGACATGGAGAAATTTCACACCACCAGAAGGTGCACAAATGTACAAGCTCCAACAAAAGCTAAAACATATCAAGGGAAAAAATAAAACAGTGGAATCGCTTTACCTTCGGCAATATCTTTAAGGCGCAAAACACTCTTGAACAAGAAATGCAAAAATTACAGCAGAGAATCATAGCTGAAGGCAGATCCGAAACCTTAGCAGAACAGGAACATCAACTACAAATGCAGATCTCAGAAAGAGCAGGATAGGCAAAGATTCTTTGGAGACAAAAATCGAGGATCCAATGGCTTAAAGAGGGCGAATGCAACAAAAAGTTCTTCCACCATACCACTATCCAACGGAGAATGCACAACAGCATTACTCTCCTCCAAAATCAACAAGGGGAACATCTAGAGAAGCATGAAGATATAGAACAGGAACTCCTCACCCACTTTCGAAGGGTGCATCAGGAAACGGAGACTGATCAGCTGCTAGCTATAGAGAAGATAATCAAGATTATTCCTAATATCGTAACTGAGGAACACAATCAAATACTCCTCAGGCCTATTTATTTACAGGAAGTGGAGATAGCTATGCGATAGCTCAAAGTTGGGAAAGCACCCAGACCAGATGGCTTCACTTCAGACTTCTTTCACAACTTCTGGGATCTAATCAAGGAGGAAGTCTGGCAAGTAGTCGAGGAGTCCAGAGTTAACAAATGGATGCTTCCATCCTTGAATGCCACCTTCATCACCCTCATCCCTAAAGAGGAGAATAGCCAGACTCTGGACAAATTTCGACCTATTGCACTATGCAATGTATTGTATAAAATTGTCTCCAAAGTGATCGCCACACGCCTCAAGCCCTTGCTTCCTCTTCTTATATCACCGAAGCAATCAAGTTACGTGGAAGGAAGGAAGATCACCAATGGCATAATTCTCACTCATGAAATCATTCACTCCCTAAAGCAAACCAAAAATGCAGGTATGCTCCTAAAAATCGACCTCTCAAAAGCTTTCGATACTTTAAGCTAGAAATATATTCAAAAAATACTGCTAGCCTTTGGCTTTACCCCCCCCTTGGGTAAGATGGATTATGAGTCTCATCACTTCTACCTTTTTCTCAATTCTTGTCAACGGGACCCCCTTCACCCGCTTCCACCCGTCCAGAGGTATCCGACAAGGGGACCCTCTCTCACCCTTTCTATTTGTTATTATGGCGGAAGGTCTTGGATGTTACATCAAAGATGCCCTTCAAAACCAGCAATTACGTGGCCTTTCTTTCCAGAATACCCTTGCTTTCACCCACCAACAATTTGTGGATGACAATATGTTATTTGGTCATCCTTCGGTCCAGGAAGCCCGTAAGCTGAAATCAATTTTATCTGACTTTTCAGATGCCTCTGGCGCCTGCATTAACAAATCAAAATCTCAAGTATTCTTCTTTCACACACCTCCCATCACTTAAGCCTCCATAGCCAGAATTTTGGGCTTCTCGATTGCATCTCTGCCCTCCAAATACCTGGGAGCTCCAATGACAGCCTCTGCCTTAAAGCACTCATCCTAGAAAATTCTCCTAGACCTTCAGAGCTCTCAATATGGCGAGTCTCCTAGTTCTAATCAAGGCAGTGCTACAATATATGCCTCTCTACCTCTTCACAGTCCTAGCAGCACCCAAATGGGTTCTTAAAGCAATCAAAAATCTTCAACGGGATATTTTATGGGGGAATACGAAACAAAAAAGAAAATGGGCTCTGGTAAAGTGGGAAACAGTTTTTCACCTAAAATCCTCTGGAGGCACTGGATTACGGGATCCTCAACACAACAACGAGGTCATGGGAGCGCGCATCTGGTGGAGATGGATCTCGAACCCATATACTCCTTGGGCAATCCTCTGGACAGCTAAGTATGCTCATAATAGACCAGTGGATGATTTAATTCGGCTCAAAGAAGTTGGCACAGGCTCTCTAATTTGGAATGCTGCCAAACAACATAAAGATCTAATCCAACAACACAGTTTTTGGGAAATTAGGAATGGAGATAATGCAAGGTTTTGGGAGGACTCCTAGCAGCAAAGACCAAAATTGAAGGACCTACTCACGCCCCACCAGCTTCAGGATTGGGTAGAGCAACCGACGATCAAAGTAAATCAACTTTGGGAGGAAGTTCACAACCAAGGTTATAGGCAATGGTTATGCTCGAACCTCATTCTTGGGCAAGCCACGCAATCCATCAAAGATAGCCTGGATATGGAACTCTCAAACAGGAAAATTCGCCAATCAGATAAGAAAGACATCATCAGATGGGGTTATGAAATGAGAGGTACCTTCACTTCCTGGGAAGCATATCATATAATACTAAGGGACCATACTGTCAAGGATAGCCTCTGGCACAAAGTTTGGGAACCACCAATTTGGCCAAAAATCTCCACCTTTCTCTGGTTGCTGTGCCAAAATAGAATCCTTACTTGGGATAATATAAGGAAACGAAGTTTTCACGGACCTTCCATCTGCCCAAATTGTAAACAGGTAGAAGAAACTAAGGAACATCTCCTAAACTCATGTCTGTTAGCAACTCGACTTTGGGAGAAGGTTAGCTTCAGATGTCAAAGAGATGGACGAAATAAGGAGAATTCAACCAGCACTATTCATTCTTGGGCACCTCACCCTTATAAAAGCAAAATCTTAAATGCCTTATGGAAGCTAATACTAGGTTTCCTCATGTGGACAATCTGGAAAGAGAGAAATAGCTGCATCTTCAAAGACCATTCCTCTCCCATAGAAGTTCTATGGATCAATATATGTCAAAACATACGAGAAACCTTGATGCTCCAAATGTGGCTTGATGATGATTTCCCATCCACACCACAGGAACAAAATATATGGCTGAACTGGAACCTTCAATGGAACCATGAGCAGGTACAGCTAAGGAAAATCCCTCCCTCTGGAGATACACCTAACAAATGGACTCCACCCCCACCACACATGGTACTGCTCAACTTTGATGGAGCATCAAAGGGAAATCCAGGTAAAGCAGTATTTGGGGGAATATTTAGAAATCACAAGGGCAATGTTCTCCAAACATTCATGGGGTCAATAGGTTGGGATACAAACAACTCAGCCGAATTAGAAGGAATTTGGCAAGGACTTCTCCTGGCTCAGAACAATAGATACTTCCCACTCATAATTGAAGGGGACTCTCAGATCTTAATTAACATGATCAACCAGATCTTACAGGGAACTCCAGCACATAAAGTGGGTGGCATTTGGAGATTGGCGTAAAGGCTAAAATAGATTGAATAGTGGCTACTCATTCATAGAGCAGTTACCATCAGGAACACTCATCGGAATGGTAACAAAGTAGTATACCTCCTACCAAAAATTGGCATTGAAAGTGGTAATACTCTTCATGTAGGAGCTCTTAGCACTATAGCCAATACTCATCAATTGCAGGATTTCAATGATCTAGTGCAAAAGGAAAGGGAAAATGCAGAGGAAACGCACCCAGATGCGGGTGTCAACAACGGCATTTAAATGACAAGACGGATCGTCGGCGGGTTGGGAAGCCATCTGGCTAAGTGCTTCATCCTGAGAGCTCACCGAATATGGATTAAAAACACCTTGCAGGTAACATTTATTAACTCCGAAAGTTGTGACGAGCTCACCTCCTTCAACACCATGGCCCCTGCAAACCATTTTGTTACTCCTCCCCTTCTCCATGGCGTTTTTCCTCCACAAGCGGTTGAACCGTGTTTCAGAACTGCTACAGGCAGTCACTGCCTAATTCTCCCTTGTCAGGATTTTGGTAATGGTTTTCATTTTTCGCATTCCTGTCATTGTCTTCTTGATTGTGGTTCGCCCACCCCTGCTACCGCTCATCGCCGCCTTCATTCCAATTCTTTCTCTATCAATTCGGCCATGGCTCACCTCAGGCACTGCATGCGCAGTAGGCATGGAGGTTCGCGTGGAGGTTTTAACCGCTCGCGAGCTTCTACTAGTTCCACCTCCGACTCCCCGGACTTAACTACTGAATTTCCCAACTCGCTCATTAACCCCACTCGTAACTACCCGAATACCAGAAGTGGGAGAGGTTGGAGGGACAATGTTTTCCACACTGTGGATCTCCCACTCCCTCGTCTTTCTGGCCCTAACAGCACACAATTTCGTTTCTGCAGTTCACTAAACATGCCTACAATCACTGCTACCATCGCAATTTCTTTCAAGGAAGAGTCTGCGACGCAAGCTACTTTGTCCAGTCATGGGAACAAGCAGAATAGGGAAGAGACAGGTAGTCATGGGATCAGCAACAAGCAGCAAGGTGAAAGCAGTAAGGCTCTACATGACAAAGATAAAGCTGGGGACGCTGGTAAGTGACAGATGGATGCTGAAGGCACTGTAGATTCTCCAACTGTTCAAGGTCGCGGCGCGTCTGAAGAGGATGATGATTGGTATTAGTTTGCCTGCCGGATTGAGGAAGATCCAGCTCTGGAGGAACCACCAGCCTAACACGTGGCCTCATGCAAAGGTCTCCAGCTCCCAGGTGGATTCGTCTCACTTTTTGTGGTTTTTGGTCTCTCGCAAAGGTGTCTGGCTTCCAGGCGGATATGTTTCTATGATTCGTGGTTTTGTGGTCTGGATGTGTTCTGTCTTCATGCCAAGTGTCTTGAATTCTCTGGTTGACTCTCTGCTAGGTGAAAATGGCATACTGTTACTTGGTTATGTCCCTGTCTTTTTGGTTCAAGATTGCATTCCTCTTTGTTCATTTTGGAAAACCAAGGTCTACTTTGAAATAGTTATTCTGGTTCAATGGCTAGTTTCCCCCATAATAGGGGTAGTCTTCAAAGCTTCTTGGACTGGTTTCCCCTCTGTTGGGGCAGTCCAATACCAACAGTTGCATTTTGTGATGATGACTGATGCTTAACATCTCTGAGATCATGTTTCTCTGTAACTTTTTTTGTATTATATTAATAGATCAGTACTACATAGAAAAAAAAAACCTATGTTTAATACAATTAACAATTAAGACACAAACATATCAATTTAAGATGATATTATCTAATTACAACTGAAAAATTGACTATGACAGTGCGCCCTAAGTCGGCCAACTTGTAGACAACTACTGTCTTGCGCCTATACCGAGGTTGTTATTTTACTTACCATTCACATTATCTTATATAAAGACAATGATTTGTTGGGCTCTTTGTTTTGTGGGGGTAGTCGACTAAGAAGAACACGACAAGTTTTGCTGACAAGATTTCTCGAACATCAATTCCTCTTCTGTCCCTTTCATATATGCTGATACGATTAGAGACAACTTGTCTATTGTTGCATTTGGCACTACTACACGGGGGGGACTTTAAGACAATTTTTTAAGAGAAAAGAAATATTTTGTCTTCAAAATTTCAATATGAGGTGATAGTAAAAAAAGGTAAAGGTAAAGGATTAGGGGTCTGTCTACTGGCATTCACTGAGTGGTTGGTTTACCATGGTTGTGAAGTGATTACTAGAAAGGGCCTTCTTGGCCCTCTTCACAACCCACAATATGTTTAGCTTCTCTCTTGTGCTTACACTCTAGTCTCCTCGCAGCTTCAGAATGGTGAATCTTAAACACAGTCTCATGATGTCCATTCAGGGAAGCATAATTCACCCTTTGTTTGAATCAAATTACCCCCCTATCATTCCCTTTACCTTTACATGCAGGCATATATTTTCCTTCTGGATGACTGTTAAGCTTCCCATCTCTATTTCGCCTCCCTCTCCTACCCTCATGAACCCGATAAGCTGAATTTAACCAATCTCAATGTATCTGAGATAAACAATCCATCCAACTGGGTAGATTGAGTTGAGACCCTTTTAGAAACTAAATCCATCCCTCCACAATGATATATCCCTCCCCAACAACATCATCATGCTCTATTCGAGATCTATCATTCCCATGATCACTATAAATTTCTGAGTCCCTCACTTACATATTTGGTAACATCATCATTCAGATCACTTATACTTTGTTGTGTTGTTTCTTGTGTTATGATTTCCTTTAATGGAAATATCTCCCTAGTAGGCATGAGTAACTAAATTCAAGTTCTTATTGAACTCTTGCGTTAACATACTTAATTTTCATTTTGACCTATTTGGTTTCAAATTCTTGTGTGGTTGGTTTACTGGTTGACTACTAGCATTCACCAAGTGGTTATTGATGATCATAGTTAGTCTAGAGTGAACGTTGGACTTTGCCTTGAAAACCAAGCCCCAAGAATAAGCAATTATCATGGAACATTTCAGAGCCCATACTAGTGGAAGGCCAATTGTGCAGTGGGACTTTAGTCAAACTCAGTGATCATCCAATTAATTGATCAATCAACCCAAAATATCTAGTGCATGGAGAATTCGAGTTACCCAAATATGGTGGAGATTCCAAGGCAATGTAACATCAATTGTAGACTAGCCTTGAGTGTACAGGTGTTGCATGTAGTCACATGATCAACCTTGGGAATTTCACAATCCATTTTGTAAAAATTCCTAAATAATAGTGGCCTAATTTCTCAATGAATTGCGCAAGGAAATATGGGCTCAAATAGAGGTAGAAATTTACTAAGTCTGGGTTATAGCTTCTCAGTGAGACGAGAGACAGGTTATTCACTTGCAGGTTGTGCTCAGTTGAGCAAATAAATTGCAATACATTTCTATTCATCATATTAATGCAAGCAGAGATTGGGTTTTTTAGCATATTTCTTTCCTCGGGAAAAATTATGTGTGCATGTGTGTTATTTCTTATTGCATGTATGAAATTTTT
This sequence comes from Pinus tabuliformis, assembly GCA_031772625.1. Lineage (NCBI taxonomy): Eukaryota > Viridiplantae > Streptophyta > Pinopsida > Pinales > Pinaceae > Pinus > Pinus tabuliformis. The sequence goes on along the minus strand of CM062810.1, from coordinate 349,169,074 downwards.
GTTCTAAATTGTGAATTAACTTCGAGAGAGCAATAGAGTAGGTTTGTGTCTTGTGATTTTGATTAAAACTTCATAAGTAGTTGCAACTCTACACCATAATTTCTACAAGGATGGTGGAGGAAAATTACAGAATATTTGTTAGTAGACAATATCCCTACTTAAAAGTATCTATGACAACTTTTGCGAGAAGAAGACGTTGAGGATAAAATATTGGATTGTGGAAGAATTAGTCACAAAATTCACAAGGGCAGTAATTTTGGTTGCAGGTGTGGAGGTAGATGGATTAAATGTAATTGTGTAGTAGACAAGTCACAACTACTCCTTTGATATTTGTTGATGATGTGTTACTATTTGGTAGATTGACCTCTTTTGATCAGTATCTACACTCCTTATGAATAATAATAAATCTCATATGATTTCTTCTTACCGAGATGATGCATTGGTACTGGAGATTTATCATATTTTTGGTGTTATCTCCACTGCATTGGATGCAGATTTTGAAAATCTTAGATTTATGCTCCAACCTAATTGTTATGGAATTAAGGATTGGAGTTGACTTATAGAGAAAATCCACTGTAAACTTTTATCATGGGCACAGAGGTGGCTCTCCCTAGGAGGCAAGTTGACTCTAGTTCGAGTAGTCCTTCAGAGAATCTCTGTATATTGGCTTCATATTTTCGTTATGCTTAAGAATATCAGTAAATGTATATTTTCGGCTTCATCTTGGCATGAGACAATGTGTTGTAAAGGACAGAGTGGGCCTGGTTGTTGTTTACTATGTATGGAGGCGATGGATAGCCAGACTCATCTATTTCTTTGATTCTCCTCAGAAAAATCATTTTGGAATGGTGTATTTAATATGTTGCATTTATAGGCAGATTATAACTACTCTTTTGTGGTTGATTGTATTCGAGACTGGATTATTGAATATAAAACATTTGGACCACTTCCAATATACATTGGGGTTTCGACCCAAAGAATGCATTATTGTCCTGAGCTCCTTTGTTGTGATACATCCACCTCCATCCTTGTCAAAAAAGCTAAAAGCCTCCCTGAACTTAGACATAACCTCCATCCCATATTCCTTTAGTAGATAAAACCCTTCTCTCATTTTCTGACCATGCCAATCTACCCTCCATCCCATATTCTCTCATGAGCCCTGTGTAAACCACCATTTCATTCAAGGATGGGGAATTTGATGCGTACTCTAACCATATTTTTTAGATACTTTCCCCCTTTTCTTGCTTATTCATTCATTGTAAAACACTATACCACTAGTTCTAAGAATCTTGTGGATACTATCACCACAATAAATGTATATTTTATTTTATAGGAGACAAGAATTGTATATTTACCTTTGGGACACTCCAAAAATATTTTGATGCACCTTTGTGACCTTTATGACTTTATGACCTTAATTCCCATTCCATGTTCATCTATGTGGATGCACTTTATGATGTTCTACGACAACCTAATGTCCTTGTCAACATCCTCTCATCTTCCTTGTCATGTTTTCAGGACTTGTGTATCCAACAAGAAATTTGGGAGATGAATGCCATCAAGGTAGAAAATCAAGGGGGTTTCAAGTCATTTATATAGGGTTCCCACTAGCATAGTCCCACCATATGATCCACCCAATCCCTCAATTGGGGTCTACTGCTATTTCAATTAATTATTAGATGATCATGGTGGGCTATAATTCCCAGTTAAATATTATGACTCTTCATATGATATTATTGGAGATACTTGAGGAGACATCTTTTTGGCTAAAGGGTTAAGGGAGGATTTTGACTTCAATATCGAACCATCAACCATATCCTCAACATATCTAACCAACAATCAAGATTACAACTTAGGTCAAGCATGGGCATCCTCTCTTGCCCACGTTGTTCAGGATATATATCAATCTATGAATGCCTCTACACTCCAGCAACTGTGCATCAATAAAATTTTGGGTTTCCCCACTGTCCTCCAAGATGGATACATGTTGTCCCTGCATTGTGCCTTTGATTGCAGAGTGGCTAATCATCATAGTTTATCGTGGATTATTGTCATCGTATGTAACTTCCATGGTCCAATTCATTTGTTTGGTGCCCAATGTTGGTGAATCATTGTATTGCATCATGGTAGCATATATTTCCTTTTTTAAAGCCAAAATATATTGAAAATAAATTAAGTTATGTCTCATGCAAATGTTCAATATTTTGTGTTGTGAGTGCTTTGCATATTATATGTATCATATATCTATAATCACTTATTTCAAGCCTACTTTAAGAAATAAAGGAAGAGGTGCAAGCCCTTGCCATAAGGACTCCCACCAACTCCTCTTCTCGTAGAAAATTTTCAAACGATAGCCCATAAATCAAACACATGCCCTTGTTTCTCTAGTTTGGAAACCCTTGGATGTTTTTGACAATGAACTCCTCCCAACCACTACTTTAACCATCTATTGAATGCCTTTGATTGGTATGTGTAAATTATTTTGATTGATTCCTAGAGAGGTGTGAAATCTAATTTTGCATGACATGATACAAACACCAAATTTAACCCGTGGTGGCCAAAATTTTAGCCTTAGAACTCTCTCATCCAATATTAGATACTTCACTAATTATTCAATGGGTAATCTACTTAACAATATATTAAATATTAGAAGCATTCATATTAATATAAAAAATAAGAATAGTATTTAATATTAAGTTATAATGCAGGTAACTGCCAAGTTGACATATTCTCTGCCTTGGAAAGTGAATAGTCAGCTTGACTTAATGTCCGATGTTAGTTTTAAAACAATTAAGATAAAATTGTTTAAGAGAACTCACATAGATATATAAGTGCTGAGATGATAAATATGATGCAAAAATTTACTCAAAAGTTCACATTGTAAAAGAGGTTTTCACTTATAGTAATATGACCCCATTCCTCCCTTGATAGATCCAAGGTTAGTATATTTGTCCCAATATAATAAATGTGTTTCTCTTTTATATTATTAAATTAGGTTGCTTCAATAATCATGTCCTTATTGTTAAGGGGAGATTGTCTTAAAGTAAGTGTTGTCATAAGTAGTGTGATAGAAGTAACAATGGGAAACTATATCTATATATTCTTTTATACATGTGAAAAAGTAATCCCTAATTTATCTATGTCCATGGTAGTGAAAATCTATTTGTTATAGTGGTAGCTCAATTATTTGTCATGTTAGTATGAGTAGTGGTACCTTGTGGTCATTGTATTATGTTTAGTAGATATAGTAATAAATGGTGTAATTTAAAATTTTTAATTTAGACTACATTTACATCACAATGTGATACTCTATAACTGTACCAAAACTTAGCAGTGAAGACATGACAAGTAACTAGATGTATTCAACAAAATTTTAATGCTTATCATTGTGTCTTTGAATAATATTTATAGTGCTAGCTAAATTGGGTAGTATTGACTTACTTTTACGATTCACATAGATATCATCATATCTCGATGGTTTTGATACTTGATTATTTGAAAATAAATGCTAGTTAAATTAAGTAGTATTTACTTAGTTTTCCAATGATAGTTAAATTATTAACTCGGCTAATGCTATCTTAGAGAACATGTGTAGTATTTCATCTTTTACATGCTCCATGTACCCATTTCGATTTCATGTTTTTCAGTGTTATTTTGCAGCTAATGCACCCAGGTTCGTTTTGCCAAGGTCGATGTGCAAAGGTTTGATTTCATTTTTACACGCTCGATGTACTCATTTTTTATTAGGCCGATAGGACTTCCTTTGAGTGAGCCTTTCGTCGTCCTTTTGTTTCTAAGCTTGATAGCTGGCGTGCACATTCTGCGGGCAAATTGTTCACATCTGTCATGCAATTTCTGTTTCTCCTCAGCTCCTCTGACATTTGGTTCGCATGCATTATTTTTTGTTTGCCCTCGGGGTCTCTCCAAAACGGTGGATCCATTTACAGTGGCTACATTTTTGGCAGTACTCTGCGAGGAAGTGCCACACCCAACGATTTCTTCGGTGCACGACTACCATCTACCTTCAGAAAACAACTCAAAACACCTAACTCTGAAAACAATATGCATCTTTTTTTCACTTGTCCACAGGTGCAGCCTATCTGGCAGAATCTTGCTGGCCACTATGGTTTCTCGCTATGCTCCTTCCCATCCATTACAGAAACATTCAAAAGTTGGTGCTCCATGAAAAAAGAATGGCGGGCCATCCCATTATTGACCATTTGGGCCATATGGAAGTGGAGAAATGGCAGGATTTTCAGCTCAAAAAAGGAATCTAACATTTCTGTAGCTACATCTATCATATCTCTATACAACGCTCTCGACTTGACCAGACAGAACAGGAACAGGAAAGAAAGAAGTCAAAAGGCATCAGTGAACAAGAATAGGAATGGAAGAAGATCCACGATATCACACATTGACAAGTACAAAAACAAAAAAGCAGATGCTTTATCCAAAATGGGCATTAATTCTCCCCATGGTGTTTGGAGGATGAAAAACAAAATGGTCAACAACCGCTCCCAGATCTAGGACTTTTGTCTTCTGGGTATATAACTCTTAAGCTATGGAAAATTTTCTGGTATGTTTCCTACACGTGCTCATACAATGGTTTATCTCATAAGTGAAGGTATGCATATATAATTTTGTTGATATGGTAATCTTTTTAGTTTTCCTATTTCTGTTGATCATAAATACTAGCATATGCACCTTATGTTGCAAAGGAAACGCCGTAAGGCATAGAGTGGGGAAGAATAGCATAGAGTGGGGAAGAATAGGTAATCAAATCCGTCAAAATTAAGATTAAATTGATCTATTAATTTTTCATTTACATACACTGAAATCGTATGCAGCATGGGATAAGAATCTCAAGAATCTCAAGTTATCATTGAGATAAATAAATCTCTATAGTACATACTCAATATATATATATATATATATATGAATATCTCTGCTATGATTTATATTACTGTGGTAATGCCATTTTTCTCTCGCAAAGTTGCATCCATTGGTTTTTTTTAAGACATTAAAAGAATCTCGCTACTATGGTTTGTTATGATCGATGGGTTATCTTTCAGATTATATTATAGATGACGTTAGATACATTAAATCATTTTGAAATAAACACGGACATGCCGTTGACATTGATTAGTGGCACATGCTACAATAACTTAGATACATTAAATTACAAATTATCACATTTATTACAACATAGTCTGACATGTATTACACCATAGTCATTACAGAAAGACAAAAAAAATTAAATTAAAAATGCAATTAACACAATTTTAACATTTCGCTCTTTGCATTAATCTGTTTTTTATCTTGTACATTATGATATTTCCGAAGGCAAAGGTTACATGGCCAATTAATATTAAATGGAGCAAGGTTGTATGGACATGTAACTACATAGTAACCACAATATTTGAATGTTGGTGGCTAACAAGCCCCCAAGGTTCCAGAACTTTCGTAGGCGCCATCGATCTTGATGCTCCTTCATCGCACGGTCATCGGCTGCCTGCGGTGGTTTTCCGTAATCAACTGATCTAACCTTTGCTTCAGTCATTCATTTCCGGGGTTTGCAATGGTAGGGTTTTCCTCTGCAAACTTCTCTGTCGACAGTAAGCTCATAGCAGGATAGTAAGCTCATAGCGGGTTCCGACGACCTCTTCAACTTGGAAATCCAAAGTAAACGCGTCCGCTTTGACACCATATCCACTCAGAAGCTGATTAGTTCAGGGTTCATTTAACAGGTATATTTTCTGCGTTAACAGGGTTTTCTTATGATGGTCCTCTTTTCTGTTTCCGCTAAATACAATATGAGTGTGTTCTCTGTATTTTACTCATTATTTCCTTTCACATTCTACTGTTTTATTGGTCGCAGCTTCCCACAGTTTTCCTATCTATTTCACACACTTGTAAGCAGCCACAATTTATATCATTTACTGGCTAATTTTCTCTCTTGGAAACTCTATTGCTCTGTTACATTGCAGTTTGTTTTGCCTACGAGTATTAATATTACATTTTTGGTCTTTCGGCATGTCACTCTTTGGCTCAGCATGGGTGCCGAAAGGCTTAGCGCACTTCCTCAGCCATTCCAACCGAGGGTTTTGACATCTAGGTGCTTTCTGGACCACTGAGGTTTTATAAGATTGATTGGGGTTTTACCGCTGTAGAGGACGACCCCGGAACCGTTTCTATTATGACTTTTAGGCTTGCTGTTGCGAGCTAGGGATTTTAAGTTGATACTGAACTCTACTAGTTAATGGATCGAACTCGGTCTTTAGTAGAAGTGACAGCTTCTCCGCTTTCCAAACCGTATTTTACTTCCTCTGTAATTTATATTGCTCAGCTATCATTTTCTTTTGATTAACATTACTCTGTGGTGGGTTCTCACTAGTTTTTCCATCCCTCTCTGGCATGGAATGCGCTATATATTTGTTTTTAAGTTTTAATAGGAAAAATACCATTCTCTACTCCAGGATTTTGTCAAACGATAATGAATTAAAGGGTTAAATCCTCATGCTATTCCTCATTGAGTTATTGATGATGTGTTAGTTATATGGGTTTTCGTTTTTGTTCTGAAATATATGTTTATATTTCAGTATAAGTTCCAGAAACAGTTCCCATTTTTCACCTTCATCGCATGGTCATCGGCTGCCTGCGGTGGTTTTCCGTAACCAGCTAACCTAACCTTTGCTTCAGTCATTCATTTCCGGGGTTTGCAATGGTAGGGTTTTCCTCTGTAAACTCCTCTGTTGACAGTAAGGTCATAGTGGGTTCTGATGACCTCTTCAACTTGGAAATCCAGAGTAAACGCATCCGCTTTGACACCATATCCACTCAGAAGCTGATTATTGTTCAGGGTTCATTTAACAGGTATATTTTCTGCGTTAATAGGGTTTTCTTATGATGGTCCTCTTTTCTGTTTCTGCTAAATACAATATGAGTCTGTTCTCTGTATTTTACTCATTATTTCCTTTCGCATTCTACTGTTTTACTGGTCGCAGCTTCCCACAGTTTTCTTATCTATTTCACAGACTTGTAGGCAGCCACAATTTATATCATTTACTGGCTAATTTTCTCTCTTAGAAACTCTATTGCTTTGTTACGCTGCAGTTTGTTTTGCCTATGAGTATTAATATTACATTTTTGGTCTTTTGGCAGGTCACTCTTTGGCTCAGCATGGGTGCCGAAAGGCTTAGCGCACTTCCTCAGCCATTCCAACCGAGGGTTTTGACATCTAGGTGCTTTCTATACCACTGAGGTTTTATAATATTGATTGGGGTTTTACCGCTGCAGAGGATGACACCAGAACCGTTTCTATTATGACTTTTAGGCTTTATGCTGTGAGCTAGGGATTTTAAGTTGATACTGAACTCTACTAGTTAATGGACTGAAACTGGTCTTTGGAAGAAGTGACAGCTTCTCCGGCTTTCCAAACCGTATTTTACTTCCTCTATAATTTATATTGCTCAGCTATCATTTTATTTTGATTAACATTACTCTTTGGTTGGTTCTCACTAGTTTTTCCATCCCTCTCTGGCATGGAATGCGCTATATATTTGTTTTTAAGTTTTAATAGGAAAAATACCATTCTCTACTAGATTTTTTCAAACGATAATGAATTAAAGGGTTAAATCCTCATGCTATTCCTCATTGAGTTATTGATGATGCGTTAGTTATATGGGTTTTCGTTTTTGTTCTGAAATATATGTTTATATTTCAGTACAAGTTCCAGAAACAGTTCCCATTTTTCACCAGTAGTCTGGTTACTGCTTTGAATATGGTTCATAGCGCGTCTACAGTCATAATACAGTTGCAGGTTGATGTACTCATTTCTTGTTTTGTTTGATTACTACCCTTCTGGAACCGCTCACAGTTTCCCCCTTCGGTGACCTGAGAGGTAAATCCAGGAATATCAGTTCCTTCTTAGCCAGGCTTCTTAACCTCCACGACTCTTCCATAACTTTTGGTTAATTAATTTACTGAGTGTAACATTTAGCATCTTGAACACCTGATTATGGTTTTTTTTTTAATATGCCAATATTTAAATAATGGGGTTTCTGTTTAGTAAATCCATACTTAAATTACAGGGCCTATTTGATATGTCAGGACTAAATTACAAGGTTTCATTTTTTACTAGTATCACTTCATGTGAACAGAGACAGGTTCTTTTCATATGAACACAAACTGTTTATTTTAAACAAAGAATTGTCACAGAAATTTTACTTTAGTTTTCCTCATGTTAAAAGCTTTACATAGACACAGAGAATTTGTTTCTCTTTTACAGTAATTATGTTCTCATTTTCTTTTGGAAAGAAGAAAGAATTATGTTCTCATTAAATTTGCTTTAGATTTAGATCCCATAAGAATATTTTTTATTTGTTATGGGATCTAAATTGTTTTAGTTTTTATATGTTGGGGCTTTCACTATTATTTTGCAAAGGAACTTGAATCTGAGTTAGAAGTTTCAAGGAAGACATCAAAGGGTTTATTTTCCACAGGTATTTTCCTTTCAATTTGATGTATTTCCCTTGCAAAGATGTTGGCATTGGTATTATTTTCCTTGCGTAGCTGTATTCATTGGTATAGCTGTAGGAATTGGGATTATTTTCATGGTATATATGTAGGCATTGGAATTATTTTCAGGGTATATTTGGGTTTGTGAGTATAATTTAACGTGCTTTCCAACTAGGGAAAGTACTTTTGAATTATACTAGTGCATGAACATGGAACCCCAACCTAATTTGAATTAATTGGTCTCTAGCAGAGTCTATATATTGCATTCATGTTCATCAATAACATATTATTAGATTTTATTAGAAATTTGAATTGTCTCTCTCGTTCATTAGTTAATTTCTTAGTGGTTTTATTCTCTCTTGTTTCTTGTTTTGCAAGTAACTATCTAGTATTTTTTCACACATATATATTTCTATTATAGTTTTATCTTGGCTAAGAAACTCATCTTGGTACCAGTTCCTAAAGTCTTGCATTATTGTGATTTGAATCTATTCTCCTTCAAGGAAGTTTTGTTCAAGAATGCTTATTTTTATTTTTCTTATGTAATTCACTCTTGGAATCATTTCCAAGAAGCTCATATGAATTGACTATCCCAACCTTAGACAAATCAAATAATGATTTGTTACTAGATGTATCTATCCTTTTAGCATGGCGTATTTTTATGGAGGTGATTTTCCTCATTTTATTTGTAGATAATATGTGTTTTTTAACTTCTCAACGAATCTTTATCTTTGAAATTAATCATTGGTATCGTTAGGTCTTTGTTGCAATTGCTTCTGAATTTCAGATAGATTTTATAGCAACAATGCATTCAATTCTAATGGTCTTTCTCTCTCTTGGATTATCCTTCATTATCTATCACGTAGATTTAGAGTATTTCTTTTAGGATCCTCACTATTTCTGCAAGATTTGGAGTGTTTCTACTTTAGGATCCTCACCATTTCTGCAAGATTTAGGGGTTTTTCTACATTCATCCTCTCTTGATATTCCTCACGTTTGACATGGTTGGTTTCTTCAAGAGGAAATCATACCATATTGGGTTTTTCTTGTGATGTTGGTTCCACTTTTTTCACCCAATTATATTTTCTTTTTAGTGTTTTAATGCAAAAAATTCAATAATTAGTTGTAAATTAGCATCACAATTTAAATTAATAATGGAGTATAACCTTTTATATGCAATTGTGTCTTATAGCATGATAGTGTTGCACCCTAACCCAACATACAACATTGTAACAATCCTAGTTCCTTTGGGTGTGTTTTGAGAAATGAGGTCATCCTTTTATGAAAATGCACTCCCCATTGGCTCGTTGCTATATAATTCAACTTCTGTGCAATAAATGGCCACATTGTGTCACGATATCTACCATTCTAGGAGATGCACTGGGATGATCTTTTGCTTGGATATGTGATTTCTTAAGAATGTACCCATGGGTGTTACCGATGCTACTATGGGGGATTCAATGATATTCACTACTTTTATGGAAATGTTAACAAATGCACAAGGGCAAGACGTTGCTATGATGATGCATGAGGTAAGCTTGAATATTGTATTTTATATGTTCAATTATCTTATATTCCTTATTATATTATGCTAATTTATGTTTGTGGAATGCAGGCAATCACTAAAGTCATTCCAACCCCTATAACACCTTATAATACATCTAAGGTAATGATAGTGGTAAAACTTGATCAATATTTTTGTGCATTTAGTTAACTTATTTCACTATATATATTTATTAATATTTGTGTTTTTACTAAGCATGCATTTTGTTGGCATGCAGGATTCATTTATGCCCCTCAATACAACCAATGTTGGCATGCAGGGATCATTAATGCCCCCAGTCCATCATGTTGTTCAGTTTGTAGTTTGCTTATACAAATGATTCTGTCTTTGCAAATCTCAATTTTGCTAGATAAATTGGTATTATGTTGAGAAAGAAAAGGTGCACCTTGCATTGAAATTGAGTATCTGAGAGCTAATTTTTTCTATATTGTGCTAGAATGAGCAAAATAATGCTTAAATTGTTGGTGATGTTTATAACAGGAAATGCAACATCTCTAGCACTCCACTTATCCCCTATGTAAGTATAAGGAACCCTTTGCTACCATTGCTATTATTTCTTTTCTTTGTTTTTTCTTGTGGCAGGCTGCTTCCTTTTTGAATGTTTACTTTATTTCTGAGTGAAACTCTATGCAGTTTTGATTGATCTAACAGGCCTGATACTGAAATTTTGCATTGCAGGTCAACATTTTGGAGAATATTCAAGTTCAAGTCCACAAAAGAGTACTTTGGCCTTCCTTTGGTGTTCACCCTATTCAATTGCTTTGTTGGGTTGCTCTATGGGAGCCCCTTCGTCAAACCCCACAGTACAATGATCCTCACAATCAACAGTGCAGGCTTTGTTCTGGAAACATTTTATCTCACACCTTTCTAACTTTCGCTCTACCAAAGAGGAAGGTATAAATTATTTTTTTAGCACACATTCTTTGTTTCCTAAAATTTAAGTCTTTGGAAATTGCAAAAATGTATTATAAATGTAAGTCCCAACTCTAGCCTGAATTTTAATGTTTGGAATAGATTTACAAATATTCTCACCCTTGTTTTATACTTCCCCTTTAAAGATCATTAATGGAGAACTGAAATTATATGTATGTATTATGTGAAAGATTCATGTTTATTATCTTACGAATCTGTTCCAGGTGAGAACGATACGGGCCAGCAGACATTCAAAATGATTTTATTTATTTTTTTTTTAAATAATTTTTTATATTGTCTCTAGAGAGACAATAGTTTGAATTATGGACATTTATTTTTTTTAAATAATTTTTATATTGTCTCTAGAGAGACAATAGTTTGAATTATGGACATTTATTTTTTTTTAAATAATTTTTTATATTGTCTCTAGAGAGACAATAGTTTGAATTATGGACATTTATTTTTTTCAAATAATTTTTTATATTGTTTCTAGAGAGACAATAGTTTAAATTATGGACATTTATTTATTTTTTAAATAATTTTTTATATTGTCTCTAGAGAGACAATAGTTTGAATTATGGAATTGTCTCTAAAAAGACAAAAATGTAATTGTCTCTAGAGAGACAAATCAAATTGTCTTTATAGAGACAATAATAATATGTGTTCTATATTGTCTTTATAGAGACAAATTTTTGAGACATTATATTTTGAGACACCCGCTTAGAGACAATATTTAAGGCAATATTTGAGTTTCTTTTTGTCTTAAGTTAAGACAATTGACTCAAATATTGTCTTAAAACCCCCCTACATTTAGTAGTGACGCAGCTCAACATGTTTAGACGTCCACACACAGGTCTTCAACTAATGGCCATCCACACGCATTCTGCTCTGATTGCTCACACAGATTACAATGTTCACGAATTCTCCAATAAAATAACATGCACCATGCAACAACTTCAAGATGCTCACACGTTTATCTACTTTCACATGGTCTACAAAAATTCTCCAACGTTCACACTATCAAAACAAAAATTCTTGATAGAAGCAATACTAATGGAAAGAAAGGACATTTTTTTTTTAAAGTATTGACAACATTTTTTTAGGGAACACGTAAGCGCTCACAAATTTCACAAAATGTCTCATCCAAATCTTTGGTTTTGGGTAATGGCTCTAATACCAAATGAATAAATCACACCATCAGAAAACAAATGACAGAGCAAAAAAATTTCACAATAATGCACACAACTCTCACATACCGACTCTCATAAAATTTCATTAACATAGGAATGTATTTATACATGAGGAGAGGTCTCAGGATTTTGTCAACTCCACAAATTTCTCAACCAATGACTCCACAAGTCACTCCATAATTCTCTCAATCAATAACTCCTCAAGTCACTCCATAATTCTCTCGATCAATCAATGCACAATTCTCTCACACAAAAGAGCAACTTTACAATAACACTAACAATTAAAAAATGAATCATGATTCCAATAGGGCCCGGTGAGGGAAACAAACCACATTCGAAAAACAACACCCAAATTTGACAATTCCAGGTCCTTACCTTGTTGAGAAGATGGAGAAAGCTCCAAATTTGACAATAAAATTGTCGGAGGTGAGTGGTATTTTCTCTGTGCTATATGTAAAAGCTATCATATGCTGATTTAATGGCTTCTTGCCCAAATATGAAGATCTCCATCAATGGATCTACCTCAACTGGACAAAAAAGTTGTGATATTTACCTGTGCACGAAGGGATTTTTTGTGGTACAGTTTGACAATCAGATATAATTGGATTTTTTCATTAATGAAGGACCATGGTTTTGTGGAAGGGCGAGCTTCTTTGTAACTCCATGGTTTCTTGGTTTCAATGCTAATACAATGGTGGTTACAAAAATTCTAGTATGGGTAAGGTTACATAATCTCCCTCTTCCTTTCTTCCACCGCCAATTCTTAGAAGGCATTAGAAACTAACTAGGGAGATTCCTAAAGATGGATCGAGAAAGAATGGATAAATGCATCTTTAATTTTTCCCGCATATATGTGCAGATAGAATTGAGAAAAGACCTTCGAGATCATTTCCATCTTAATCACTAGGAATTTAAGTGGACTCAATGGTTAGATTTCAAAAATACTACTTTCAGGGGTCGAATCTACCATCAAACAGGTCGCTTGCAGACTACATGTCCATGAATGAATAAAATAACAAAAAAAAGACCTCAAAATCCAAAAGGATGGTAATTTCCCGAACCACACTCTTCTGAGGATGAAGATGAAGAAATGGACGAGAGAAAAAAAAACCAGAGGCACATAATCAACAAGATTCCCAAATGAAAGAAGGAGAAGATAAACAAAAGTACCCATCCACACATACAGAGGAACCCAATGAATTACCGATGATCCAGACTCTTGGAAATCAACATGAGTGAAAGATAAATACCCAAGATTTAGGGGGATTAAAGAGAACACATGTTTATGAAAGTTCATAATTTGACAAGGAAGCGCCAACAAATTTAGAAGGAGAAGAGATGGTAATCATTATGTGATGAAAATGACATTAACTCAGAAAAATATATAAATCACACATAGAAACCAGAGACACAATATTGACGGAAAAAGGCTGAAGCCTCATGTATTCTTTCTCTCTCATTCTTACACAAATAATTGAATATAGTGTTACAAATAAATAGATGAGAGACAGTGTTCTCAAGATAGTGCATGCTATCTTAGACACCTTTGGTTGAGATAATTTCTCCTTTGGTTGAGATAATTTCTCACCAGACACACCAATATAGGAGTTACCTAAACTAACTCCTATCTTAGAGGAACAACCCAAGAGTTAGGCACAAATTCCTAACTTGGAATATTTAATTAATTTATTTATTTTTGGATTTATTATTGTTTTATGAGAGAGTCTAACATTCCCCCCCTCAATGATAAATCCAAAAACGAGAACCATCTTCCAAGTTCTCATGTTGATCCTCAAAAACATTGCCTGAAAAAACCGCCAAAACTGGATGCTGGAAAAAACTCAAAGCTAAAGAGAACATGAATCAGCTGCATGCTTGATTCATCTCTTAAGGACGCTTGACAACTCCATCATGTGCCAAGCAGCAAAAGGATCCAACTGTCCTTTGCTTGAAAACAACATCCGGTGTCCACTGACACAATTTGATGATGATTGCCCACTGGCTGAAGATGTCGAAAAACAACTCAATGTTTATTTTGCTATGATGAAAGCTGCTCACTGCTGCTTTGGCTGTCGATCGCCCACTGGCGAATTTGTTGATGCTCACTGCTGATGAAAAATTCCCACTGGCTGATGAAGATGCCCACTGGCTACTTCGCTGATGTTGTCGAGACTTTCAGTCTGACAACCACTTGTCAATTTCATTGACATTTTCCCCCCTTTGTCAGCTGAAAGGAGAGACAATCTTCGCCAAAATTTATCTGAACTCCCCCCCTTCAGGTGTAGGAGAGTTTCACTGTTGTACTCCCTCATTCAATTGCATGAGAGTACCATCATCGATTCACTGCGGGCTGCACTATGTGTGAATGTAGTCGGTTGTAGAACTAGGACAACCGTTTGACTGTGGATGACCATTCCCAAGGATCAATCCAGTCATAATGTATCTTCAATCTGCCTGATTTTTGGTGGTTGCGACATTTTGCTGAGGAATGATTGGGCTTGCCACAATGGCAACACGGATGGAGATCAAAACACTGATCTTCCATATGACCGGCTCTTTGACAATGAGAGCATTTCAGTTGAACATGAACTTCAGGTTGCATGCAATTTCGTTTGTCTACAACTTTCTCAGAACCTGCTGAGGTGAGTGGTTCAAGAAATCCTGCACTCACAAACTTAATTGGCTTGGAATAATCTGGGATTTGTAAGTTGGTGTCATCAGGGACATATCCTAAGCCACGTCTAGTCTTGTTATTTTGAATTTCTTCCCAGGGCTTGATGATGGGTTTGGAAGAAATTTGAATTTGATCATGAACAACTTCGACACTTGAAGTTGTTGGGATGAATGACTTATCATCTGGATGGTTCAAAGACTTGAAAGTATCACTCTTTTCTTGCAATTCATTCCTTTGAAGTTGGGACTCAAGCTGAAGAAACTCAATGGTTTCATGCGTTTGCTGTAGATGCCGTGAAATATCAGCAAGAGTTTCTTTGCTGATGTGCACCATGTCTTCATCACTGGAGATGATCAAACTGTGAAGAATGTTTAACAACTGAATATGTTGTGCCATCTGAACTTGCTCACTTGAAGTCAGGCTCTCTTGTCGAAGATGTCGTGCTTTGAACTGTTGCACTTGATTTTGTTACTTGGATGATAGGCTCGCTTGCTATGGGACTTGAATGGCACGCTCGCTTGATGACGATTGCGTTTGTGTGAATGCTCACTTGAATGAATAGCCACACTCGCTTGATGACGAACTCAACTTGTTAGAGTTGAACTTGTTTTGGTTGCTGTGATAGTTCTTTCAAGGAGTTAAAACTCATGGACTCACTTGATTGTGCTTTAAAGGAAGGGTGTCGAACACTGTCGAAAATGCACCCAAAAAATCTTACAATGGTTTTAATGACTCACATAAAACAAGGAATTCACTTGTCTTAATTTGACTAAGTTGAAGAGAATGGACGTGCTTGACTTCTGATCAAATCAAAACGTGGGTGTCGGTTTCAACCGAGAATGCACCCGTACAATGCAATGTAATTGGAATTTGATTCACAAGTTCTGAAATTTGTTTGCAAGAATGTTGATGTAGACTTTGCTTTGAAATGCTTTAACTTGATTAAGTGAAGTTGCTTGTTGAAGTAGAATGTCGATGTTGAAAACTTTGATGAGTTGTTGTATGTGTGGAGCTTAATTATCCTTCCTTGCAACTATTTCGATATAGGTGTTGTGCTTGCTCTTTGTATTTTATGTGTGCATGAAATGAGATCATTTATGTGTCAAAACTAGACACAAATCATAAGCAAAAAAACATGAAGCATGCACCATCATCAACTGACTCTTCGTGTACCTAAGATCCCCTTATTCAATTTCGGGCAGATCTAGGACACATCAACACCAAAAAATGATATCTTTATTAATCATTGAGTACATCTGAAGCAATGATAATGCCAATCTGACAAATGATTGAAACGACTCGCCTTCAAAATCTGAATGGATAATGACACGATAATACTTTGAATTACAACTTTCCCTTATCACTCCAAATACAAAATCACTTCTTACTTCAAAAATACAAAATATACTCCTTATCTCTCCATTACAAATAAATGACCACTCCTTATCTTAAAATTACAAAAATTTAAAATAAAGAACGCAATCTCCTTACTCCTTACGTAGCTTTTAAATCCTTTTCATTTTAAATCACTTTATGAAATGACTTGAAAAATGATATAAAGTTACTTTTAAAGAAGTCAATAAATTTGGATTTTAATTTAAAACACATGCACCATTTCCTTCATAAAAAACTATACGTACCATATCCATACGTATTTTTCAAAAGCTTGTGCATCGAAAACTTCCATTTGCGCCTTCTGAGTTCCATATTCTGCATATTATATTCATCTTGTCACATAATAGATGCTTCTCTTGCTCAACAGGATGCTCCAACTCTTTGCTAGTTATTTTTCACGCTTCCTTGGCCATTACACACACTGGTGGAGCGTTACTTGAATGATCAACACTTGAATAGTTTAAGCGCTTCAAGGGGGGGGGGGGAATTTCTTTATGACTTTATCCAAGATTAAACATAATAATCTTGTTCCCAGCTGTTCACTTCGCTGACTCGTTGGCACTAGCGTCAATCCAACCAGTTATACGACCACATTTTCAATGGATTTCTCATAATAGCCACAAGCTTGGCCCGCCTCCAAATATACAACCAGCAAATCTTTATGCACACAATTCCGCCACAATGTTTGATTATTTATGCAGGTCGATAATAGAGAAGAGTGTAAGCCAAGCTAAGAGAATTATGTTGATGAGCTTCAGTCATACACAGTTAGTATGGGATGACAACTCAAGGCTGCGGGGACCCCTCTCCATTTGTCAACATCTTTACACGACTCAATCTTAGATATCAGGATGGCTATTTCTTAAATAAAAATTGAACAGAAGGGATTGCAAGAGATCAAATCATAGTTCAGAGATTTCCAATATTTCATACCTCAGAGGAGAGATTTCAATGACCGATTACTAATGGTAGAACGTGCATTGACAGACTTAGAGGGAATTCCAGGAAAACCTTGTAATAAGCATCAGATTTATGGGGAAACTAACAAAAATAATTATGGATCCTTGTATCTCCCTACGATCGAATTCCTATATGATGTAGAGCTTGGCAGGGAACAAGACTCGCATAGATGCCATAATGGTCGCCGATCAAAAATTATACACAGGCGTAGCGTTAAGCACAGCCTTCAGGTCCAGGCCCTGGTCCAACGTCAGAACCATCAGTCCTCTTGCATCAGGGATCTCATACGGCACGAATTTTATCGTGCGTGTTTGTCTTGGGAAGCGCCAAAACGAGAAATCAAGATGAGTTTCGATACCGCCAATGATGTGTCATGGTTATGGTGCAATTACAGAGGCAAATCCTCTTCTTTCAAGAAGCCAACCTGTGATTCCTGGGACAGTGAGCGGTCATATATCCAAGGACCCAAGCATCTAATACCTTATGCTTGCCATTCAATCTTAAAATTAGCAGACAAATATGCTTCTGCTATTATGTAACTAGTATCACACTCAACTATCCACCAATGCAGTCCCAACGCAAGTTATAAGCTCTCCAGGAATGGCGGATTCGCTTTGCGCTCAAGTGCTGGTAAATCCACTGATTCGGCCCTCTCCAAATGAATATTCTTAAGGAATCACCTTTACGCAGCTCTCATTCAATAGCAGTCAAAGCTATCAAAATTGCGCTTAAAAAACTTGTTTTCCCTCAAACTGAAACTAATTCGCCAATATCATTTTAGCAGACAGTATTATTGAAGGCGATCGATGCACAAATAGTTGTAATTTCCTGCCATTGCTCCCTCAACAGCGTGATGGTTCGCCTTCCACTTTCAACCAGGCTCTGATACCACATGATGAAAATGACATTAACTCAGAAAAATATATAAATCACACATAAAAACCAGAGACACAATATTGACGGAAAAAGGCTGAAGCCTCATGTATTCTTTCTCTCTCATTCTTACACAAATAATTGAATATAGTGTTACAAATAAATAGATGAGAGACAGTGTTCTCAAGATAGTGCGTGCTATCTTAGACACCTTTGGTTGAGATAATTTCTCCTTTGGTTGAGATAATTTCTCACCAGACACACCAATATAGGAGTTACCTAAACTAACTCCTATCTTAGAGGAACAACCCAAGAGTTAGGCACAAATTCCTAACTTGGAATATTTAATTAATTAATTTATTTTTGGATTTATTATTGTTTTATGAGAGAGTCTAACATTATGGCTACTCCATCTTCTAAGGTATGGCAAAAAGTTCAAAAGAAAAAGGTAAAAAAGAAAAAACCTAGTTTATCTGGGTAACTATTATTTTTGGTATCTTGACTAACATGAGTGCTTCTAGCACATACAAATGGTCTTTAGGGACAATACTTGAATGCACTTGTGCATCTGCTTATATAACGTTTTATATTTATTAATAGAAAGTTGTTATTTTTCCTTGGAAAAAAAAACATTTATGTAACATAATATTATATAGGATTAACATTAAGTGTTATATTTACATAGTATAAGAAGGATTAGGTTAGAATAAAACCTATTTTAGGCTAGGATAACCTTAGGCTAGTCTTAGGTATACGGGTAACTAGTCCCAATAAATGCAGTTGACACCACCATCCCAAATGGAAAAGGGTTTGATTTGGGGCCCTCACTAGGTGGTCTCTTTTGATGTTGATGAGGTTATTTTTTCCCATCAAGAACACCATGCACTCCCATTTTGGATATTCACACAGTCCTATCCAGCTATTTTCAACCTAGTGATACAATCACCCACGTATCTCGATCCAAGAAAACTGTTATCACCATCACAACTGTGTGTTTGTCTCCCATGTGGTCATCACAACTCCCACTAGGTCACCCATATGATTTTGGGTCCTAGAACATAAAATATGCCATACAACCCCTTGGACTATACGATCGCTCTATGCTAGGGAAAATTTCACAAATTTCAAAGCTCGAGGACTCACCTATCTCCAAATCAATTCGAACAGGGTCTCAAGAGGCTTATAGGAAGCACCCAAAACATGCAGTAGCTTTCCACTTACCACCCCACCAAAGTACAAATGAAGTGGCATGGTGGGAACCACCACCATTTTATACACCCTAGTGTGGAACTTCCTGTGGATCGTGTGGGATCCCACAAGCTCCATTTTCATTACCATTTGTACCTTTGAATTGAGCACAATTCAAACTTCTCATTGGCACCCTCCTGTTTGTATGCTAAATTTTCATGTATGGGGCCCACATGACTCTTAATGTTTTCCTTAGGTTCTCCACATTTTTATCATGTCTTGTTTAAATATTCACTTTCAACACTTTCCATATCTTTGTACTTTCACTTTGGATTTTTGGCTTATGGTTGAAAGATACTTCTTTCACCACCCACGATTCCTTGACTACAAGGAAGAACACCTACACTCATGGTATCATTTTCTGAATTGGAATGATATATTCTCCCTGAAAGACATATCCATAATCCATTTTACTCCCCCTAAGATCAACATAGGACCCCCATATCTTGACCTCATTCACCTACACCCTCCTCTCATAATAGGTGAATGTTCATGCATGGTCAATAGATCTTCCACCCTCATGGATTTCCTAGGTTGTGGTACCCATTGCATTACTAACATCCATGCTATCATACCTCACCCAAGGATCATTTGCTTGCATGTATTGAACCATGGCCTCATTCCTCTTTCTTGGCTTATTACTAACCAATTCTCTACATTATCAAGAAACTATAATTTTGATAATCATTAATGCACCATTGCATTTATATTTGGCCATCACACTTCAATAAGGTAGTAGACCATTTGCATGATCATCCTCCATTTATTTTGCCCAAACAAGAGATCATGCCCCCCCTTTTCTATAGTTACTCCCATGCACCATTACGTAGGAAGTTGCACATTGGGGCACTTTTCTTCGTTTTTATACATCCCAAATCATTATTAAATTCTTTTAGAATGCATACAAAGGTTATTTTTTAGATGATCCAGGGGATCCAGGAAATGCTCAAAAATCAAGTGCTCAAATTCTCCTGAAACTAGTGCTAAGTCGTAGAGCTCATTGTTCAGATTCCAACGATGCTTGAATTGGCTCATTCTGACACTGCATGAGTTTATGATGTTATGAAGTTTTGGACAAATAGTAAAAAAATCAAATTTCAAGGTACAGGTGCTGATGTGGAAGCTTGTACATTGAAGTGGTAGGGTTGACTAGGAGTACAAACTCTTCAAGAAAGAACTAATTAGAAGTGAACACGTGGACCCATCACGTGAGGGAAAGTGGTGCTGGTGTCATCCATTGACTAAGCATACATTTAGTTTGTTGGGCCAATCATAGGTCACCAAGTGGGCCAATTAGAGGGTGCCACATGGCCCTATGAGAGGCTACTAAAAGGCCCATAAATTGGCGCCAAAAATTGGTTGATAGACTGAATCCACCTCCGGCAGGTTCAAACCTCTAACCTCCCACTCACAAGTCTAACGCCTAACCATCTGGGCCACCATATGAATTCTTTAATAGTGGTGGCGTCATTGTATTTATTGAGCATATAGTTAGCGGTTGGGGAGAGGGTTGGGTCGGCGAGTGCGTGCGACCGACCCAACCATTGGTTTTATGATTGCACGTGACCGATGGTGGAATAACGTAGCTGGGGGCATCGAAACCTGGGCCATATGGCCCATATCATATACGGCCTGCGATTTATTATTACAACAAGGCTAACAGTAAGAAACATGAGCGAGTGCGTGGCCCATGGGCCATGACCGACGGGGATAGGAATAAATGGGCCAATGACCATTTATTTTAAAAACAATAAAATTCAATGCCAACAGAACCTATGCCACGAGATACGAACCTGAGACCAACGAGCTAAAGCACCCAACCAATTGGGCTAGAACAATTTTTTTTAATAATTAACAAGGCGAAGAGTTATTGTAGACCACTTTGTAGACATAATGGTACAAGGGGAATGTTTTGCACATTTTTTAGCCTTTTTGAGTGTAATAAGAGCCTAGGCAGGGGTTTTTGAGCATTCTGAATAGCATAAGAGTGTTATTTCTGCGTGTTGAAGCTTGTATTTTGACATAATGAGAATTTAAGAATCATAATAAAGTGGTCACCATTAGAAGTTGGACCCAGAGATGTATCCCAAGATGGGTGAACTCCGTTATCAATTTGCATTTGTCTTATGTTGAATTTTTGTCCTCTTTTTACTTTAAAAATTATGCAAATTAACTTATGTTTGTGTACTTTCATAATTTCGATCTGTTTCCTAAAAGGACATAAACTAACCTGCAAATTGATCAATAAAACCTTCACTTTTATTTTTGGATCAATTTGGTATTAGAGCATGGTTTTTGTGAAGGTTTGACAAAATTTGCAAGGTTTTTGAATGCTTACAAGGTCTATATTGAGAAGAGGAGAAGGAGCACTTGAAGAACCTAACCCTCAAATTAGATCAAGAAGGCCACATACTCCACAAGTCATATCATATGAATAAGGACCAGGATGAGAATTGATCTATGAGGATGAGAGAGCTTTCAGAAAATATTTCTTTGATATGACTGAGACGGTGAAAGTGTTGTATAATGAAATAACAACACAGTTGCAAGGAGAAAGTTCTAATCATTCGAAAGGTGATGGTGGTGAGGGGAGAAAGCCTCCACCTCCTCCTCCTCCTTCACCTCCTTCCTCACCTCCTTCTTCACATAGACCAACTCCTCCTACATCTCCAAGAGGACATGCTAAGTCTCCTTTGTTAAGCTTGATTTCAAGTTTCAATTGCCAATGTATGATGGAGAATTAAATGCTGAAAAGTTGGATACTTGGGTATGTCAAATTTAATTTTATTGTAGAATACAAAAGATTGATGATGATGTCACAAAGATCCAAATTGCTTCTCTTCGATTGGGAGGTGAAACTCTTATCTGGTGGGAGGCCAGAACTCAAGAATATTTGAATAAAAGTGGTAAAATTATCTCTTCTTGGAATGATTTTATAGTTGCATTAAGGAAGCAATTTTATCCATTAGCTTACATGAAAAAAGAAGTAACAGATTGGAATTTTTTTAGACAAGTTAAAGGCCAGAGTGTCAAAAGTTACACACAAGAATTTAAAAAAAGAGCATTAATCTTGGGTGTTGATTTGACCTCACAAGATACTCTTCTTAAATATATAGGTGGATTGCATAGTTATTTGAGACATACTATACTTATGTTTAATCCCACCAATCTAGATGAAGTATGTGTTCATGCTACTCATTTAGAATCAAGAGGCAAGAATGTTCCTCAAGAGTCTAGCAAGAAACCCTTTAAATATGGAGACAAAGGAAAGGGGAAAGCTAAAGGCAAAGGAAAGAAGAGTGCTATAGTCAAGAAAGAGGGAGAGAAAATTACTTGCAAACATTGTTCAAAATATGGCCATGATGAAGACCATTGTTGGAAATTACATCCATAATTGAGATCAAAGAAGTTTAATAACAAGGGGAAACAAAATACTACTACTACAACTCAACAAGATCTAAGATCTGATTCAAGTGATGAAACTAAAATCAAAACCATGGGAATGAAAGGTATAACTTCTAACGCAAGTACTATTTCTTCTAGCAAGTATGTTGAATCTCAAAATGATAAAGAAAGAAGTGAGTTTTTTCATTTCAGGGTCCTTACAAAGCATACAAAGGCTTATATACTCTTTGATCATGGATCTCAAGTCAACATTATTTCTGAAGCAATTTTCAAGAAACTTAATTTAGAGACTACACCTCATGCAAAACCTTACCCTTTGGGTTGGGTATGTGATGATGCTAAATTGCAAGTGACAAGAAAATGTAAACTCAAATTTTCCATCACTGCTAATTTTATAGATGAGGTTGAGCTTGATGTTGTACCACTTGACATTTGTGGGATTGTCTTAGGGAGTCCATATTTATATGACCGAAAAGACATATTCTATTGTCATGAGAACAAGTATCATCTTTTCAAAGATGGAATAGAATATATTGTTAGAGCACATCGCAAGAAGATGAACTTATCTCTTGTTAGTGCAAGACAAATGAAAAGGCTTATGAATGCTAGTAATAATTTTGTGTTGTTGATGATAAAAGGTAAAGATACTGTTGAATTTGAAGGTTTCTCAGGTTGTGATTCTACACTCAATCATGAATTAGTTGAATTTTTTAATACTTATGGCAATATGTTTCAAGAACTTGGAGGGTTGTCTCCAAAAACAAGAATCCAACATGAGATACAATTGTAGTAGGATGCACCACTTCTGAATATTGGCATGTATAGAATGTCAGGCTTGGAGAATGCAGAGATCATGAAGAAAATCCAGGGGATTCATGACAAAAGGGTCATTAGAACTAGTACATCTCCTTGTGGGTCTCCTATTGTTTTGGTTCCAAAGAAGGATGGTACATGGCGCATGTGTGTGGATTTCCGAGCATTGAAAAAGATCACGATACATCATTGTTATCCTCTTCCTCACATTGACGATTTTCTAGATCAGTTAAAGTATGTTATTTATTTTACTAATTTAGACTTGATAAGCGGTTATCATCGGATAAGGTTTGCTGAAGATGATATTTGGAAAACTTAATTTAAGGCAAAAAAATAATTGTTTGAATGGTTAGTAATGCCCTTTGGGATTTGCAATGCACCTCCTACATTCTTGAGGGTTATGAATGATGTATTTTAACCATTTCTTGATGATTTTGTCATAGTCTACTTAGATGATATTTTGATCTTCAGTAAGACTCGTGAAGAGCATGTCAAACATGTAAAGTAGTTTTAGAGGTCATAAAAAAGGAAAAGTTGTATTTGAAGATGTCTAAATGTGAATTTTGGAACACCTCTTTGGTTTACTTAGGTCCTATTATAGGAGGTGGTGAATTGAAGATTGATCCCTCCAAAGTTGAAGTCATTGTGAATTGGCCTAAGCCCAAAAGTGTAACCAAAATTAGGAGATTTTTGGGAGCAACCCAATATTGGAGAAAGTTTATTACTAACTTCTCATCTATTGTAGCACCATTACATGCTTTGACAAGTGTGAAGCAAGTCTTCCAATGGGGAGGAAAGCAACATAAAGCCTTCGACACTTTGAAAGAGAAACCCAGTACAACACCAATTCTACCACTTTCAGATCTTAGGCAACCATTCGAAATTCAAACTGATGCAAGTGAATATGCTATGGGAGTCGTATTGAAGCAACATGTTAAACTAATATGTTATCGTTCTGAGACCTTTTCAAATACAATAATTAATTATCCAACTTACAATAAAGAGTTATACACATTGGCACAAAGTGTGAAGAAGTGGAAACATTATTTGATGGGTAAAGAAATGATTATTCATACTGAACATAAACCTTTGCAATATCTTCAATCACAAACCAAGCTACAACAAGTTAGACATTTCAGAGATGGAATTCCGACAATAATTTTATTTGGTCAGCTAGTATAAGAAAGGTATTTACAACAAAGTTATAGATATGTGTTGAGCCTCAAACCTGCACTTCTTTACACATCCTCTCAGCCTCCTTTTCCTATTCATTTCCTTCTTTTGCCACTCATTCCCTCCATCAAATTGCTCAAATCATTGTATTTTAAGACTTTTTACATGGTTTGCTAATTATGCTAATGACTGTTGTTGGTTTAGAATTTTGGTTCAAAGTGCTGCGTTTCCGCAGCTCACAGAGGGTTTCCGCAGCTGATCCCGGTTTCCGCAGCCAACCCCGGATTCCGCAGCTGTTTTATTAAATGATATGTTCCAGGTGTCCTCCGGGAAGAAGAGCCACATGGGCAAGTTCGTGGAACCAAGGACATGGTGTGTGTCCTTCCAGCTCACCCAAACCGGTCATAAAAACCCGTGGTCAACGAGGAAGCAAATACGGTCAACAGAAGTCATTGGCGGTGGCACGACTCTGCGTGTTCTGTTTTGAAGCACGTGAAGAACAGGTGGCATCTTCCTCAGCCACGAAGACAGTGGGAAACATGAATCCAACAGCAGATTGAATGCCCACAATGACCGTTGCCTAAATCCAAGGACGCAGCAAGATTACGTGTTTTTACACAGCTGCTTGAATAGCTTAGTTTTCGTTAAGTTAGTTTGTTTTCCTCTGTTATAAATAAAGCGTCTTTGAACGCTGGATAGTTATTCGTTGTTGTAATCGCTTTGTAATTTTGAGCTCCCCATTGTACTTTCACATTTGCTGTCAATACATGAGAAGACTGTTTTACACTTAAGCGTATAACTGCTCCTTGAACCGGCTGAAGTAGGCAGAGGGCCCCTTTTTGCTGAAGTCCTGTATAGTAATCTTTAATTTCTTGCATTTATTTTTCTGATTTCATGTATAATAGCTGTACAGATGTCTTTTAAATTGCTACGTTTTCAACACGTATAATAGCTGTACATAAACTTTGATTTCTGCTGATTTACATTTCTGCACTTTTATGTTCATGACTAATCAGTGGGTTATGCAGGTTTCTTAGGCATGCCCGGGACAGTTTTCTTTCTTTTCTTTTCATAGCTAGTGGCATGCGTGATCATCTTGTCTATGTTGCTGACCTTAATTGTTTTGCAGCTTTGATTTTCCTTACTGTCATTTCTTTAATTTGCATATTTACTTTCTGCTCTTAGATATCAAGTTGTTCATCTATTGATGGTTCCTTTTCCATAATCCAATATCTTTATTGAGAGCCAAAATA
The DNA here is from genome assembly GCA_031772625.1 of Pinus tabuliformis. Taxonomy (NCBI): domain Eukaryota; kingdom Viridiplantae; phylum Streptophyta; class Pinopsida; order Pinales; family Pinaceae; genus Pinus; species Pinus tabuliformis. Next base: position 349,143,097 of record CM062810.1, on the reverse strand, counting down.
TCACTTAGCACAGCTTGGTTTAGTTTGCTTTAGAACTCACATTACTTGACTTATTCATAACTGTTTCTTACATGATAAATTCAGCTGAAAGGCAAGAAGTTAAGAGGAAGTTAAAGTATTTGTGACTAGTCTCTTTTATGTAGTTTCACTTCAATTTCACATTGCTTAAACATTCCATGAGATCTTTTCATAGAGAGGATTGAGATGAAAGGTTGAAATAGTGTGAGATAGTTGTTTTTACTTATTAGTTGGATTTAATATAGATTTCATTTTCATTTTCTTGCAGCAGCAGAGATACTGGGCCGATGTCATTAGTCTTTTATTTGATGTCTTCATTTTCCTTTAAGAGTTGATTTTATTGCAGTTGTTGTTCAAGCTTTCTTGTAGAATACTTTTTAAGTTTTGAGAAATCACTTAGAGCTTACCACAATCACCCACATTTCACTTTCTTTATTTCATTTCCATCACATCACAGTAGGAAAGATACATTTGAAAACAAACTTAAAAAAAGACTAAAAACAACAAAAGACTAAGAAAACAGTTACCTAAGTACATATAGTACACCTCACTTCATCAGCTTACGAGCCCCGGGTTGACATTTAAAAGTTGCAATTTAGACTTCACTAAATTGACCAAACAATATGTTGTCAAGGCCTATTGTTAATGCATCTGACATTCTTAAGCATAACTCAATCATTCATGAAATTTATATTAAACAATATGCTCAGGATGAATATTTTAAAGATGTTTATGCAACTTTGAGTCAAGGAAATCATGTTGATGAATTGGATTATCATGTCCATAATAGGTTGTTGTATCATCTGGAAAAGTTTTGTATTCCACAAGGTGAAAGAGTTAATGACATAAGGGAAGCCCATAATTCTCTTATTGCTGGTCACTTTGGTGTAGAAAAAATAATTGCTCATCTACAAAGGTATTGGTATTGGCCTCATATGAATGAAATGTATTAAGATATGTCAAAGGATGTTCTATGTGTGCTACTAGTAAGCCAAGTAATAGGAAATTGGGTTTGTACACTCCACTTCCTACCCCTTCGCGTCCTTGGGAAAGTTTTCTTATGGATTTTGTAGGGGAGCTTCCTATGTCTAGAAAAGTGCATGATTATTTATATGTTGTAGTGGATAGATTCAACCAAATGTGTGTATTGAAGCCTTGTAAGAAACATGTCACAATTGAACAAACTACACATATATTCTTCCAAAATGTATGGGTTCACTTTGGGTTACCTGCTTCTATTATTTCTGATCGAAATTCTTGATTTATCAGGATGTTTTGGTCAAGTTTATGGGAACTCATGGATACAAAATTAAATAAGAGCACAATATTTCATCCACAAACCGATGGTGATATAGAGGTAGTGAACAAAACAATAGTGCATCTCCTTTGAGGGTAGTGTGGTAAGCATCCTAAGATTTGGGATGAAAATTTGCATTACATCCAACATTCCTACAATTGTGCCAAGAATTAATTTACACAAGTATCTCCATTGAAGCTTGTTTTGGTTATTTGCCAAAGTCTCCTTTGGATTTTATCTTTGGTAAATACATTGTAATGGATGGGAATAGTGATGTGGACAAAGCCGAGCATTTCATTGAACAAATCTAATTAGTGCATCAAAGGGTACAAAATCAACTGGAGAAAAAACCAAGTAAAAAGCATGGCATGATAAGAATTGGGTTGATTGTGATTTCCAAGTGAGAGATCAAGTTTGGTTTTACATCAACAAGGAAATATATCAAGGTGAAGGTAAAAAGCTCAAACCAATCAGATATGGTCCTTTCAAAATTTTGGAGAATATTGGTAATAATGTTGTTCAATTATATTTTCCACCTTACATGCAAATATACTTTGTTGTGAATGTGGAAAACTTGAGATTGTATGAGCCTCCTATGACCGATGATCAAGAAGAGAATGTTCAGATTCCATCTATGGAAGATTTTTCTCCTGAATACTTGAATGAGTTTGTAGAAAGACACTATTCTTGACAGAAGAATAAGGACATCACGCAGAGGAAATGCGAAGTATCTTCGTGTGGGGATCAAAGGTACCAATCCAAGGTAAAGAAAGGTGGATAGAGATTGAGAAAGTGAGGGACATGTATCTTCACTTGCTGATTAAAAACATATTTTTGGTGGTCCAAAAGCTTCTAGGTGGGAGGAGTGATCTAGAGGATCAAGAAAATGCTCAAAAAATGAAGTGCTCAAATTCTCTTGAAACTAGTTCCAAGTCATAGAGTTTGTCATTATGATTCTTATGTTGCTTGAATCACCTCAATCTGACACTGTATGAGGAGGTTATGATGTTATAAAGTTTTGGCCAAATTGTAAAATAATCAACTTGTAGGGTTGATTGTGTAGGGTGTGAATGCTAACATAGTAGTCCATACATTGACGTAGCAGGGCTAACTGGGAGTATTGACTCATCAGGGAAGAGTTAATAAGAAGAAAACATGTGGACCAATCATGTGAGGGAAAGTGGCACTGATGACATTCGTTGACTAGGCGTACAATAAGTTTTTTGGGTCAATAATAGGCCACCAGGTGGGCCAATCATAGGGTGCCACATGGACCTATGAGAGGGCAATAAATGGTCCGATAATTAGCGCCAAAAATTTTTTGATAGACCAAATGCACCTCCGGTGGGGTTTAAACCTCCAACCTCCCACTCACGAGTCCAACACCTAACCATCCGGGCTACGATATGAATTGTTTAATAGTGGTGGAACCATTGTATTTATTGAGCATAAAATTGGCGTTGGGCGAGAGCGCGCTGGGTGAGCGCACACTCGAGGCGGGTGAGGTGCCTATGTGTGGAAATGTTGTGTGAGTTGGGCGAGCAGGTGGCATGGCCAACCCAAAAGGAAACAACATACACGATGGGCATCAACATGGAAAATGGAGAGGGGGCCGACACATTTACTTGTGTGTAGGCCAAGCTACGCATGACACTTGGAAGATTACCACCGAGATACGAGCATGACACAAGGGGAGACAAGGCATGAGCTTTTGCATGTAAATATCACTGCATTTGGGACCATTAGAAGAGAGAAATTCATAGCAAGGTTATGCTACCAAATTGTCTCACAATTGACATTGTTTTGTGTTCTTAAAGCTCATCATTAGAGAGCTTTCAAGGAAGCTATTGAAAAGAGATCATTTTTAAGAAAATAGGCTTTTTTTTCATCAAACAATAAAAAGATTTCTAGTTTGCCAACCTCCTTTTTCTTATTTTATTTGTTTTAACATTATTACTTATGATCTTACTTAAATATAATTACTTTATTTATTTGTTACTATATTTTTCTTTATAATCATTTATTTCTTACAAATTTACTTTAAAATAAATTTTAAAAACCTTACTCCAAAAATTACACAACAAGGAATATCTATAAAATTTAAGTAAATGATTTCACATACAAGGTCTATTTACTTATAAACATATTATATATTATATTTTAACAATTTTAAAAAAATATCTTTTATATCATAAAAGAAAATTACTAATTTAATAACATCTTTTATATCATAAAATAATATCCCTTTGATGATGGAAACATATTTAAAATTAAAAATAATCTCAACTACCTAGCACATTGGCGGAATTTCTAAATAAAGACAAAACGCTCGGAATGCTTCTACCCCACCGGGGAAGTGTCAATTAAAAAAATTCTTTCTGCCTGCTAGCCCACGGGCAGAATGTCTAAATACATCCCAGGCTAAGTGTTTCAGTTAAAAATATTCTCTCTGCCAGGGCCCACGGGCAGAATGCCTAAACCAAATATCAAAGTAAAGGAGACAAGCATAATCTCTTTTCTCTTTTTTTCGCTATCCGGGCGTGTTTATATTTCCCATGCAATTCCTACAAGGAAGCTTTAGCCTCTTAAATTTTTTATTAGGGTTTATTTGTCTTTTTTCTAAGTTTTTTTCTTAATATTCGATTTTTATTTTTATTCATTGTTATTTATTTTTATTAATTTTTTTGGTTATGAATGTCAAATTTTTTGGCCTCTTAAATTTTTTATTATGGTTTATTTGTCCTTTTTCTAAGTTTTTTTTCTTAATATTCGATTTTTATTTTTATTCATTATTATTTATTTTTATTAATTTTTTTGGTTATGAATGTCAAATTTTTTTGTATGAGCAAATTTTTAAATTCTGGTTTTATGGTAAAATAAAATTCAACCAAATAATACCATGTATGTATATGTTTTATATTAGTTAAAAAAAATCAAATATATTTAACAATATTCATTTTTAAAGCTAAATTAGACAATGATTTGATGTCATTATGTATAATTATTATTTACATAATTTTTAAAAATTTTAGACTAAAATCCATTAAAGTAATTTGAAAAAGAACAATGGATTTTAGTTTTCAATTTGATTAAATGGACTTGAAGAGAACCTTATTAATAAAAAAACAAGTTTGAAGCTGCTTTTAAAGGAAGATTATTACAAACCATATTTGGTATTGAGGTATCCACTGCGAGAGAAAATTGTCTCAGAGCACCTATAGGTGGAAGGGGTCGAGTTATCGACGTGAGATGGATCAATAGAGTAGATGATTCCGATGATAATGCGGAAACAGTACACGTATATATATCACAAAAACGTAAGATACAAGTGGGTGATAAAGTAGCTGGAAGGCATGGTAATAAAGGTATTATTTCAATAGTTTTGCCCAGACAAGATATGCCCTATTTGCAAAATGGAATACCAGTTGATATGGTATTGAATCCATTAGGGGTACCTTCACGAATGAATGTAGGACAGATCTTTGAATGTTTGCCCGGTTTAGCAGGGAACCCGATGAACAAACATTATCGAATAACACCTTTTGACGAAAAATACGAGCAAGAAGCTTCGAGAAAACTAGTGTTTCCTGAACTTTACAAAGCTAGTGAGCAAACAGCTAATCCATGGGTATTCGAACCAGATCATCCTGGAAAACATAGATTAATTCTGACCTTTCAAACACTAATAATACACAGACATAGATTTTGAATAAATTCCTAATGTTCTCACAAGGAAGAAGAATAGAACTTTCTGGAAGGCAAACTAACACCTAAAAACCACAAAGCTACTTGTGTTTAGATTGAATTGTGAAGGTAACAACTAAAAACCACAAAGCTACTTGTGTTTACTTGTGTTTAGATTGAATTGTGAAGGTAAGAAAAGCATCATAGCAACCGCAAAATAGATTTGTTTTCTAACCAAACTAATAAATAAAACCATTTTATAAAAATTGATATCTATCACCAGTTTATCAACACCAAAAAAGCATATAAAACTTTCAAAATCAAATGAAAACAACTATAAAAATCAGTCAGTGCTTTTATATAGAATAACAATGGCCCATAGGTGTAGACATGTGTTGTGAGTCTCAATCTTTAAACTTAAAACTCCAATAGTTGAATTGAGGCTTCTGTGATCCATAATAGTTGAAAGAATAACTTCGGCGTAAATCACATGTAGACAAACATTTGTCGACGCGTTTTGAACCAAAAACTCCAATATTCATGCTTTATGCTAAAGCCTGTAAAATATAAGATCACATGATATGATTAAAGACAAATGAGTTTTTCCTAACAAATCCAAAAATCCACATCAATGAGTGTATGCTAAGTGTTTAGTGTTATATTTGTTTTAGTCGGTAAGCCAACAAAATCATTAACTCCTTTTGTTTTAGATAATTTTATTTAAAATTATTTATATATCGCTAAATTTTTAAATCACCTATCAAAATTTAGTAAATCAAGGTGCAGATTTTAAAATGTCGGTCTTTGACAAGAAAATACCAAAAAAAAATATGAACAAACGCCGGTCAAATTTTACCCTGCTCCCGAGTTCCAAGGTATTAATCCACTTTAACATTCATTCTGTAGGTATAATAGGCGGCCAGGCTTCCCAGAAAATAGGAGAACAAACCCTACATGTAAGAATGTATTCATTTGATATCCATGACAATACCCGAAACTTGAAGCCTATAAAGCGGCCATTTGCACGGAGTAAATTGCCAATTGTGATATAGCTTGTGATCTTTGGAATCGATTTCCAAATTCCGAGTAGTCGCACCCCGCCCCTGTTCTTTGGATATGTAGATTTCCGTCATTTCTGGAGGCTTCATCCGCGCAGAAATACGGTCCTGCTTCATTATGGACGAAACCAATAGGATTGAAACACAGGACATTGAGAACACAGGACAGGAGTTTGGAGAAGGGAGCAGCTTCATTACTGAAGAGTTTTATCGCATCTCCCAAAGTGAGCAGGAGAAACTGGTGCGTCAGATATTTCCTCTCGGCCCTTTTCACCAGAAACGTGACTCAGAGTCAGAAAAATTTAAAAGCAAGCTCCTCCGTGACCGCTATGGAGACTGCTATTTCGAGGAGTTGGTGAACAAGATGAGAGCTGATGAGTTTATTAAAGAGATTCGGGAGTGGTATGCTCGGTTCCAATGTCCGAAGATGGATTACGATGACGAGGAGCTCGGTCTGATAATGGTTCGAGATGGCTTAGCCCTTGTGCTATTCTTGAGGTATGCTCTACTTTTCCATCAAAATTTCGGTGCAAATTTAAACTTCCCCTTACGAAATGAGGGTTGGTTTCACACCTCCACGGGAGTTGTACAATATGATTTATTCAGAGGTGTCAGAAAAATTCATTTTCATTGAAATTGAGTCACGTCAAAACTTCATAAAAGTATATAATTTTAAGGTCAGTCCGTTCAGACCTTCGTTTGGCCGGGTTGTTCAGACCTTCTTTTAGCTCGTTCAGACCTCTGTTCGACCTGGTTGTTCAGACCTTCGTTCAGCTTGATCGAACCTCCGTTCGGCTCGGTTGTTCAGATCTTCATTTAGCGCGTTCAGACCTCTGTTCGGGACAGTCGTTTAGACCTTTGTTTAGACCTCGTCACACATCGTACGCACGACTCGTGGGGTGACACAAGGTCATCTAATTTATCAAAGTTCTACATTAGTCTTAAGTTGACTAGATTTTTTAACACGTCTCCTCTTCCTAGCATATGGCACAATCAATCCTATGAAGTCTGATTTTGGATAACCTTGCTGACAAGGTTCATCTTCAATAGGTTGTGTTAGTGAGATTTGACTACAAAATAAACAACTTAAATTCAAGCTCAAGTTTTTAAAAATCTCTACAAAATTTTGATTAAAATTACCCAAAAAAATAATAAAGAAAAATACCATTTTATTTATAAGTTAAATTAGAGGGTAAATAAACATATTTATATAAAAAATTATTAAATTTTAAAATTTTGTATCATAAATTTTATATGTATATTTACAATTTGATTTTTCTTTTTTATATTGATGGTCACTCTATTAAATTTATAAAATTACTTACATTTTATATAATGTATCTTTTTGTAATTATTTGCATTATCATTTTTTTTAGATCTACGTTGCTGAGCCCTTTAACCATTTATATTAATTTTGACTAGCCATTTATCTAGTTTTACCATACATCTCTTTAAATATGGCTGCCAAGCTGAAGCCTACGTGTTTCTGTTTTGTAGATTATTAGGCGGCCTTTCGGAGATCTCAAGGACCCTGTTCCCACGGAAACTGCAATTGGCAGTTCAAGAAGATGTCATGAAAATCGGCAATCAATTACCCTTTTTTGTGTTACGATACGTACTTCAATGGGATCTAGATAAAGATGAAAATTACAACCTGACGGAAAATACAGATGAGGTCCTCAACCGTATTCTGAAGCATGCCTGGGTCAAATTGTCTCCTATTCGGCATGAATGTAACGGTCAGGATTGTCATGTCATAGCTGGAGTGTCATGGAGGCTGGCTTCGCATCTTTTGGAATTTGTATATGAAAATATTATCAGCCCTTCAGATGTTAAAAACAAAGACACTCTTAAACGGAGGAAAAACGAGAGTCGCGTCAGCCGCATCACTCTCCCACGAGCGGAAGAACTCAAAGATAAAGGGGTAAAATTTGCTCCATACTCAGGGCTGCTCAGCGAAATTCGTTTCGATGGCAGAAATTGCACCCTTTACTTACCCACAATTGAAATGTATGGCAGAACAGACGTTGTACTGAGAAATTTGGTGAGATTTGAGGATTACAATCACAAACAAGTTCTGTGCATTACCAGGGAAAGACTAGCATTGTGCAATATTGCGCCTACAACTGCACAAGCCTCAATGTACACAGAAGTGTGGAAGTTCAAGCTTTGTCGAAATATTCAATTATGGTATGGTGTGGATATAGTATTAACTAGTTCAAATGAAATGGTTTACTTTTATTGAGTATATGTGAATTGTAATTGAATGGGTACAAACAAGTTTACACTGTAGCCGGCTCACGCTGCCAAAACTTTGGCGAAAATTCAGATACTCTCGATGGCTCTCTTTACCAAGTTACGGAATACACGGAAATAAAACATTTAAAATCTGGGTGGATATTTTTTTCCAGGTGCAAGTCAGTAAATTAGATCTGTTTTTCCACGTATATATCGTTTTTTCAAGTTGATTCATAATCTAAAATTTAGATTTATAATTAAATATAAATTATAAAAATTAAATATAAATCAAACTTCGTCGTATAATTTTTGCTTAATTCTAAATTTAAATTATATAGGAGGTGAGTATTTAATTATAAAAATTATATTATATCATTATAGAAAAATATTGAAATCATGATAATAATTTAATAAAATTATGTTAAATTATAATATTTCATTAAAAAAATTAAATACAATATTTATTGAAATGAAGTTCACAATTTAGTAAAATCATGTAAAATTTGAAGTATTTGTAGATATTTTCAAAGACTATAATTCAAACTATTACCAAATTCTGATTCTTATGAAAAATTAAAATAAACTTCGTAAAAAATTAAATAATATTTTGAAACTCTAAATATTATTTAAATAATAAATCAATCATAATTAATTTAATAAAATGAAATGTATGTTTGAATAATTTGTAGCTTAAATATTATTTAGACAAACAATCAATTATAATTAATTGAATCAAAATTATTTAACTTATCACCTCAGTTTATACATTTATGAAAATTTTCAAACTTTAATTATAAAATATAAAAATATTTCTAAATCTGAATTTTAATTATATAAAAGGTTTGGACCAGTGACTAACATCCATTATTATTAAGACTTATTAAGACATTTTAGAATAAAATTTATAAATATAAACTTCTGAGTAAAGATTTAAGAGAAAATTAAAATAAAAAATAATAATAAGAAAGAAATTTTAAGAAAATAATATTAAAAAAAAAATTAAAATATACACATCAAATCTATTCATAAAATTAAATTATATAATGTTTTTTTTTAATTATAAAAATTAAATATAATATAAAATTATTCATAAATTAAATTATATAATTACACCAAAGGTGTTTATTTCTACTTTTTTTTCCACAGTGCAGTTGTCGCCAACATTGATTTGTCAAGAAATTGTCAAGCTAGGCTACAAAAACTTTTGCAAAACTTCCCTCTCCCAGAGTCCTTAGCTCATATTTGAAAATTATGTTCTTATTAACGTTCTTTCCCCCTTTCTACCTTTTAACTAAAATCTCCTAATTTTTCTATATGTTGATTGGGCCAAGGACAAAGTCCAGATGATTAACGCAATGGTTTACAATCTCGATTTTGCGTGATATTCTCCTGGGGTTCGGAAACTAATGTTGAATGCCCATATCTGCTTAAGGGAGATTCTAGAGTGATGTACGTTTCAATCTTGAGTTTAAGAAAGTAAATCTCCTCTGCATTAGACAAACCTATAAGCAATTTCAACAATCCAGTTATGCCATAAACAATGGAGCTCCACATCACTAAAATGGCAACAAAATCTAGACTCCACATTCCTCAAAACCTTCCAAGATGGTAGGAGCTTTCCTCATTTCCAAGAACTCTGTTTAAGCCATAAATTTTACCCAATGGATGCATCCATCACCCTTCAAATCCCCGAGAAAAATCGGGTAGTCTCAAGGCAGGACGAAAACCTTGAATCACAAGCCCTAAGCAATGAAGAAGGATAAGATACTTTGCACCAATTTAAAAACATTGACGAAATCCCATTAAAAAACAAATGGAATCTGGTGGATGTTGTAAGGGAAATATGGCAAGATGCACAACATTTCCTAACTCCCCTAAAGTCATCCTGGCTTCACTGCTTGACCCTTTTTGAATCAGTTCACTGCATTGCTTGCAATATTGTTACAAAAAATTTTAAAATCATCGCTCTCATTATAATAGTTGGGAAAATTATGATTGTCGTAAGGTAAGATGCACGAGTATTCTTGAATGAACCAAGAAGTAAGAGCTTTCCTTGTTTCCAAGAACTTTGTTCGAGCCATAAATGTTACCCAACAGATGCATCCACCACCCTTGAAATCCTCGACAAAAATCAAATAGTCTCAAGGGAGGACAAAAGCCATGAATCACAAACCCTAAAAAATGAATAAGGAAATATGGATGTTGTGAGGGAAATATGGCAAGCTACACAACATCCCTAACTCCCCTAAAGTCATCATGGCTTCACTGCTTGACCTTGTACCTTGTCTTTGTCTTCCTCCTTGGAAGAGGAAATTTCATAGTGGTCGCTTGAGACACTACCATTTGTAGTGGTTGGATTCTCCTGAAAATTTAGTCGTTTAAGTCCAGGAAGTGATGAAATGTGGGATGACAAGACTACCCTACTGAGAAACTCTTGTGTTCGCCAAAAGTCCTCTGAATTCTGCTCTTCACTCAAACTTGTGTAGTATATCAATTTTTGGAAATTACTTAGATATATTAGTGTCTGGAAATCCTGATTTTAATATTATAAAATACATACTTACAAATTTGTTGTATACCTCATCCAATATCAATCTCAGTCTCTCAAATCTTGATTATCAGTATCAGTTTTGACATCAGTTTCTAGAAATCATAAAATACAAAACCACAAACTTGTTGGTTGCCTCAATCAATATCAGCATTAGTTTTTAGATGTCTTAATAAATATCATCATCCACTTTCCATTTTGTAGGTTTTTCTTTGCCGACCTCCCATCCATTCAACTAATGAATATATAGAGGAAAATAGTTCGTCTATCTATTTTTATTGTCCCACTCGGAAAAATAGTTCAAGAATCTTATTACCAAATTTTCCATTCCTTTGGTGTATCTTTGTACCTTTAGGGGCAATTGCTAGTCTACATGGTTGAACTAATATAGTAGTGAATGTAGAGTGATTTGAAGATGCAGATAAGAAAACACCTATTTAACTCACAATGCAATCATCAATTTCTTGTCTCGTGCACGGGGCTTCACATAATGATCCTTTGACATAGCATGTGCTTTCTTGGCATACTAGACAATACTTTTAACCTGAATACATATTGGAAAATACCTCTAAAAGTCACATTATTTAACCCCCTACAAATATGAACCCAATACACCTTCCCAATTTAAAAAACCCCTACTTTCACTAGATATTGTATGTATCCATTTTTTCATAGCATTTTTTATACTCGTTCATATTTTTTCATTAACTTTGAGCTCCATTTTTTATGCCTACCAACGTAAAAATCCTTTAACCCCTATTATATGCTCAATATATTATGTCATTTTTTCCTCAATATATATCCCCCAATATGAATGTAGGTGGTATGGTATTTCTCACCTAGTGAAGCCCCTGTGGTCTCATGCAAATGGAGATTAATAAAATTCATGAATGCACTTCTGGAATGTCTTTTTGGTGATAATAATGAGGTTTCCATGCATGAATCAACTTAATAGTTTAAGAAGTACAATTAAGTGATGTTATCTCTAATAATCCTTGCCTTAAGCACTACAAGGGACAACATAATGAGAAACCATATAAGGTAACCACTTTACAATGCATCTAAATAACATAGAACAATTGCAAGAAGAGAAAAGAGAGAAAACCACATTTAAACAAATCTCATCAAATTAAAATAGTGAAAAAGAGATACAACTGCTAAGTAATTGTGTCACTTCACCCCAACACAATCTTGTAGCAAGTGAAACTTCTACTTAGTAAAGTGAAATAGTAGATGGCACAATGTTAATGGGCTAGAATGTGTTTCCAACAACTAGGGGATCTCCCCGGTGCAGAATCCCAATTAGACTCTACACCATTTGATCTAGGAGTCCCATTCAATATGTAGGTCCGACTATCATTTCATGGGTTAAGGTTTGCCTTGGACATAAAGAGAGTATCAGTAAAGGAGGAAAAAACAGAAATTTCAACAAATGCAAGTTAGTAACTAATGGACATCCAATATTCAAGATACCATAAATAGAAACAACAAAATTGCAAAGCATAAACCTCAAGAAAAGTAATGTTAGCAAGACCTTAAATGAGATTCACACAAATATAAAGATAAATTATCAATCATGAATAAGTTCGCGATCAATAACCACATAATCCATAAGTAACACACACGCTATAATGATATAATGCCAACATCAATAAAATAGTTTACCGACATAAACATAGTAAATGCAGAACATATACCACCCATATGTTGCAAGGGAAGTCCCACAACGCGGAAAGACACATGAAAAGAAAACACACGCCAAATCTCACAAGAACTTTCAATTCATTAAGCTGGTAATATGCATGGCACCATCATATAAGACCTCCATCAAATGAAAAAGTGGAAATAGATAATTTCTCTTTGCATTTACTAGAAGATCCTTAGTTCTCAAAACATATACACTAGAATAAATCGAAAGCCAAAAGTCCTTTACAATATGTCATGAGGGTATATTTATAGAAAAGAGGGTGACTTTTGGTCTACTCGTGACTCTTGTACTTCCTCATGACCTTTCAAATTCCTACTTGCTTCTACTCTATCCTATCTTTCTATGCACAAGAAAAGAAATGGATTCTACTCTAACAACTTATTAATAGACAATTCTGGGATATCTAGGTGCAATTGTTCCATGATGTATTTGCACCAAAGCTTGTACTCAGCAGCTATTGTGGCCACCTTTGGTTACTCTTCATCATGTTTATGGAGGCATTCAAGGGCATTTGGAATGAGAGTGATTCTTTTGACCTTGACCTTATTGGATAGAGTTACCAACTTCGTGTACATTCTCACCAGATCCACCACATACCATGTAATGTTTTTCTTTGTGACTTGCAAATCTCCTGTGCTGGAAGCCTACCTGAAAGGGCCAAGAAATGCTTGAATTTCCTATAGGATTTCCTCTTTCTTCCTTACTTCTCCAACTGTTCCAATGGAAGGAACCCCATGAACTTTGATCACAGACTCCAACCCACTCAATAGATGTCTGTAAGAGGTAAGAACTCCATCAAAATCCCTAGCGAGCTTCTCCCGTGATTGGATCCTAATGCGTATCTGGACTCTGTTGTTTTGGGTGCTTATTCAATCCTTCCTAGGGAGAATTGCTGGTGCTTCTCGAAACTGATTTGTCCACTCATGAATGTTGTTGAGAGCTGTGATACCTTGTTTTAGCATGGCTAAATTTTCCTTCCTATCGACCAGTATGGCTAGGATAGGGGAGACGGTGTGATGCAATTTCTACATCTCATCATAGACCATTGTCATGGATTCTCTCAAGGTCTCAACTTCTTCCTTGATTAAGGACTGCAATTCCTTTGCACTTGAGTGGGCAAGGCATAGGGATTTATTCTCTTCTTCAAGCCTCTTCTTTTCTTGCTTCGCTCTGGAATCTCTTTATTCAGATTCATAAATATTGCCTTGGAGCTCCACAATCTACTTGCTCATTCTTCACATGTTCAACTTAGTTGGGGTCACAAAGAAAGTTCTGGTCAACGCGATCATCTTGGGATTCACTGTGGTGTCTAGGAAAATATCTTTCTTTGTATTCACAAACAAAGGTTTTAAAGGGTTCCCTGCATAATACTTCATCCTTTCCTGTGTAATATTACAATTGACTTGGTCAAAGGTAAGTCTTGTTAGGTCCAGGAATTCCTCTTCTGCCTCATTGGGAATGCCCAACTCCTTGAGAGGTTAGTGCCCTTTGGTAATGAGGGCACACAGAGGACTTTCTAATGGAGGAAGCTCAACCCTTGTGTCAAAATCTTGGTGTTGATGCTATTGTTGGAGGTCGTGCTTGTTTTTCTTGTTGATCTCCTCATGTCTTTTCTTCAGCTCCCCTTCTTCTTGTTTCCTCTTCTCCTGCCCTTCCTGCTCTCGCTTCTTATTTTTTCCTTGCTTAGCTTTCCTCCTTTGTTCTTCTTCTTTGCTTTTCAGGCATTCTTCCTCATGTTGCTTCTTTCTCATCTCTTCTTCCAGTCGTTTCTTCTCTAGATGGTCCACTGGTTACGGGTCCCTTGATTTTTGTGACTGCCTTAGCTCTTCTTCTCTTTTTCTCTTCAATTTATACTTATGTCTAGTTAAGGTCACATTTATTTCCTCTAGAGTTTCAACATCCTCTTCTTCTTGTTGTTCTCTTGAAGGGTATCTGTTTATGCACCTTTATATTTTTTTAGCGTTCCACCCACATTTTGTTGCTCCCCATTTCTCTTGAGTGAGGAGGACCTTGATTGTAGGCTTACGTTCTCCTAGGAATCCTTAGCTTGTTCATTTTATATTTCCTATTGCTCACTTGGGCTGAATATGTTCGAATTCTACCAATTCCTGATTTTATCCTCATGACACTGCTTGGTATGTGGTATGACCAGTTAAAATTAGCCTTCTTGCAATGTGTTACTACCACTATTTTGGGGTCATAGGTACGATGACTCAAGGCCACAAAATGAAATCCCTTCATCTCTTCGACTTCTGCCTCAATCTCCTTGAAAAGTTTAACAATATATGCACTAATAGTAAGAGGGAAGGCTAGCCAAGGAATTTTCTTCCCCTTACTCAATGTCTTTGAAAATATTATAGTCATCTGATAACACACCTCCTGCATCAATAATTTCTCTGTGGCGAACTTGGGAAGTGCATGAGGAGGTTTGTATGAGCCAAAGATTCTGATGAACGTGCCTTCCTAGATGAGAAACCAATCTGCTACCTTAGTAATAGTCTCCATGGATCTCTTCGACATACGAGGGTCCTCTCCGAAATGAAACTGGTGTAAAGGGGCAATGAATGTCTTAGTGGCGGACTCATGCACATTTTTATAACCTCGGACCCAAAATATATTATAGTGCTGGTGGACAGGTTATGTCACTTATGTTGTCCAATTATAGTTCCAACGGTCAAACTGACACCTAACACATACAACATCTAATAGATATGAAGCCATCTAGAATTCTGATGGTTGATCTACCTTAGAATTCTGTATGTTGGTCTTTAATGCGGAAGCTAATATGCTTGCCCAATTAAATATTATCCCTCTGGTGGCGAGAACATACATCATAGGGACCTAGGTTCCAAGAAAAGTATCAATATAGAGCCTCCCATATAACCGATTCATCATGGCCGCAATGAGCTAATAAAATTTCTTCAGGCCTTCCATCTTGTACAGTTGGTCATTCTTTGCCCAAAACTTAGAAGGGTATTGCCACCAAGACCTTAAAATGTCCTTAGTTGGAACCCGAAAGTTTGTCATCCATCTAGTATTGAATGTGTCTTCCTTAACTGGAAACTTGTAGTAGGCAACAACGTCTACTAAAGAGATGGTTGCAAAGGCTTCGCCTGTATAATTCCAGACTACCCATCAATATTTAACAGTGTTTTATAAAATATAGTCAATGGTTTCAGCACAAGGGAAGATAGGTGGATGTGAGGCCACCTTGTGGAGCCTAGACCTCTTGAGGTTGATGTACACATGGAAATCTTCCTAGTTTTCGAGGGATGCCTAGCTTAGATAATTAGGAATATATGTCGAACCAAGAGAGTTTGGTAACCTTGTTAAGGTTGCAAGTTGTGTCCTTATGGGTAGGAGGTGGTGGGATTTAATAGCTTTCCGGGGCGCTAATTTTGATTCTCTTGCAGGACGACTTAACTAGAGGAGGTGCCATTTCTCCAGAGAAAGATGAAATAGAGATGTAATCAATGTCTTCGTTGCCTACCATGTCAAACAAGCAATCCCACGATGAGAGAGACAACATGAATAACATAAATAGAAGAAAACCATGACTCCAGGTTTTAGAGTACTAGGTTGAGTCTCAGGGAGGAATCTTGCTTAGGAGAGGTCATTTGGTTGTAAGAAAAGGAAGGTTGTGAGGTCAGGATAAATAGAAGTATGAAAAGAGCGACTTGGCAACTTATGTAAGTTAGGTCGCAGATTCAGGTAAGTCACATGAGTCGTTGGATCGTAGGAATCGCATGAGTTGTGAAGTCACACAGGTCATTGAGTCACATGATAAGGGAGGTCACAAGGTCACAATAATTACGAGGTCGCGTGATTATTCGTATCACAAATTTTGTTCATGCAACCTATTCTTCAAGATGGGTTGGTGAAGGATCCAAAGTGCAAAATGGGGCCTTAGGGCTTCAATGGGTCAAAAACCTAGGTCTCTGAGAGGAGAAAACAAGAATGGGACTAGCTACCTGGGTAGAGAGGGATTTTGATAGGCAAAAACTTAGCTAGAGGGTTTGCAAGGTGAAATGGGTTAAGGAGGTTGTGGCAGGCAAAATAAACCCACCTTCTCAGCGAAGGCGTAGGGTTGGATGGGAGATGGGGACAAATGGCATAAATAAATGGTTTTGGGGAACAAGAAAGTTCTCCTACCATGAGGAAGTCGCACACCTCTCACGGTTGCCAAGCCTTTCCATTCGTTGAGCACTCCAATGAGAATGAAAAATGAGCCAGTAGACTGAAAGTTTATATAGAAAAGTTGCACATGTGGGGGTCTAATGGGTTGCTAAGTCAATAGGGTCGCAAGATCGCAGAGATATTGTTTTATTATTTTGCGATTTTGTGACCTTGTGACATCTAGGGGTGAGGTCGCGGGATCACGTAGCTAATTGCGAAGGTGTGTTGCGACTTGGCGACCGAGTCACGTGGTCACACAGTTGCGAGGTCACGTGACTGAGTGTGGAGGCGTGTAGTGACATGGTGACCCAGTCACATGGTTGCCACGAGGTCGCAAAAGGTTTCTCAATTATGAGCCACGACTTTGTGACTTTACTTAGTTAAAGGGGTGGCGGGTCATGGGTTATGGGTTTTTAGGACATATAAGCTCGTTTCATGTGACCTGCGACTTAGGCAGAAGATGAATCTTGAGTCCTAGAAAATTGAACTTGTGGGGGGGACCTAGGAGGCCTGGCTTACTACCGGGGTCATGAGACGAGATTTTAGAAGTGAGTGAATGATACGAACTTAGTGTAGGGGTCCCAAAATTTTGAAGGAGTGGAAATTTTGGGAGGGTTGTTGCAGGGATACAACAATTGGCGATTCCCTAGTAGAACCTTAGAATATTTTCTTGCCCTTGTTTTAGGATGTAGTGGACCTTTGTGAGTGCGTCATTCCAAAATAATGGGTTCCACTGATGGCTTCGGGTTACCCTTAATATTGATCGGAAGATACCCCAATACTTTGACTTAACTTTTTAATCACACAAACCAAAGATGTTCTCGAAGACTTGAAATAGAGGCCCGGATAATGATATGAGCGATAAAGATTTTCGGTATTGTCGCTATGGTTCTTTAGTGTTGCTCCACTTCTAGCGAGCTTGAACAATACGCCGACAAAGTCACTCCCTAGAAATCGAAAACGTTGCTCTGCTGTTAGTGAGTCTGGATAGTAACCCAACATAGTTGTTGCATTGCCTCTCTATGTAGGAAGCCTTTCTCAATCCTTTTCCCTTTATTTAACTATTGTTTATGTGCTCATTGGCACTTATTCATTGGGAATTTTATTTGACTTGGTGGATAAGGGATCCCGACTTATTTTATTTGCAAGAGAGGTTGTTTATATTTTCCAGAGACTTTTATTGTTTTCTCGAAATATGTTTCTCATTTAGAGTTTTCCTTTCCCATTTTCGAGTCAATAGGATAAACTGATTCATTCAAATTAAATAGCCAAGTCAACAATGGGGTCTAACTGTGAATGATAGGGTTCCATGGATAACTGGAGTTCCCCACTAAGATAGGTCTTCACACCTCACCTCAATCGTGACTTTATAAATGATCAAGTGTGGACATAGAGAAGAGTACAACTCAGCCACTGGCGTAGGGGCTACCCAAACCTTAAGATTTTTGACTTGGGCGATGTCCCAAAATTGCTTATTTTAGGGTAGGATATTTATTAGAAAACATGAACATGCCGATTAAAAGTCATGAAAGAAAAATGAAACTAAGTGTAAAAGAAAAATTAGGCTTAGGGCTAAGGAAAAATACGGAAAATAAATCATAAAAGAAACTATAGGACAAGGATGAGGGAGCAATTACAAGATCTTATCGGTGAAGTAAAATTTGAGGTTATGGCCATTTACAAGGAGGGGTTCGATCCTCTCTTCTAAGGTTCGCAATGTGTAGGTATGTTGGCCAATCTTCTCCTTAACCTGAAAGGTACCAATCCATAAGGCATGAAATTTGGTGTGCTTACCTTTATCGTCATGGGCTTTATCCCATTTGAGGACTAGGTCACCGATATTGAAATCTTTAATCCCTTTAGAATTTTTATCGAACAAACTCTTGATTCGACTTTGCTACACGACAAAATTCTACCTAGCCTTTTGTCTTTCTTCCTCCAGTTTGAGAAGGGTGTCGATTTGGCTTTGCATGGTAGGACAAGGTGTGTTCCACGACTCTTGTGACAACTAGAGGGTGGGTAGGTACAAGTTTTGCGGTAAGGTGGCTTCTTTCCCATAGACTAGGAAATAAGGGGAGGTTCTAAGAGATGGTTTTGGGGTGACACAGTCCGCCCACAAGGCATTGTGCCAGTTCCTCTAGTCTGACAACAAGGTTTTCTTGATAATGCGGATTAGGTTTTTGTTGGTGGACTCTGCTAAGCCATTTCCTTGGGGATAATAGTTAGCTGAATGTTTCAAAACAATACCATTTTCCAAAGAAAAATCATATAAACTTAAAAGTGAGAAATAAGTAGCATTATAAAAAATGAGGGAGGTTGAAAGTTGAACCTGGTCATGATGTGTTGATTAATAAAAGATATTACCTCTTGATGATTGAATTGCCGCAACAGAATGAATGCCACCCACCTTGTGAAGTAGTCAGTAGCTCTGAGAATGTACCTGTTCTATTTAGATGAGTGAGGCACAATCTCTCCAATGACATCTAACACCCACTGCTAAAAAGGCTCTTCCATTGCTATAGATTGAAGTGGGGGATATTACCGAGATTCTCATACAACACAATTTTGGTATATATAGCATTTACGAGCATACATGTGAGCATACATGAATATGGCGGGCTAGTAGAAACTAGCTCTCATGGATTTATGGGCCGTGGCATTAATGCATAATCTTTATACCTTATAGGTGGCTGAATTGAATGTGATGACCTCCTTAGAGTTTTACTGCTTTCATCCTTCTTTCTGCTTTGTGGAGTCTCTTGTTCTCTTCTTGGAGTGTCATGACTACTGATGCTTCCTGCTCTTGAACTTGTACCTATTGTTGTACCTGTTTCTATTCATGTTCACAACATGCTTCTATTTTGACATAATCATCAATATCATGCCCTACACATGTGTTATTCAATTTATCACCTTCATCTACATTTTCATTAAACAGCACAACCCTACTTGAAAGCAATCTATGTGAAGTAGGATCAAACAACTTGTATGCCTTTTGACCATCACAATAACCAATGAATGTGCACGTAATTGATTTTGCATCAAGTTTTCTTCTTTCATCTTTTGGAATATGAGAAAATGCCTTGCATCCAAAAACTCTTAAATGATTCAATTTTGGTTTATATCCATAAAATTCTTCAAAAGGTGTTTTTAGATGTAAAATTTTGGTTGGACTCCTATTTTTCAAATAAACGACATTATTAATGGCTTCAACCCAAAAACCATTAGATATATTTTTACCTTGAAGCATACTCTGTGCACATTCCACTAGTGTTCTATTTTTCCTCTCAGCGACTCCATTTTGGTGAGGTGTATGAGACACTATAAATTGTTGTAGAATCCCATGACTTTTGTAATATTGATTAAAAGCTCTTGATTTTTATTCTCCCCCCTGATCAAATATTAGAATTTTGATGTATTTCCCAGTTTTTTTTTTCCACCATGTTTTTGAATTCCTTAAAGTACTCAAAAACATCACTTTTCTTTCTTATGAAATAGACCCAAGTGTATTGAGATCTATCATCAACAAAAATAAGAAATTACAATGCTCCTCCAAGAGATTTAGTTTGCATAGGTCCACATACATCAGTATGAATTAATTCAAGTATTTCTCTTTGCCTTTTTTCTTCATGTATAGGAAATTCCTCTCTATGTTGCTTTCCAAGTTCACATACTTCACATTCAACATGATTATTCTTCATAAAAAGAATAACTTCAACCATAGTTTTTATTTGAAGTAACATTAAATCATTGTGATTTAAATTCCCATACCTTTGATGCCATAACTTTTATGTTGACATTGTTATAGATGCCAATGCTTTCTGCCCTTAATTGGTCACATTCAGCTTATACAAGCCTCCAACTCTGGTACCTGTGGCAATAACCTTGTAGCGATCCTAGATATCTTTAACAACACACTGTGATTTGACAAATTCCACCTTTAGATCTTGATCAACAATAGTAGAAACATAAATTAAATTCTTTTTTATACCAAGAACATACATCACATCATGGATCTGTCTCTCTTTTCCATTAGGTAACATCACACCTATTACTCCATATCCTTGAACTTGAAGGGATCTATTATCTCCTAGATAAACACATGTTCCATCAATGTTCTCATGATATTCATCAAACCAATCCTTATTACAAGACATATAGAGTGATGCACCAAAATCAAACAATTTGAGATTTTTAAATCCATCATTGATTGAGGTGTCTTTGTCCACAAAATTCCCATTATTTCTTATGTTTCTCTGTTTAGATTCATTATATTTCCTTTTATAGCAATATTTAGCATGATGTCCAGCTTTGCCAAATAATAACAATCATCATTTCTTTTATCATGAACTGGAAATTTAGATTGTGCCATACCTTTCTTCTTTGCTTGAAACTTTCCTCCTTTGCTTTTGTCCCATGGCTTGCCTTTGTATGGTTGCTTAACCTTGGCTACCAATGCCAAGTCTAAATTGTTTGAGGCCAAATTTAAGTTCTTCATCCTCTCTTCCTCTTGTAGAAGAATACCTATCAATTCATAAAAAATAGGAGGCTTCTCTCTAGCTGAAAGACTTGAAACAAAAATTTGATAATCTTGCACTAAGCCATTTAATGTTATGGTGACCAAGTCAATATTGGACCCCTTTTCACCAATGTCTCCTAACTTATCACTTAGCTCTTCGACACGGGAAATGAAATTGCTTATACTTTCATTGGTCTCCATTTTAATTTACAAAAGCTTGGTCTTCAAGAATAAAATCTGGTTAGTATTGGATGTTTCATACAAGCTTTTGAGAACATCCCATGTTTCTTTGGATGTTTTACAATTGATAATATGAGGAATGATATTGTCCTTAACTGAAATTCGTAGCAACACCTTTGCTTTTGTTTCCCTCTTTTACCAATCTGGAATAGTTGCAGTAGCAGTGGGTTTGGGCTCTGCCCCACTCACCATGGGCCACAAATTATTTACCTCTAAAACTATTAATGCCTTGAATTTCCAATTTGCATAATTTCCTCCATCAAGCCTTGTGGACTCATTCAAATAAGTTTCAGCAATAAAATTTCAAATAAGTTTCAGCAATAAAATTTGACATAATAACAAAAAAAACCACCAGATCTATACCCAAATTCACCATATCTACATCCAAATTCATGAACTCCAAAACTACCAGATCCAAATTCACCAGATCCAAAACTAAAAAATGAATGGGATCTAAAAAAAAGACTTAATCTTGCTTCCAATAAAAAACAAAGCCAAAATTACTTCTTATTTCTTCTTTTTTTTACCAAACCTTGCTTCCATAACTTTAAGCCAAAATTAATTCTTATTTCTCCTTTTTTTACCAAAACCTTGTTTCCAAAAAAATATTTTCTCTTTTTTAACCAAATACACCTTTTTACCAACAATTTTTAACTTTTACCAAAAAAAAAATATTTAACTCCTTATACCATGTAAATTCTTTTTCACCATGAAAAACCGAATCTCATACAACTCCTTTAATCTACCACAATATACTCTTCATAAAAAACAAATGCACTTTATGGATTGGAAAATAGTTTTGGAAACATAATAATCAAACCAACGACTCACCACCACTTACCACCACCGTGGAGAGAATACGAGTTGAATAAAAAATCCAATTGCTTCTCACACCTTGTGCTAAGTACGCACAGGTTTACAAATAACTTCACAAAATTCAGGCTGCCCCTATTCAACTAACGGATCAAAGTGTCCACAATTTTATGCTGCAAATAAACACCTAATAGCAATGGACTGCACCCATACCATGGATTGCACCATTAAAAAAAATGGAGAGGAGTGAATTAACAATATGATCTCACTGCTCTCAATCTCACAGCCCTCATAGACCTGGGCTCTCTTGCTCTCAGATCTGAAGCCTCACTATTCTGGCTCTGATACCATATTAGAAAATATGAGAGATGCACAAGAATGAAATCAAATCTCCTTCATCAAGCCTTGGACAATCTAGATCCAAATAATTCACATCACCAACTCACAACACAAATTACGAAGACACAACTGATGACAGATAGACTTAACACTAACTAGGAGAATACAACTCATGAACTCTATGGACATATCATTTCTACATTATTCCAACAGGGTTGATCATGAAGAATTTCAAAATAAAAAGTTCACTACCTTATGAGATAATGTTGAGTGAAATGGGAGCAACTCCCATTGAAGTAATTGCTATGGTGTGGCTCATAAGATATCTAAAAAAAATTGAGCAAATGAGAGTAGGTAGATGGCCTAATGTTATCTTCAATGAAGGCATGAGTGAAAAAAAGAAAACATGGATGAAACAAAACTACACATGGACGCAAAAATGGAATATCCTGTCCCACAAATAGTAAGGAGCTAAAATATTTTGTTATGGAGAAGTTTTGTAAAAAGGTATGGGGAAAAGTGTTTGGGTAGAAAGAAGAAATGTTACATTGAGGAATTCAACCCTACCCTACGTGTGATCTACAACAGAAAGAGTTCATTGGATGAGCTAACATTTCATCGAGGGCAAAGGTTCACATCAACTTTGGTGTGAAATATGATGGTGGAAAAGGCCTAAAGAAGCTTGGGAAGAATGGGTGTGTACATTTTGCACGTCTGGGGCTATGGAAAAGGAAAAAAATTTCATTTTAGAATGTGATGCATTCAAAGACATCAGAGAAAGTTATGAGAACATGTTAGCATTGTATTTTTAGCCAGGGAATTGTTGGAAGGTTGGGCTAGCTCATCATCAATTTGAATCAAAAAAATATTAAATTGCAAAAAGCTAAAAATAGGAAACTAATAATCTCATAGACTATTTTTAATCTAACCCTGATACATCTATTTGAGATTATGTAAAAATGCCTATCAAGGAGCAAGAAATCATTATCAAATTATTTTGAAAAATAACACAACTATTACAAATATACATAAAGAAATGAGAAATCAGATTGCATATATGCTAAAGGTGCAAATTTTCATGCATCGCTATTCCAATTGGCAACTACAGGGTCTAAATAAATGCCCAAGGTTGTTTGTGAGTTCCAACGAAGTTAATGTAGTTGCCTCCAAGAAAATGTAGATTAAATAAGTCTCAATTGCCCGTTATATTTGCATTCGCTGGAATATATCAGATTGATTGATGCAAGAAACATATTCAATAAAATCAGTCCTATTTTCCACTCTGTTTTCATGAAAATTAATTAAATACATCAGTTTCATTTTTTCACTTGTAAATTAGTTAAATGGTCCAAGGGATTCATCATGTACCACTTTTCAAGTAGAATAAAGAATTAGTATGTAGGCAACTTATTTATTTATATAAAATTGTATTGTTTTAATGTATTCAATATTTTATATTATATAAATAAATTAGAGGGTATAATAAAATATTTAAGTTAGAGTCCAATAAAATATCTTACACTAATAATAATTAATAAACAAGTTTATTAGTATAATCTTGTTTTAATAAATATTAAACATAAAACTTCATATAATCATTTAACCATATTTACCAACTTTCCATAATACCATATAACCATCCAACAATATATACCAACTTTCCATAATACTATACAATCACTTAACAATATATACCAAACTTATATGGTTAATTGCCAATTCATAAAATAGTTTATGAAGTTTATTTTATAAAATGAATTTTTATAAATGGCTCCATATAATTATTTAGCAATATCTACTAGTTTATTTATGATACAATTATTAAATAGATGTCAATTATCATTATATTTAAAAAATCTACATTGTTTTTCTAAAAAATTCTTAATTACCCATCCATAAAAATAATTTATAAAGTTTATTAACAAATGAATTTTCATTGGAGTGCCTAGCTATCAATTTCATGATACAAATACAAAATAATGTTATCACATCTACTTGAAAGCTCATAGACAATGTTTTCATAAAAAATTTCTTAATTATTTGACCAATACTACAATTATCAAATCCTGAAGCTACATCATGGAAGACTGAAAAATAATGATTCACAAAGTAACATTCTAAATCACATTACGTCACGTCAATGCTTAGACACTCTTTCACGTTAATGCAAGCTGTAAATATATTTCTCAACAAATTTGTTATACTAAGTGATTGGAAGTTTGGATCACCAACAATGCTTAGAAAAGAGTCCTTGAAGCTTAAGAATTTTTGCACAACATCCATCATGGTAGGTCGTCTTTCGGGAGATTTGTTTGTGTAAAACAAGTCCACACTTACCAATTGAGTCAACAAGTTGAGCTCTTTATCTTCTTCAATGCTCACGTGAGTCCTCCTTAGTAGAGTCTTATCTACCACTTCAACTACTCTATTTGGAAAATTGTTACTCACTTATTTCTTCAAGTTCATTCCTTCCGCAAACATATTGTGGGTGAGATTCTTTCTAGTCAACATCTCAAGCAACACTATTCCATAGCTATAAACATCACCTTTGATCGTGACATGTCCACCCAAGGCATATTCTACATCAAAACATCACCATTGTAAGGTAATGGATTCCAAAAATTTTAATAGAATTTGAAATGTTTAATATTGAATCTATCTAGTTCACATAATACGTTGAGGAATGTAGCCTGGCGATCCTTTAAGCGCATGTGTAGAAGTGTAATTTGAATCCTCGTCATTTTTAAAGTACATGGTAGCAATGCCAAAGTCTGTTAAACATGCTGTCATGTCTTCACCCAAAAGCACATTGCTAGGTTTCAGATCACGATGGATCACTTGCACAAAAGAATGATGATGGAGATATGTCATACCCTGTGCAATGTCTATTGTTGTATTCAACCTTTGAAGCAAAGTTAGACCACTTTCTTCTTCCCCATTAGGGTATAACCACTTGTCTAGGCTTCCATTTGGCATAAATGGGAATATTAAAGCTTTGATTTGGAGGTCTGAATAAGAGGTTATGATTCTAATCAGATTTCAATGCCTAACTCTACCCAAAGCATTACATTCCTGGACAAAACTCTTGCGTGCCCCTTCATTATCAAGATTGACAAGCTTGATAGCAATAATTGTGCTGTCATTCAAGACACCTTTATACACTTTCCCGAAACTACCAACTCCTAACATGTTGGCATCACTAAAATCATTTGTTGCAGCGATGATCTCTCCATAGCAAATTTTCCTATGCCCAACATTTAATAATACCCGAACCTCTCTAGAAATATGTCTCTTGCAATTTAATCTCCACAAAATTCCCAAAAAAAAACACAATACAATAGTGGTTGTAACTGCAGCAACAGGTATGATAACTTGTTTCAAATGTGAAACACTTTTATGTTTGCATGGAGGTAAATTGACCCAAGGTCCACAAAGACCAGGATTTCCCACAAAAGCTGTGGCACCAATATTTTTGAAAACTCCACCTTTAGAGACTTAAAATTCCCAAAATAAAACACAATACAATAGTGGTTGTAACTGCAGCAACATGTATGATAACTCATTTCAAATGTGAAACACTTTTATGTTTACATGGAGGCAAATTGACCCAAGTTCCACAAAGACTAAGGTTTCCCACAAAAGTTGTGGCACCAAGCTTTTTGAAAACTCCACCTTTAGAGACTTCCCTTGACAACTGGTTGAAAGAAAGATTTAATTGAAGAAGCATTTTGAGATTTTCCAATGATATGGGTATTCCACTGGATAAATTGTTGGAGGAGAAATCCAAGTACTCCAAATTTTGAAGTTCACCCAGTGAAGTTGGAATAAGACCTTCCAATGCATTTTTAGAGAGATTCAGGGATTTTAGTTCTCTGCAGCTTCCAATTCCACTTGGAATGTAACTAGTTAATTGATTTGCAGAGATATCTATAGCTTGAGGCGTAATCCTCTTGCTAAGTCCTAAAGGAACAGGTCCATGCAATAAATTGTGACTGAGATTGAAAGTAAATGCTAAATTTGCAAGGTCTGCCACCTCTGGAGGAATGCGACCACTAAACTTATTGTATGATAAGTCTAAGGCTAGTAAGTTGAAGCATTTTCCTAAACTTGCAGGTAATGTTATGTGATAACTGATTTTGACTTAAATGTAAATATCTTAACTATAAAAGGTCGGCTATGGATTCTGGGATTCTTCTAGAGAAATTATTTTTCTTAAGATCAAGAAGCCCTAACCTTTTGAGTCGCCAAATTTGTATTGGGATGTTTCCATGCAAATTATTTCCTCCCATACATAACCTCCCCAACTTTTGAAGCATGGTAACTGAAGAAGGAATTGTGCCTGCAAAATGATTTAGGTATAAAGAAAGATATGTTAAACTTGTTAGGTTTCCAATCTACTCAGGTATTTCTCCTCCTAATTCATTGTGTGACAAGTTTATGAAGTCTAAGTTTGCAGAGAGGTGGCCTATAGAAATGAGCAAACGTCCAGTGAAATGATTAGCGGTCAACTCTGTTAACTGTAAGGCCGAACAGTTAGTAAGAGCAGTGACAATGGGCAAGCTAGTGGTGCTCCCCCCACTAGAGAGTTTATTGTTATTTAAGTAAACCACCTGGATCTGCGTCAACTTTCCCAACTCCATTGGCACTTCTCCGCTGATGTAACGCCTTGCGGTTGATACCAACTGGGCGCGCGCTCCACCCGCTCCACAAATGTAACTAAGGCATGAAAACTCCGCGTGAACAACCAAGGGCGAAATACATGATGTATAGGCGAGTTGGCGTTCACGTTTATATGGGCGAGTCGAGGGGAGACCTGTCAAACGAGCCGACCAAGGTGCGAAGACAAACAAGGGCGAGCCGACCTTGCATATTGGTTGTGGACGCGTTGGTTGGGAGATTGTGGAGGGGTCAGCCATGGGTGCGACCTCCACATGAAGGATGCATATAAACATAGCGATGGACTTGTCATTTTGGCCATCGTGCAGCAAGGCGCAAGAGATGCGCCCGGGTGCTGAGCACGGTTCTTATACTTCGCACGATGGTTGGAGGTGCGGGTGTTGGGCGTGCAAGGGCGCTCGCCCGTTGAAGTGTGTAAACACGGTTGGATTGTGTTATGCGTGGGTCATGCACGAGTGCGCCCGCCCATTCAACAAAGGAACTTAGTTGTGTTATATTGTTGTATTTCGGTTGAGGTTGAGGTGTGACCACCGTGCTCTCTTGCACGAGTGGGCGCCCAACTGGGTATGAACGTGTTGGGTCCCTATAATACTAGTGATTACCCCATTACTATTGTAGTTATACCCCCTATTTATATTGTTGTGCCCCTATTACCCCCATATTGTTATTTCTGTGCCCCATAGAATCCCTCTATTGTTATTTTTGTGGCTTTATATTATTATTGTTAGGTCGGCTGGATTATATTGTGACTCCTTAGACTCCTATATATAGAAAGGAGGTTTTGTCATTTGTATCATCCAAGAATTGTTCATTTATGTAATGTAAAGGAGGTTGCCCCCTCGAAGAGGCTGAATTCTAAGGCGTGGATCTCTCTTTTCTATCTTTTTGTGAGCTGGTTTCATAACATTTGGTATCAGAGCTTTGGATTCTAGGGTTTCGCTGCTCCAAACAGGTCATCGTGGCATTTTCGCTATAACTGTTTTTCTGTGACGTTTCAGAAGTCGCAAAAAAAACCCATTTGAGATGAAGCTGAACCTCGGGTCCGAATTTCAGAGCTTTTTGCGCGATATTTGCGGAGATATGATCTGAGGAAGTTGGTCTTTTTTGCAGACTCCTGAATTACATTAAAAACAGGTGACCTGGGTAAAATCGTCATAACTGTCTCTCTGGGGATCGGATTGAAGTTTCGTAAGAAGGTACAGAAAGAGGACGGACTGTAGTTTCTTGTGGGTGTTTTTCAGATCAAAAGGTCGAAACAGTGACTCGTGGCATGCCGTACAAGTTCGCTCTACTGAACTAGTCTATAATCAAGTCACTGTGGGAGATTTCGCATAACTCTTCCTTGGAGAATCCAATTTGGGTCAGACTTGTGGCATTGGAAAGAGGACATAGAGGGCTACTACAGGTCAAAAATTCAGGACTAGATAATCAGAGAGTACAAAGATACATCAGAGGCAATATCGAGCTCCTACAAAGTGAAAAAAGGTGTGTAGATTTTCTTAAATTTTTGCTTAAGCTTGGTTTGAAAATTTATTTTGGAAGAAATTCAAAGGGCATAGTAGAGCATTATTATCGGTAACTGATGCCCCGAGGAAAGAAAATGCAAACACCTAGTAAGGAACCTGAAAGCTCTGGCATGACTCATGAAGAAGAGGAAGAAATGCAACATGATATATCAAAATTACAAGACCAAGTGCAACAACTGTCCCTTACACAAAAAGGAACAGAATCTAAAATGGATGGTTTAAAGAAAGGTGTAGAAGCTAAGATGGACTGTTTAAAGAAAGGCGTAGAAGCTAAGATGATTGAAGTGGAAGCTAAGATGGATGATTTGAAGATAGATTTGAAAACAGACATGGAAGAATTGAAGAAGTTGCTACAAGAAAGGGTCACTAATGGTGAAAAGGTAGTAAAGGAAACTCATGATGAGAACAAAAGAAATGTTAATCATGATTCCATAGACTCTAATGTTGGATCGAAGACTCACCATGTTCCAAAAATCGATATGAGGAAGTTTGATGGCAAGGATCCCGCCACATGGATATTACAAATGGAGCAATTCTTCGATCTCAATAATGTGCAAAACACACAAAAGGTACGTATGGCAACTTTATATTTGGAACCAAATCAGTTTGTATGGTATCAATGGCTTTGTTCTCGTAAACAATTTATCACTTGGGCAATTTTTACGGAAGAATTGATAGCACATTATGAAGATACAAAAAGCAACACTTTTTTTAGCCAATTGATAAGTCTCAAACAAAAGGGTTCAATAATGGAGCACATTGAGGAGTTCCAAAAATTGAACATAAGGGTAAAAGATATTCCAGAGGAGCATAGGATTGATGTGTTCATAGGGTCTTTAAAGGATAATATCCAACATGATGTGCGCCTTTGGGAACCTGATTCATTAGAGAAGGCATTCAGGTTAGCAAGAAAAATGGAAAGCAAAATTATGGCAACTAGGAAGCATACCATTCACAACTATAAAGACGGAAGTGTTGTTGCCCATAGTCTTCCACAACCTACAAGGTTGACACCACAACAATTGGAAGAAAAAAGAGCAAAAGGGCTTTGTTACAATTGTGATAGCAAATACACAAAAGGTCATAAGTGTGCTGAGAAGAAATTATTCTACATAGATTGTGAAGAGGAAGAAGAAAAGGAGCAAGAAAGGTCAAAAGAAGAGGATATATTCCAGGAACAAAGCCTAGAGAAGAACAAATAAATCCGACCATATCTTGTAATGCATTGGCAGGAATTACCACTCCTCAAACCATCAAGATAGAAGGACAAATCAAGAAGAAAAAGGTAATAGTGTTGATTGATTCAGGAAGCACCCACAATTTTATTCATTGTAGGGTAGCAAAAGAATTGAATTGCTTCCTATATCCAGCACCAGAGTGTCAAGTGATGATTGCAAATGGAGGAACAATAAATTGTTCTGGAAAGTGCCATAATATCAAGCTATCCATGGGAGAATATGTATTGACTAGCCCAATGCTTTCCATTCCAATGGGAGGTGCTGATGTTGTACTAGGAGTCCAATGGCTACAATCCTTGGGTACAATAGCTTTTAATTTTCAAGAACTTTTCATGAAATTTTCTGTGGAAGGAAAGGAAGTTGAATTAAGGGGTATTGCAGGGAAACCAGGAAAGATAATCAGCTCTAATGGCATGACAAAGCTTCTAAAAAAGGAGCAAAGAGGTGTAATTGCACAATTATGTTCGCTAGATGTTTCCACATTGGAATCATCTATTTCTCCAGATCTCCAAAAAGTCCTGGACAATCATTCCAAGGTATTTGAGACTCCCAAAGGTCTCCCACCTATGCGTGATCATGATCATGCTATTCATCTGATTCCAGGAAGTGTTCCTCCAAACATCAGGCCGTACAGATATCCATATGTCCAAAAAAGTGAAATTGAACGTATGGTTGCAGAAATGCTAGAGGCTGGTATAATTCAACCGAGTCAAAGTTCTTTCTCAGCTCCAGTAGTATTGGTGCACAAGAAGGATGGATCATGGCGCATGTGTCCTGATTATAGGGAGCTCAACAAGCTCACTATTAAAGATAAGTTCCCCATTCCTGTTATTGATGAATTACTGGATGAATTGCATGGATCAATTTACTTCACCAAGTTGGATCTTCGTTCGGGATATCATCAAATCAGAATGAAGATTGAAGACATTCCAAAAACGGCATTTAGAACTCATGAGGGTCATTATGAATTTTTGGTCATGCCTTTTGGCCTTACCAATGCACCTTCAACATTTCAAGGTTTGATGAATTCAATTTTCAAACCATTCCTTAGAAAATTTGTGTTAGTATTTTTTGATGATATACTAATCTACAGCAAGTCTTGGAAGGATCATGTTGAACATGTTGACAGGGTGCTACAACTATTGGAGAGAGAAACAATTATATGCAAAAAGATCCAAATGTTTCTTTGGAGTCCAGGAGGTGGAATATTTGGGTCATATTGTATCTCATGAAGGAGTTAAGGTAGACCCTAGCAAAATTAAAGCCATTAAGGAATGGAAAATCCCCACATCCATAAAGCATCTGCGAGGATTTCTTGGGTTGACAGGGTATTATCGCAAGTTTGTTAAGAATTATGGGAGAATAGCAGCACCTCTAACAACATTATTGAAGAAAGATTCATTTTCATGGACTTCCGGAAGCAACAAAGGCCTTTGAACATCTTAAAGAGGCAATGTGCCAAGCACCGGTCTTAGCTACACCAGACTTCACAAAAACCTTTATTGTGGAATGTGATGCTTCAGGAAATGGAATTGGTGGTGTGTTTAATGCAAGATGAAAGACCCATTGCTTTTGAAAGTCGTCCAATCAAGGGAAAGTTTTTAAGCAAAGCTATTTATGAGAAGGAAATGTTGGCAATACT